>CM067300.1:59703022-60333846 GCA_034231615.1 Meghimatium bilineatum | reverse complement strand
TGCAGATTATTACTGTTCTGTATTTGTTGTGGGTTTTTTGTGATGTGTTTTTGCAATCCTGCTACAGAAATCCTCACTCAAAAAATTCACGCATTCCCAATACTGACTCATGCTTATTGACCTCCCAATCCTCCGATCTTGCAGACCCTTGTCGAGAATTATGTATGCCTGCTCTGCCCACAGGTTGATCAGAATGGTCAACAGGGCATGGAAGGATATGGAATAACTATTCTTTGCTCCCCTTGCTGACTCCAGCGGCAAATGAGCGTTGTCTGTGGGTGACCTTAAATAATATTGATGTTGCTGTGGAATACAAGTAAATTTTAAGTAGGAAGCCAGAGAACAATTTTTTTTAAATTCTTGAGACTAACGGGAATTGAACCAGTCCGTTCTACGGCACCAAATCGCCTAGCAACAATTGCACACGCGTTTTTCAGTACTTGACTAACCGCATCTCCAATAAAAGATGCGATTTCATCAAGCCATTCAAATCGTGCACACAAAGAAAATACGGATATTATGTTATGTGTTTGTTGTTACTGAGGATATTTCAATACCTGTACGGGATGTTTGTTGTTGTTGTAATGGTCCTTGTCTCGATTGGTCCGTTCGGGTGACTTTGTGTGCACGATTTGAATGGCTTGATGAAATCGCATCTTTTATTGGAGATGCGGTTAGTCAAGTACTGAAAAACGCGTGTGCAATTGTTGCTAGGCGATTTGGTGCCGTAGAACGGACTGGAATTTCCTAGTGATATCCAGTATTGGAAGCTTTCTTCTGTGGAATTTCCTAGTGATATCCAGTATTGGAAGCTTTCTTCTGTGGAATTTCCTAGTGATATCCATTATTGGAAGCTTTCTTCTGTGGAATTTCCTAGTTATGTCCAGTATTGGAAACTTTCGGTAGAAGTGATTGAAAATAATTCACTACAGAATAAACTCACTTCTGTCAAATGAATGACAATCATTCACTACTGCATATAATCATTTGTCAAATAAAAGTCAATCATGAAATGGAAAGGATCTATTAGGAGTCTAGATACTACAAAAAAGAGGTTCTGAGGACGAGTGTTGGTTCGGGAAGAAAAAACATAGAAAATGTTCCTACCAGGTTTCCATAAAAAATGTATTTGGGATTTCCATTTGTAAATAGGAATAGGATATGCAAGAAGTAAAGAATAAACAATGTGGAAAATGGGAGAAAACATGGAAAGAATGAACGAAAGGAAAGTGACAGAAGGAAAGATTGAAATAAATAAGTAGAGACAGAAGAAGAAAGAGAAATAAGATGTCATTTTTGAACGTTTATTCTCAAACTCCCGCCGATACACTTACAGCAGAACAGTGGTCCTACTAGATTTCCAACAGGAATGTGGTCCAGAGAATTGTAGATGAAGGTAGTAAGAGAGAGAGAGAAACAGAAAAGAATATACGAAGAAGCAGGAAAAGAAAACTAAACATAGAAATCATCATCAAGTGCCGTCGCCGTTAAAAAGGTTTTCTTCTTCGGGCCTCCTACATCCTCTCTCTTACTTTGGTAGAGCAATCTACTAGACTGTATCCTGTCCATCTCAGGATTTTTTTCTCCCACTTTTTATCTCTGCCTACCTCTTGCTCGTAATGTATATTAATGTACTGTCCATGTTTCTGAGCCATATTAATGTATGGCTCAGAAACATTGACACTAAATAAACAATTAGAAGACACAATTGATGCCTTAGAGATGTGGGTATATAGAAGAATAGGGTGAACATCATGGAAAGAGAAGAAAACAAATAAAGAGGTGCTAAAGACACTTAATATGAAGAAAGAACTAATAAGAGAAATAAAGATCAGGCAAATAAAATACTTTGGACACATTAAAAGACATGACACCTTATTGAAGACCTTACTTGAGGGTAAAGTCAAAGGAAAGCGAGCAAGAGGTAGGCAGAGATACAAGTAGGAGAGTAACATCACACGATGGACAGGTTGCAGTCTAGCAGAGTGCACAACCAAGACAATAGACAGGAGATGTTGGAGATACATTGCAGCCAACCTTCGTTGCGGAGACGGCACTTGATTATGATGATGACCTATTGCTCGCCTCCCCTCGACTTTAACCTCAAGTAAGATCTTCAACAAGGTGTCATGTCTTTTAATATGTCCAAAATACATTATTTATTTGATCTTTATTTCCTTCAATATTTCTTTCTTCATACGCAGTGTTGTAAAGCTCTGATAAAACCAAATTGGACGAACGTCCGTGGTTGAAAGTAGCTTTCCTCACAATAAATGGTTCTTCTTACTTAACCAAAACAAAGTACACAAACTTTGTGTCCGTTTTCTTCCGTGAAGATCTCCCTAAAGGTAAAGGTAGGTACCATAGCAGTGATCTGCCGTCGGGGAAAGTAAAGAAAGTAAAGAAAGTACACGTGTACCACGTCGGAGAAAGTAAAGAAAGATAAACACGTGTGTTTAAATGTATTTCTTCCTCTGATAGACTGCATCTAAATGATGATTATCAAGCAATCTTCTATCCACATTTAGCGGCAGAACTCACCGAGACAGCAACGAACGAAGAACCGCAGCAGGATCAGACTATCATTAAAGGTACTTATTCTGTGTCCTTGTCATTTTTGTCTTCTCACCTGCCAATGTTTATTATGTTCCTGCAAGGAATTTGTATGCAGAAATATAGAAAGTGTTCCACATGTTCTTCCGTAAATGACGTATTTGGGATTTCGCATTGCCTAGCTAATTCACATCGTTAGATTTCCTTGATGATGTCGCTGCACGCTATAAATATAACTGTTATTCAGTATGTGGGCGCAGCACAGAGCAGTGATTAGCACACTGGCTTCACATATTCTTCTTCTTCTGCGTTTGTTCTCAAACTCCTGCAGATTAGCAGGATGTAGTCCGGAGAACGGAATGCGTTGTGTCATGGTTTACAGCATTTATGCGATATCTGCGCCCTTTGGCCTGACACATCCGACTTCAGCATGACTTTGGGTCACTTACCCTATATGGAATGGGACAGCCAACTCCATCCCATAACCTCCTTAGTCGCCTTTTACGACATGCCTGGACGGTAAACAGTGTTGTTATTCTTTGCTCCCCTTTCGGGCCCCGGCAACACACGGGCGGGCTTCACATATGAGTGGTCCTGTGTTCATTCCCCAGTTGAGGTTTTCAGATCAAAACGGCTTCCGGGTCGACCCAGCCTCAATTTGGTACTGGATTAATCTGGGAAGTAAAGACTGCGAGGGAGAGGAGATGGCTACAGCCCTCATATAGCAGAACCACTGAAATATGAGATCGCTAACATCTTACGTCATTATTAAATGATATGGGTTAACTTTTCTTTTTTTTTTTTAAATTCAGTATGTAAATGATTCAATGAATTTCGAACATATAAGAAAATGGAGGATCGGCTTAATATGTCAGAAACTACACGTGTACCATTAACGGCATTCTCTCATTGCTAGTCAACTGCTGCGATTCATTATCAGGTACAAAGCCATGCAACAAAATATAGTCTCAAACAACAGACATTTTTACCGATTGAGTATGTTTTCTGTGGAAATGTGATTTAAATATATTTTTTTCGCACATGAATCTCTTCATCATCATCATGTGGCATATTCTTTCCAGGACGTAGTCTTTCCTATGTATCTCTTGAATTCTCCGCGGTCTTGAGCAAGTTGTCCTGCATCTTTCAGTGACATGCGCAGGCATTCTTGAATGTCTTTTGTTCAACGGCGTCTTGGTCGGCCTTTGCCCCTGTTGCCTTCTATCATCCCCTCCAGTAACACGCTCTCCGTGCCGTCGTGTCTCTTAATATGACCGAAAGAAACTAGCTTTTTCTTTAATATGGTGTTCAGAAGCCAGCCTTCCTGCACATTAATTGTTCGTAACACCTCCTGGTTTGTTTTTTTTCGTTGTCCATGGTATTCTCAGAACTCTTCTATAACACTTTAATTCAAATGATGTTATTCTCATGGCCACTGTTTTATTTAGTGTCCATGCTTCGCATCCATATGTCGCCACAGGAAATATACATGCTCGTAGTAAACACAATTTGGTTCTTATGTTAGTACCGTGACCACATCCATAGAAAATTGTGTGGCACAATACTTCTGTAGTTTGCCGTTGCTTTCAGGAGGAACATCCGATTTAAACTGACACCGAGGAAAACACATACATTCTCACTCGCCATTTTTACCGGAAGTCAAATCTCTTCATAGAATTGTTAATTTTTCTTGGCTGCATTATTTGCGAGAAAGTCAATTTTTCTTGGCTGTCAATGAACAACCGCTTTTTAAATTCAATGAACAATCGTTTTTAGTCTGGTTGTCTACCTGATCGCTTGTTCTCACGACTGGGTCCGAAGAAGAATGCTTATTGTCTCGCTAGACCGTTTTTATAGTTTTGTTTTGTTTTTTACATATGCGTGTCTGCATTCATCTGTAATGGCTATTTATACCTGAGGCGGTTATGTGACAATATTATTAGATGAGGCATTACGGAGTGGTCATGCAACGCATTGCGGTATTTCACACCGTCAGTCTCCCGCTGTCGGTGAAGGGTTCTCAGTATCTACTGTGATGCCCCCAGCTTGTAAAGGGTTCTCCCTTCTTGCTGAGATGTGCCTACCCAACTTTGGCGCAGTACCACATTTCAATGAAACTCCTCTACACACCCTAATGGAGTCTTATAAAATTTCAATGAAACTCCTCTACACACCCTAATGGAGTCTTATAAAATTTCAATGAAACTCATCTACACACCCTAATGGAGTCTTATAAAATTTCAATGAAACTCATCTACACACCCTAATGGAGTCTTATAAAATTTCAATGAAACTCCTCTACACACCCTAATGGAGTCTTATAAAATTTCAATGAAACTCCTCTACACACCCTAATGGAGTCTTGTAACATTTCAATGAGACTCCTCTACATGGATGGAGTTCGTATCACATTCCAATGATATTTCCTATACACCTCCTGATGGAGTTCTTTATACATTTCATTTAAATTCCTCTACACATTCCAATGGAGTTCCTGTCACCCACTCTTTTACTCATTTGGATGTCCTAGCTAAATACATTTTTTTTCCAGTTTGCACCTTCCAGGAACAGAGTAGATCACACGGAGAGAAATGGCATCCGACGATTCCAGGGCTTGGTCTCGTTAAATGTGTTACATGTGAATGCCAGGTTAGTTGTTTGTTGCTAGCAGTTCTCGTGAAGTGTAATTTCTGTATGTGTACCTGTGGTACTTATTTTTAGCGGATATCTGATGTTGTACAGGTTGCAGGTGATTTGGCTATTACATGTACTTTCTGTTTTGAAGTATGTTACCTGTAAGTTACAGGTGGCAGGTGATTTCGCTAATACCTGTATTTGAGCTGTTGAAGTATATTACATGTAACTGACAGGTGGCCGGTGAGGTGACTATTACCTGTTATTGACCTGTTGAAGTATGTTACCTGTAAGTGACAGGTGGGAAGTGAGGTGGCTAGTACATGTACTTATCTGTTTAAGTATGTTACCTGTAACTGACAGGTAACAGGTGAGTTTACTAACATATGTGCATAATATTTTGAAGCATGTTACCTGTAACTGACAGGTAACAGGTGAGTTTACTAATATATGTGCATAATATTTTGAAGCATGTTACCTGTAACTGACAGGTAACAGGTGAGTTTACTAACATATGTGCATAATATTTTGAAGCATGTTACCTGTAACTGACAGGTAACAGGTGAGTTTACTAATATATGTGCATAATATTTTGAAGCATGTTACCTGTAACTGACAGGTAACAGGTGAGTTTACTAATATATGTGCATAATATTTTGAAGCATGTTACCTGTAACTGACAGGTAACAGGTGAGTTTACTAATATATGTGCATAATATTTTGAAGCATGTTACCTGTAACTGACAGGTGACAGGTGAGTTTACTAATATATGTGCATAATATTTTGAAGCATGTTACCTGTAACTGACAGGTGACAGGTGAGTTTACTAACATATGTGCATAATATTTTGAAGCATGTTACCTGTAACTGACAGGTAACAGGTGAGTTTACTAATATATGTGCATAATATTTTGAAGCATGTTACCTGTAACTGACAGGTAACAGGTGAGTTTACTAACATATGTGCATAATATTTTGAAGCATGTTACCTGTAACTGACAGGTAACAGGTGAGTTTACTAATATATGTGCATAATATTTTGAAGCATGTTACCTGTAACTGACAGGTAACAGGTGAGTTTACTAATATATGTGCATAATATTTTGAAGCATGTTACCTGTAACTGACAGGTAACAGGTGAGTTTACTAATATATGTGCATAATATTTTGAAGCATGTTACCTATAACTGACAGGTAACAGGTGAGTTTACTAACATATGTGCATAATATTTTGAAGCATGTTACCTGTAACTGACAGGTAACAGGTGAGTTTACTAATATATGTGCATAATATTTTGAAGCATGTTACCTGTAACTGACAGGTAACAGGTGAGTTTACTAACATATGTGCATAATATTTTGAAGCATGTTACCTGTAACTGACAGGTAACAGGTGAGTTTACTAATATATGTGCATAATATTTTGTTGCATATTACCTGTAACTGACAGGTAACAGGTGAGTTTACTAATATATGTGCATAATATTTTGAAGCATGTTACCTGTAACTGACAGGTGACAGGTGAGTTTACTAACATATGTGCATAATATTTTGAAGCATGTTACCTGTAACTGACAGGTGACAGGTGAGTTTACTAATATATGTGCATAATATTTTGAAGCATGTTACCTGTAACTGACACGCTATGATGCTATTACCTGTACTTAATCTTCTAAATTACGTTACCTGTAACTAACAGGTTGCAGGTGATGTGGCTATTATCTTTGCTTAATATTTTGAAGTAGTTTACATGTAACTGCCAGGTGGCAGGTGAGGTGACTATTACCTGTATTTGGACTGTTAAAGTATATTACCTGTAATTGGCAGGTGAGGTGGCTATTACCTGTATTTGAGCTGTTGAAGTATGTCACATGTAACTGATATGATTCGTACATGTAAGAAAAAGTATGCAATATACAGAATGGCTCTAGAGGAAAACGATCCACTGTTTCAACCAACGAAGGGGCTGTCCATTAATTACGTTAACAGTTCCTCCCTAGTCAAAAATGTGTCACAAATACAGACTCCCCCCCCCCCCCCTTTTCTATTTTATGTATCATACATATTGTAAAAAATCACTACAAAATTTTTACTGATTTTCAGAAAAGTTTTTTTTTTCATATTCAAACAATGTAATTAATGCATAAAAACAATTAACAGTTATGTTGACGTTTATTTTTGTCAAACCTCCCCATACCCACGCCCCGTGTCAAGAGATGTCAAACTTTATAACACCCCCCCCCCCTCCCCTTTCCACCTCTCCAATTGTTCATGTAATGTATAAACATCCTCTGAAGTCTATATCAAAATGGAGTCAAACAAATAGAAATGGAACTACCAAATGACTACCATACTTAAAAATATAATTTTATATAAATTTATATAATTGAACCCTCCGCCGAAGACGGATGTTTCGGGCCATTGGAGCATTAAAAACGTCGACACAACGCATTTCCATTCTCCGAACTACATCCAGCTGAAAATCTAGTATGACCATGGTCCTGCTACAAGGTAGATCAAGTGGGAGTTTGAGAATGAACGCTGTAGAATAAGACGATGTAAGTGAACCTGGCAAATATAGGAATAGGAAAGTATCAAATACTATAATAATAAAAAAAATAATGCAATACTGTCTTTTTTTGTTGTGTACACATAACTTCACACATTCCCATCGTATTGTTTATTCGCCATTTATTTATTTCTAGATCTGTAAGTTTATATACTGCATGTTCCTGACAAATAACTTCACACATTTCCATGGTTACAATAAAACGAAGATAAACATTAGTTCTGCACGTAAACTCACGCCACAAAACAAACCCATCACAATGAAGAACGGACATGTACAAAATTCAGCTTTATATATCCTTTATATTTTTTATTGTTATTTTCCTTTTTCCACCCCCCCCCCCCCTTGACCCTGTCCAGGATGGTTCTGTGAAATGTTCAAGAACTAGATGCCCGGTCCTTGAATGTTATCCAAGAGTTAAACCCACTGGTGGATGTTGTGAGGAATGCACTGGTAAGTTCCATTTGTGGTGGTGACGCATATTTTGTCTGAAGTGTGAATATTGAAAAGCTTTAAAATGTGTAGAGGATTGCCTTCATTGTACTCGGGGTACCTCATATCCTGCCTACAGTACAACTCATAGCAAATAACTTCATTCTTCTTCTTCTTTCGTTCACTTGAAACATGTCTATATCTGTAATTCTGTCTCCTTAATAAAACTCACTGTCTTTTGTAGTTCATACAGTGTCCCATAGAGTTTTGATTCCATTGTTGTTTCCTCTGGCCAATATGTCTGCCTCAGCGTTTCATACTCAGAACACTCTTGAAGTATATGTTTGGCACTCTGTGCTGCCTGGCCACATGTACACATGGCCGTGTTGCCAATCTTGAACTTTGTATACATGTGACTGCGGAGTCGGTTGTGTCCTGTTCTGAGACGTAGAATTATAACTTGTTCTGGTCTGTTCATAATATGATAGTCATCTTGTGTTGGTGTTTGTGGCTTTCTTATTGACTTGATCATCTGTTTTTTCTGATGGTAGGTGATTGGTATATCTGGGTGGTCTTCGGCAGCACCTTCCTTAGCCAGTTGGTCTGCTTTTTCATTTCCTGGTATTCCACAGTGAGAGGGTATCCACTGCATGGTTACCCTATACTGGTAAGACAATTCGCTAAGTAGTTTTTTTAAGTCTGTTAGTTTTCCACACTGGAGAGCTTGAAGCACTGACCTTGCATCTGTCAGGAATACCACAGGCTGTAGGTCAGAGTTGGAGTTCAGCAGTTTTTTAGCTGCCACACTAATTGCCTGGATTTCTGCATCATAATTATTGCAGAATTTTCCTGTCGGTGTTCTGATTGTATCTCTAGGCTTGTGTGGATATTCTATATATACACCTGCACCTCCATTCCTCACAGCATTCTGTGCTGACCCATCTGTGTACACTCTGACCCATATATCTTGTGGATATTCCTCATCCAGGAAACTGAGGGTGACTGTCATTCGCTGCACACTGTTCTGTTCGTCCTCGCTTAGTATTCCTTTCACATGGGTCTGAATGTATATTGGCATTCCATGGCTTTCACTCCACGGGGTTTGCTCTGGTACAGACCTTAAGGGGCTGTCAACTTCAGGTAGGTCTGTAAGTTGTCTACGGAGTCGTTTAGCTTGATGGATAAAGCTGCTCCTTTTCAGTCGTCCCATTGCTAGATTTTGGAATCTTTCCTTCATTGGATGACTTGGCATACACTGAAACTTTTCTGCTTGAATTAGTACTTTTGTGTCTCTGCGTTCGCCAAGTGTTTGCATTCTTCCCATTTTCTGCATCTCTGCTATGGGTGTTGATTTCATTGCTCCCAACATTATTCTAAGTGCCTGGTTTTGCACTTTATCTAGATCTTGTAATGTGGTGTTTGATGCAGGACACCACGCAGCTGAACCGTATTCCAGGTGTGGTCTTATGCCTTGCTGGTAAACTTTACTGAGTATATTTCCACTGGCTCCCCATGTGGTTCCACTTAGTTTTCTCAGGATAGCTAGCTTCCTCCTGGCTTTTGTTGTTGCTTTGTTTATGTGCTGCTTCCATGTCAGCTTATCATCAAAAGTAACTCCGAGGTATGTGGGTTGTTTGTCTTCTTTCAAGAGCTCTCCATCTATCTTGATATGACCAGCTTTTTGTTTTGGTGAGAGGGTAAAGAGTGTAGTGCTGCACTTATCTGTGTTAATGCTGACGCACCATCTATTAGCCCATAAGGTTAGGGCATCGATAGCTCTTTGTATTTGTTTAGTGGCCACTGTTGCATGTTCTTCCGTGCACCAGATCACCAGGTCGTCAGCATACATTGCCACTTTGATCCCGTGTGGTAGTTCAGCAACTAGGTCATTGATGTAAACCAAGAAAAGTGTGGGTGACAGGACTCCTCCCTGGGGGACTCCATGACGCAGTAGAACTTTCTTGCTCTTGCGACCATCTAATTGTACCCTGGCTCTTCTATTATGCAGGTATGCTTTTACCCATTTGTACATTCTTGAGCTAACCCTGCAATTTCGCAATTTCTTTAGGAGCCCTTCTTTCCAGACCTTATCAAATGCTTTCCTGAGGTCTATCCATGCTGCTAGTACCAGTTTCTTATCTTGGAAGGCATCCTCAATCTCTTGGGAGAGGTAGGTTGCCTGATCTTCAGTAGAGTAGCACTGTCTGAAACCTGCTTGCTGTGATACCAGAAGGTTTTCACTTTCAAGGTACCACTGCATCCTACGATTGATAATGCGTTCCATTGTTTTACATAGACAGCTTGTGAGGCTGATGGGCCTGTAGTTGGAGACTGTGTTGCCATCTTTTCCTGATTTGAGGAGTGGTATCATTATTGCTTCTCTCCACGCCTGTGGTACATTACCTGTGGACCAGCTTGTGTTAAAGATCTGCAGTAGCTTTGCTCTTGCTGCACTTCCCAGGTTTCTAATCATTTCATTGGACACTCCATCAGCTCCAGGGGACTTTTTCATTTTTAATTTGGATATTGCATGATCCAGTTCTCTCATTGTGATTGGTGCCTCCATGACTTCAGGTATAGGTTCACCTTGTCCAATGTTTTGCTGGTTCTCTCGAACCTCCTGTTGTTTGTCTGGTCTGACTTTGACGTTATTGTCTTCTGAAAAGGAATCTGCAAAGTAATCAGCTGCATGTTTACCTGTTAAAATGTTTCTATCTTTATAAAGTGTGATCCTGGTATTTCTCCCTGTACCTTCATCATTTAGTTGTTTTACAAGTTTCCATAATTTCCTAGTATCTCTTTCTAGGTTCAGCAACTCTGTTTTTTCTTTCCAGCTGCTCCGTCTGGCTTGTAACTTGGCTCTTTGAAATTTAGCCTTTGTTTGCTGATATTTGTTGTGATGTTCTTGGCTAGGTCTGTTCTCAGCCTGCTGTCTAGATGTTTCCATCTCATTTTGCAGCTTTTCCAGTTCATCATTCCAATAGGGTTTGTAGTTTTTGCGTGCCCCCCTGGGTATGGTTTTACTAGCAGCATGTAGTATACATCTATTAAATTCATTCACTGCTCTATTGATGTCTTTGTCCAAGTTCATGTCCTTAGCTAGAACACTGGTTAAATGCTGGTACATTTTCCAGTCTGCCCTTTTATAGTTCCACCTAGTGAGCGTGCTGCTGTCCGTGGTAAATTCATTGTGGATTTCCAGAAATACTGGTCTGTGGTCACTACCTCCAAGCTGCTTTCCAACGACACGTGTGATGTTCCATTCCAAGCCTGGTGAGTGGAATGCTAGGTCTGGTGTAGAGGTGGTGTGCCATGCTCTCGAGTAGAAAGTTGGCGAGTCTGCTGGCTGGTTAATAAGGATGAGATTATTTTCATCCTGCCAGCTCTCAAGTTCCTCACCTCTCTTGTCGATATGATCGTAGCCCCAGCTCTGAGAGTGGCTGTTGAAGTCACCACACACCATAAGTCTCTCTTTGTCTGGAATTGTGTCTAGTGCCAATGGTTTATCATTTGGGCAGTAGTAGTTCAGGAGATCGAATTCTGCACTGTCTGTTTTTAGGTGGAGCATCTGGTATTCTGCCCCTTCCATATATACTTCAAGCTGACATGCGCTGATATTGTTTTTAACAAGTGTCAGAATTCCACCCTTTCGCCTGTCCTTTCGGTGAGATCGGTAGCACTGGTAGCCTCTGATTTTGAAGGCTATGTCGCTGCTGAGGTGTGTTTCTTGGATACAGCATATGTTAACTTGTTCTTCACTGAGGACATTTTCAAGTTCCAATTTTTTGCTGTATCCATCTCTTTTACTGTTGACACCCTCAGCATTCCAGTGCATTATTTTTATTGGTCGTTTGTTTGTTTGGCCAGTAGCTCTATTCCCTTGCCTCCTGGCTCCTCGGGGCAATTGAGAAGGACTTCCAGTAACTGAGGTTGGGCCCTTTCGAGGTATAGGGCCCGGCACCGTCCCTGCCTGAACGTCCGCCACAGGGCAGGCACCATAACTTTTTATAGATGTAGACATGTTTCCATTGTGTTTTGTGCGTGGCATCCTGATTATCTGTGCGCCTTTTGGCTGGATGCCTCCGTCTTCAGCACTCTGCTTACTAGGGCAGGATTATGGTCCTGCTCGAGTGGGACTGCCCGACCAGTCTTAGTTTCCAGCCCCTGATGGCTGAACTAAGCCCCATCACCTCTGCACGGTGCTGGTCTCGATGGAGAAATAACTTCATAACTTCCATCTACACATCCCAATTGATTACCTTCTTCTTCTTCTTTCTGTCCTCATGTACCTTTCGGTGTTGAGGGGAGAGTGAGTGTACGTTCTTTTGCCCTTCTATTTGCCTCCACTGCTGTTATATTTCCGAGTGTCTCTAAAATACTATCTATCCACCTTTTACGAGGGCGTCCAATAGGTCTCCTGTTTTCGTATCGTTTGTTAAGTGTTTTTTGGATAATACTTTGCTCTTTCTGTCTTGTTATGTGGCCGTACCATTTAACTTGTTGTTTCTGTATGTATTCTATTGTTGGTTTGATCCCTAATTGTTTCCTTAGTGCTTCATTCCTGATTTTGTCTCTCAAGCTAACTCCAATCATACGTCTCACACATTTCATTTCAGTGGTGTTAATCTTATGTATTGTTCTAGAATCTAATGTCCAAGTTTGACACTGATAACACAATGTTGGTAAGAAAATGGTGTTGAAAAGTGCTTTCTTTGTTTCTAGTGTAATATCTTTGTTTCTTAGTAAAGGTGTTAATTGACCAATGATCTGACAGGCCTTATTACATCTTGCGTTTATTTCTGCTTCTTGTTTGTTGTCATATCTCAATGTGCTGCCCAGATATTTGAATTCATCTACTTGTTTTAGTTGTTTATTATTTATCTATATGTTGATGTTCTCCTTTTCTCTTGCAATATTCATTACTTCTGTTTTGTCTATGTTGATTTTCATTCCAAATTGCTTGCCTGTTGTGTCTATTGTGTTTAGGTGGTCTTGCAGGTTTTTAATGCTGTTGTGGAATAAAACCTGGTCATCTGCAAAAAGCAGTTCATTTGCTTCATTAGAATTTGCTGTTTTGTTTATATGGTCCATGTATGTAATAAAAAGTAGTGGGAATAATACACATCCCTGCTTTACTCCTGTGCTAATCACAAAGTCCTCTGTGTAGCCTGCAGCTGTTCTTATAGTGCAACTGCTGTTGTTATAGAGACTTCTACAAACGTTAATTAAATGTTGGCATACTCCATAAATTTTTAATGTTTCCCATAGTTTTCAAATAAACTTTGTAAACAGGACGTCGCTAGCGGGATTTGACCCCACGACCTCCTGAGCACAAAGCGAACAGCTTAATGACTCATCGCCAGTATATGAGATCTTAGGGGCATCTTATCCCCTGAAAGAGAAGATTACAAGCAACTACAAGGACATCCCTGTATCACATCCATGGCACGCGACTGATCCAAATTAGACAATCACAAATGTTTTGTTGTTTTTATAATTGCTCATCAGATTTATTGTTTTTCATGCCATGCTCAATTTCGTTTGCGAAGGAGGAACATCATCATCATAAAAGACCTGTCAACTAAAACGTCAACATTAAGTAGTTTCAGATTTACGTGTGATCTATTGCTTAGCCTTGGCTATTTTTGTCATTTGACTCCAAGTATGTAAATAAAGACCAGTCATAAGCCAATAATAATCAAAAAGTAACGAATGGGTCCAAATTTGTTTAATAATTTGTTTTGTTTTTTTCCAGTTAGAAAGCTTATAGTACCGTCGTTAGCCAGGCTCAACCGATACGCCAGGGGGAGTTAACTACTACGCCCCCCATTGTACTTTATGTATACAGTTGTTACATCCCCTGAGTGAAGAAAATGCTGGAGGTGAGAATATACATATACTCCATCTTCTGCGTTCGTTATCACAAGTCTGCAGATTAGCATGATATACTCCAGGGAACATAATGCATTGTGTCACGGTTTGCAGCTTGGCTGCGATATCTCCGCCTTTCGGTCTTGCACATCCGACTTCAGCATGGCTTCTGTGACACTTTGACCCTGGATGGGGTAGGACAGCGAGCTCCACCCTATAACTCTTTAATGAGGTCCGACAAGAGAGTGAGGGCGACGCTTTGCACAACTCTTCCTCACTTTAATCAAAATCCCCAGTGCAAGTCATTTTTACATCCATTTACAGCTCGAATAGGGCTCATTAGCCATCTACGAACTCATAATCAAGGACATAACTAAAATTGAATTTTCAAAAGTGGATGTAACAAATGGCCAATGGTCATCATCACTTGTGATGGACGAACAACATAACTCTTTAATCGCCTCTTACAACATGCATGGAAGTAAACAGGATGCTATTATTTGCTCTCCTTTCAGGCCAGGTAAAACAAAAGCGAAGTGTGTTGTTGTTTTCTAAACACTTCAGATGCACAATTGTCTACGGCGGGAATTGAACCCGGTACCGTGGCCGATGTAGACACAGAGTAGGACTCTGTAAACTATTGCAAACTAACAGAGATTGAAATATTTTTCAGCATTCATTCTCACGCTCCTGCTGGATCTCTGTTTCAGAATAACTATCCAACTACATATCCAGCAGAATATTGTCCAGAGACTGTATAAAAATGCGTTGTTACGCCGTTTTATTTGCTCCTATGGTGCGACATATCCATCTTCGGAGCAACAAAAAAACAATAAAAGCATGCACAGTTACTTAAGATGACACAGTTTATACAAGTGACCCAGTACCGTCTGACATGTGGAATTATAATAGGGCTAAACTCTGGGTCTTGCCATCTTCTTCTTCGTCTTCTTCTTTCCTTCCTCTTTTACCCTTTGCGGGGGTCGAGGGAGATACAATGTTCTTATTCTCGCTTTTCTGGCAGCTTCAGATAATGTTATTTGGTGTTCGTGTAATGTTTCTTTGATGTTGTCGATCCAGCGTACTCTAGGTCTACCCTTGGCTCTTCTTTCCGCTTCTCCTCTCTTCGTATATGCTTTATAAACTAATGAATCACACTGTATTATTTCCAGATGACCAAACCATTGTATCTGTTGGTTTTGTATGTATTGTAGAATTGATATGACACCCACTCTTTCTCTTATGGCATCATTTTTAATTATATGTCTTCTGGTCACTCCTGTGGTCACGGTCACGGTCTTCTGGTCACTCCTGTGGTCACGGTCACGGTCTTCTGGTCACGTCACGGTCTTGCCATCGTCATCATTTAATTCAAATTTCAATTATGTGCTGAATTAAGTCTCAAATAAGCATCTTCCTTCTTGGGGCCATCTTATTCACTGGAAGGGATTACAAGCGACTACAAGGACATCCCTGTATCACATCAATGGCATGCGATTGATCCAACTGTAAAGGGTGCCACGGAACTGCGTTCTATACAAGTGACCTTGAAATACCAATTTATTATGTTTGCAGAGGTTCCGTAGTACCCTTTGTGTTTAGATAGGTCGCGTGATTACGGGCGTAATCGCGTGTTCTTGTAGCCGCTTCCAGTGGAAGTGAGACCTTATCCATCTTTCAACATTGACTCAAATTCTTCTGTAACACAATTTTTTTTTATTTTTTTTTTGCATCTGTACATAACTCGTTCTTCCGTGTTTTTCTATGCCCTCCTCTTTTTCTATTGCCATGTGTGTTTCAGAACAACGCTTGTCTTACAGTTATATTATATATAACTTGTCTATATATACGAGACAGCTTCAAAATGTTCCCGGAATAGTTGACTAGTGTTCAATTGAAACATGATGGTATGGAGATTATAGAAGTGTGTAATGACCTTGACGAAAAGACATGGCAGACGTGATCTTGACATATGCTCTGGAAGAGACGATACAGATGTGTGTGTGTTGTGCTAGTTGCATCGTCGGAGTCATCGTTGGAGTCATCGTCGGAGTTGAAAATATCCTTGATTAAATAACGTGAAAATGCCACATTCTGTGCTTTGCTTGAGAAGTCAACCTCAGAGACACTAACTCTGCTTATTTCCCGACCCTGTACTTGTTGAGTTTTTTTCTAATTCCGTCCATTTAAATTTGCATTGAAAGGACACCGATTTAAAGATGCAGATGGCGTTATCACCAATGCGACATAAGAGAGGTGTCAAAGAATGAGTTCTTCGAATGGTCCAGCAGCTGTGTACATGTTGGCAAAAGTGTGCAGTTATCGCAGCGAACTACTTTGAAGGAAATATAGCATAAATAATTATATTATTACTTATTTCTATATAATCCACTAATTCTATTGTTACTTATTTCTCTATAATCCACTAATTCTATTGTTACTTATTTCTATATAATCCACTAATTCTATTGTTACTTATTTCTATATAATCCACTAATTCTATTGTTACTTATTTCTCTATAATCCACTAATTCTATTGTTACTTATTTCTATATAATCCACTAATTCTATTGTTACTTATTTCTATATAATCCACTAATTCTATTGTTACTTATTTCTCTATAATCCACTAATTCTATTGTTACTTATTTCTATATAATCCACTAATTCTATTGTTACTTATTTCTCTATAATCCACTAATTCTATTGTTACTTATTTCTATATAATCCACTAATTCTATTGTTACTTATTTCTCTATAATCCACTAATTCTATTGTTACTTATTTCTATATAATCCACTAATTCTATTGTTACTTATTTCTCTATAATCCACTAATTCTATTGTTACTTATTTCTCTATAATCCACTAATTCTATTGTTACTTATTTCTCTATAATCCACTAATTCTATTGTTACTTATTTCTATATAATCCACTAATTCTATTGTTACTTATTTCTATATAATCCACTAATTCTATTGTTACTTATTTCTCTATAATCCACTAATTCTATTGTTACTTATTTCTCTATAATCCACTAATTCTATTGTTACTTATTTCTATATAATCCACTAATTCTATTGTTACTTATTTCTCTATAATCCACTAATTCTATTGTTACTTATTTCTATATAATCCACTAATTCTATTGTTACTTATTTCTCTATAATCCACTAATTCTATTGTTACTTATTTCTATATAATCCACTAATTCTATTGTTACTTATTTCTATATAATCCACTAATTCTATTGTTACTTATTTCTATATAATCCACTAATTCGAGAACTTTTTGAAGTTATCTGGTACAGCATAATTAGTATATGTGTATTTTTGTTCCTAAAGATAACCTAACGGCCAAACACGTTGAGACAAATACAAGTACAGATGCATGACAACCAGATAATGTATTTAAAAGCAGAGGTCACTGTTGGATGTCAGTCCTGAACTGGATCAGAAATAAGGAGAAATCAAAGGAACAGAAGAAATCAAAGGAACAGGAGAAATCAAAGGAACAGCAACTTGACATTGCAGATTGCAAATATGTTTATATAAAGATTTTAATTTTATAATTTGGCGTTTTCTATAGACTACGTCAACAATACCGCTGAAAACGGATGTGTTGGGCCATTAGCGCAAATAAAATGGCGATACAACTCATTTCCATAGTCGGGACTACATCCCGCCACTTACAAGTGGGAAGTGGGCAGGAAACAATTTGACAATTGTTTAAAAAGGTAGGGGTGGTGGTTTTGATAGAAGTTGGTGTTAACGATAGTTTTTTATAGATCAATTTAACTTAATTTTGGGGGAAAATTATAAATATTTGATGGAAAAAAAACTATTTTTATTACCTATTATGCTTAAAATAAATTTAAAAAATTGTAAGGTGGATTGGGGGATTATTTTTTACATAGTAAAGTAATGTCTCTGAACTCTTGACAATTGTTGAGAAGGGGCGGGGATTGGTTAAATGGTAACAGAAAAAATGTTGGCTTATTTTATGGACAGTCCCTTTGATCTGTGATAATTTGTTCGTTAATTTTTCTGTTCAGGAAAATAGAATTCGTGTATTTTTATGGTAGATACTTTCTTTTTTGTTCTGACTTTTTTATACCGAGGAACACATTCTGCATTTGTGAGTGTTCGTGTGTGTGTATGACCAACAAATGCCAATAGTGATTTTGTGGTGGAAGGACACAGCATAGACTATCTTTGGAGATTTGTGTGTGTGTTTGTGTATGTAAAGTTTTGTAGCTTTTGTGAGAACATAGACAGGTCATTTAGATCTGAGCACAACATACTTGAAATATGCAAGTACTACCGGGTATGTCATGTGTACTACGTTTTTGCATCTTTTCTGACTCTTTTGTTTTTCCACAAGAAATATAAATATAATGACCAATACAAAACAGGGATAGTTGGGCCATCCAAGATGAATGACGCAGTCCACAGGACATAATATGTGTGATGTACGGAAGATATCTGTTTGTGTATCTACTAATGCCGTCCTTAATTTGTGTATCGGCAACTAATGTGCTGGAAAATGTGTGGTATGATGTTTGATTTTCGTGTTTACGTTGCTCACTATGTATGTACTTTGTGTCTCTTGCCGACGCCGACCAATGAAATTCACGTAAGTAATTGAAAACCTGGCGTTTGGAGGCTTATTTTGATTATGTTCATAGGCCTTCATTGTCGAGTCAGGAGCTGGGGTAAATGTGTGATGAGAAGAATCGATGTGTGTGGGGAAAAAAGAGACCTTCATTGTGGGATTATGTGTGGACTTGTGTGTGTATGTATACAGACAATGTTGTGGTCTGTAAATGTATCAAAACAAACTGTGCTGGTCCAGTGATGAATTAGGCCATTTATATACTGAAATAAATCTTTGTGGGCTACCAGATCCGGTGATATTTTTTAGGCCCTTACCACATCTACATTGAAATAATACCCACGAGTTTTGACACGGACTTATAGATACAAGGATGTCAAACGAGATTTTCCACGTCACGGTAACAGCTGTATTATAAACAAACGTTTCTGAGAATTACAGCATTTCTATTCTCTAGCTAGGTTTGCTACAGTTTTCTCAACCACGCAATAAACCAATTCTACAACTGTTCACCAGTATAGCTCAAAAATGTATTGATAGCTGAATTATCTGTTGGCTTTCCCCAGATGGATATTAGTTTATATTATCTACACTTACCGTTAAGCGTAGGGGTATAGTTTATATTATCTACACTTGCCGTTAAGCGTAGGGGTATAGTTTATATGATCTGCACTTGCCGTTAAGGGTAGGGGTATAGTTTATATTATCTGCACTTGCCGTTAAGCGTAGGGGTATAATTTATATTATCTACACTTGCCGTTAAGCGTAGGGGTATAGTTGATATTATCTACACTTGCCGCTACGCGTAGGGGTATAGTTTATATCACCATCATTTGATGGACAAACAAGAATATCAACAATTGTGGGAAGAAAGAGGTCTGAAAAATGTGTGCCAATTGTTGACAAATTGGAGGGCAAAGGTTAATGCTAGCAAATAATTACTTATTAAATTGTTTGAATTTGAACATTCTTTAAGATAAATAGAAAAAAATCATTTCTTCAAATGTCACTTCCTGGTGCAATAGCAGCAAAAATTTTCTTTTGGGAGGGAAGGAGAAATGAGGCTGAATTTTCGACCTAATTAAGCAGGTATAGGAGACCGTGAATTCTGGACAGTCTGTGGACAAAAGGGGAAGGGGTTCGAATATTGGCAAGAAACTGTTGACGTAATGTATGGAATGCTCCCTATTGAACAATATTAAATGAAGGTCTTCTAGTATGTACCAGATAGTACTGACGTAAAACACAGGTTTTTAGAACGTGCCACTTAGACACGACGGACTATCACTAAAAATAGGAGGTTATGATGTGCAAACAAGAAAACATACAAATTACAATATACAAAACATTATCAACGTTTCGACCAAAAGGCCTTTATCAAGATACGCACAAAACATCAAAAGACGACGAATAAAAATGATAAAATGTACCAAATGTTAATATCATTCTTTCTTTTATCTTTATACCCCTTTATGCATTGCAACGTCAGGAGTAGAAGAGTTCTTTTGAGAAGACCTTTTTGTGTTCTTCATATATGTTTGTTCTCGTGGACTTTTTTATTTCTGTAATTCATCTTTTGCATGGTATCAATCAGATATTAGTATGGATTGAATACAATAAAAATCTGGCACAGTTGATGTGTTCTCATATGTTTACTGTTGAAACGTATTTTTTGATTGCAGAAGATTATTTAAAGGTTTTCAGATTATGCACCCATTAAAGATAATATTCTTATTAATATATTGAGTTTTTCATTGTTTTTGTTTTGCTCAAACCACATCAAATTTGTTTGTTTATTTATTTGTTTGTGTCATAGAAGAATGTTGAACTAGTTGGCCCAGAAGTGTATGCTGCGTTCCTGGCCGGACATCATGATCCTGGGATACTGCTGCACTGAAATGGCTCCCTTTGGGGACTAAACATGCATCCATACATCTCCTTAACTCAACCATAAATCTCCCTAACTCAACCATAAATCTCCTTAACTCAACCATAAATCTCCCTAACTCAACCATAACTTTGTTAACTTGTGGGTTTGCCTAATTTGGCCGAGGCATGCCATGTCAACATAAGAAAGAGTTCCTTCTTAGTTATATCATTGCCTCCCCACCTCAACCATGCTTTTGAGACAATCGTATATGAATCCAGCGGCGTACCTAGGGTAACTGCAAAGATGCGGTGAATATTTTGATGCCGCCCCCCCCCCAACCGCCCGAAATTTATTTTAAAATTTCCTAGGAAAATTTTACAAGTTTATTATTATTATCAATTTTATCCACATTTAACAAAGATAGAAATCAATTTAAAAATTTTAAATTACAAATTCACTTTGCGAGCTTTTTGACTAGCGAAGTTATTAATGACTGTGTCGAAGCTCACATCATTGACCAGCTCATGTTCGATTGATATAATTGCGAGGTTGTTCAATCTCAAGTTGCTCATAATTGACCTGAGATAGTTTTTGATTAATTTGAGTTTGGAGAAACTTCTTTCACGTGTAGTTATACTAACTCCTAGAGTTAGGAACATACACAGTAAAAGACAATGTTGGGTACTGAATGGGAAAACTGATGTTTCTGAATGAAGGCAAGTAATTCCATATGCCCTTGGTCCTGTAAGTTCAAGACCGAAGATGCTGCGACAAAATTCATTAGTCGCTTTCTCTCGAGTTAAAATTCATCCTTGTCGATGTCATCATAAAGGAGCGTTGTGAAAATCAATGTCGACTCGATCGTCTAACAGTTGCTTTGGAGAAAGAAAGCCAAACTTGTCAGCAACCTCATGCAGTTGTGCAATTCTTGTTGAACTCTCCTGATTCACTCTGTCCATGGAAGCGCATATTTCCAACCAAAGTTCATTTCTGTAGCTTAACCCGGCATCGGTGGCTTCTTCTCCATGCATCTTCTTTTTACGACGTATTCGCAGATGTGGTTCCGTAGAGATTCCAAGTTCAGAACACACCGACTGCGTATAGCTCAAACTCGCATTGGGTACATTTTCCCTCGAAGTTGTGAAGAATTCACTCAAAGCTTTAATTTTTGCTGCAATATCCTGAACGCTCAAGCCCTTCTTCTACATATATGCCTGCGCGTCATTTTATTTCCGTTAAAACTTGAGCGAATAATATAATTGATACGTCAAGAACGTGAATGACTGCATCACCACCAGCAAGCTGTCAGCCGCGGATCTCGTCTCCCAATTTTGGGTTCTCTCAGTTAAAATTTCAAGTGTTTCCAGAATTATCAGAAAGTGGCTTTTAACCATTTTGACCACTTCGCCTCTCGCACTCCAGCGTCTTTCGGCTAATCGTTTGAGACTCATTCCAGCAGTTTTCATCAGCACTTCACAACGGTGAGTGGAATTGAAGAAGAAGGATGTAGTCCAGAGAGTGAAATATCTTATGCCATGGTTTACAACTAAACTAGGATATATGTTCCTTTCAGTCTTACACATCCGACTTCAGCATGTTTTCTGTGACTCTTGGACCCTTATTGGCAATACACAGCCAATTTCACTACATAACATCCTTAGTCGCCTCTTATAACATGCATAGAAAGTAATCCGTGATGCTATTCCTTCCGGGCCTGGCAACACAGACGAAGAAGTATCCAATATATAACGTGACTGCTGTCCTCAAATGGCTTTCTGTGACCCCATTAAAGCAGTTATTGTATCATACCCCAGTCCATGCTGCAAAACATCCAAAATGGCAATAAAAAATCATTTCTGTGAATTTCGTTGGTCGGAGTTGGCAGACGACACAAACTATATACATAGTGACTAATGAAATCACGATAATAATCAAAAACATCACGTGATAACACTGATTCTGCTTTGTTTTGATTCTGTTGTTATGTCTCATTTGGTGATTGGTGACGGCTGTATCCAATCTCTGGGATCTATTCTCAGACCTACGTCCCAGGACATATCGTTGTTTACGGCAATGAAAGAGCGGACATACTTCATCCCAAGGCACAGATAGACGGAGTATTGATGATTGCCATCGCTACAATATATGTGGATATGCTTTAACTACTTCACGCGTGCCTGCTTAGATGCGGACACCGCGATCGATGAAACATCGAGGCTGAGATTTGAGGAATTCAGAATTAAATGTGACACTAGTAGAACTGGACGTCTGTGCAGCGGAATGAGAAGAGTGGTCAGCCACGTAATGAGAAGAGTGGTCAGCCACGTAATGAGAAGAGTGGTCAGCCACGTAATGAGAAGAGTGGTCAGCCACGGAATGAGAAGAGTGGTCAGCCACGTAATGAGAAGAGTGGTCAGCCACGTAATGAGAAGAGTGTTGAGCCACGTAATGAGAAGAGTAATCAGCCACGGAATGAGAAGAGTGGTCAGCCACGTAATGAGAAGAGTGGTCAGCCACGTAATGAGAAGAGTGGTCAGCCACGGAATGAGAAGAGTGGTCAGCCACGTAATGAGAAGAGTGGTCAGCCACGGAATGAGAAGAGTGGTCAGCCACGGAATGAGAAGAGTGGTCAGCCACGTATTGAGAAGAGTGGTCAGCCACGGAATGAGAAGAGTGGTCAGTCACGGAATGAGAAGAGTGGTCAGCCACGTAATGAGAAGAGTGGTCAGCCACGTAATGAGAAGAGTGGTCAGCCACGGAATGAGAAGAGTGGTCAGCCACGTAATGAGAAGAGTGGTCAGCCACGTAATGAGAAGAGTGTTGAGCCACGTAATGAGAAGAGTAATCAGCCACGGAATGAGAAGAGTGGTCAGCCACGTAATGAGAAGAGTGGTCAGCCACGGAATGAGAAGAGTGGTCAGCCACGTAATGAGAAGAGTGGTCAGCCACGTAATGAGAAGAGTGGTCAGCCACGGAATGAGAAGAGTGGTCAGCCACGTAAATCATTAGTATGCATATTCTTCAGCATCTGCTAGGGGAGACTGAACATCGGTCTGTCCGGAGTGCAGTAATGTCGCCTTATAACCATTCTTAGACTTTGTGAACAGAAACTTATGAAGTTCGCAATCACATTTGTATAGAAACATACCTAATCTTCTTCTTCTGCGTTCTTTCTCAAACTCCTGCAGATTAGTAGGAAGTAGTCCAGAGAACAGAATGAATTGTACTGTCATGGTTTACAACTTAGCAGCGATATCGACACACCCGACTACATCATGGCTTCTGGTCACTTTACCCAAAATTGGATGGAAGAACCAACTCCACCCCAAAACCTCCTTAAATCACATCTTCCGCTATGCATGGAACGTAAGAGTGTTGTTATTATTTGCTTCTCTTTCAGCACCCAGCAACACAAATAGGTACTCAATATAAATTAGGCCTACCCCTATCCCTATGTATAATTATAGATGATGATGTTCGTCCGTCGTGATCGACGATGACCAAAAACTCAACCATAATAATAATAACAATAAATAATAAAATAATAGAGTTAATAGTGCGTTTTTAAATGACTAGCAAGTCCAATGCGCGCACAAAATGTTCTTTTACAGAATTGACAACAATAGAAGGTATCTGTGTGACGTTGAGATGTTTTTTTCTTTTCTACGTGTCCGCTTCTGTCTTGCAGTTTCTTGTCTGAATTCCTCTGCCGCTAGTGCTCCCGTTCTAATGCTGTAACGCCATGCTGTTCTATCCTGAGCGAGGCTCTCCCAAGCGCCTACGTCAATGTTAAGATGTTTCAAGGATGACTTGAGCGTGTCTTTGAAACGCTTTTTCTGTCCACCAGCTTTTTGAAATCCTGCCTTGAGTTCTCAATAATATATTTGTTTTGGCAAACGCGAGTTCTCCATAAAAACTTTCTGGTCTGTTTACATCTGAGATATCCGTAAGTGTCCGAACATTCCATGAACCAACTAGGATTGATTCACACTTTGTTCTCTTCATATTTAATTAGTAAAGATAAGTAAATAAATGGGTTGAGAAATGACTAGCGCTGAAGTTGGTTTATAGTGTGGAAGAGTTGCGCTAATCGTCAACCACACTCTCTCTCCTGAGTTTTATCTTGGTCCAGTGGCAAGACAAAGTCGAGACAACTGGGAGAAAATCAGGTGCAGTGGATGGCCAGAGCGTACTATGTGTCTAACTGTGCCCTATGCTGTCCACACAGCTCTGCTGTTAGCGCCTATGTACCCGTTAAGTTACCTGCCAACTTATAGATACTATTTTAGAACTGACAATCCGTATCGGCGTAGAGTCAGTACACATTCGCTGCCTGGCGACAGATAGTAAGACTGTCACAGGCTAGGGTAGCCCACCCGAATTGTCAAGGCATGCCGAAATCGGATGTACTAGGCCTACAAGGCGCATAACGGTGGCACAACGCAATCACGCTCCCGGCGGAAATCGCACGGATATCCGTGCTGGTTACAATGGAGAGAACGCAAAACAAAACAAATAGAACGGACAGTCGGAACCGATGAAGAAAATAGGGTACGGAAATAGTGATAATTTAGTTCGTTCCTTTCGTGCCGCAGGCGGTACATAGGGCAGAGGTTTTGATTCTCCGTGTGTTTCGGTCCGCTGCCTGCAGTTTTAGTTCTTGTAACCTATTATTTCCTCTTCTTTAAGTGTGGTGTTTTTAAGGGTTGTTTTAGGTCTTCCTCGTTTACTTTTCCCATCAGGTGTCCACATAAGCGATTGTGGTTTATTATGTTTTCATCTAGTCTTAAAACGTGACCCAGGTATTTCCATCTGCCTTTTATTATGACGTCTGGCACATATTCTTGGTGTGTTTTGTTTCTTAAATCACTATTTGTGACGAAATATGTCCATTTTATGTTTATCAGTTTTCGGAGACATTTGTTTTCTTCTTCTTCTTCAGCGTTCATTCTCAAACTCCTGCTGGATTTCTCTTGTAACAGGACAATGGTCCTACAAGATTTCCAGTTGAATATAGTCCAGAGAATGGAAATTCGTTGTGTTGCCGTTTTATTTGCGCCAATGGCCCAACACATCCGTCTTCGGCGGTACATTTGTTTTCGGAGCTGCTTAATTTATTGTCTGTCGTTTGAGTTTATTTCCAGCTTTCACTTCCATATGTTTCTTCTTCTTCCGTTCACTTGAAACATGCATATATATGTACTTCCATACGTTAATACTGAGACAATACAGGGACTGAATAGCTTTAGCTTTTCATTAGTTACGATGGGAGAAAGTGCTCCCACTCTGGCAATATCAAAATAACGAGTAATCAGCAACTGACTGGGACACTGAGCTTATACACTTTTAGATGCCGACGGAACGGCAAGCAGAGCATATATGGGAATGCCCCCATTGCTGTGACGCTAGTTCCTAATCAAGAATAAAGCTTTAGTTTGATGTTTCTTCCTTGGATTTCCAGATATTAATTAGTTCAGTGAAAATGTGCTAATAGGGCAGGCAAAAACAGCATTCAGAAAAATGAAAAATATATTATGTAATATGGCCCTGGCATTAGACGTGAGGAAGAACACTCTGCTATATAACTCCTATACTAACATATGGATGTGAGTCTTGTTCAATGAACATACACGATAGTGGTAAAGTAGAAGCAGAATAGATGTGATTCTATAGAAGAATGCTGAGAATACTATGGTCTGCCGAGAAAACTAATGGGGAGGTGTTGAAAGAGTCAAATGCAAGACGGAGCTAAATAATATAAGAAAAATACAATCATTATATTTGGACACGTTATGAGAAAGTGAGGTTTGAACATAGTTATAACAGGCAAGCTTGAAGGCAAGAGAGAAAGAGGGTGATAGCGTGAGAAAATATTAGACAGTTTAACAACCTGGCTAGACAGGGAAGCTACAACGATCCTGATACATAATACTGGAGCTGTGGAGATCCATGATCGGCTGCACCAGCCGGCATGGCACATGATGATGATTACTCGGAACCGGAAACGCAATGAGCAACACTAAACATCCGGTTACCGTTCCAGTTCCAAGAGCTGCCTGCCATTGACTCAATAATACTAATAAAGTTGATGGAAGGAATTATAAATCATTTTTTATTATATTTCTTGCATTATTTCCACGCGAGTTCGGGGCATTAAGTTCCGTTTGCACACATGGACATGAATGTTATATCAAGCAATGATATTGACATTTCAAATCAGAATTTGGTAAATATCTTATCTAGGATTTTTGTAGGCTAAGTAAAGAAAGTAACTTACTAACTACTAAAAACTAAATTAATAAAATAATACTTTTATTTAATAATATTATTAATACTAAGTCTATTATTAATAGACTTAGTAAGTTAGTTAAAATCTAAACGAGTACGCCCGTGTAGTAGTGTGGTGACTGTGTGTGTCAGGTGTGACGACAGACTGTTTTTGTTAGAGTAGCAGTAGTAGCTTACTACTAGTTATTAACCTTGTACATTAGACCTGCATGCATCAGCAGGGGACCTACCTTAGTTTAAGTACCTAAGTGGGGTCAGCGCATATAATATTTATTTTGTATGTACTAAAAATTGTAGGTACATAAAATTTATAATGTAACAATGTAGGTACTTGGACAAAAAGATGCATTATTGATAATATAAGAAAAAACAGTCAACATTTAATGGGCTCATAATGAGAAGAGGAGGCATTGAGAATATAGTGACGACAGGAAATGTAGAAGGCACAATATCAAGGGGAAGACCTAGAGAAAAGATATTGGACAGTTTGACTAAATGGCTTTGATTGACGACATTAACAGAGATGATGACATATATGAGAGATTGGTGTACATGGAGAAATACAATAGCCAACTCCATTCAGCACTTGACGATGATGACTTGGACACAATTTTCAAAATAGTGCTACAAATAATGGTGAATTTTTATTATATGTCTCCGTTGAGCTATAAATAGCGCATTGTTTACATTAATGTTACAGATTTTCCTTGAAAAACCAATCATATCGATTCACACCTTAGACGAGAATTATTAGATAATTAATTATTAATTATAAACACTAATTATAACCCTTCTCCCTCCTCCCAAAAAAATCTATAAACTAATTATAATCCTTTTAGCCCCCCCTCCCAAAATCTATATTTTTACTCAACTTATTTAACACTACAAAGGTTAGGTAATACCTCGAAAGTAGAACAAAGGTCACAATGGAGACCTATACTAGAAATTGACCCACATAATATAGTTAGATAGCCCTTAAAAATTGCAATTCAACCCTGAAAAAAGTTATAAATTTTTTTCTAATGAATTTGACATCCAAATAATTTACATGAAATGTATAGGAAAATATAAATAAAACTTGTGACCACAATATGTAGCCGAGCTGATAATTTCTGAATTATCTTTATTTTCAATAATACAATACATAAACTATACATTTTATGTTTGCGGAGACAAGACGCTTGTATGTTATACATTTCTGGAATTTTCAGATGGACACAGAAATAATTGATTTTCAAAATGCTGCTAATTAGCATAATTATAATGAAAATAAATTATATATCTATTAAACATAATAAAATACCACAGAATCTATATATTTTTGTATTCGCAGAGACAAGACACATTTGTTGATCACATTGCAGTGATTCTCAGATGCACGTACAACTAATTAATATTAAACAATTTTCACACAGCCAACTCCACCCCCAACAATCCTTAGTCTTCTCTTATGATAGGTCATAGTTTTTCTATTCTATGTTCCCCTTTCAGGCCCCATCATTTATGATATTGTTTGTTATTATTAGTTATGACTGCAGGTTTTTAAACCGAACGAGTCCATAGGTGTCCCAATCTCAATAAATCAGAGTGTAGTTGCTGACAGTTGCAGTTCAACATTCCTATAGGTGCTCCAATCTCAAAAATCAGCCAGAGTGTAGTTGTTGACAGTTGCAGTTCAATGCTGATTTATCAGTCTCTGATTTATCTATTATGTTTCTCTTTATGGGCTTTTCCAATCTTTACACCAATCTCCTGCAGTCTTTGGAGCGACCATGATTCACACTTTTGAAAATCTGCTGAGAAGACAAAGTCCCTTAACGCATTAACTGCGGAGGTATCCTTAAGGATATGATGAGGGTTTATGCCTTTTTGCAGAGATCTTC
Source organism: Meghimatium bilineatum (assembly GCA_034231615.1). Classification (NCBI taxonomy): domain Eukaryota; kingdom Metazoa; phylum Mollusca; class Gastropoda; order Stylommatophora; family Philomycidae; genus Meghimatium; species Meghimatium bilineatum. The sequence goes on along the minus strand of CM067300.1, from coordinate 60,305,131 downwards.
TTCTTTTTAGTTTCCCAGGGAAACAATTTGTTGGATTCTTTATTATATGCTTAAATAAAAGCATCCAGACGGATTTTTTTTCCCAGGGAAGCTAAGAAGAGGAGGAACTTAACAAAGTGGTAGTGGCTTTTCATTGTATCCTTAAGAATACCTCCGCAGCTAAGGGGTTAACAGATTGATCCCTTGATGTACCTATTGACAATCTCGTTCACCAATGTATCAGCTCGCTCATTACCCGCAAGTCCTGGCACGAATACAAAAGTAATCTTTATTATTTTTACTGCAGTTTTATTTGTGTTTACACTATATGCATTAAGCTATTATATGTTTATTTGTATGTTTATATACATTTCATTAATTAAGCTATTGTATGTTTATATTCATTTTCCTTTAGCGCTGAAGTTAACGAGGTCAGATCTCTCCAATTATGTCTGTTCAAAGCTATTCTGTGCAGTTCTTGAATAGTATGAATATTGTTTGTTTTAATTTTTCTAAGTATTGTTCTTCTGAGCATTTCCTTTGGTCTACCTCTGGCTCTTCTACCTGTTGGTATCCATATAAGAGATTGGTGGTGTATTCTGTATTTGTCTGAGCATAGGACATGTCCGATGTAGGACCAACTGCGTTTTCTAATAACATCTGTGATGTAGTTTTGATGTGTCTCTTCTCTGATTTTTTTTGTTAGATCTTCTTTTTCTTCTGCGTTCGCTCTCAAATAACCACAACGAATATTTCGTGTGATTTCCGCCGGGGAGCGTAAAGTACATTGTGCTGCAAGTTCCACAGTAGAACTGTGATTATTTGCACCCTGGTTGGCCACTTGTGGTCAGGACGTTCGAGGTCCAGCACATCCGTTTTCATCATTCCTTTATTTGGTCTCTAGTCCGTGACAGCCTCTATCTGTCGCCGGGCACTCTGGTGTGTAGTGCCTCTTCGCCAAGACGCCTGTCGAGCGCGTCTATCTGGCACGAGGTGCTCCACCGTCCATGAATCCATCTCGTGCAATTGGACAAACTCTGCGTACTGTGGACGTACTGGGCCTGTGTTCATCGGGTAATGAACCGTTTCTCATCTGCGAGCCTGGTTCCGTATGAGGAAGAACTCGCCAGGTTAGTTGGACCCTGGCTCGTTCGCCCTCCTACCCGAGGCGTCATTTATAGACATCGTGAACCCCTCGCGCAAGTTTGAGTCGCACACCACGCATTTGAGAGCAAGGCGTTCTCGAGCTGAGTGACCATGTCCCATTAGAGACTGAGCCCATCAGGTACTGAACCCTTTCTCTCTGCAAGTGTATTTCCGGTATAGGAAAGCTTGACAGTAGAGTTGGACCAGGGCTAAAATCATTGTCCCTTTTCTGCCTGAGCCCATCAGGTACTGAACCCTTTCTCTGCAAGTGTATTTCCGGTATAGGAAATTTTGACAGTAGAGTTGGGCCAGGACTGCCATCTTTGTCCCTTTCTTGCCTAAGCCCATCGGGTTCGGAACCCTTTCTCTTCGCGAGCATATTTCCAGTATAGGAGGGCTCGACATTAGAGTTGGTTTAGATCTTCTTGCTTTTCCGAACGCCAACGATTGGGTCTGGGTCTCTGCCTATAAGGATCACAGGTAACTAGAAGTTCATCTCGAACTAACAGAGCTTATAGTTCCCCTTTTCGTTAGATTTGAAAATGTTTATATAAATTTCATTAATTAAGCTATTGTATGTTTATTTGTATTTGTATGCATTTCATTAAGCTCTTATATACTTATCATTTTAGGTTTCTAACAAGAAGCCATCACTAGCCTCAGCTAAACCAGATTTGGAGCATTCTCTAGAATTCCCCAGTCATCCAAACTCATCACACAGACTCACTACTTGTGAATCATCAAAATCAAATTTCAATCATCATGTTGTGGTAGAGAATGATATCAACAAAGTGATGCTGATGAAAGATAAAGAGGAAGATGATGAATCCCACCTTCCACCTGGTGTCAGAAAGAAGAACATACACCACAGCATTAGCGATACCAGTAGTAGTTCTGAAGATGAAGTAGCAGACGATAAGAATAGAGGTCATTCAGACTCGTCATCGTCAAGTGATTCTGATAAATCTCCAGATCATCGTGAGTCAATCTTATTATATATTCAAGTACTGACTCTTTTATTTCATACTGTTATCACATGGTAATATTTGTTGTGTACTGTATGATTTATATAAATATCATGTCGCCTGTGTGGCCGTTAGTACCTGATAATATGTAAATAACCAAAACGTCAGAGGGTGTCCGACAAAGTAGAGGGTGCTGCAGTAACCAAACAACAAATGGTAATGCAAAATAAGTTGAACAGGTTACTAGAAAAACCTAACTATAAATAAAAATAGATTTTAGAAAAGTATATAAGAAACTTACAATAAAACAAAACAGAACAGCTTTCCACGTATCAATCCAAATGGGACCTTTTTCGAGAAACTAATAATAGGAAAATTGTCCTGTTTTGTTTCATTGTATGTGTTAACATACTTTTTTATCTATTTTTATTTATAGTTAGGTTTTTCAAGTAACCTGTTTAACTTATTTTGCATTACCTGATAATATTTGTTGTGTATTGTATGATTTATCAATATATGTTGCCTGTGTGGCTGCTAGTTCCTGATAATATTTGTTGTGTATTGTATGATTTATCAATATATGTCGCCTGTGTGGTTGCTAGTTCCTGATAATATTTGTTGTGTATTGTATGATTTATCAATATATGTCGCCTGTGTGGCTGCTAGTTCCTGATAATATTTGTTGTGTATTGTATGATTTATCAATATATGTCGCCTGTGTGGCTGCTAGTTCCTGATAATATTTGTTGTGTATTGTATGATTTATCAATATATGTCGCCTGTGTGGCCGCTAGTTCCTGATAATATTTGTTGTGTATTGTATGATTTATCAATATATGTCGCCTGTGTGGCCGCTAGTTCCTGATAATATTTGTTGTGTATTGTATGATTTATCAATATATGTTGCCTGTGACAGCTAGTGCCTTCTAGTTCAGGTTCCAAAGAATAGGACCAGTTTCCTTTCCAGGCATGTTGTAGGAGGGGACTAAGGAAAGTTGTGGGATAGGCTGACAACCTGTCATCTGTGAAACTTATTTATGTCTTCTACATAGATGGCGGAGAGACGCACACACATGCCACTTATCACAAGTACTGCTCATAGTACGTAACTCCGTAGATTCTATCTATCTATTCGCTAAAACCTTTGTTGCCTTGTTTGAAAGAGAGAAAAACAGGATTTTTGTTTATACTGAAAGCACGCATTTTCTTTTTTATTGGATGCGTTTCTACAATTGTTACCGGGTCACATTTCTGCGTTATAGAAACATGGCTTGATAAAATTGAGTCATCTATTTTTTGTAGTATTGTTTAGTTTATAAGTTATTAGTCTCTTGAAAAAGGTCCCATTTGGACCGACACGTTGAGAATTGTCCTGTGTAGTTTTATTGTATGTTTTTTGTTTACTTTTTTATATAATTGTATTCATAGGTACATTAAGTTTTTCTAGTAACCAGTTTAATTTATTTTGCTTTACCACTTGCTGTGGTATATAGTCTGATGATGTGTGCAAACCATTTGATCTGTTGGCTCTTAATATATTCCAAGATTGGAGTGGTACCGGTTCTTTGTCTAATGTCCTCATTTCTCACTCTGTCTCTTAGCGATATTCCTAGAATTCTGCACAAGCATGCCATTTCAGCTGTCACAAGTTTACATTTATCTTGTGCTGTTGTTGTCCATGTTTGGCATTGGTAACACAGCGTTGGTATAATAATTGTTTTGAATAGTGTTATTTTGGTGTTCAAATCCCCATAGATTCCAGCGATAATAATCTATGATCTCCCACAAAAAATGCACTTGTAAACATGTTGTCACACTGTGGATCGAAATGGCAGCATCTTGAGCACATAGATTTTACTAAAGATTGCTTTATTGATTTAAGCTGTTTTAGAGCGCAAACGGTTTTGAGGTTTAATTGAACTGCCTTTGGGAGTGAGCTGCTGTAAAAGTTTCAAACTTAAGACTATTGCACGCTAGCAGATTTAGATGCTTCCAACTGGACATTTTACCAAGTTGCATGAGCTACTTTGCTTTTGATGATGACAGCTTGGCTGCGTTAGATGCATCTAAAATGCTGCTTGATTGAGAGAATCCACAAAAATTAACAGAAGGGAAAAAAAAGTTTTCCTACTACAAAAGCAGGAAAACTAGCTCAAGAATGACTAAAGTTTCGAAAGGCTGTGGTGACTGTTCAGGGTATGCTACATGATGATGATGAGAAGGTTTCCCCACTGACACTAGAAGCATGGAATGTATGCACACTTCTCGACAATGCCTCTTAACACAAATAGACATGTTCTATGAACAGCTATGAGTGAAACGTGCCATGCTGAAGTCGGTCAGCTCTGCGAAAGAGGTGCTGGTTATACATTCTTTTGAAGAGGAAAGACGTGAAGCAGGTGTTGGCTTCACTATTAAAACTCATTGGCAAACTAGTAGACATAAAAAATAGCATCATGATGGTAAAAGTCTCCCTGCTCTCTGGAGGATTGGGTCAAAAATGACTAAAGCATGTTTATATATATATATGGACAGCCCGTTACATGTTTATAGATGAAACAAAACATTCATGTTTATAGAAGAAAGAAAGAGCAGTCAAGTTTATAGAAGAAACAAAACAGTCAAGTTTATAGAAAAAATATAACACAATATAGTCACATTTCAGGACAAACAAAAACCAGCGTGATATAAACTAGGACACAACGCAATTCGCTCTTCTAACTGCATCTTGCTATGTCAGTAGTTTGAGAACACATTATACCGTATATGATTCAACTCAGAAGACAAATTGTATGTTCTGTGTCATTTATTTGTTCTAATTTTCCACAGATAAGATCAAGAACAAATCTGAAGTGAAGAAATTGGAGGTGAAAGAATCTAGAGACGAGAGACATAACAGAAATTCCAAGAAGGTGCAAATTCGTTTAGTTTGACCGTTTCATATTAGTTTTTCATGTCGTTTAGAAAATATTCTAAATTGGGATTTATTAGCTTGTAACCATAATTTTTCAAACTCCCACCAGATCTCTCTTGTCGCAGGATAATGGTCCGGCAAAATTTCTAGCAGAATCTAGCCCAGGGACTACTATTAGGAATCTATATCTTCCTAGTGGTAGCATATAGTTGTGAGGCGTAGGCAGTGATATCTGCAATGGAAAAGAAAATATCAACATTAGAAAATGTTGTAGAAGAGTCCTATGAAAATCAGACAGATAAACAAATGATGATGTCCGCAAAGACCTTAACATAGAAGACGACTGACTCCTCAAAACTATCAAAAATGAAAGCTAACATATTTCGGACATATAAAATCATGGTTCATGTTAAGCAGATGTAGCCTACTTTTTATGGAACTAATCTCATACATTATTTAACAAATTAACTTTCACTAAAGGTGCATTCATCACAGCATCCATCAAATTACACGTTATGCACTGAGAGGCCCTCCCCTGGAACACCCTTTGGAGGAGAGAGAGCTCTCAGTGCATTACGCGAAGATTGAATAACGCTAGCAGAGATTCTTGTAACTGTCAAACATGCTTGACCTTCTTACCACTGTCTTGAATCCATGATGATGTTAATTCAGCATGCTCAAGGCTGCATTTACACAAGCGTTAGTTTAATATCAGTTAGTGATCCCATTTCCTTAAGATCATTGAAAACATCAATTTGACCCAGTGTTTATCCAGTTTCCATGGTCACCAGACCTGCTAGTATGTTCATTTCCTGAACACCAGCATGGTCTGGAACAATTAGGAATCTAATTTTGATCAGCTTGGACTGCTTCATTGATTCCAGCCACACCTGTGGCTGCTTCATTGGTTCCAGCCACATTGATAGCTGTTTCATTGATTCCAGCCACACCTGTGGCTGCTTCATTGGTTCCAGCCACATTGATAGCTGTTTCATTGATTCCAGCCACACCTGTGGCTGCTTCATTGGTTCCAGCCACATTGATAGCTGTTTCATTGATTCCAGCCACACCTGTGAGCACATTCATTCTTTAGTAGCAGGCTCATTAACTCTGTACTAACCAGAAATCTAGCTTACCATCTCGCTTTATCAAGAACATTTGCTCAATTTTTTTACATCAACTTTGGGGGTCTTTAAAAATGTGTATAAAATCCAATCTGCTACATAGCTTTGACTTTTTTTTTATCATAATGAATGTTTGTGCTTTCTGAAAAAATTTAACGCCACAGAGTCATTTCAAGAGTAGAATGTTACTGATTGTAATACCAAGCATGGGTTTACATTACTTTCTTGTATCACAAAATCTCATCGTCTAGAATATCGAATTATTCAAGAAACTCAGCGTCGAGAGACTGTATTTTGTGGGTGCCACCATTTTGAGATGATGTGTTATCTCGGATGAGCTATTTTAGCTCTACAGTTTCCGTTATTTCTGCAGTATAACGGTTTAAACGATTGTCGAAGTTGGTTACCAAGGTTATATAACAGAAATTCAACTATTGTCGAATTTGGTCTGTTGTCTATCGCAGGTGGAGGATGCTCAGAATATCTACACCTGCCGTTAAATGTTGGGGTGATGAATTGGAGCTTTAGTATTTTAGTCAAATTTGGTCTGCAACGTATTAACCCTTTCAACCCTGATAGCCTAGAGCTCAAGTATAAATAATAACCAAACTGTCAGAAAATATCAGACAAAGTGGATATAAAATCATAAATAGCAAAATAATGTCAATGAGAAGTAACAAAGAAATAAGGACTTTTTCCAGTTATAAGATAGTTACTGTCGAATAGGAACCTTTATCAAGATACAATAATGAACTAGAAATAAACATACCAAACTGTCAATACAATGAGATGGTCTTACAACCACAGAACTCCATTCCCCTAGGCTAAATTTATTGTCAATGTACAATTTGGTCTACATTAGCAGAAAATAAATCTGTATAAAATTAACGTGATATACTGTGTAGAACATACCCCTTTCAGTCCTTCACAATGTATCCTAATTGATCTCGAATGTTATCGTGATCATTAGCATAACTAATTGACTTATTTGAATACTAAAATATTTATCTGATTTGTTTGCTATATCATTTTTAGAATAATCACTGCCTAAACCTAATTCATCATCCTCTAATTCTTCATCCTCTAATTCATCATCTTCTAAATCACCAGCAAAAGTTCATCTGCTTGTTCTATTGTTAGCCTTTCAGGACAGAAATATTCCTTTTTGTTACTGTAGCCTCATGTCCCATGATGCAGTGCATACTTTATGACATCCGTAAAGTTTATAAATAAGATTATTGTTTTTATTAAAATAGGGTACTGTTTTGTGATATCAAAATCCCATAATTTCAATCCATTACTGGCACAATTCTTTACATATAGACCGAAATTTCAGTCCATCCGGGGCACAATTCTTTACATATAGACCGAAATTTCAGTCCATCCGGGGCACAATTCTTTACATATAGACCGAAATTTCAGTCCATCCAGGGCACAATTCTTTACATATAGACCGAAATTTCAGTCCATCCGGGGCACAATTCTTTACATATAGACCGAAATTTCAGTCCATCCGGGGCACAATTCTTTACATATAGACCGAAATTTCAGCCCATCCATCAGGGGCACAAATGTTGAATATAGACCAAAATTTCAGGTTCTGATCACTGTTCCTGCTAAGCTGTGCTAGTGCACACATTTTTATAACTTTGCTCACAGAGTTTTTGACTTGCCGCACAAGACACATGTATATAAATATCTGTCAACGTTTCTATAATTTTTCTATAAAAGTAAAAGAACTGGTATAAATTGAGCATACAGAAGAAGATTAACTTTTTTTTAAAATAGAAGGTTTGCCAAGAAAAAGTGTTGTTTGCAATTGACCACCTCACGGAGAGAAATTTTTGCTTTCATGCGCTCTTACATTAGAAGGAACATTGGTTCTGAGGATTAATATAAAACAGTGAGTTAAAGTGTTTGTACATTAATACAATGATTTTTTTTCAGATCAGCCAAAGGACATTATGCTTAGTCAGGTACTGTTGTCACACATTGTTGTATTTTATGTTGGTATTCTGAGTACAGGAGTAACGGAAGACCATTTGGTTAAGACATCAGTCTTGAGTTCAGGAGTAACAGCTGGATGAACAGTTTTTCCATCAATCTCTCAGTCTTGAGTGCAGGAGCGGTGAGTGTCTGAATAGTTAGGACAGTCTATCTTATCTTTGGAGAATGCAGGATCGGTAAGTGGCTGAACAGTTAGGGAATTGACCTCTACATGTGTAGCAAGTGGTAGAACAGTAAGGCCTTCTGTCCTTATTAATGTTAATATGTATTTTGTAATTTTTTTTTAAGGGTATGAGAATTTGTGATGGCGTTAATTAAATTGTTTTTAACTATCATCAAGTACTCCCTGTCGTACTATTTATACTAGCTGCAGATAACTACAATACAGTATAACTCTTTAACTTGGCACAACTGGTTTTAGAAATCTGGTCTTAAAAATGTTAATGCAATGTTCTTGAAATATTTTAAATTGGTTTTGTAACAGCTATATTATTAAATTGTAAAGTTCAAACTGGCATATTTATTTAAAATATCCAGCATTCAGTACCTAAACACTCCTGGTCAAACTATTTTCTGATTTGTGCCTTCTCTGAAACTGTATTCTTCAGGTAAAAAAAAGTAAGTCATCATCGGGGTCAAGATCACCATCTCCTAAGAGGAGGAAGTCACATGGTCATTCTTACAGACAGGCTAGGTCCAGATCCAAAGACAGGCATCATAAATCAGAGGTACATATCATTTATGTTAATGTGAGTTTGTTTTCCGTTTATTCCACCTGGAATTTAATTTGCTTGTATCTTCAGTTTAACCAGATTAAGGTACATTCCTATTGTGTGCGTATCTTCAGTTTAACCAGATTAAGGTACATTCCTATTGTGTGCGTATCTTCAGTTTAACCAGATTAAGGTACATTCCTATTGTGTGCGTATCTTCAGTTTAACCAGATTAAGGTACATTCCTATTGTGTGCGTATCTTCAGTTTAACCAGATTAAGGTACATTCCTATTGTGTGCGTATCTTCAGTTTAACCAGATTACGGTACATTCCTATTGTGTGCGTATCTTCAGTTTAACCAGATTAAGGTACATTCCTATTGTGTGCGTATCTTCAGTTTAACCAGATTAAGGTACATTCCTATTGTGTGCGTATCTTCAGTTTAACCAGATTAAGGTACATTCCTATTGTGTGCGTTGATGCATGAAATTCTTCTGCTTTCGTTCTCAACAATTCTGTACATTAGCAGCATGTAGTACGGAGAGCAGAATGCATTATGGTATGGTTAGTTAGTTAGTCGTTGGATCATCATCACTGCAAACTGGACACGTCCATTTTTGCTCCGATCTCCCCCTTGAGTGTATCCGCCATTATACTTCTGCTGACAGTACCGGTCCTCTGCTGGTTGACCACTGCGTCCTCCAAATTGTTCACTTCTAGCAACACCGCATTTCATTCCCTGATCTTTAATCCTGGCCATTGAAAAGGAATCATCATCCACATTAGTCTCACTCTCCGTGTTATATCTCTTAAGGAATTGAAAGCATCAGCGCAATCCATTGCCACAATCGTGCATGAAGCCAGTTGATCTGCTCTTTCATTGCCTCGAACGCCCACATGTCCCGGCACGAAAATAAATATAACCACTTTCAGCCTCGCATCTCAAGACCTCAATCCACTGTTCGCGAACGAGACCCACTTGTACCTTCTTAATCATACTCATAGTCACTCAAGATGCAGACCTGTGTTACCTTCTGTGTACATAACCACTCAAATGCCCTGGTCACTGCCATAGTCTCCATGGTCATACTACTCGTAGTGACCGCAAAGACATCACTCTCCTCCTTGATCGTTTTACCTGCGCACTGAGCTGTGAAGGCCCAAGCACTGCTAACATGTTTTACAGCTTAACCTTTACGACCCATACGGCTGGTGGAAACGACAACGGGTGTACATCGCTAAGGGACTGGAGTCATACCGATCCGTCCGATTCACCTGTGCGGGACTACATGAAGTTAGGCTCACGTGACTAATGATTTGTACCAGGAATACATCACTACCATCCTGCAGAATCATTTACATCTTACATTGTAAGAAATAGGAGTATATAATTAGAATGTCAGATCGAAATATCTCTATGACTCATGTTGAACGAACCGGTTCGACATGGCATGGTGACATCTCCATGTTTTATTGTTTGTATTTTTTGTTTTCCTAGTGTTTTATATGTTTGAATATTATTAAAACGTCCGTTTATTTATGGAATAACATAGATGCAATATTTATCAAGGGTGCCACAGATCAGAATTGAATAAAATCACATTGTATCAGCCAAAGCCTAGGTCTAGTCTTGAATGGACCGACATTGTATGTGACATCTACATGTTTTATTAGTTTGTTCAGTCCATATTATGTTTGTTTGGTTATGAAACAACATATATACAACAGAAATAGGTATTTAGGAGGATTTTATCAGTGTTGCCACACATTGCTCAAGTATATGTGCGTCAAGAAATTATTTTTCTATCTTGTATTAGAATTTTAATGTTATTTTCCCCCAATTTCAATATGATATATCACATACTACACATATAACAACATGATTTTATGCATTATTCACTTCTTTATATGTACACATATTATTTTAAAATCTCTAATTAAAATATTACGTTTTCCAAACACTCAACAAAAATAATGCAAATTGTCAAAAAATGATCCAGTCCCAAGAGGAAATTGCATAATTTTAATTCAGGGTTCTAAAGGTTAACTGTGATATTAGTACCACAAATATTTTGGCCTAACATATCCAACTTCAGCACAGCGTATGACTTTTACCCTTCATGTATGAAAAGTATATTCTTTCGTGTATGAAATTCTAAGATTTTGAATGCGGTGACAGTTATTGTTAGCGCCGAGCTGTCTTTAAAACCAAACTGTATTTCATTTATTGTCTACTATAGAGGAAGTTGGAATCCCACAAGTCTCAGTCTAAAGACAAGAGACGATCCAGGGAAAGAAGTCACAAGCATAAGAAACATAGTCATGAACGACGTGGCTCCGATAGAGAGCGGAGGAACAGCCAGTCCAGAGGTAAAAGAAGTCGGAGCAGAGAGAGACAGAATCGGAGTCCAAGTCCCAGGGGTGCTAAAGTAAGTGTCCTGTTAAAATCTGTAGTGTTTTACGTTATCTGTAATTTTTAAGATTATAGTTTTTTTTAGAGATTTGTAGCAGTATATTAGAGATTTGTAGCATAATGTATTTTATCACTGAGTTTATTTAACAACTATACAGAAACAAAAAATGTGAACAGAAAGAAGGAATGCCAGGATTCAAGATTAATGGGGGGAAAATTAATTAATACAGTCTACGACACTGTCCTCTAAGCAGAAAATGGCCAGGTGCTACAACAACTAATAGACCAAGTAGACAAATCAATCAAGCAGAGATTATGGACTAGATATTAACATACAGAAAACAATAGCCATGATAAATCAGAGAGAAACAAATGCTAAACATAAAAGTACATGGAGAGATACTACAACAAGTAGAACATCATCAATATCTCGGGCACATAATCACAAATGACGGCAGATGTGAAACAGAAGTTAAAATGAGAGTAGGAATGACTAAAAGTATTTTCAATGACATGAGGAAAATATTAACATCTAAACATATTACAAAAAAGCTAAGAATGAGAATTATAAAATGCTACATCTATTCTATATTAATGTATGGCTCAGAAACATGGACATTGAAAAAACAAAAATGGCTGGAAGACGGAATTGATGCCTATGTGATGTGGATATATAGAAGAATAGGGAGAACATCATGGAAAGAGAACACACAAAGAGGTTCTGACAATACTGTGTATGAAAAAAGAACTATTAAAAGAAATAAAATAAAATATTGAAGGACATAACACCTTGTTGAAGACCTTATTTGAGGGGAGGCAGATATACAAGTGGAAAAGTAACACATGAGATGGACATGTTACAGTCTAGCAGAGTGTACCACCAAGACAGGAAACAAGATGTTGGAAGTATTTTGCAATTAAATTTCTTTGTGGAGACGGCACCTAATTATGATGGTGTGTGTCATGTTCTATTTTCTTGAAAGTGTAGTGTGTTACTCTCATACGTGTAATGTGCTGTCTGAAGTGTGTGGTCTATCATTAAATGATGTTGTCTGTGTAGTTTCAGCTGATTAAGTTTGGAGACAAGAACTTCAAACCAGGAGTCAATTTTGGCAGACCCCCAGGCTCCATGCCATTAACCTTCAGGGAAAAGATGAGACAGCAGTTAATTAAAGTTATTGAGGGAGGAGGAGACGTCTCGCAAGCTTTCACAAACAAAGGTCAGTGTGGGGTCATTCTTGTATTGGCTCTACTAATGTAACCTCTCTGTATGTGATGTGTCCTTTATAGAATGTTGCCATTGCTTCTGAGTCGGTTCTGTACGCTCATCATTTACCGTCCACGATAACCCAATATGGACTCTCTCACCGTCACATCCATTGTCGGTGATACAATCTTCTGCCTTCTCCACCAGCAGTTGTGTGTACAGTAGAGGAAGTTGTTCTCTGGGGGGGGGGGGGGGGGGGATCTGGTGCTAATGTAAGAATCATAGTCAAATTCTCCAAAGCATATACCAATTTCAGACCTGTTATTAATACAGAGAAAATAGAAGTTATATCGCCCGTATGTTGCCGGGGCCCGAAAGGGGAGCAAAGAATAACAACACTGTTTACCTTCCACGCATGTCGTAAAAGGCGACTAAGGAGGTTATGGGATGGAGTTGGCTGTCCCATTCCATATAATGTCAGTGACCCAAAGCCATGCTGAAGTCGGATGTGTCCAGCCGAAAGACATAGATATCGCAGCAATGCTGTACACCATGACACAATGCATTCCGTTCTCCGGACTACATCCTGCTAATCTGCAGGAGTTTGAGATGAATGCAGAAGAAGAAGAAGTTATGTTCCAACCAGCATCTGGCAAAATCTCTCATGAACCCTGTGTAGAGTTCAGCTGTGTTAAATTACAAGTAGCGAATAGATTCACATACCTTGGCAGTGCACAATCACAAAATGGCATCTTGCTGATGAAATATTTACTAGGAACTCTAAGGTAAGCAGCACTTTTGGCAAAATTGATGCAATCATACGGCATAGAAATAACTATACGCTGAAGATTTACAGATCAGTGGTACTTCCGCTGCTGATCTATCTATCTATTCGCTAAACCCTTTGTTGCCTTTCAGCGTCAGGGGTAGAAGTGTTTTCTGGAGACTGCCCTCTTGTGTGCTAAGTATATTGTGTTTATCTGTTGTCTTTTAATATATTTGGTGATTTGATTGGAGTATTGTCTAATATCTTCGTTTCTCATTCTGTCTCTTAGCGATATTCCTAGGATTTTGTGAAAGCATGCCATTTCAGCTATCACAAGTTTTCGTTGATCTTGTGCTGTTATTGTACATGTTTGGCATTGGTAACACAGCGTTGGTATAATAATTGTTTTTGAATAGTGTTATTTTGGTGTTTAAATCTAGATTTGTGTTTCTGAAAATTGGTGTCATTCGTCCTAGGGCTTGGTATGCTTTACATCTATTGTGTATGTCTATGCTGCTCCTACCACAGCTGATGTATGCTGGTAAATCGTGGACCATATTTAACACTTTGCTCACCAGCCATCCAGAATGTACTTGTCCGCCATTACCAAGGGTGCACACACAATTTTATACATTGACATCGCCGTCTTTAAAAAATCGTATAAAATCTATCTAGCGCAAGAAAACCTTGAAACTTTCTGTGTGTTGTAACGACTGTTTGCACTTTCTGAAAGAATTTGATAGCTCCAGAGTTATTTCAAGTGCAAAATGTTACTTATCATAATGCTAGGCCTAGATTTACATTAATTTCTATATATCATACAATATCTCATTTGAAATCTCCGATATTTTTTGATAAAAACTCACTTACTAGGTCTATATCGTTATTCCCGACATGCCGCCATTTTTACAGAACATAATTTCCCAGAAACACTATTTTTAGCACATTATTTCAATGGGTATTCCCATTTTTCTGATCTATCACAGCGCATTCGATTAGCGTCGAACTTGGTCAGCAAGGTTCTGCAACGGAAATTCGACTAGCGTCGAAATTGGTCAGCAAAGTGTTAATCATCACGTGACAAAACTCAATCATTTCCCTACATTTTGTCTCAGAAAGGAGATGAACATCAAAAGACAAGATTCCAGATAATACTGTCCTTGAAGGAGGTGATAACTCCAGCATTGGTACTATTCTGATTCGGACACAAATTTTTTGGACAGGTCATGCAGTATGTATTCCAGATCACTGTCTACCACAAATACTCCTCTATGATGAGATAAAGGGCCTGAGCTCTCAGGATGGACACAAGAAGCATTACAAGGCCTCATTAAAGATCTCACTGAAAGACTTTAACATGACCCATGGCACGTGGGAAGATCCTGCATGAAACAGAGTTTCATGTGGCACCCTGCAATGTAAAAAAAAAGAAGAAATGCAGCAGCGTAACAGTAGAGACTAGCATGAAATTTAAGGGCACATCAAACTGTATTTTGTCTTATTTGTTCTAGAGTTGATATATTCATTTTTAGTTGCATAAAACTGCATAAATTACTTCAATATTTATTGTGTGTATTGATGAGACGTCCGGTTCTATGGTGACGGGGTACAGTGCACTTATGTGATGGCAAAGGTACCAGGTTCAGATCCTGCCACAGACAATTGTATATCTAGACCATTCAGAAAGCAATAGCAAACTACTGAACATATTTAAATTGTCTAGCAAATCAATACAGCCAAAAAATGTTGGGTTGATGGCTACGTCCTAAATAGGATATATTATCAATTTTTATTAAGGACACATATTGATCTTGCTATGTCTTTGCCTTCAGATGGAACTTCAATTTGTACGCAGTCAGCCGGTACACAACAACTGCAAACAACCTTAAATCCAACTGCTCAACAAATGTCCAGTCTTAACTTTCCTCCAGGTTTGGCACCTGCTGTCATCACCGCTGCTGAGGCTGCTATGCAGTCTATGCTGGCAATGCAGAAAGAGGTAGGTGCTCTCTGTACTATCCTGCTAAATTTAATGATATCTAGCATCTTCTTCACTGACATCAGTGCCCTGAAAACTGATGCAGAAAGAGGTAGGTGCTGTGTGTTCTATCATGCTAAATTTAATGATATCTAGCATCTTCTTCACTGACATCAGTGCCCTGAAAAGTGATGCAGAAAGAGGTAGGTGCTGTGTGTTCTATCATGCTAAATTTAATGATAGCTAGCATCTTCTTCACTGACATCAGTGCCCTGAAAACTGATGCAGAAAGAGGTAGGTGCTGTGTGTTCTATCATGCTAAATTTAATGATATCTAGCATCTTCTTCACTGACATCAGTGCCCTGAAAACTGATGCAGACAGTGGTAGGTGCTCTCTGCACTATCAATATCATAATCATTAAGTGCAGTCAACACAACGAAGGCTGAGTTGAGGCCTCCAGCATCCCATTTCTTGCATTGCTGGACTTTATACCGCCCATCTTATGATGAATTATTGATATCTCTGTCTACCTCTGCACATCTATCTTCATTCGAGACTCATTTACGACATCACCGATTCAATATTTGAATGAAGATGTCATGCAGACACCCGCGGGTTGCCAGTGCCTGAAATGGAAGTAAAGAATAGCAACCTTACAACCTTGGCTTTGTTCTCCAGATTAAGCAACATCAGAAGAAACATCCTGCAGTGTTGTTTGGAATTTCTAGCTTGTGTGCACAGCTAACATATAACTTAGTACAAGCACAGTTAACATAGATATAACTTAGTACAAGCACAGTTAACATAGATATAACTTAGTACAAGCACAGTTAACATAGATATAACTTAGTACAAACACAGTTAACATAGATATAACTTAGTACAAACACAGTTAACATAGATATAACTTAGTACAAGCACAGTTAACATAGATATAACTTAGTACAAGCACAGCTCTAGTTAATGGATGACACGGGAAAATAGAAATTAATTCAATGATTCCTTTTCCATGTGCAAAATAAAGGAATTGCACTTGAAATGTGGCATTGTCAGAATGTACATTCTCTCTCAAGTGATTAGATACCTCCAATCAGACACTTTAACTAGGATGAGTGGGGCAGGCAGCTATGAATTCCCAGACATCCAAGGGCTATTTCTAGTTACGCAGGGCTAACATGGATTTACTCTCCCAGAGAGTTTTCAAATCCTGCACATAGCCGCTTGTCACACCACATGTTCCACCTGTTCATAGCCAAGACACAACGTACATGTTAGCAGCTAGGACTGGAGGCCATCTTGTTCCCCCAGTGTAATGTGCAATGCTGGGTTCTCTGAATGTTGCACCGCAAAGGAAAGCGTAATTGTTCAGATTAAATGCTGTGGGGGTTAGTCTGTTACGCCAATAGTGAGACTTTCTGCATGAGGGAGATCATGGGGTAAAGTAGTCAATCCCAGCCTCCTTAGTCGCCTCTTAAACTTGTATGTCAGTCAAGAATATAACTATTCTTTGGGCCCTGACAACGCGCTGGTTAACAAAAATAAATAAATAATTATTTTTAACGATTTTGTTATATTTATTTTCAGACCACAGAAAAGACAGGAGTAGTGATACCAAAGTACTATAATCCCGCAGCAATAAATCCTATGAAATATGCGGAACAGGTCCAGAAACGGAAGTTGCTATGGTCAAAGAATAAAGAAACGGTACATTTTGACCAGCAGCATAAGTTATTCAATGTCTTGTGGTGTTTCTGTGTGGTCAGTATAATGTGGAGAACTGGAAGAAAGAGCTACAATTACCCACAAATCACTGCATCCTGCTTCCTCTTATCCATTTCTTTTACATTCCTCCAATTTCCCTGTAACACTTTACTAACCAAATTCGATGATCGTTAAAATTCCGTTACATAACCTTGGTGACCAACTTTGATATTTGTTGAAACTTCAGAAATATGGCAATGAAGCTATTACCAAGAATAACTCATCCAGGATAGCATGTCATTCCACATGAGTCTTATTATTTCCACATGAAATAGCCTCTTTTTCTGCGTTCGTTCTCAAACTCCTGCAGATCAGCAGGATGTAGTCCAGCTTCAGCAGGACTCTGGGTCACTGACCCTATATGGGATGGGACAGCTAACTCCATCACATAACCTCCTTAGTCGCCTCTTACAGCATGCATGGAAGGTAGTGTTGCTATTCTTTGCTCCCATTTCGGGCCCCGGCAACACACGGTAGTAATGAGTGTCTTTCTATCATTCACACGGTAGTAATGAGTGTCTTTCTAGCATTCACATGGTAGTAATGAGTGTCTTTCTAGCATTCACATGGTAGTAATGAGTGTCTTTCTAGCATTCACACAGTAATAATGAGTGTATTTCTAACATTCACACGGTAATAATGAGTGTATTTCTAACATTCACACGGTAATAATGAGTGTCTTTCTAGCATTCACATGGTAGTAATGAGTGTCTTTCTAGCATTCACACAGTAATAATGAGTGTATTTCTAACATTCACACGGTAATAATGAGTGTATTTCTAACATACACATCTGACTTCAGCATGAAATAGCCTCTTGATGTGTCTTATAAGTTTTATTCTTGAAAAAATCTGGTTTTCTGGGAGGGTTTGTTATATATAATATATATATATAAAGTAATGTAATGATCTTATATCACTTATATATGACATATATATATATATATATATAAGTAATATATTTCCATTATTTATCTCTTCCGTGCTTTCTTCCTCTTCTCTCTACCCTCGTCAACTCTCTTTCAACATCTACTTCTCTACCCTCGTCAACTCTCTTTCAACATCTACCCTCGTCAACTCTCTTTCAACATCTACTTCTCTACCCTCGTCAACTCTCTTTCAACATCTACTCTCTACCCTCATCAACTCTCTTTCAACATCTACTTCTCTTCTCCCTACCTGCTTCATATTACATGTGCACTTATGTGTTAAATGTGTTGTCTGCTGTCTTTTGTCCTGCAGAAGACTTTTTGGTAGAAATGTCTGTCTTTTCTTCTGCGTTCGTTCTCAAACTCCTGCAGATTAGCAGGATGTAGTCTGGAGAACGGAATGCGTTGTCATGGTGTACAGCATTGCTGCGATATCTGCACCTTTCTGCCTGACACATCCGACTTCAGCATGGCTTTAGGTCACTGACTCTATATGGGATGAGACAACCACCTCCATCCCATAACCTCCTTAGTCGCCTTTTACGACATGCGTGGAAGGTAAACAGTGTTGCTATTCTTTGCTCCACTTTCGGGCCCTGGCAACACGCGGGCAGTCTTTGTCTCTGTTGTTAGTGTGTCTTTATATACATTGGCAACACTTTCATTCATCTGTTTTTCCTTGTTTTCAATATGAGAATTTTGATTCATTTTATTCTAAAATTGCAACAAAACTTTCATAATCACAATTTTCTGATATGGACCACATTTTTTTTTTCTCATTGTTTTATCCTAAAATTGCTACAAAGCTTTCAAAACTACACTTTCCTGGCAATGGTCCCATTGTTTTCTTTCATTTGTTCTTTTTGTCTCCTTCCCCTACCTGGTGCTTTTGTAATATATTTTGTCTCCTTCCCCTACCTGGTGCTTTTGTAATATATTTTGTCTCCTTCCCCTACCTGGTGCTTTTTTAATATATTTTGTCTCCTTCCCCTACCTGGTGCTTTTGTAATATATTTTCATCTACTACTTTTGTAATATATTTTCATCTACTACTTTTGTCATATATTTTCATCTACTACTTTTGTCATATATTTTCATCTACTAATCTATTGCAGGAGGTGATTTCTCAATGGCATGCTACGACTCTCTCCAATGACCATGATGACAAATCTAAAGAAAAGTTCCGCAAATTGATGGGTATTAAATCTGAAGGCAACAACACTACCGGAGACGATGCCAGCGAGGAGGTGGAACTAAAACAAAGAGAGCTCTTCGACAAGTTAGATAAAGAGTATCAGTATGCCAGGATGACTACGCATACTCAACGTGGTGTAGGGCTCGGGTTCGGCTCATCCAGTTTTACCGCACCAAATTAATTGCATGATGATAGTTCTGTGCTTTTTTGATCTAGTTTCAGCCGTGGCCAGATATGTAGTTTTTACTGCCTTTCAGTTCTACTGTTTGTTTCTGCGATATTTACTTGCAGGAACAGAGGCTGGTTGACCCTTTTACAATATGTTGTGTTTCGGACAACAAGAAGGAAATTCATGATGCTAATTGTGGCATTACAAAATTTGCCCTAGTGATGTTTTTCTAGTAGAAGTTGACAATTTTGTAGAACATGTTGGGTCTGTACATAATCTTGATTAGATTGCTACACATTATGAATACTTTAGCCTCATTGTGAATTGGAATTTTTATCAATTTGCAGATACATAAATTTGTGTGTAACATAACATCAAAAACAATATATATTTGATGAGATACCATAGAGAGAACCACTAGATGAGATTAGAACCATAGAGAGAACCACTAGATTTTATGAGATACCCATAGAGAGAGAGTCAATATATTTGATGAGATACACATAGAGAGAGTCAATATATTTGATGAGATACACATAGAGAGAGTCAATATATTTGATGAGATACACAGAGAGTCAATATATTTGATGAGATACACAGAGAGTCAATATATTTGATGAGATACACAGAGAGTCAATATATTTGATGAGATACACATGGAGAGTCAATATATTTGATGAGATACACAGAGAGAGAGTCAATATATTTGATGAGATGCACATGGAATGATCCGCTAGATTTGATGAGAGATCCATAGAGAGAGAGCCAACATATTCGTCCTGTCTCAAACACAATGTGATTTAACTTCCTTCGTAGTTTGATAACAGATTGCTCGCATTCTACTGATGATATTTTCTTCTTCTGCGTTCGTTCTCAAACTCCTGCAGATTGGCAGGATGAAGTCCGGAGAACGGAATGTGTTGTGTCATGGTTTACAGCATTGCTGCAATATCTGCGCCTTTCAGCCTGACACATCCGACTTCAGCATGGCTTTGGGTCACTGACCCTATATGGGATGGGACAGCCAACTCCATCCCATAACCTCCTTAGTCGCCTTTTACGACATGCGTGGAAGGTAAACAGTGTTGCTATTCTTTGCTCCCCTTTCGGGCCCTGGTAACACACGGGCGACTGATGATATGATTGGCAGAGATTGCTTTATTCATCTTGATGATGTTCATTAACTGATCAGTACTCCAGGGCATTCTTATCTCATTACCAAAAATATTCACAGATTTTGAGGCATTGACACAGCAGTCTTGACAAATCCATATCAAATATAACTGGCTGCATAATAGCTTTGATTTGTTTCTATATATCATAATGAAGTTGTGAGTTATTTCATGAGGGTTTTTAAAAAAAAATCTTATGTTGTTTTTTTTCTGGGTTTTTTTTTGCCTTCATTCTCAAACTCCCACTAGATCTCTCTTGTAGTAGGGCATTGGTTCTGCCAGATATTCCAAGGAAAGGAAATGCATGTCTCCATGTAATTTGTTGAAAAGACCTGACAAATCCAACTTCGGCATTGTACTTATTCTAATGTTGGTCATGGAATTACATTACTTTCTATGTACCAGAAAAGCTCCGGAATTTCAGATTTTTCAAGACAACTTGATACAGACCGACAAAATATCTACGTAATAACAGAAATTCGCTATAACAATATACAAACAATATAGAATAAATATAATTGGGGATTATGAAAAATCTTGTTATATAGGGAAATATTGTTAAAATCTTGTTATAAAAGAATGTGCTATTGAGGGATTCATTCTAATGTACTCATAAACCACATCGACACACTGTATTTCATGGGCACCACCATTTTAGAATGATGTACTATCTCTGTTGAGATAATATTAATAAATACTATCACTACCGTTGATGTATTTCTGGAGATCAGCAGTTTTGACGATTGTCATATAATAAGTTTAAATAACAGAAATTAGATGACCTTAAAGCGTCACGCAGAGATGTACGAGTTGCACCTAAATATTGAACAATAGTTTTTCTGTTGCAGCATTCATTCTCAAATACCTGTAGATTAGCAGGATATCAGAGCCTTTGACGGCACATCCGCCGGTAACAATAGTTATTCAGCGTTCATTCTCAATCTCCCGTTGGTTCTCTCATAGCCAGACAATGGCCCTACAAGATTTCCAGCAGGATGAAGTCTAGAGAATGGAATGCATTGTGTCGCTGTTTTATTTGCGACAATGGCCCGACACATGTCTGCCTCCGGGTAACAATAGATGTCCTGTACATGATACACTTAGTTATTACATATTTTTTTTTAGTTATTCTAATTCTAGAATGTGTCACTGCAAATATATTTATAACCTCTTGTAAATGCTTAATTTATCAATGTTGATGCCAACAGTTCTCAAATATTTATTGGATGTGACACATATTACATTGTATAAAAAATCAATGTCTCATGATATCCAGAATGACATGACTTGAGAACCATTGCCATGCATATCTTTGCAGACTTCTTGTTCTATATAAAATATGATAAAATATGTTCATTTTATTGTTATTATTTGTGTGCTATTTCATGTCATTACTGATACTGGTATTACAAATGAAAGGTGGAAAAGGCATAGAGGATTGACTTCACTGTACTCAGGTTACCATATATGTACTCTGTCTCTCCCAAAGTAGTGGCGCATGTTGAGAGTATCACTCATAGCATGTAACTCTGTAGCTTCGAGAGATAATCCACTGGGATATCCCCCAAAAATACCACTTAAATATGTCGTGAGCAGAATTCTTCTTCTTCAGCGTTCATTCTCAAACTCCCGCTGGATCTTCTTTGTAGCAGGACCATGGTCCCACTAGATTTCGAGCAGGATGTAGTCCAGAGAATGGAAATGTGTTGTGTCATTGTGTTATTTGCGTCAATGGCCCAACACATCCGTCTTCAGCGGAGAGCAGAATTTAAACCCGGGACTTCTTGATCACAAATGGAACAGCTTAACCATGACGCCAGGAAGACCTGTAGGTATTTCATGATATAAATAGTCCAGTTATAACTTGGTCCTGACAAAATGTGTATGTAATAACAGAAATTCACTATATACAGTACACACAATAAAGAATAAATATAATTGGGGATTTTTAAAAGTGTTGTTATATAGGGACAGAATGTGTTATATGAGGGATTCTGCTGTGTTCATTAACACATACAGTGAAGGCCCTCTATACCACATTTATTCACAACAAATCTCGATACTATGTATACTGATACCTTTGCCTATAATGTAGGTCAGCTAATGTAAAACAAACAGGGTGTCTTCAAGGGATCAGTTAGAGATAGCCATGTCGCTTCGACTATATTTATATGTACGTTCACAATCAAGGCATGCGGGAAATTTTCGGTAATCTCTTGACACATAATGATAATACATTACATAGTACCCATATATCCCTATTTAGCAAAACTTTGCAAAATTTCCAATTGTATTCTTTATCGTTGTTTTTTTTCCTGCTGTATATAGCAACTACCCGGTATCTGTTATTACATACATATTTTGTTGGTCCACATCAAGTTTGTTATAATGGGATATGACAACATGTTCTGTGTGCCAGACCAGTCTACCAAAGATATCCCTATATGGTGAGATACATGAGGACATGCGTTCTCCAGATAGACAAAAGTACTACAGTGGATTCCCTCTATAGCGCAGCCTGTTATAACAAATTTTCCTATATAACAACACTTTTCACAATCCCCAATTATATTTATTGTTTGTACTGTATATATAGGGAGCCGCGTTAGCGCACTGGCTTCACATATGAGTGGTCCTGGGTTCATTCCCCAGCTGAGGCGGAAATGTTTTCAGATCGCAACGGCTCCCAGGTCGACCCAGCCTTAAATGGGTACCGGATTAATCCGGGAAGTAAAGACTGCAAGGGAGAGGAGATGGCTACCGCCCTCATTTGCTGAGCCTGTGAAATGTGAGATCGCTAACATCTCACACCCCTACGGCATTAATAAATGCTATGGGTTACTTTTTACTGTATATAGCGATGTTCTGTTATTACATATAGAAATATATTACATATATTTTCCAGCCCGGATCAAGTTGTTATAACAGAATTTCACTGTATAAGTACTTCTTAAAATACCCCACTGAAAGCCTTGGCATAAACCATGATGCATAGAAACATGCAAAAATCTGAGTTGCCTGGCGCCATACAATTTTAAAAATGGATCTTGTGGGGAAAAAAGGATGGTTGTTTGTTTGGTGTTTTTTTTTTTCAGGATACCCTCCACACGTGGACTTTTCCCATTTAGAGGAGTGTCATTTGTTCAATGATTGTGTTGTAGCAATACAAATTCTCTGTTTGCCAGATGTTTGTAGCGCAATAAATTGTGTGGATACTATCACATGAGGGTTGTAATGATGATGTATTGGAGATGTATGGATACTATCATGACATGAGGGCTGTAATGATGATGTATTGGAGATGTATGGATACTATCACATGAGGGTTGTAATGATGATGTATTGGAGATGTATGGATACTATCATGACATGAGGGCTGTAATGATGATGTATTGGAGATGTATGGATACTATCACATGAGGGTTGTAATGATGATGTATTGGAGATGTATGGACACTATCACATGAGGGCTGTAATGATGATGTATTGGAGATGTATGGATACTATCACATGAGGGTTGTAATGATGATGTATTGGAGATGTATTTGTTAAAGCATTAGGTTGATGTTCATTCATATTGGTGACATGGGGGGGGGGGACAGCAATGTGCTGTATAGAAGGATGAAGATCTTCATATTTCGTTGCTTCAGTGGCTGACATATTTCTTGATCTAAGAGTACACATGGAATGTTTTGACATGTACTTTAATATCCCTCTATATGGGAGGTCCATGACCATCAGTGAACATCCTGATGTGTACCGACAGTAGATATGCAACTATGGAGACTGGATGCATAGGCAGAATATCATCTAAAGTGATTATTATGACATGCTTTCTCTCACACACAAACCCACTCATGACATGCTTTCTCTCACACACTAACCCACTCATGACATGCTTTCTCTCACACACAAACCCACTCATGACATGCTTTCTCTCACACACAAACCCACTCATGACATGCTTTCTCTCACACACAAACCCACTCATGACATGCTTTCTCTCACACACAAACCCACTCATGGCATGCCTTCTCTCACACACAAACCCACTCATGACATGCTTTCTCTCACACACAAACCCACTCATGGCATGCTTTCTCTCACACACAAACCCACTCATGGCATGCTTTCTCGGACTAAACCCTCATGATTATCTCACTAAACCCTCATGATATTCTCTCACAAACCCACTCATGGCATGCTTTCTCTGACTAAACCCTCATGATTATCTCACTAAACCCTCATGACATTCTCTCACAAACCCACTCATGACATGCTTTCTCAGGCTAAACCCTCATGACATTCCCTCTAACCCATTATATGGCATTCTATCACTAAACCCTCATATTCTCTCACTAAACACTCATGACATTATTTCAATCACAAAAAGAGAAGTTGAAGTGGCTGATATTGAACAAGCTGATATAAATCAGAAAGTGACATGTTTCAAAAACTCTGAACATCATATCATAAACATTTTATTTCACAATTGTTTTCAACATAACTACACTCATTCCATGTGTAATAGCAGAAGTCAACTACACTCACTTTCAACACAGTATTTTACTAATATTTCACACAACATAATATTAACTACACTCGCTAACTCCCAATTGTGATATAAACTACACTTACATTGTGACCAATGTTCCCTCTAATTTTCTTCTCATGTAAGCAAATCTGAAGATGTCTGAGCAGTGAATATTCCCATGCAAAGGTTTCTACAACCTTAATAAAAAGTTTTGTTTAATGAAAGGACATTTGCCAGTGCTTTATGTGCACGGGCAGAACGTTTTGTGAGCAGTGCCTTCTAATAGGGTGCACAGCTGCACAAGTTAGGAGAAATATTAAGTATAATAGCAACTATAACATTCAATGCAACATTAACTAATCATATTTTCAATATGCCATCAGAGCATAACTTCATCTACAATGTGGTTCACAACCAATTCACACATTTTCAATTATAACTTATGTTCATCAACAGTCTTCCAAACTAATTCATGAATTCATTTCAAACTCATGAATTCACTTCAAACTCGCAGTCTTCCACTGCTGAACAATCAACATAAGCAGTTAGTGGTCAAAGAAATAAAGTTAATTTACAATGTTTCAGTAATAAAATTTGATGTGAACAAGAACAGGATGAATTCACATGCCTACATGGCACACTGTCTTTGCTGCATGTCAGCTCTTCATTGCATGAAATCTCAACATGCTTAACCAGAACAGCACTGTACAATAGTTTAAACACTAAATGACACTATATCAAAATGGCATGAAATAATAAGCAATACAATCTCAGTATTGTAATTTACGATCTTAACTTGCATACCAGAACATTGAGACTGTCATAAATTCACCCTGTCATGACAGCACTAGTTCTGACATCAGATTAACATGCCAGCGCTAGTTCTGACATCAGACTTAGCATGTCAGCGCTAGATCTGACATCAGACTTAGCATGTCAGCACTAGTTCTGACATCAGAATAACATGACAGCACTAGTTCTGACATCAGACCCACATGCCAGCACTAGTTCTGACATCAGACTTAACATGCCAGCACTAGTTCTGACATCAGAATAACATGACAGCACTAGTTCTGACATCGGACCCACATGCCAGCACTAGTTCTGACATCAGATTAACATGCCAGCACTAGTTCTGACATCAGACCAACATAGTGTACTCTCTATAAGACAAACAAATGTTTGTTTTTTCATTTTTCAAAAACCTATTCTCTCTTAGCATATCAGATGTACAACATGAAAATTAACGTACAAAAACAGAAGTTATGAAAATTAGCAAGACTGCAACACCAATGGATATAACAATAGATAACACCAAAGTGAAACAAGCCAAAGAATTATAATACCTAAAAAATTTATACCAACACTCTGCTACCAATGTCAAACATGGTCTTTAACAGCCTCGCAGCAGAGGTTACATGTGAAATGTCTGAGAAAATCTGCAGTGGTTACTAAACTAGATAAAAGAAGAAATTAGGAAGAGTTGGTATAATATCATGTATTGGACATATTATCTGGGAGCAAATATAAACAATTCCGGAGATTGTACAGTCAAGATTAGAAGAAGAATCACAATTGCAACACTCAAATTAACACCCCTGACGCTGCAAGGCAAACAAGGGACACAGCGTATAGATAGATAGATAAAAAGATGTCACAAGATTTGAATATTTTAAATCCTAGTGTAAGAGAAAGAATAGATAAAGGAATTGTTGTCAATATTATTAGGGGGCAAAATTGCTTTGGGAATGGGAAGTTTAAAATGTGATTTATATGCGTGACTTATTTTTAGGAAGTTGTCCGAGGGTGATTTATTAAATCTCATAAAATTTTTTAAGGTTTAGCGGAGAACAAAAATGTGTTTGTCTTATAGATAGTGCACTACGTGTAACATGGCAGCTGACATGTCCAAACTGTAAAATAAAACCATGCAAAATGGTTCAATACGGACATGTTCATTTTCAAAATAACATATTCAAAAAATAGAGCACAGCTATCATGTCACAATACAAAAGAAAAACATTCAAACAAGAACACGGCTGTAATGTCTACTACAAGGTTTTAAACAACAACAAATAACATTACAGCTGTCGTGTCCAACAAAAGAAAAATATGAAAATAATACAGAATAATTACCTTTATATTAGCGCCAGAACATGCAGGCATTGATGGTAACGAACAAGCTGATACACTCTTGGCTTTATTCATTTTGTTCCGTCATCTTTTTGTTCGTTTCGTTTCCACATATATTTACGTTTTTCCTGTCCTTCCGGCATCTCATTTCCATATTTCCGTTGGATACTTTTGTGTGTTGTGATAATTTCCATTCGTCATCTTTTGATGTTTTGTGTGTATCTTGATCAAGACCTTTTGGTTGAAACGAATATGATTTGTGTAATGTAATTTGTATGTTTTCTTGTGTGCACATCATTACCCATTAGTTTTAGTGATAGTCCGTCGTGTCTGAGTGGAACTATTATAAAAACCTGTGTTTTACGTAAGTACAATTGTTGTTACATTTCACACAGTTACCGTTTCTTGATTGTCGTAAAGAGAAACATAATAGATATATGAAAACACTGATGAATCTGGAACTATCTGATGCTACACTCTGATGAATTTATTCTGATAAGATCGGAGCACCTATGCACTTGTCTGGAGAGGGCTAGTGACAACCTGCAACCATAACTTAAGAACAACACAGCTGTACAGCCTAAATACAATAAAGAAAATTACAGCTGTACAGTATAAACCAGTGCTTCCCAATATGGGACACACGCCACACAAGGTGGCAATTCGAAAATTTATAGGTAAGCTTCAGTCGGGGAATAATTCAGTTTTGTAATATAAAAGAATATATATATGTTACATAGAACTTTAGAAACACATAGGTGGAGTGTGGTTAAAAAAAAAGTTGGGGAACACTGGTCTAGACACAATAAAGAACATTACAGCTGTACAGCCTAACCACAGTAAAGAAAATTACAGCTGTAAAACCTAAACACAATGAAGAACATTACAGCTGTACAGCCTAAACACAATGAAGAACATTACAGCTGTACAGCCTAAATACAATAAAGAACATTATAGCTGTACAGGCTAAACACAATAAAGAACATTACAACTGTCATGCCAAAACACAAAAGAAAAACAGACAAAAATAACACAACAGCTGTGAAAACCCAAGCACAAAGACCACCACAGCTGTAAAGTTCAAACACAACGATTCAACTGTCATGCCACCAACACAAATCAGAACTTTACAGCTGCCACTTTCTAGCATACACAAAGGAAAATCGCAGATTAGCTTCAATAACCTCGCCTATGGCCTCCCCTACCCCAAGACCCTCTATCCCCACCAGTACCCCTTGATCTCCCTGTTCCCCTGTGACCACCAGTCCTACCTCTTCCCCTATAAGGACCTCTACTATGTCCCCGCCCATCACCTTGACTCCATCCACCCCTGCTTCCCTTGTATCCTCCTGTGCCCTCACCCCATACCCTCTTCCTACTTTTATCAACTCTCTCCTCCTCTTTCCCAAAGTTCTCATCTTCCTCCTCCTCATCGTAACCTCCCTCATATCCGCCACTGCCCCAACCTGACTCATCATATTTTCGCCGTCTGCCATAATCATCCCAGTCACCGCTTGCCCCTCTCACATTAAAACTATCATCCCTCTCACCTCTTCCGCTACCGCCTCCTGTCATTCTACGATCCACATCTCCGGTATCCATATACCGTTCATCCACATCTCCATACTCATCAAAATCTGCATCATCCTCATAGCCTCTTTCATTTGCAAAACTCCCCTGAATATTGTCACCTTGACCCCGACCATCACCATGACCCCTGATATCACCTTGGCCCCTAACATCACCCTGGAAGTCATGACTGCCCTGATTTCTAAGGTCATCCATATTGACCCGCCTGCCCCCTACATTTTGACCAGATGCTAACCCCTGTTGACGGAAGTCTTGATCTTCAAAGTTAGGACCTGCAGGTCCGTTATAAATTCTTAGCCGATAATCCTGGTCAAGATCTGTGTTTGATGGAGTTCCAGCTTGATTTCGATCTGAATTGAAAACACAGAAGAAAATAGCTTTCTTTCAAAGATTGTTCAGACGTGAGATTAACAACAAAAATATCTGAAACACAACAAAAATATCACTTCAAAGATGGTCAAACCCTACTACAACAACTTGGTTTGGGAGACGAATTATTTATGTAATAACAGAAATTTGCTATATAATAATCATCGCTTAAGGTTTGGAACCAGTGTCCCACTATTTGATTATTTCCCTTGGCTATGTTTAAGAGTTTATGTTTATCATTTATTAATTTAAATTTATTTAGGGTTAGTTATATTTTACATAACTAACCCTAGCCCAAAAAATGAATATTTAAATTAATTATTGATATACTATTAAGATTAATTAATCATAAAATAAGCACGGAGACACGGGTTCCAAATCATCAAACCCATAACCCTTCAGGGTTGCCATTCTGGAATCATCAACACAAAAATCCCACTGTGGCTCTCTGTTCCCAGATCTTTGTTTAAATGGGCAGAATCTTAATCCTGTCCAGTCTCAATCCATATATTCATTTCTCCTATTCTTATTCTGAATTTATTACAGAATTCTCTTGACAAAAAAAATCTAACAGGTGATTCACGTTGTTGTGCTGAATATTCATTATGGCATATCTGTGGGCGAAATGTGTATTTGGTGGTGTCCATCTCCTCTCCAAGTCTCCATGTTTGAGCTTACATGATTATAGTAGTTCTAGTCTTCCGTGGAACAAGTATACAATATAAACAATAAAGAATAAATATAATTGGAGATTTTTGAAAATTGTTGTTAAACAGGGAAATATGTTTATAAAAGGATGCAGTATAAAGTGATCCCACTGTGTATGATTTGAATTTTTTTATGACTAATACAACGGCTATCTATAATGTTGACTACTTCATCTCTACTCTGCTGACTACTTCACTGACTCCCTCCCTACATTCATGACTAGTTCATCTCTACTCTGCTGACTACTTCACTGACTCCCTCCCTACATTCATGACTAGTTCATCTCTACTCTGCTGACTACTTCACTGACTCCCTACCTACATTCATGACTAGTTCATCTCTACTCTGCTGACTACTTCACAGACTCCCTCCCTACATTCATGACTAGTTCATCTCTACTCTGCTGACTACTTCACTGGCTCCCTCCCTACATTCATCTCTACTCTGCTGACTACTTCACTGACTCCCTCATTTCTTAGTGAATCAGTAGAGAGAAGCAGGGAGAGAATCAGTGAAGCAGTAAACAGAGTAGGCAGAAGAGTCAGTGGTCAACAGAGTAGGCAGATGAGTCAGCGAAGTAGTCACAAGTTATATATTATTTATGTACTTGCTGGTAAAGGTAGGTCCCATTGCAGAAACCTACCGTTTGGGATGAATATAACATTTCATGTACTAAGCCGCAACAACTATTAGGTGGAGTGACCAGCTCCCTTCCTTGCTGTCTTTACCTCCCCTCCTAACTCATGCGTCAGGTACTCATTTACAGCTGAGTCGACTGGAGGAGTCGTCGTGTCAGGCGAGAAACCACAACCCACATTTTTTTGTGGTGTTATAACCCGGTGATAGCAAGCAAGCTCAACTAGTCTACCGCTTTCCTCACTTGCTGTTGGCCATGTTAAACTGCGAATGAGATGACGAAGATATTTATATCTATCTAATCTACTGTCTTTTCTCTGATTTCGCTGTAAGGCATCGCAAAATTGAATGATAATCCTTTTTTCGACTTTAGTACGTTTGGTCATATTGTTCTGTAATATTTTAACATTAGTATTTCCTTCAATTCACCTTCTTCTTTGTCATCATCTGCCTCCTATTTCCATTTTCATGTTGTATGCTCTTGCCGCTAGCCAATAAGGATACAAAAATAATACTATGAATACGGTAAGCCACAGGGCACAACACCCCATACATTAGCTTTTTCATTAGGTGTCTGAACCATTTTAGTGTCTGTTTTACAATATATTTGACCACAGATGTTGTTCCAACAGTTCTTGTAATCACTTCATTCCTCACATCTCTTCTTGTTCTGTTTGATCCTTCTCTTAGACATCTCATTTCACATTTAGTAAGCTTTCTCTCTTGTTTTTTAGTTAGTTTCCACATCTGACATTGATAACACAGTGTTGATATCAAGACTTGTGATTTGTATATATATTGATTTGTATCACTATAGATTTGTGTTTCAAGGTTGGTTAAGTTCATGAGAAAATAAGAAAATAGGTGAACAAGAAATGAAAGACAAAAAAGAAGAGAATGATGAACAGAAAAAGAAAGAATAAAGACAAGACGGCGACAATCAAAACAAATTTTGAGGGTCAAAAGTGGTAGGACAAAACTATGACTCACCTTGTCCCTGGAATCTTTCATCTCTGTCAAGATCTTGAGCACCTGAAGAATGAGACAGTTTGACTCTCATAATGTGAACTTTCGTTCTAGTTATCGCTAATCTTCTTCTTTCCTTCCTCTTTTACCCTTTACGGGTGTCGAGGGAGATACAATGTTCTTGTTCCCGCTTTTCTGGCAGCTTCAGATAATGTTGTTTGGTGTTCGTGTAATGTCTCTTTGCTGTTGTCGATCCAGCGTACTCTAGGTCTACCCTTGGCTCTTCTTTCTGCTTCTCCTCTCTTCATATATGCTTTATAAACTAATTAATCACACGACATTCTTTCCAGATGACCAAACCATTGTATCTGGATGAGGGTTGGAATGAAGATACTTTGGATAAGATGTTTTTCTGTTGACATTGGTATCATTTTGCACTAATACCGTAATATAGTTATCACTAATACCGCAACCTACGTTGTGTGTGCCCTCATTGTCTTGTAAATATGGGAAGTTCTAACTCATTTTTTATGAATGTGTTCTTGCTAAATGCCTTTTGGCCAAAACATCAATTTGTGTGTATTATATGTATGTGTGTTACCAGTGATTATGAAAATTTCATTAACCTATTTCAAGTTTCCCCTGTTGGATTTCAGTTTGCCTGCACTTATTACATGGTATCGACTATAATGTATATCACATTCTGTGACCTATTCTTGGTGTCTCTCATGGTAACCTCCCTACCCGATGCCAAAACTTTGGAATTCTTCCCCCCTGTGGAATGTAAGGGTAGGTTCAAAAGTGGACGGACATGTTGAATAATTAAATTTTATATATATATTGCTGTTTATGCTACCACCATATTGAATAGCTAAATTTTATATATATATATATATCTATATATATATATATATATATATATATATACCGTATATATATACCGTATATATATATATATATATATATATATATATATATATATATATATATATATATATATATATATATATATGTTATCTTTACGCTATTTATCTATATATATATAATATGTTATCTTTACGCTACCACCATCTTGAATAGCTAAACTTTATATAGATTTTATCTTTATGCATTCACTCATGGGTACTATTTGTAGTTTTATTCATACCACGGCCTACTATAAGAACGAGTACAGCCTAATTATTAATGAGCTTGCATACTATCACTGGGTTACAGTGTGTCATATTTAAAACCATGTCTGGAAAGAAAATAATAGGGTTGTGATTTCTCG
Organism: Meghimatium bilineatum; assembly: GCA_034231615.1. Classification (NCBI taxonomy): domain Eukaryota; kingdom Metazoa; phylum Mollusca; class Gastropoda; order Stylommatophora; family Philomycidae; genus Meghimatium; species Meghimatium bilineatum. The sequence goes on along the minus strand of CM067300.1, from coordinate 60,272,485 downwards.
AATGGCACGGTTGCTCCTCCAGTCGATCCAGCTGTAAAAGGGTACCTGACGCATGAGTTAAGGAAGGTAAGCACACAGCAAGGAAAGAAAGCCACTCCCCCTAATAGTTGCTGCGGCTTAGTACATGAAACGATCATCCCCAACGGCAGGTTCCTGCCATGAGACTTACCAGTTAGTTTTACTCCAATCCTAGTGGTTCTATTCCAGTGGCAAAATGGGTAGTCCACAGAGCTGTAATTTGGTAAGGGGGTATTTTTCCATCATCATCACGTTGTGTCATGTAAACAATCATTAATCTCCACATTATACCTGAAGTGTATCAGCTCTAGTGCTGACTTTCTGCCAAGTCACAATGTTGAACTATCCAGTATCTTTGGCATCTGTCTCTTTTTCCCTTTGGCATCTGTCTCTTTTTCCCTTTGGCATCTGTCTCTTTTTCCCTTTGGCATCTGTCTCTTTTTCCCTTTGGCATCTGTCTCTTTTTCCCTTTGGCATCTGTCTCTTTTTCCCTTTGGCATCTGTCTCTTTTTCCCTTTGGCATCTGTCTCTTTTTCCCTTTGGCATCTGTCTCTTTTTCCCTTTGGCATCTGTCTCTTTTTCCCTTTGGCATCTGTCTCTTTTTCCCTTTGGCATCTGTCTCTTTTTCCCTTTGGCATCTGTCTCTTTTTCCCTCAATTTTGCATGTTATCACATTACACTCCAATTCTTCTCTTCTCATATTGTGCCGTTTCTTTCTGACATTGATAAGAAAGTTCATTTTGAATCTCTCTTAGTGTCTCCTCCTTAGTTGTTCTAGCTGGACATGCGATTCTCACATATCTGTGAACTCTCTAGTTTCCCATGAAACTGTTTAATGATTGTCCATAATTTGCTTCCATACGAGAGAAATGAATCTATACTATTGAAGGAGTTTTAGATATACAAGCTGATGCTGTACCTGTTTTCATCAGTTTTTTTTGTTGATGAAAAAAACATCTATGTGTGGGGTGTTTTGCCCTGTGGCTTACTGTATCTGTATTCATAGTATTCTTTTTGTTACACGATCATTTTCAAACTCCAACAGATTAGCACACTGGTTTACAGCTGAACTGCGATATTCTGCCTGACAATCAAACTTCAAGCTTTAATTTGACCCTATATGGGATGGGCAGCTAACTCCTTAGCCGTCTCTTACGGCATGCATGGAAGGTAAACAGCGTTGCTGTTCTTTACTCCCATCAGGCCCCGGAAACACTAGTAGTATTAAACACATTCTATTTTCCCGCAGAGGATGTTCGAACCCAACAAACTCATCCCTTGTGCTACAGACTTGGTAGGCTAAACCTTCTACAAGGACAATATCACTTTCCTAACACTAATACCTGTGTACCTGATGATGTATTATTACAAAGGATCCTGGTTTCTGTATAAAATTAATCCTGATGAATCAACAGCTCCCGCCGAAGACGGATGTGTCGGGCCATTGGCGCAAATTATACGGCGACACAACGCATTTCCATTCTCTGGACTACATCCTGCTGGAAATCTAGTAGCACCTTTGTCATGCTACAAGGGAGATCCAGCAGGAGTTTGAGAATGAACGCTGAAGAAGAAGAATCAACAGCTGATGTTAGGAAAAAGACTAAAAATGGCCAATGCAGCCATGACAAGATTAACCCACAATGTGGAAAAGTATTAAGATTAACTTGTATAAATCTTTGGATTTGTCAATATTTCTATACGGCTGGAGACCTGGTCTCTAACTGCGGACTTAGATAGAAGAATCAAGGCGTATGAAAATGGTATCTGTTACTGAGAACATAAGAACAATGTGTTTGTGCATGATAGAAAGCATCTGTTACTGAGAACATAAGAACAATGTGTTTGTGCATGATAGAAAGTATCTGTTACTGAGACCACAAGACCAATGTGTTTGTGCATGATAGAAAGTATCTGTTACTGAGACCACAAGACCAATGTGTTTGTGCATGATAGAAAGTATCTGTTACTGAGACCACAAGACCAATGTGTTTGTGCATTCATGTATTAGCGGGTCAGCAAGAACCACTGTTAACAATCGAAAAACTTTGTAAACTCTGGTGGTACGGGTATATGATGAGACATTTCTCGATGACACAGGATGCTTTTCAAGGTACGGTGGAGGGTAGAAGATAGAGGTCGATAAAAGACATGGCTGGATAATGTCAATGAGGCACAGAACTCCTACCACAGTCGAGGCACAGAACTCCTATCACAGTCAAGGTACAGAACTCCTACCAGTCGAGGCACAGAACTCCTACCAGTCGAGGCACAGAACTCCTACCAGTCGAGGCACAGAACTCCTACCAGTCGAGGCACAGAAAGTCGTTCGACATTTGTGTTTGTTGTCCTGTTCTTTTGAGCAGCACATTTTATTTGTGCCATTCAAATTTATACTTAGCAATGCGACCAACTTTGTTATTACGTCACATTGGGCAAACCTGGAGTATAGATTCTTAGGGTTGACATTGAAATCTAATCTCGTCACGATGGTGACATGCAGATATGCAATTAGTAATCAAATTATTAATGGTGAATCTATCGATTTTTGCAAGTGACAAGTTGCGTCTCTATATGACAATTAAAATGGAAGAAGAGGCAGAAAAACAAATAGCAAGAAATATGGATAGTCAAATTACCTCTTGAATGCTGGAGGTTAGCAGCACCATATTGTCCCGGTGGTCCGCTAGGACCTTGAAATTGTGGTCCAGGTCCTGGCTGTCTTGGATTCACAGTTAACTGGCCTTGACCATGTGGGTTTGAAGAATTTCCCCGTAACCCTGAATGTTTCTGGGAGTCATCTCCCATCTGTCCCTGAGGCCTAACATGACCTTGAATATTCATAGGTCTAATCTGCCCAGGACCTGGAGGTTGCATCTGCCCTTGAGCAGGACCTGGAGGTTGCATCTGCCCTTGAACAGGACCTGGAGGTTGCATCTGCCCTTGAGCAGGTCCAAGAGGGTGCATCTGCCCTTGAGTAGGACCTGGAGGTTGCATCTGTCCTTGAGCAGAAGTCAATTGAGATGATTGACTTGGAGTAGAACCACCTTGTATAGCAGAAGCAACTTGCTGCGGAGGTCCCATTGTGCCATTATGTGGTCTACCAGCATTTGCCTGATTATTTCCCTGAATAGTAGGGTTGGGGTTTAATGAGACCCCCTGCTGCTGAAGCTGTTGCCGTTGCTGCGATAAATTATTTTGCTGCTGCTGCAAAATTGCTGCTCCAAGTGTCCGGACAGCCGCAGCAGCAGCTCCCCCTGGAAACAGCAACATCTGGCTACCTTGAGGCCCCATAACAGGTTGGCCAGGTGCAATAATCATTCGGGGACCACCAGGCCCTAACATTAATTGACCTCGAGGCATAATCATCCGTGCAGCTTCATTGGCTGCTAACTGCTGCCGTATAGTTCCAGCAATCGCAGCTCCAAGAACCTGCTGAGCCAACAGAAGACTAGGCTGCGCTGATGGGATAAACTGAGCCTTCTGCTGCTGCTGCTGTTGCTGCTGCTGCTCTTTCTTGAGCTGGTCAAGATCAATTTCCCCAGTCCAGGCTTGCTCAAACACCTTTGGCACAGGTCGAGCATAAGGCACTTTCTTTTGAGATAACTTCTCCTCTGTCTTAAAAAAGGCAGCATCCTCTTCCCAATCTAAACCAGGAATAGAAGGTAACTCATTCTGATCCTGCTGTTCTTCTGTGAACACCAAGGAAAAAAATATGTTATTATACATACAAGTCTCAATCACACAGAAACACATCTGTAAAACTAATGTTAACATTATACACTCTGGTAGTTAACTTCAGTCACACAGCAACATCTGTAAAAACTAATGTTAACATTATACACTCTGGTAGTTAACTTCAATCACACAGCAACATCTGTAAAAACTAATGTTAACCTTATCCACTCTGGCATTTAACTTCAGTCATACAGCAACATCTGTAAAAACTAATGTTAACATTATCCACTCTGGTAGTTAACTTCAATCACACAGCAACATCTGTAAAAACTAATGTTAACCTTATCCACTCTGGCATTTAACTTCAGTCATACAGCAACATCTGTAACACTAATGTTAACATTATCCACTTTGGTAGTTAGCTTCAATCACACAGCAACATCTGTAAAACTAATGTTAACATTATCCACTCTGATAGTTGACTGCCACCCTTTTGTTGCTGGTCCTGAATGGATAGCAAAAAATATTGACACTGTTACCTGCCATGCACACTGTAAGAGGCAACTAAGGAGGTGTAGGGTTGGGAATTGGCTGGCCCATCTAAAAGAGGGTAAAGTGATTCAGAAGCCATGCTGAAGTCGGATGTGTCGGACCTTACGGTGCAGATATCGCAGCTGATATGTAAACCATAACATATTGTATTCCATTCTCCATCTGCTAATCTGCAGGAGCTTGAGAACAAATGCAGAAGAAGAATAGTTGACTTCAATCAGGCAGTAACATCTGTAACATTAACATCATCACCCTCCGAACAGCAGACACAGAATTCAAGTCCACTCGTTATTCGTGGTTTTAAATAAAATTACTCGCAAAGTTCATCACACAGCCACCAGGAAGTATGGTGCCATAACTCAAGCTCTGGACAGGCAGAGGAATGGTACCACTGCTACTGAGAAATTGTGGCAGATGATTCCTGTGGGGGAGAAACTGATCAAATCGATGCATTATCATCAAAATGATGATGTTGATAAAATACTCCACTTAGCTGTGAGCAAGGTAGCTCTTGACAATCCAGCCTTTCAGACAAAAGCACAAGGTCTTTTCAATTGTTAACTGAGATGAAAATATGTCTCGTGTAAGGTTCATTCGAAGGCATGCTTGTGTAAGGAAGATTTATGGATGCGTGTTTAGTCTCCGTAGGAAGACATTCCAGTGTGCAAGTATCCCAGGATTATCACTTTCTGGTAGGAGCACAGCACACATTTATGGGTCAACTATTGTATCACTTTTCTAAAAGATTTGTTGATCTATTCGTAGTGATGGCACATCTAACATTCCCCGTCACCTAGAAGTCTGTCACATCCACGTGATAGCATATCTATCATTCCCCGTCACCTAGAAGTCTGTCACAAAAGATCTAAGAAGTAATGTCCTCTGGTCTGTATCTCTTTGTCATCCATGTCGGTTATTTGATACATGACAAAAGTTATTTGATACAAGACAAAAGTTATTTGATACAAGACAAAAGTTATTTGATACAAGGCAAAAGTTATTTGATACAAGACAAAAGTTTTTTGATACAAGACAAAAGTTTTTTGATACAAGACAAAAGTTATTTGATACAAGACAAAAGTAAGAAAATGACACAAAATGTGAGAATAATGATTTTTTCTCGTTGTCAACATATTCTCCCAACTTCCTTAGTCACCTCCTGAGACATGCATGGAAATAAGACATTGACCCTATTCTTTGAACCTGAACTAGATAAGATATCAAATGTATTGGCTACCAAACTGGCATAGAGGCTACATAACAGGTGTACCTTTTATCTCTACATTTTCTGGTAGCCCTTGATCCAATCCAATGCCTGGTAGATTTGGTATAGACAACTCTTGATCTAAAATGTGGGTGGATGATAAAACAATTACAACTCATGTCACAATTGTATAATAAAAGTGGCTTAATGGTACACAACTCTGTTACATCACAGAAATATGGTGGCTTAATGATACACAAACTGTTACATCACAAAAATAAAGTGGCTTAACCTTTTCCAACTGACTGGCAAATCTGGTAAGAATTTATTTTTCCCATGCCTGTCAAAGGTCTGACTCATTTGGACATGCACAAAAATGAATTATTTTGAGGTTGATTGCCCCACAAAACTAGACGATACATAGTACCAATTTTTCTTGGACCAAATTGGAAATAGAAAATCAAGAATATTACTGTAGCATAAAAATAGAGATTAACTGGTAATTTATGGTTCTGTGAACAAACAAGCTAGGCAAATGACTGCCTCTAATATGGTTGCTGCATGACATTTTGACAGCTACAGGTCATGGTTTTTTGGAAGAAATGGATAATAATGGTAGCAACGAAAGTGAAGGAGTATATATAGAAACTCCAGAGGATAACAGCATCCATTTTTTGGCTGGCATGATAACAATGTCGTTAGGGCTGTGAAGTCTCGGTCTGGGAGATATTGGAACGTCTGAGGCTGGGGAAGTGGAGACGTTCGATGTCACACTGGGTGTGCTCGATGAAGCGGTCCAGGGACCTGGGTGCATATATAAATAACAAAACTATTGGAGGATGTCCGACAAAATGGAAAGTGCTGCAGTAACCAGACAAATAAGAGGTAAATATGACGTTAATTATAAAGGTTACGGAATATAGCCTAACTATCAATATAAATAAATCAGAAATAACAAAAGAACAAAGACAATTTTCGACACGTTGAAAATTGTCTTTGTTTTATTGTTATTTCTCGCCCGTGTGTTGCTGGGGTCCGAAAGGGGAGCAAAGAATAGCAACACTGTTTACTGTCCACGCATGTCGTAAAAGGAGACTACGGAGGTTATGGGATGGAGTTGGATGTCCCATCTCATATAGGGTCAGTGACCCAACGCTATGCTGAAGTTGGATGTGTCAGGCCGAAAGGTGCAGATATCGCAGCAATGCTGTAAACCATGACACAACGCATTCTGTTCTCCGGACTACATCCTGCTAATCTGCAGAAGTTTGAGAACGAACGCAGAAGAAGAAGAATTGTTATTTCTGACTTATTTATATTGATAGTTTGGCTATTTTCAGTAGCCTTTATAATTAACTTCGTATAAACCTGGGAGTACCAGGATTTTGCGTTCAGTTTAACCGTGCCATGTCTATCTCGACCTCTGTTTCGCTGTCCACAGCTCACTTATCATCTATTTCTACTTGATGTCTCTTCCCTTTACACCTTCATATTAATTTGCTCACAGTGTCTAAAAGCTCTGAAGTTCTTCCTTGACAAGCATCCTCATTCCTCTGCGTCTACTCTCATCTGTCTTGTGGAACTTGTGCTCACTCCTTTGAGTTTGATGGGCACTTCTTCGACCAAATTTGTCTTCGACTTCGTTGAAAGCTTGTGATATGATTCATTTCTTCATCTGTCACGTATACCCCAAAAGGGTCCTCAGGTCTGCCCTGTTTTTATGTTCTGCGACCCCTTCTGGTTGTTTACAGACATGACAAGAACCTCAGGGACTTATTGGTCAGGAGTCATCTCAAGCATGACATTCCTAATCATTTTGGCACCATCAGCTGCAAATGTATTCGATGCTACACCTGTACCTATGCCACCCAAATCTGGTCTGCCACATTCCCCAAAATCTCCTTCACGCAACATCATCTATGTTATCATCTGCAAGCGTTGCACCAAGTTGTACATAGGTGAGACTTGACAGAGACTCCCAGACCGATTTTATGAACATCTGTGCAGCATAAAAAACCTGAATGGCACTCCTTTTGCTGACTACTTCAAAGGCACGGGCCATCGGGGTGTCCATGATATTCAGGTGACAGACATTAAGTCATGTTTCTCATTATGTGCTTGAGAACCGCCGTATATATCAATATGACACAACCATTTGGTATCAATGCCCTCAGTTGCATGGATGATATGTTGTTCCATCATTTCTCTGTTTGTCTTGTTTCACCGATATTTCGATGTGTTTTGTATATTCTGTTTGTGTTGTTTCACCTCTGACCTTCTTAAGTATAGCCCTTTCAGGTTATATCCATATCTTGCTCTGCGTGCCGTTCATACTCATCATTTTTTTTGTTGTGTATGTAGTCTTGATAAAGGCCCTTTGGTTAAAACGTTGGTTTGTGTGTGTTATTATGTCTGTTTCTAGTAATAAATACAACTTCATTACCCTGTACCAAGCTACACCTGTTGGATTTCAGTTTTACTGCAGATATTATCGATTAACCCTGTAAATAGCAGATTCAGTAATAAAAGTGGAACAAAGCTAGATAACTAGAGACTTACTGTACTCCAGTAATTCTGTCTCCATACCAAGTGGCAAAGTGTTTAGATTATATTTGTCTCTCATCTCATCGCCAGGTCGATTTCTTGTCCAGAATTTTCTGTTCAAATTCATTTTGTGAGAAAACATCAAAAAGTGTCAATGAACAACACATGTAAATTTGCTTACACATTTTCTGCAAGACAAATATCTTTTTTTTTTAAAAAGGGATAAAAAGGGATAGAGGAATGACTTCATTGTACCCCGGTGACCCCATATGTACTCCAATCCTTTAAAGGAAGCAGCACACAGCTTGTAGAGAGTACTACTCAGAGAACATACTCAGAGAACATACTCAGAGAACATACTTCTGTAGCTTCAAGCAATAATCCACAGGGATCTCACACAAAAATTCACTTTATAAACAATACGACGTGAGCCGGATTCAAACACGTAATCTCATGAGCACAAAACAAATGACTTAACCGCTGCACCAAGATCTCCCAAATTACTTGTACTAAATAAGTAAATTATGGTACAGTACAAGTAGATGCCACCACATGTTTAATTATTTCCCTTGTCTATGTTTGTAAATTTCATGTTCATCATTTAATAATTGAAATATTTATGTATTTAGGGTTGGGGTTAGGGTTAGTTATGTAAAACACAACTATCCTAACCCTAACCCTAAACCAAACTATAAATTAAATTAATATTTAAATTATTAAATGATGAACATGAAATTTACAAATATAGACATGGGTAATAGCTTGACTATCTGGTGGCGTCTACTTGTACTGTACTTAATTAATTTCACATGGTGAAAAAAATTACTTTCACAGATATATAAATTACTTTCACAAATATATAAATTACTTTCAGACACATAAATTACTTTATTTTCACAGATATATAAATAACTGTCACAAATATATAAATTACTTTCTTTAAATAAATTCTATGTGACATGTCCTATACAGAATGTTACCCTTACTGTCACTCTGTAAGATTCTCGTTCATATATGCTGTCCTTCTTCTTCTTTCCTTCTCAAACTTCCGCTGGATCTCTCTTGTAGCAGAACAATGGTCCTACTAGATTTCCAGCAGAATGTAGTCCAGAGAATGGAAATGTATTGTGTAGCAGTTTTATTTTTCATCAATGGCACAACACATCAGTCTTTTGGTGGGTTCCAGTCTCATTCAAATGGTCTGTGATATCCTGTGTCTATCAATACCTTGAACCATCTCTTTTTCTTTGTCACCTTTCCTTTCAAGGACAATCTTTCTAGCCTATTGTGTATGGTTATCATAAGTTTCTTGCCTTTTAAAATAAATGTGAGTAGTTTGTCATTGCTTTCTGCGCTGCGTCATGTTGCTTATTCGGTATGAACCAACAACCAATACAGAGTCTTTCCAACTCCCACCTTCAATGCTGTTGTTAATATAATTTTTCGCCTTCTCCAGAAGCAGAACTCAATGCTATGTGGCTACACTTAGTTTAGTAGACTAGCCAAAGAATGTACCTGCAGGGAGCATGTGCTGTCATACACAAGCAGAAATGTGGAATAAATTAATTATAATTTTTCTTGCATTTCAAAACCCCCACTGGCCCTCTCTCGCACGATGGCCCCCACTAGATTTCAACAAGATGTCCACGGAACGTGTTGTATTGCTGTTTTATTTACGACGGTCTTACTTCAGTTGTAATTGTACTAAATAAATAAACTACTTCCACCAAATAAATACATTTTTTTTTATTAAATAAATTATTTTTACTAAATAAATAAATTACTGCTACTAAATTAATACATTTCTTTCCATATAAATTTAATTTTACTAAATAAATACATTTCTTTTCAAAATAAATTTACTTTTTACTAAATAAATACATTTCTTTTCAAAATAAATTTACTTTTTACTAAATAAATTACTTTCTATTAACTTTTTACTAAATAAATTACTTTCCATTAACTTTTTACTAAATAAATAACTTTCCATTAACTTTTTACTAAATAAATTACTTTCCATTAACTTTTTACTAAATGAATAACTTTCCATTAACTTTTTACTAAATAAATAACTTTCCAAGATAAATGCACTTTTACTAAATAAAATGATTTTCCCAATATAAATTTCTTTCTACTAAATAAATAAAAAACTTTCCAATATAAAACCTACTTTAACTAGTCGTTCCGCAGAAAGTTCCAAAACTTACGTGGCATGATCATTTGATCCCGAGGCCAAAATGTGCCCTAGTGGATGCCATGACACACTCCAGACCATTCCTTCATGAGCTTCTTCCATACCACCAACTTCATGATCACATCCAACCATCCAGAACATCAGAGCTCCATCCGCACTACCACTGACAAATAGACCTTCGTGTATTGGATGCCATCCAATAGCTGGTTCAGAAAAAAAAAAATATACAAGAATAACATTTTAGAGTTAACGAGCAGTCATTCAATAAAATAAATTTGTTTATGAATCAACTTCTTGGGGTTTGCCAATTGATGTTCAATAAATGAAATTCTACAAGTTATTTATATACACAAAACTGTTCAGCTACAATGGATACACTGAGGAATCATGGAAAATAAGAACGCTAATGTTCTGTCTAGAGATAAATACTAAATAAAGTATACAGGTTACTGTAGATACCTAACTATAGATATAAAATAATAATAAATAACAATAAAACAGAGAACAAAGACAATTATTAACAAGTGTCGACCTTAGTGGGACCTTTATCAAGAAACAAATAACGATATAGAAAACGCAACCGTAAAAAATGTAACCATGATGACTGGAAAAGGGTTTCCCCACCACAAAATCATTGTCTAGTATCAGATCTAGAGCATCTAACTGGTACATCTATCTGATACTGGGCAATCATTTTGTGGTGAGGAAACCATTGTCTAGTCATCCTGGTTAAATTTTTTATGGTGGTTTAACGCATGAAGAATATGTCCAGGGTTTACCGCATGAAGAACATGTCCAAGGTTTAACGCAAGAAGAATGTGTCCATGGTTCAACGCATGAAGAATATGTCTAGGGTTTACCGCATGAAGAACATGTCCAAGGTTTAACGCAAGAAGAATGTATCCATGGTTCAACGCATGAAGAATATGTCTAGGGTTTACCACATAGTTAGGAGTTATGTGTGTTTCTTTGTTCACATATTTCAACATCTTTTTAACTGTGCACGGGGATTAGTGTGTATTGCTGTTCTTGTCTTGCTCCCGTCTATGCAAGTCTATCTTGTCACACTTATTATACACACAAGTGTTCATGAGCTTGAACAATTACCGTAATAACCACTGGAAAGATCAAGGGGAGAAAAGACAGGGGACGACAAAGAGAAATGTTGTTAGATGGACTAGTATTGTGATATGGTAAAGTTCACCAATCGAGCTTATTGACAACACAAGAGACAGAGAGTCGTGGAGAAACATGATCGCCTACGCCATGGCACTTGATTGATTGATATGTGAGTCAACCTATGACTGTAGGTTATCATCAGCATATTCCTGACAAGTCCATAGATGCTCCGATACTGTCTCAACAAATTCATCAAAGTGTAGCAACCGAGAGTTCCAGTTTGATGCTGGTTTATCAATCACTTTGTATATCTATTATGTTTCTCTTTACAAGCCGGTCCAATCTTTACACGAATCTCGTGCAGTCTTGAGAGTAACCATGATTGAAACTTTTGAAAATAATTTGAACAGACAAGGTCCATCAACTACCAGGTATGTCAGTTCAATCCATTAATGTATCTATTGACACTGTAACTAGGCTCGCCAGTGTATCTGCTCGCTCATTACACTCAACACCCGCATGTCTTGGCACGAATATAAAGGTAATCTTTCTGGTTATAGTGCCAATAACTACACCCATTGACTCCGGCTTCAACTTTGCGGATCATGTTCACTGAGTTACTAAGTATGCAGGAGAATAGTACTGTGAGTCAAGATCCCCATCAAGGCTTACTCCTTGAAGTGGAGATGGGGCTTAATCCAGTCAACAGAGGCTGGAAACTAAGATTGGTAGGGGCCATCCCTTGACATTGGACAGAACCACAGTAGTGCCCAAGCAAGCAGATGCTGAAGTTGGAGATACCAGGCAGAGAGGCACACCTGCAACCATGCTATTACACAACATGACTAGATAATGTCTTAACAAAAACATAAACAGTGCCACCATCCCAGTGTTTATAAACAACTATCTGTCAAATACTGTATTTTTCCATTAAGGAGTTGCAGGGAGGGGATTGAATAGCTGTATGATAAAGGCTGCATTCTCTTGCTGTCGCCACGTCATGTACAGGGTGAGTTTTTAAATTTACCCTCCAAAAGAAAAAAAACTCAGTCCTTACCAGGGATTGAACTCTAGACCTCATTAGTGTGAGACCAACGTTCTAACCTCTCGGCCACATCTATAAACAACAAATTGAGAATTAACTATTCAATGTGTTTTTCCCTTGTATCATACCTGTTGCTTCTCTCTTGTGCCCTTTGAAAGTCTGTACCTCTTCCTTGAGGTTCCTGATATCAAACAGCTTGAGTAAGTGATCACGTGATGCTGTCAACATCCAGTTCCCATTTTGATTCCACTTGAGATCCATCACAGTATTCTTGTGGGCATGCCTATGCAAAAAAAATTAGAAACAGTCGTACAATGAAAGAACATATATAAACAAATAGAGGGACAGGCTATAAACACAAAAATGGAGACAGAAAAGTAGATCAGAGACAGATGGATAGACACATACACACAGAGAACGACAAAGTAGATCAGAGACAGATGGATAGACACATACACACAGAGAAAGACAAAGTAGATCAGAGAGACAGATGGATAGACACATACACACAGAGAAAGACAAAGTAGATCAGAGAGACAGATGGATAGATACATACACACAGAGAAAGACAGGTTGATGAGGAGGATGAAAAAAATCATTTTAGTTGTGAACAAGTCACTTTTAACATCCCATAGCTTTTCCAATAAAAGTATCTGTCCTCAGTTGAGTAACTTCTTCTTTTTCTACTGCATTCGTTCTCAAACTCCTGCAGAATAGCAGGATGTAGCCAGGAGAACAGAATGTGTTGTGTCATGGTTTACAGCATTGCTGCGATATCTGCGCCTTTCAGCCTGACACATCCAACTTCAGCATGGCTTTGGGTCACTGACCCAATATGGGATAGCCAACTCCATCCCATAACCTCCTTAGTGAACTTTTACGAAATGCTTGGAAGGTAAACAGTGTTGCTATTCTTTGCTCCCCATTTGGGCGAGTTGAGTAACTAAGGTGACACTCAAACACATAAAGTTTGCTGTCACAAAGGAGTGGTTGTATTTAAAGTGGTTGGTTGTACTCAAGGAGAGGGGGGCCTCATGGATGCATGTTTTGTTCCACCTGAAGAGAGACATTCACGTGTGGCAGACTTACCATCGCATCCTGCCAGGATAGCATCAGAGCACATGTCTGGGCCAGCTAGTTCATCATTCTCCCATCAGATCTGTTAACCCATTTGCAGCGATAGCACATTGCCATAGCATTCCCTGCCGTAGGAGTCTACCATAAAAGGACAAAGGCGCAATTTCAATGATCTGCATCTTTCCATCATCCATGGGGATGCCCGTGTGTTGCCAGGGCCCGAAAGGCGAGCAAAGAATAGCAACACTGTTTACCTTCCATGCATGTCGCAAGAGGAGAATAAGGAGGTTATGAGGTGGAGTTAGCTGTCCCATTCCATATAGGGTCAGTGACCCAAAGCGATGCTGAAGTCAGATGTGTCAGGCCGAAAGACGCAGATATCGCAGCAATGCTGTAAACCATGACACAACGCATTCCGTTCTCTGGACTACATCCTGCTAATCTACAGGAGTTTGAGAACGAATGAAGAAGAAGATCCATGGGGACCATTTGACAAAAGACAAAAATTTGAAATTAAGACAAGACATGCAGTCTATCTATCTATCTATTATCTTTTCAAAAAAAAAAGTGCTGTTAGGAGTCGTGAGAAGATGAAGTTTTCTGTCTTTGGCCATCCTTGTTGCGCTTGCCATGATTAGGCTGTGGTTGGGGCAGAGAGATATATGGACAAACACATACAAGCATACAACTAAAACCAGTCATCGCGTTAATCTTACAGGGTAGCTAAACTGTTTCCAGTTCTTGGATCCCACAGCTTAACCGGCTGTTGATTGTCCTTGCTGCCCGAAGCTATCAGAGATTTCTGCGGATGCCAATCTACACACCTCACATCTGCTCCATGACCTGTCAGAGATAAGGTTTCAATAAATAATACATCAATATTTCATGTCAGCATTTCACAACATTCTGTAAAACATTTAAGGTTATCTATTTATTGTCTTTTCTCTGCTTTTGTTGTAAGGAGCTGCAGTTTTTAGGCTATAGCATTTTTGGTCGCTTGATATGGAGTGATATTGTTCCATTTCAGAACATTGGTATTTCTTTTACTTCTTGGTTTTCCTCATGCTGTATTCTCTTGCTACTGGTCAATACGAATTCATTCTCCTTAAGTAGCCAAACCATTTCAGTCTCTGTTTTTCAATATATTTGACCACAGACTGTACAACAATTCTTTCAATCTTTTCATTCGTCATGACCGTTTCTTGTTCTTCTTCTTCAGTGTTCACTCTCAAACTCCTGCTGGATCTCCCTTGTAGCATTACCATGGTCCTACTAGATTTCCAGCAGGATGTAGTCCAGAGAATGGAAATGCGTTTTGTCGCTGTTTTATTTGCGCCAGTGGCCCGACACATTCGTCTTCGGCAGAGTTTCTTGTTCTAGAAACAGGGTAATGAAGTTTTCATAATCACTGGTAACACATATAAATCGACGTTTCGACCAAAAGGCTTTTATCAAGATCACATACACATATACATTTTTTAAAACAACGAGCAGGAATGACACAACTGAGGTTCACATGGCTAGTTATCAAAATGTAGAAATGACTGGAAGGATTGAAACTATGTAAGAGGTGACACAAACAGGAAACATACAAAGAATGCACTCAACTACTTGTGAAAATGAGAAGCAAAGAAATGATGTAACAACATGACATGATCTATGTGACAGGTGTTCATTGATCCCTAAAGCTTTAAAAGTGCCACATTCATATATACAAAGGTTCTCAAGCACGAGACAGGTCCAGTCATCAGAGAAACATGCCTTAATGACCGCCACCTAAATATCCTGGAACCCTGATGGCCCGTGCCACTGAAGTGGACGTCAACAGGATAACCTGAATGATGTTTCATGCTGTAGAGATGTTCACAGAATCGGTCAGTGAGTCTCCTGGCAGTCTCACCTATATACGTCATGGTGCAGGGCTTGCAAATTATGGCATAGATGACATGGGAAACACAAGAGAGACTCTCTTCAATAGTGACGGTGGCAGTAGGGAATGTCACATACACAGCATCAAACATTATTCGGGTTACTTCTTTACGTTCACATCATTGGCAGAAACCATCGGGGCACTCAGGATATTCTGGTGATGGTCATCAAGGCATGCGTCTCTGACGAATGGACCTGTCTCTTATACCTTAAGGAATCAATGTGTGCCAGTCGTATGTATGGATCATATCATGTTGTTCCATCATTTCTTTGTCTCGTTATCACATGTATTTAGTGCTTTCTTTATATGTTTACGGTTTGTTTCTCTCCGACCTAGTTTAATTACCTTCCAGTCATTTCCACAGCTAACCATGTGAACCTCAGATGTGTCATTCCTGCTTGTCATATTTTTATGTATGTGTATGTAATCTTGATAAAGGCATTTTGGTTGAAACGTCAATATATGTGTGTTACCAGTGATTAGCAAAACTTCATTAAAATGTTTCTAGCTTTACCTGTTGGATTTCAGTTTTGCGCAGTAAGTACATATTATTGCTGTTCTTGTTCTGTTTGCTGCATTTCTTTGACATCTCTCTTGTTCTTTAGTTAATGTCCATGTTTGACATTGATAACAAAATATTGGTACGAAGATTGAATTTATGATTTCCTTTTTGGTTTCCATCAGGATAGGTGTGTGTTCCAAGAATGGTGTAAGTTCATAATTTACACAGTTGGCTTTTTAATTCTTGTCTCTGTCCAATTTGTCGTCTGTAAAAATGTTTCCTCAAATATTAAAATCTCTGCAACTGTTTCAGTAGTTGATCGTTTAGGTTGATGTTAGTAGAATTATCCATTTGAGCTATAAAACAAGGTGACCCTCACCACAGAAACAATGGAAGTCTTGTCAAACTCTGCAACAATGGCAAATATCCAACACTGTGATTTCACACTGGACTGAACACTTAACATGTTTCTGCTTTCATATTCAAGCTACTGCAGATCAGCAGGATATAGTTTGGACAACCAAATGCGTTTTGTCATGATTTACAGCCTAGCTGTGATATCTGTGCCTTTCGACCTGGCACATCTGATTTTGGCAAGGTTTCTGTGTCACAATGACCCTCTTTGGGATGGGACAGCCATTTTAAACCACCTTAGTTGCCGCATACGAAATGTGTGGCAAGTAACAGTGTTGCCATTCTTTGTTTCCGTGATGTTACTAAAAATCATTTGGAGTGTCATTATAGTTTGCCATTGTCTTCTTCTGCATCTGTTCTCAAACTCCTGCAGACTAGCCAGATGTAGTCTGGAGAAGGGAATGCATTGTAACATGGTTTACAGCTTGCCTGTGACATCTTACTTTGGCATGACTTCTGAGTCACTCTCACATGCTGGACCTGAGAGGGGAGCAAAGAATAACAATAATGTTTACTTTCCATGCATGTCATAAGAGGCCACTAAGTAAATTATGGGTGGAGTTGGCTGACCCATCCCATATGTGGTCTCGTATTGCTCTCATGCAGACCTGGGGTTAACAGATAACCAAGATCCTAAAAGTATCTCCTCGAGGTGCACCCTGGAAACAGAAGTACAGCTGTTCTTGCTGTATTCATGGCAACACTTTTAGGCTCATGTCCATGAATGGGAAGCATACAGACAGAATGAGATTTGACAGCAAAAGAGAGTTAGCATCTCCAATACCACTGCGCCAACACATTCACAACACATCACCAGAGGGCAGAGCCATGTACAAATAGAAAGGGAAAACATTCCAAGTAAATCGGAACTACAAGTTATGTCAGCTAAAGAATTGCTTCTAGTTACTGTTGCTTCTTACGGGCAGAGACCCAATCGCGGGCGCCCAGCAAAGAAAGCAGCCCTGGTCCAAATCTACTGTCAATCTTCCCTGTACCGGAAACATGTTTGCAGAGAGAAAGGGTTCAGCACTTGATGGGCACAGCCACAAATTGGACACGGTCATTCAGCTCGAGAACACGCCTTGGTCTTAAACGTGTGGTGAGACTCAGACTTGGACGAGGGGTTCACGATACCTCGGCTAAGACGGCGAAAGAGCACGGATCCAACTCTTTTGTCGAGTTCATCCTAAACCGGTATCCAGCTTGAGGCTGAGAAAAGGTTCAGTACTCGATAGGAACTGGCACAAAACGTCTAATTACATGAAGCAAGTTCACTGGCTGCAGAACACCTCATGTGAGATAGACGTGAATGACAATCATCTCGACGAAGGGTCATCACACACCCACTGCCTGTTGACAGATAGGCAGGCTGTCACATGCTAGGAAAGCCCACAACATCTCTCTACAACACACGAGCATAACAAATGTTTGTTAACCAACAGAAAATTGGAAATTGTAGACATTTCATAGTAAAGAAGATATTGGAATATCTACCGACATGTGCCGAGTACAATGATGATAAAGTGACGAATAACACAGTGGGACATCTATAGACATGTGCCGAGTACAATGTTGACTAACACAGTGGGACATCTATAGACATGTGCCGAGTACAATGTTGACTAACACAGTTGGACATCTATAGACAAGTGCAGAGTACAATGTTGACTAACACAGTTGGACATCTATAGACAAGTGCAGAGTACAATGTTGACTAACACAGTTGGACATCTATAGACAAGTGCAGAGTACAATGTTGACTAACACAGTTGGACATCTATAGACAAGTGCAGAGTACAATGTTGACTAACACAGTTGGACATCTATAGACAAGTGCAGAGTACAATGTTGACTAACACAGTTGGACATCTATAGACAAGTGCAGAGTACAATGTTGACTAACACAGTTGGACATCTATAGACAAGTGCAGAGTACAATGTTGACTAACACAGTTGGACATCTATAGACAAGTGCAGAGTACAATGTTGACTAACACAGTTGGACATCTATAGACAAGTGCAGAGTACAATGTTGACTAACACAGTTGGACATCTATAGACAAGTGCAGAGTACAATGTTGACTAACACAGTTGGACATCTATAGACAAGTGCAGAGTACAATGTTGACTAACACAGTTGGACATCTATAGACAAGTGCAGAGTACAATGTTGACTAACACAGTTGGACATCTATAGACAAGTGCAGAGTACAATGTTGACTAACACAGTTGGACATCTATAGACAAGTGCAGAGTACAATGTTGACTAACACAGTTGGACATCTATAGACAAGTGCAGAGTACAATGTTGACTAACACAGTTGGACATCTATAGACAAGTGCAGAGTACAATGTTGACTAACACAGTTGGACATCTATAGACAAGTGCAGAGTACAATGTTGACTAACACAGTTGGACATCTATAGACAAGTGCAGAGTACAATGTTGACTAACACAGTTGGACATCTATAGACAAGTGCAGAGTACAATGTTGACTAACACAGTTGGACATCTATAGACAAGTGCAGAGTACAATGTTGACTAACACAGTTGGACATCTATAGACAAGTGCAGAGTACAATGTTGACTAACACAGTTGGACATCTATAGACAAGTGCAGAGTACAATGTTGACTAACACAGTTGGACATCTATAGACAAGTGCAGAGTACAATGTTGACTAACACAGTTGGACATCTATAGACAAGTGCAGAGTACAATGTTGACTAACACAGTTGGACATCTATAGACAAGTGCAGAGTACAATGTTGACTAACACAGTGGGACATCTATAGACAAGTGCAGAGTACAATGTTGACTAACACAGTGGGACATCTATAGACAAGTGCCGAGTACAATGTTGACTAACACAGTGGGACATCTATAGACAAGTGCAGAGTACAATGTTGACATAGGAGCAGCTGTTGATCTCACAATATTTCTAGTTTAACTAGAAATCACATCTGTGCACCATTTTGTTGCTGGTCCCAAAGGAGAGCACAGATTAGCAACACTGTACCTGGTAAGCATGTAGTAAAAGGTAATACCAGCGTCATATCTTATGGTTTTCCGTAAGTGCTCCTCTGCCTAGTCAGTGGTGGACTAGAAACCACTGCCACTCAGTAGCGATGCTTTCATTTCCCAACCTTCCGAGGGAATGAGTTCTGGCGCTCTACTGCTTGGTGGCTGGGGTAAATCCCTTCTGGTCAGTGGGCGAATGATGTAACATTATGACTACTGCTGGTCAGCGGGCAAGCGGTGTAACATTATAAATACTGCTGGTCAGCGGGCAAGTGATGTAATATTATACTACTACTGGTCCCAAGCCTATTGTAGGAAGTGACAAAGGAGGTGTAGGGGTCGAGTCAGTTGTCCCATCCCATAGAGGGTCAAAGTGACCCTGAAGTCAGATCTGTCAGGTGCAGATATTACAGTGAAGCTGTAAACCATGACACAAAGCATTCCATCCTCCAGTCCTGATAATCTGCTGGAGTTGAGAATTAACGCAAAAGTCGGAGCATAAATCACTTAGCTATCATGGAGAATTATATGCACTACGAATTTCAGATAACTGACATAAAATCACCTTGTGTTACACGGGCCTGAGAGGGGAGCAAAGAATAGCAACACTGTTTACCTGCCATGCATGTCATAAGAAGCAGCTATGGAGATTATCGGGTGAATTTGACTGTCCCATCCATTATATGGTCAGTGACCCAAAGCCATGCTAAAGTCGAATGTGTCAGGCTGAAAGACACAGATGTCACAGCAATGCAACCATGACACGAAGCATCCCATTCTCTGGACTACATCCTGCTAATCTGCAGGAGTTTGAGAACAAACGCAGACGGGGAAGACATAAAAAGATACAGAAATTCTTGTTCCTTGACAAATGGTTGAAAGAAGATTCTGGAAATGAGTAGGACCAGTGCATATCTTCATATGACATAACATATTCGTGAATATCTGATGTAGATCTAGGAAGTCAATGGTGGTAATTTCAAATTTTATGTTTTCAATTCATTAATCACGACGATTGTGGGTACTTAGTCAGAATTCATCCCTGTAGAAAACAATTTCGATGTTCTCCCAAACAGGTTTCCGAACATAGAGATTTCCTAATAAGATGCCATGTAAACATCTTGTAAACTAGTAAACATCTTATAGTTTCTCGTCGATGGGAAACTACAAGATATTTACTAGTAACATGACCGGGAAATAGCACACCCTAAGCAGAATTACGTCATGTCGCTCACACTTAATTCTTTCCGAAGCAAGTTATAAATTAAGCGACCAGTTTAAGTTTTACTCGTCTGTTCCGACAGAAAGAAAGAAATATGTTGAAATGGACGCTGTGCTTCATGAATTTTTTAGAATTCTGATGAGAAATTATTGGGATTTACAGACGTACATCTTGCTCCATTAGCTAATATAACAGGCGATGAATACTAGCTGATTCAGTCTTTGTTACTAGTAAACATCTTGTAGTTTCTAGTCAATTGTCAGAATTGCCAACAAGTGTATACTGAAAGACATCCATCGTGGATTACAGTCACTGGCAGGGTGCTAAAGGTAAACACACAATGGTGATATGATAAGCACTAGCTTATGCTGTTCTTTTTCTTTGTAGTTGCTTTAAATGTAAATAGAATTTGTTTGGACTGAGCCCAGGTCCTGTTTAAAAAAAAATTAACAGGGTCATGGTCTTTAGGGTATCTACACACGTGTGTTGCCAAGGATCGAATGGGGATAAATGAATAGCAGGACTGTTACCAGGCAAGCATGTTGTAACAGGCTTCTAAGGGAAAATTTGGGTGGAGTTTGCTGCCCCATTGATAGGAACAAATGGTCAAATACAAGTAGGATGTGTCAGACAAAAAAGGCACAGATATGCTGTAAACCATGACAAAATACATTCCATTTTCTGGACTACATCCTGCTGATCTGCAGGAATTTGAGAACAAATGCAGAAATAGAAGGGAAATTGTGGGCATGTAATAAATGGATAAAAAGAAAGGAAGACAAATCTGATATTCTAAGATATAAAAAAAAAACAAGACATAAGATAAAACACGATACAAAATAGATAAGAAATAAAATATACTCCTCTGAAATAGAATAGCCAAATGTGTGTGAAAAACAAAGTACAGCAAGAAAGGAACCAAGAGCTGGAAAGGACAACCAATCAGTGACAAGATGTGATAAGTATGAACAATGTCAAAATCAATAAAAAAAAAAGTCTGGTGGCAAACACAAGTACCTCCTGCTGATGATTGAATTCATGAAAGTAAACCACTTACTTGTATAGACTGCTAAGAATAGGGAACTGATTACATACAATGACTGTTGGAAATACAGACTTGTGGAAAAGAACTACAGTTGAAGAGATGAAATAATGTGCTAATAGATTGGACACAAGAAGACAATTGAAATGATATTATTCCAGAGTATTCAGGAATTTCTGTGACAAAAGATACTGTTCATACAAATATTTTTAACAGAACTTGCTTTGCTAAAAATGGAGTTGATCTAGAACAGCAGAGAGGAAAATCTGTCACACCAAGTCATTCTTTTCTGGCACGTCAGATTGATTTAAAACATAAAATGCGCTAACCAGGGTTCAGAAAAACTACCAGTTAAAAATCCATGTTTAAACAGAATGTTTTCTGGTACCCATATCACGTGAAATATTCATAGTACTGCTCGCAGACCCAAAAATGGTTGCCCACTGATCTGGATGGTGTAATCCACATCATGTCCAGCTGAAAAAAAACTGTGATCCTTCTGCATTCAGCCTCTAAGGTCATGCAATCGTGTCATCAGAGCAAAGTCCAGTTTTCTCCAGGTCAGTGCATCTGTCATATAGCATTTGTCTAACCTGACAAAATACTGGTAGTATTTTTTGCTTATATTGTTAGCCAACAGTGATTTCAATAATTATGTGATGAAGGCACCTCAAGAATATGAAGCTAAGACCCCGGCATCGAGGCCAACTCCTTGAAGTAGAGATGGGGCTTAGTTCAGCCAACAGAGGCTGGAAACTAAGATTGGTCGGGCCATCCCCAATATCAAGCAGGATCACAGTCTTGCCCAAGCAAGCACAGGTGCTGAAGTCAAATACCAAGCAGAGAGGTGCACCAGCAATCATGGTACCATGCAAGCCACCTATTTAACATGTCCACAAAATCTTGACAGAGCTTAGCAGATTATTATCTTCCACATCAGGACAGGACACAACACACTTAGAGAGACTAAGACTGGTTTCATCACCTATGTGTCCATGTGGGAAGGCAGCACACACAGCTGAAAATATCCTACAAGACTGCATTACACTAAACCAGTTAAGCGAGGAACACTGGCCCACAGAGACCGATATCCATATGAAGCTTATGGAAGCACAGATGAGATTTCAAATATAGCAGCATTCATTAAGAAAACCGAACTTGCTATGTAGACATGCTAAGCTGCAAACGAGAAGAAGCTAAGATTAAAGATGGCGATGCTGAATATAATTTGGAAAAGTAAGATCAGTATTACAGTACAAATCAATTTATTCAGAGATCACTAGCTTATAAGTGATAAGTATACTTTTATAAGAATGTGAAAGATGGACACTCAATGCAAACAAAGAAAGAAGGATTCAGGCTTTTGAAAACAAGTGCTAGAGATGTCCAGCAGCAAATAAACAACCCTGCAGGTTATCAAGAACCACTTTTGGCAGTGGTGAAAACGGCATTAACTTTTTTTGGTTTGGACATGTAACAAGATGCGATTCGCTTTCTAAAATTATTTTGCAAGAAGTCAAGAGTGAAAGGAGGAGAGGAGAACAGAGAAAATCATGGATTGATAACATCAAGGAATGATTTTTCTACACTTTGAATGGCTGATAAGAGTTGTTTGTGCTGGTGTATAATTTCCATCCCTAACAATCCAGTGTGGCACCCCTACGACCCCTTACAGGTTATGAGTTACTATTATTTGAACAATTTCTTTCTTATCTTCGCTACTTGAATGTCTAACACCGCCAGACAAGTTATGGATAAAATCTACCGTTGTCTGTGAAGTTCTTTGGTTCCATATATCTTTGCAGTCATTGGGTTCCAATATCAGTGAACAACTAAATCTCACAATTTCTCTTCTGATTAACACCAAAGTAGACTGTTTCTGAAGTCTTGGATAGAGATAAATGAAAGTAGACTGTTTCTGAAGTCTTGGATAGAGATAAATGAAAGTAGACTATTTCATAAGTCTTGGTTAGAGATAAATGAAAGTAGACTGTTTCAGAAGTCTTGGTTAGAGATAAATGAAAGTAGACTGTTTCAGAAGTCTTGGTTAGAGATAAATGAAAGTAGACTGTTTCAGAAGTCTTGGTTAGAGATAAATGAAAGTAGACTGTTTCAGAAGTCTTGGTTAGAGATAAATGAAAGTTGACTGTTTCAGAAGTCTTGGTTAGAGATAAATGAAAGTTGACTGTTTCAGAAGTCTTGGTTAGAGATAAATGAAAGTTGACTGTTTCAGAAGTCTTGGTTAGAGATAAATGAAAGTAGACTGTTTCAGAAGTCTTGGTTAGAGATAAATGAAAGTAGACTGTTTCAGAAGTCTTAGAGATAAATGAAAGTTCACTGTTTCAGAAGTCTTGGTTAGAGATAAATGAAAGTAGACTTTCAGAAGTCTTGGATAGAGATAAATGAAAGTAGACTGTTTCTGAAGTCTTGGATAGAGATAAATGAAAGTAGACTGTTTCAGAAGTCTTGGTTAGAGATAAATGAAAGTAGACTGTTTCAGAAGTCTTGGTTAGAGATAAATGAAAGTAGACTTTCAGAAGTCTTGGTTAGAAATAAATGAAAGTAGACTGTTTCAGAAGTCTTGGTTAGAGATAAATGAAAGTAGACTGTTTCAGAAGTCTTGGTTAGAGATAAATGAAAGTAGACTGTTTCAGAAGTCTTGGTTAGAGATAAATGAAAGTAGACTGTTTCAGAAGTCTTAGAGATAAATGAAAGTTCACTGTTTCAGAAGTCTTGGTTAGAGATAAATGAAAGTAGACTTTCAGAAGTCTTGGTTAGAGATAAATGAAAGTAGGCTGTTTCAGAAGTCTTGGTTAGAGATAAATGAAAGTAGACTGTTTCAGAAGTCTTAGAGATAAATGAAAGTTGCGTAGATATCAATATCACATAACTGTTTCTAGAAGATTCGTCATTCATGTGCTTGAAATGTGCCATTATCTGTAATAATTATCCCTTGAATAAATAAACTTTACTTTCTTGTACAGCTTATACAGGGATCAAGAGGAGACATGCAGCAGCTCAACAGAGAAGAGTAGCTAGAAAGTTACGGATAGACCAAAATCTGTATACAGTGGTCATTCCATGTCCGAATTGTCCAAGGACATTTACAGCTCAAATAGGGCTCATTAGCCATCTACGAACTATTAAGCATGAATACAATTCAAACTGAATTTTCAAAAGCAGACGTAAAAAATGGTCATCATAATTTATGATGGACGAACACACAATAGAACTTTGATGGGCCAGCATTTTTGTCTCACAAAGTCGGGACATATTCTTGAAGTATATTTTCTGTAGTTTTTGGTGCCACAGTTTTTTGTAGTTATCGGTATTCCACAATATTTTTTAAGAAAAGCAGAATAAGTAAAACAAGTGAAGTATTTAAATATCTTGCGAGCGGTTTTACAGACATCGGACATACGGAAAGGGAGCGCAAGATACAAATTCATAAATCAAACTGCATAAACTTACACCAATTTTAAAACACAAATCTATCCCAATGGACACCAAAAGATAAATAATACATTGAAGATTAATCCAAACATTGTGGTATCAATGTCAGACAAGGACAATAACAAAAGAACAAGAGAGAAAGCTTACCATGTGTGAAATGAGTAGTCTAAGAAAAGCAGAAAACAGATCAAGAATAGATCATACGAACAACGTCTGTGGTCAAATATATTGAAAAGCAGACTGAAATGGTTCAATCACTTAATGAGAATGAATCCTTATTGACAACAATAGCATACAACATGAACAATGGAAACAGTAAGATACAGAGGAAGACCAGGAAGGTGGATTGAGGGAGTTACAGACATTCCAAGACGTCCCAATATTACTGCATATCATGAGACCAAACGTGCCATAGCCAGAAAACCGATTCAACCCTGCGACGTCTTACAGCAAAAGCAGAGAAACGACAATAGATAGACGCAAAAAGTATAACGGTAATAAACTATAATTTTAAAACAACGAAGAAACTCAACCCTGTTACTAAATATGCCAATCAATTTAAGAGAATCTCAGATGTAAAAGTCGTCTTTTTTTTCTCCCGACACCTGTTGCCAATTTGCCAAGAGTAGCCACACAGGCAGCAGTAATCTCATTTTGTTAGTTCCGTTACACAATTTGTGTGACCAGAGCAAGGTAACGTGAACAAATCATACCTCTCAGGATTCTCTCTTCCTGGCATCTCATAAAATCCCACACTCGAACAGTTCCATCATCCGAGCAAGATGCAAATTTAGTATCCGAAGAACAAAAACTGGCCAGGAAGAAAACAACAAACACAATTTACAGTTTTCTGAAAATATAATTTATTTGTTAAGCATGTGTGCTCTAAATAATGCACCAATGAAAACAAGAACAAAATTGTAAAACAATTGCATAAACAAGTAAATTAACATTATATCACATTTGCTGCCATTGATATCAACAAAATAGTTCACATAACATTAAATAAGGCATTGAGTAGGTTGTATTGAAGTCACAAGATATATGGAATGTCTGGTCACACTGATACCATCTAGATACAACTTCTTCTGAATAAGAACTTCTTAAAGCATTGCAGGCCCCCAGGTCAATGTGGCATGAAAGAAATCTCTGGAGAAATCCCAATTGCACATAAGGAAACAATAGCTTCATTACTCGTAGTTGCTGGAGATACAAACAATTGAAATAGCTTGTTTGATTCATGGCATAGTTTATTCTAGTCTCGTTGTGCTTTTTTTGTCTGGCGCAACTTGTGGCTTGCCCTTTTGATGACAGAGAAAAGTGGACCATTGTCGCAACATGCATGAAGGTGTGGCTCACAGCAGATACGCTATATTGTACGGACAATTCAACTGAAGAATCAATTTTCATGGGATAAACTACAATGATTATTTTGTAATTGTGCCTTGCAGAACTGTAGCTCCCACTGAGGACCAGGCACCAGTGCAGGTTGCATTTTGTTTTTATTTGTCATAATACGTTGTAACAAGACGACTTTGATCATCTATCCGTATGTTTTTCTCTGATTCTCCATTTTTATGCCAATAGCTTTGCCAGTGTGTTGTCTGGCCGGGGAGCAAAGAATAGTGACATTTGCCTGAAATGCACTTCGTTAAGAGGTGACTAAGGAGATTTTGACCCTATAGGTCAAGTGTCATGTCCTGGAAGCCATGCTGAAGTCAGACCTAAAGGTGCAGATAAGCTGTCAACCATTAGATACACTGCTAATCTGCTGGAGTTTGAGAACAAACAGAACACAGAAGATGTCACAAACTATTACAGCTGGGAGTGTTCTAGGGGTTCTCTAGAGAAAGACGAATCAATCAATAAATCCGTAACCCTTCAGTGTTGTAGGAGTATCACATTGGATGCTTCAGCACACAGAGTCCTCCAGTGAATTCTATCCTCAGCGATGCGGATGAGTGGAAATATCTTGCTCTGTCCAGACGAATACACAATCACAAATCCTTATTTTTCTATATATAAATTTCAACAAATGTTCCCACCCAATGTGTGACATCTTACTCAAGATAAACATTTCATGTTTTATTGACTGCTTTTCTTAGACATCTCATTACACACTTGACAATCATTTTCTCATCTCCATTAATCAGTGTCAATGTCTGACTTTGGTAACATAACATTTGTGTATTCTCCATCATAGTTCTTCAATCAGTCATCAGGTTACAGTACCAATAGCTTCAATGAACTATGTGATTCACTGCAAATTATCCATAGGGCGACTCGGGTTTGAAGCAAGTTTTGTATTTGTCTCATTAGACAATTTCTAATGCCAGTCCATAGTCTGAAGGCATTGGTTGCTCTTTATGTCTGCAGATTAGTACACTGCTTCCACATTACCTTTAAATCTGATTTTATCAGTCTTAAGTTCGCAGCCAAGCTGTAAACTATGACATAATCGGTTCCATTCTCTGGACTACATTCTGCTAATCTGCAGGAATTTAAGAACGCATGCAGAAGAAGAAACGGGTTGACAAGTATGTCAATTTTGCTATCAAGTCTTTCATGCAATGCAGACGAGCTACCAAAGTATTTTAAAACCTTGCTCCTGTTTCAACATTTGATGGTGTATCTGAACTTGTTCGCCAATGTTCTACTTATTACAATTGTTAGTAAACAACACAGTACATAGATCTTATAGTTATAGAACACATAACACAACAGAATCATTTTGACAAACAAGTGTGCTCTACAAGCACACATTTGATATGAAACTTGACATACAAAATGAGCACACTACATTTACTATATGCTCTTATACAAATCTATGACTAGATATAACAATTTCAAGGAGTTGGTATTCTTCTTCTGCAGCGTTTATTCTCAAACTCCTACTGGATCTCTCTTATATATCAGGACAATGGTCCAGCTAGATTTCCAGCAGGATGTAATCCAGAAAATGGAAATGCGTTGTGTTGCCGTTTTATTTGCACCAATTGCCCGGCATATCCATCTTTAGCAGAGTGGAGTTAGTATGAGAGCCTGCTTTGTATGAGAATAAATGTTTGATCCAAAGTATTTAAGAGTTCATGATAAGTCTGTGCTATCTAAGAATTGATGTTTGTAGATGTTTGTTCTGTCTAATGTAAGAGATATTTGATATTTTATACGAGTAAATGTCTGGTTTTTCATATGAGAGTTGATGTTCGCTAAGGTTTATGTGAAAGTTGATGTTCGCTAAGGTCTATGTGAAAGTTGATGTTCGCTAAGGTCTATGTGAAAGTTGATGTTCGCTAAGGTCTATGTGAAAGTTGATGTTCGCTAAGGTCTATGTGAAAGTTGATGTTCGCTAAGGTCTATGTGAAAGTTGATGTTCGCTAAGGTTTATGTGAAAGTTGATGTTTGCTAAGGTCTATGTGAAAGTTGATGTTCGCTAAGGTCTATGTGAAAGTTGATGTTCGCTAAGGTCTATGTGAAAGTTGATGTTCGCTAAGGTTTATGTGAAAGTTGATGTTTGCTAAGGTCTATGTGAAAGTTGATGTTCGCTAAGGTCTATGTGAAAGTTGATGTTCGCTAAGGTCTATGTGAAAGTTGATGTTTGGCTTGTTATTCTGAGAGCTGCTATCTGCACTGTGTAACTTTAATTTTTCTTCTTTGTGCTTCAGAGACTTTTGTTATCCAAAACAACAGCAAATGTGTTAAATAGCAAGTGGGCTGCCCATAGTTGCCATCAACAAATGTGCCATCTCTTTCAACCTTTCAAGAATGGTTAACCATTTCATGATTGTTGGTTGAATCATACATGTTTTTGCAAACCATGAATGGCACCACTACTATCAGTAGAAATTGAACTTGTGCCACCTCATAAGCAACAAGTGAATTAGTCACTAAATGGCTATCTCAGACAAAGTGCAATAATCATAAAACTTGGCAGCGACAAAAATGCACAATATCAGAGTAACTGAACCATAGTTTTCCAGGTTCCTACTTTCAGATGGTGGTTCCAATAATGGATGCACTAAAATCAGAAATTGGCTTAAGTAGTATATAACAATGTCAAGCTATGACAATGTAACAAGCTGTTTTGTCAAGACCAACAACTAAAACAGCAACTGGTTGAAACAATGAGGTATCTCACTTCAACTAGCAACAACACAAGTTGTCTGGCCCAAAACAGGAGCAAATAATAGCAGAATTGTTACCTGCCATGTATGTCATAAGAAGTGACTAGAGGTTTTGAAATGGAGTTGGATGTCCCACCCCCATAGAGGGTCAACGTGACCAAAAACCATGACACAGCGCACCCCGTTCTTCAATTTACATACCTCTGATCTGCAGAGGCTTGAGAGTGAACGCAGATGAAGAAACCATAATCCATCAAGTAAGAGTATTTATTATCAAGTCTTCACTATTTTCTGAAACTAGCTATCTATGTTTTATCTAAATTTGCCTGAAGACATTGGCTATTTTTTTTAAAATCACAGTAAACAGTCAAAACAAACTTCTAAAACTAGTATTTCATAACATAAAACTAACTGTTACATAGAATTGTTTTCCTGACCAGTATCATAAATTAATATTACAGCTGCAACATTAATTTGTGATCATGAAACACAACTCACAATCTGTTAGTAATAGATCACATAACGTATGTATGGCAGCCACACAATAATAGACCAGACAAACACAGCCGGTTTATTTTGTATAATTTTACAAGCTGTAAATCCTAATAGATCACCTTCCCTGGCCACTTCGAGTCCACTTCCCTACCCCTTGTCAGTACATAAAAACTTGTACACACAAACTAAACATAGATGCTGGCTCCGCCTTTATGGCTTCGACAGCTTGGATTTATTGTACAACTGTTGTAACGTCTGTCAATGACATCTGGACATTGTCTTTACTGTAAAGAGACCTCCACCTTTATGGCTTCGGTCCCCTTATGTTTACTGTTCTTGAAACACACGGGGACAATATATTGATTTCAACAAATGCGTGATTCAAACATAGTTAGAACGTGCACAAACAATTCGATTCAAATAGATAATAACCTCTAATACACTCAAATTAAACCCGGTAAATTTTATGTGTTCAATATTTTAAAACAGTAATTCGCCCATGTGCTGCCTACCCGAGGGGGGGGAGAACGCAAAGAATAGCAACAGTTTACCTTCCATACATGTCGTAAGAGACGAATAAGGAGGTTATCGGGCTGGCCATGCAGTTAGCCATTCCATACCAAATGGGGTCATATCCAGTGGTGCTAAAGTTGGATGTGTCAGGCCAAAAGGCACAGGTATCACAGCAGCGATGTAAAACATGACACAACGCATTCAGTTCTTCAGACTACATTCTGATAATTTGCAGAAGTGTGAGAACGAATGCAGAACACTGTGATTACATAACAGTTCATAGATCAGCAGAGAGCAGGTGGCCGAGTGGTTATGGCATAAGTATTGGTAACTTGAGAATTCTGGTTCAGGCATCAGCATTCATTTTTTGTGCTTACCTTTATGGATATAGGTAAAGGTAGGAGGCAGCAAGCTGCCGTCAGGAATGAAGATAACTCTTCATGTACTAAGCCGTAGCAACTATTAGGTGGGGTGGTCAGTTCCCTACCTTGCTATCTTTACCTCCCCTAAACACATGCGTCTGGTACCCATTTACAACTGGGTCGAATGAAGGAGCAGTCATGTCAGACGAGAAATCACTTTGAATACTGTGTTCAGACTTATTTATCCAATATCGATAAATTCTCTGAGATTGCAAGCTCCGGTCTTACGGTTGAGAGCATCGTGCCTCTGCAAGAGGCTGTAATCCCCCATTTAACAAGCAAACTTCTCTGTGACTGTTGGTAAAGTCATTATTCTTCAGATTGAAGCTTCCGTAGCAACCATCTAACTGGAAGTACACAACCATTAATGTTTTAACTCTTTAATACAGAAGAGCCTCCTTGCTCTAATGTAATATATTTACAAGTATATGACGTTGTATTTGTTTACCACAACAAAGGCTCAGTTTATGTAAGCAATTTGAAAACCTTTTCTGAAATTAATTACGTCTAGTTTCTTATTCTTGAGAGTGATATTCAGATGACGGCAGTCATGGGTAACACATATAAAGTGTCCTTTACACCTGACTTGAAATTTCTCAGCAACCATCCAATTGGGAGACTATGATAAGATCTTTTTTCAATAAGATCACTGCCACCAGATATACCCAACAATAAGATTGTAGACTGAAGCTATTTTGGGAATATCCCCTTCCCCATATATTTCATTTCAATTGATCTTTATGTAAATGCAGTTGTTTCAAATTTCATGTCGTCGTAGCTATGGATGGTTGCTTTTTTATTTTGTTTACAGGAGATACTCTGTGAGATAAATCCTATTTGTGTAACATGTCATTAACCACTGGCCCATGTAATATTCTCACAGCAAAGCTTTCTATTGATAAGATCTACTCGTGTGACAACATCCCAATGGACGGTAAATTGCAATCACTGCCTATGGTTCCCATCCCACCTGATGCCTCGAACAGGCTCCTTATGTGCTTGATACATCTTGACGTTATTCATGTTCGACTGCCAGTATTTGATGTAGCCTGCGTGGTCAGCGGTCACCATCCAAGCATCTGCATGACTCCATCTCATGGCTCTGACTGCCGTCTCATGAGCCTGTAAATGAAGATTAACAAAGATTATTGTGACAGTATTAAATGGACATTTACAATAGTAGTCTAAGAACAACAGGCATAAATATTTCTTTATCTTGTGTATTTCCTTTCTGCCCATACTGCAACGGGCCATTTCTCTAGTTATTCTTCTTCAGCTCTCATTCTTAACCTTACATCACTACAGGCGCAATACTGCGCCAATATATATACATTACTAGATGCCTACAATGCATCTGTAGGCATTTATAGATATCACCCAAGTCCCGAACTTCACAAAGTAAAGCTCATATGACATAGAATTCCCACCACACGAAGCTAAGAATGTTACAGCCTAAAGGTCAAATTCCTTTACATGTTATGATTGTAAGAAGGGAGAAAGCCAGCTGATTTTGTCAATGAATTTCTGGAACGACTTCGTCCATTTTCAATGCCATATTTTACCATCAAATGTAGTGCTGCGTGGCATAGTAAGTGATCGTGACTACATGTTTTAATTTTTTGTGTTTCATTTGTTGTTATATTATAAGAATGTGTATTGATTGAAAAACACAAAAACAATATGTATCAGCCGTGTGTGTGCATAAAATGAGTTCTAGACCTAGTATTGGACTTAGGACATTGAATGCGATTTCTTCATGTTTTATTAGACTGTGAAGTCCATATTATATTAGTTTGGATATGAAACAACATATATACAAGAGGTACAGGTATTTAGGAGGATTTTATCAATGTTGCCACACATTGATTAGGTATTAGGGTTCAAGTATTAGGGTTGTCAAGAAACTATATTTGCGACTTTTTGAGATTTTTCCTCAAATTTTCAACTTCACAACTTGCTCATAACTATTATATCACACATATAACAACAAAAACATGATTATATTCATTATTCACTCCTTTATTTAGATGCGCAAAAATTATTTTGATATCTTTTAAAACAAAAACGTTATCGCATTTTCAAAACACTCATCATAAATAATGCAAATTGTTCAAAAAGAATAGCAAACATTCTTATAAAATATTATGCAACCGTGAGCCAGATAAACATACCAGAAGAAAGAAGACGTTAAGAATGAAACTCATGGATATGCCCATGGTGATAGAAGAGCAAATGTTGTCAAAGTTTACGGAAACTGAGCTAGAAGAAGCACTTCAGAACCTTAAACTCTAGAAGTCACCAGGCAAAGATTGGGTTATGAATAAGATGCTTATGAAACTGGGACCTAAAGCAAAGAGAAAGTTTCTTAAGGTAGTAAACACTAGCTGGAGAACAGGACAGGTGTCCACTGCATGGAAAGACGCTATCATGGTACCCATTCTAAAGCAAGGAAAAGACACTTGACCCAAGTAGCTGTTCATTCATTTTACAATACAATCAAATAACTATCACAATGAAATAAAATCAAACATGTCATTAGAGGACAAGAAGCACATGATGTCTCTGACATGACCGTGAAGTATTGCTAATAATATACCTGAAGAATTGTCTCAAAGTTGAAGGTTAGTCCATTCCAGAGAGTAAACTCTCCACTAGATGCACCAGTCACCAAACGTCTGCCTTCAGGTGTCCACTGTAGATGTGATTATTTGAGAAATGTAAAAATAAGACAAGCATACGGGTACAAAATCAATGAAGATATATAATTTGTGTGGGGACACAAGATCTAGAACATATAAAATGTGCGTGAAGAGACAATATTTGTGTGAGGATACAAGATGAGCCTATACAATTTGTGTGAGGAGACAATAGTTGTGAGGGTATAAGATCAAGATATACAATTTGTGTGAGGGTACAGGATTTGTGTGGGGATACAAGATCAAGAACATATACAATTTGTGGGGATACAAGAATTGTATCAGGATTCATCAATCCATATACCAGTAAACCGTCATGGTCTAAGATACACAGAGTATTCCAGCGATGCAGATATGTGAGCAAAAATCTTGTCCTGTCCATTCCTTGATGTTATCTGTCCATGTCTTTATTTGTCCTCGTCTGCTCCTCCCACCTTCAACGGTTCCCTGCAGTATTCTTTCGGATAAGGAATCATGTCTGCATACATGTCCAAACCATCATGCTTGTATTCGTCATTTCACTATTGAGAGCAACGGTTCTTGTACATCAGCAT
This sequence comes from Meghimatium bilineatum, assembly GCA_034231615.1. NCBI lineage: Eukaryota > Metazoa > Mollusca > Gastropoda > Stylommatophora > Philomycidae > Meghimatium > Meghimatium bilineatum. Next base: position 60,238,666 of record CM067300.1, on the reverse strand, counting down.
ACATCTCTAATTTATTTCTTACCTACACATTTGCCTATAGTTCCCTATAGTAAATTTGTACTCGAAAGCATGTAATTGTCTCTCCATGTCCGCAACTATCTCCAACTCTCACAACCATACAGCACAACAGAAAGCACCAGTGACCTATACACCCCAAAACAATGATGCTGCTTTTCCAAATTACCGTTAGCCTTGACATAGATGCTAAAGCCATCTCCAGTCTTGTATCCTCACACATGATGATGATGGTAATCCTCATGTGTGAGGAAACAAGATCAAGAAGATATACAATTTGTGTTGGGATACAAGAATTGTTATGGGGATACAAGATGTATGTGATAGTAAGGACATTAGTAAAAGTTAGGGATACCGATATACATAGGTGCTCAGATCTCTCCTTGAGTGTATCCACCATTACATGTTGACTTACGATCCCAGTATGCCGTCGATCGACCATCATTCTTTCTCGCCCACGAAACCGCTCCTTTCTAGCGACACCACATTTCAAACCAAGCTTCCTTATTCTAGTCATGGAACAAGAGTCATTTATTCGTGTGATTTTCCGTAGGCCGTTCAAAATTCCTGCATGATCCATCGATCCGCCAACAGCCGTAGTGGCAGCGTGTGCGGCCAACCTATCTACTCTCTCATTATCCCAGACCCTTGCATGTTCCGGCGCAAAAATAAAAGTCACTTTACGCACACAGGAATTCTTCAATGCAACCAGCAACTGTTCCTGAATGTACTCCACCTGAACTTTCACAATCATGATCATCAAGTCACTGAGTATATAGGCATGCGAACCCATTTCAAAACTAGTACAAGATACGAGGCGTGTTCAAATGAAAACGGGACTTGTGGATTTATTTTAAAAGTATCATACGCAATTTAATATTTTCAACGGAATTGAACAAAGCAACCACTTGTGAATAAGAATGCACCTGGGTTCATCAGAAAAAATCTCCGTATGCATTTAGGCAAGCATCCCACTGTTTAGGTAGACGTCGAATGCCGTCCGAGAAAAAGTTGCGTGGCTGTTCTCTGAACCATGTGGTCACCGCTGTCTTCACGTCTGCGTCGCTATTGAATCGCTGTCCCTTTAGTGCTTTCTAATTCCACCCCATCCGTTCTTCCTTATGGTGGTCAGTCAACATCCGTGGGACCCACTGTGAACACCTTCCGATAGTTCAATTTCTTCCGAACAACCATGTGGGCTGTCCCAATTGACATATGGAATTCTTCTGCAAGCGAACGAATGCTCCGACGACGGTCAGTCAGTACTGCTTTATCAAGCACGGCTATGGCTTCTTCTGTTGCAACAATATGCGCCTGACCTGGCCGTGCAAGATCTGCCGTTAACTCACGTCCGTCTTTAAACATACGCACCCACTCCATCACTCTGGTCCTCGACAAACATTTGTCACCATATGCTGCCTTCATTCTCCGATGAATGTCTACTGCTTGACATCCTTCAAATGAAAGAAACTGGATCACAGCACGCTGATTCACTTTGGACGGGTTCGGAATCACACCCGCCATATTGTTAACAGTCTTCTGCAGCACATATGCATGCTGGGAAGATGAACACGTGACCGTATGTAAATTATTGGATACTCATTACTAGTGCAAAATGTCATCAATATCAGTGCGCTCTATCACGCGTGGTGTAACAAGTCCCGTTTTCATTTGAACACGCCTCGTATGTGTGAGAATAGTCTTCTTCTTCTTTCATACACTCTGTGTGTTTGTGATAGTAGTGATTGGTGTTGGATGTTTAGATTTTCAGCAAGCGTTTCCCCAGCTGCATTAGAAGTATGACTATAAGTGACACAAGAATTGTTAATATTGTGTGGTAACAGTTACAGGGATGACAAATGAAGATCAATGTTTCCTTACACTTTCTTCTCATCTGCGCAAATCTGAATATGTTTGAGCCATGAATATTTCCATTTAAAGGTTTCTACTAACTAATAAAACGGATTATTCGCTCGTACTATAAGTGCGTATGTGATACATTTCATGAACAGTATCTTTTAATAACATGTACAGTCACACACATTCGAAGGAATATTGTTGAAGCTGTCAAAACAATAGCAAGAACAGTATATTAATTATAAAAATCTAGATTTTATTAATGAGATATTCGACAAATGAAGCCAAGGGATGATTGTACTCACAGTCACACAGAATATGGGACACCTATGCTTGTTGGTAGATGTTCTGACAAATCTTGTAGTAACACAGTTCATCGGATGCTCCGACAGGGCTTGTGGTGGAACCAGCTGCAATACAGAAAATTGATATACAGATAAATAATGAACATTATCAATGTATGATAAAATTCAAATTTTAATCAACAATGCAAGCAGATGCAACTAATAGCATAAGTTAAGGGTACTAGTAAATGTCATGCAAAGACGATGTGGATGCTTCCTTCTCTTGGAAGCAGCATATCATCAAATGGAAAAACAACAAAGAAATTCAATATAGATGCAACATAGCATACCAGATCTTGGAGAAGGTGTCTACTATTTTCAAAAATAAACATATGGACCTAAGCACCAAAACTGCACTATACATAAACTATTATCATACAACCACAATGCTACCAATGTCAAATGTGGTCACTAACAATAAAAGCCAAAAGAGAACTTGTTACAACAGAAATGACTTTTCTACGTAGAAATTTCGCAGAATTCTATGTAGAGTAACAAGACAAGACATAGTCAGCAATTAAAGCATCAGAAAACTAACAAACACAATGCCAATCTTGAATTACATCAGAAGACAACAGATTAAGTGGTTTTCACATGCTTCCAGGCTACTATCAGACAGTGCCCCTCAAAAATGCATTTCTATACAGGAACGATGGATACAAAGCAAGGGGCAAACCATGCACAACTTGGATTAAATATAACAAAAAGACTCCACAAAAACAAACACATATGAAGCATACAAGAAGGCTGTCTCCAGAGAACCCGTTCTACCCCTGATACTGCAAGGCATAAAGGGGTATGAAGTGAAAAAAAAAAGTGACCCATGCCAGGTAGTGTTTGACTTTCCATTCCAGATTTGTATACTTTTCTTCACTCATTCTCACTCTCCTGCAGATGAGCAGGATGTAGTTCGGAGAATGAAATACATAATGATTAAAACTTCAACACAGAGTAGGACTAGCACAACCACAAAACTTACATCAACGGCATACAAGGAATCTGGTTGGATTTGGTGCTGGTCTCGCCTGTCTCTTTGCCAAACACGATTCTGTGAACCAAAAATAAAAACCACACAATAAACTACCACATTTTTCAAGTTTTCTCAAATCATTCATCAAACGAATACAATTAAGATTTATTTAAGTCTTCCACAGAAGACGGATTTATCAGGCCATTGGCCCAAATAAAGCGGTGCCACAGTGCATTTTCATGACTACATCCTTATGAAAATTTAGTAGGACCATGGTCTGCTACAAGACAGATCCTGCGGGAGTTTGAAAGAAGTGGTATTAAACTAAAGGCTACACTGAAAATGTACAAAAGAGTGGTATTTTCAGTGTTGTTATAAGCTGGTGAAACATGGACTGTGTATAGATGACATGAGTAAGCGCAATCACTTTGACACAGCTTGTCTCAGAAATGTTATGAACATGAGTTGGCAAGACAAGATTCCAGATCTGGTATTCCATCTACTATTCTTATGCAGGTACAGATTTGTTGGGCAGGTCATGTCAGATCATAGAGTGCCAAAGATACTTCTCTATGGTGAATTGCAGAAGGGCATTTGATCTCAAGGTGGCCAAAAGAAGTGCTACAAGGACTTGTTAAAGACTTCATTGAAAGCCTATCTTCTTCTTCTGCGTTCGTTCTCAAACTCCTGCAGATTAGCAGGATGTAGTCTGGAGAACGGAATGCGTTGTCATGGTTTACAGCATAGCTGCAATATCTGTGCCTTTCGGCCTGACACATCCAACTTCAGCATATTGAAAGCCTATGAAATAGACCAAGACACATGGGAAGAACTTGAACAAAATTGAACTACATGGTTACATACAGTCAATTAGGCACATTATCTTGTGAAAAGAGGAGAATCACAGGCAGACCAAAACTCATCTAGTAGTCATCCTATGCCTAAACTGTCCACGGACATCTGCTGGAAGGATAGGGCTTACTAGTCATCTACAAACTTATAATCAAGGACATCACTCTAACTGAATGTCAAAAGTGGATGTAACAAATTATCATCATCACTTGTGATTGACAAATGAACAACCAAATAGATAAATATCTCGACACCCCTATTTCCAGAAACAGACTAACATCAACAATAGCAATTTCCTTCTTACTCCCCCTACCTTTCAATAGTTTTTTTAAGAAATATAAATTTATGTTTCCATTATAACTTCATTAAACTAACAAAATAGAGTGCAAACAAAAGTCAACATGAATGACAAATCAGACACCGACACTGGCGCAAATAAAACGGCAACACAACTTATTTCCATTCTCTGGACTACATTAAACTGGAAATCTTGTAAGACCATTGTCTTGTTACAAGATAAATCCAGCGGGAGTTTGAGAATGAATGCTGAAGAAGAAGACAAAAACAAAAAAAGTTACCCGTATGTAATTCAGCACGGAAGGATTGTAGTCCACAGTTTTTCTGTGTATGGCTTTTCTCATTCTCTTTCCATCATACTGGAGCCCAGCAGCTGGATCCTCCTGGGCCCCGCCTTTATTAGGAGGAAATCTTGGACGGAATTGATAAGATCTATGGAATGACTGTGAAGGTGTTGCATTTGGCGTTTGCTGTCGAATAGTTTCTGTCTGAGGTGCGGACGGTTGTACTGTGGGTTGCGGCTTCTTTGAAACTTGTATACTTGTGCTGTCTGATGTAGGTGTGCTGGCAGTGGACAAACTTGGCTGACTTAGGCCTGGAGTAGGTACCGCAACGGCTAGACCTGCCATGCTGCAGATCATAAATGGCTCACACTACTCAGGCTTTCTGCAAAGTAATATATAGTTTCACATTAAAAACATAAAGAATATAGCATGTCAACACTCTGATGTTTCTCTACACTTTTCTTCATGTGATCAATTATTATATATCCAGTCATCTGCCGAAGATGGATGTGTCGGATCATTGGAGCAAATAAAACAGTGACACAGCGCATTTCCATTCTCTGGACTACATCCTGCTGGAAATCTAGTAGAGTCATTGTACTGCTACAAGAGAGATCCTGCAGGAGTTTGCGAATGAATGCTAAAGAAGTCCAATACAGATCATGCTTAGAGCTATATCAAGATAAACAAAAATAGGTAGAAGTGTTACCAAAATAAGACATAAAACCACCTAACAACAAGATACAGAGACAAACGATGTTTCGACTAAAAAGCATTCATCAGGACAAACCAAAGACCACAGTACAATGAATCTTACATGGAGACATACATGGTTATGATAGGGAAAAACGAAAAGGAGAGGTAGCAAATACATCAACACTTCGAAGACATTAGTAATGTACCAACCAGCTCCAGGTGTCCACTACACAGAACCAGTAATGTACCAACCAGCGCCAGGTGTCCACTACACAGAACCAGTAATGTACCAACCACCGCCAGGTGTCCACTACACAGAACCAGTAATGTACCAACCAGCGCCAGGTGTCCACTACACAGAACCAGTAATGTACCAACCAGCGCCAGGTGTCCACTACACAGAACCAGTAATGTACCAACCAGCGCCAGGTGTCCACTACACAAAACCAGTAATGTACCAACCAGCACCAGAAGGTGTCCCCTACACAGAACCAGTAATGTACCAACCACCGCCAGGTGTCCACTACACAGAACCAGTAATGTACCAAGCAGCGCCAGGTGTCCCCTACACAGAACCAGTAATCATTGTGAAAGGACAAATACTCAATATTTCTGATACGTTTGCATATTTCAGCAGCACCATATCACAAACTGTGACAATTGACGAGTATCTTGCCATGCATATTGCTCGTACCAGTGGGAGCCTTCGTGCCATCATCTGGATCAGGCGTCATCTCAGTTTGACAACTAGGTTGGACGTCTGTCTACAGAGCAGTGGCTCTACCTACACTACTTTATGCTGCGTCACCCTGGATTGTCTATGCTAGACACACTCGACAGCTTAACTCTTTCACCTTCTGTGCCTAAGAAGTCTCATGGGAGCACATAGGCAGGATCAAATACCAGACACGAAAATTATTCAAAAGTCCTGTATGCAAAGCATCTATGCCTTGTTGATTAGGTCCCACTCTGCTGGACTGACCACATTGTCTGTATGTCAGACAAGCGCCTTTCAAACAGATTGTTCTATTGAGAGCTGTGCACTACTAAACGTTCAAGCGGAGGGTAGAAAAAGCACTTGAAGGATTACTTAAAGAACTCCCTCACTGTAGTATTTATCCCATACTGTAATATTGATAGCTTTGAATGAATAATTTGATGGGGACCTCTTTTCTTGGTAGGTGGTTTCGGTGAAAGTACAGAATAGTTCTCCGCTGTGCTATAAATAGCACACTGTTGACAATTTTAACGATCCGTCATGGATTCCAGTGTAACACCAATCAAAATAATGGCTGCCATCTGACAGAATGACGTCACATCCGACAATCACACAGTTCAACTCTAGACACAGACGAACTTATGCATAATCTGTTTGTTTTCCAATTTACACATTTTTTACAATTTTCTATTATTTGTGGTGAGCGATCAGTATTTCTGCCCGCTATACACGGAGCGAGGTTCACGCGCACATTAGAAATATTATTTCTAATCCTAACCTTACTCTAAGTACTTACCCGTAAGCTTGCCAAATAACACAACAAAGGTCAGAAAACACATCGAAACTAGAGCAACGGTGAACTATAATGTACTTCAGCCGGTGGTTTCTTGGTCTTTTTGTTCATCCTTTTCCAACCTATCTGCCTCTTCATTTCCTGGCATACATGCCAGTGTACTGTAGTACTACCCTACTTTGGATGCTCACTTCTCAGATGACTTTGCCTTAAGCCAAGGTGTACTTAAGTTTGTGTATCATTCAACATTTTCCTTTCCGATGTAGAATGTAGGTCCCTAGAGTAGCCTGGCTATGTATAGGCCTATGTAGCACTTTAGAATTTGCATTTTAGCTTTTAATGCAATGTATATGAATGTTAGAGTGTATTTTTTAGTTTAGGTGTTATAGTCAAACTGCTATTAATAGGCCTAATGAAATGTACGCCCTAAATCATTGCAGTTTTACTATTACGCATGTGGTTGCATCTGTGGGTCTCACCAATGGCCCACTAGACATACCACCCCATGCAACAGAAAACAGTGGATGATATGCGGCATGCCCGTGCCGTTATATTGAGGTTATCTTCTTAGAGAAGCTTCATGGCATGTCATCTATACAATTATGCTTTTATTTTGTTGTTGAAATGTGTTTCATGTTTACCTGAATATATATATATGTATGCACCCTCTGTGGTTGGGAGGGAGCCAGATATGTATTGTGCAGCACTGAGGAAGGGGAAACTGACAGTAGTGACAGCACTGTTTTTTCCTATGGCTGAAACCTATCATAGAGGCATAGTGACTCAGGACGTGACAATCTTTTTGACTTGAACATTTAGATGCATGCCTCAGCCTGGAGCAATAAAGAAGTTCGGCATTACCAGAGTCAATTGGTGGCGGGGAATGAGCACAGTACAGTAGTGAACCCTATCTTAATCTACTATCTTGGCTAGTGGCTGAGAGCAGTGCATAGGTTGAAACCTACCTTCCTGGAGGTGTGATAGTTATTCTCTGTCCCGCGGTGGCCCTAAATCCACAGACTTCCCAGCAATATAATGCCATTTAATGGCATTAGGTCAAAGAGCATGAGCCCATGGACCGCTGGATCAGCAACAAACCAACCCGCCCCTTTCTTTACTGTTTCCTCAACCTGAAAATTACGACGCCGATGAACAAAAAATAAGATTACAACAATTTGAAAGCAGTATATCTTCAACATAGTAGAAATACAAACCTTTATAACCAGCATAAATAGTTAGATCCTTAATGTTGCTAACTGGCACAGAGAATTACATATCGAATCCATTTATAAATATGAAAAACCGTACATAACCAATTATTAAACCATGACAGCATTGATCGGTACAAAATGGCGTCTCTGAGGAAATGCCAGGTGTTTTTAGAAGTTCATTCAAATTTCCAGTAGTGCCTAAGTTGTTTGTTTTTTTTTAGATTTTATTTCTTTCTTGTACAAAGCTTGTGAACTGTGCCTATAAATTGTAATTATTAGACATTCTTACTGAATACAACATCGGCTATATCGAAACGAGAGAGAAAACATCGACCCTTTTCGAGGCAGCAGTGATTTAAAAAATGTGGAGATGACCTGAAGCGAATCACGCACACAGTTCATTTGAGGTCATTGTTGCAATCAATCAAGTGCCATGCCGAATTGCATAGGCTATCATCATTTTTCACGACTTGCTGTCTCTTGTGTTGTAAAGTAATTAAGCTCGGTTGGTGACCTTCTCCCGTGCCATATTACTAGCCCATCCAGCAACTTCTCTCTTTGTTGTCCCCTGTCTCTTCTCCCCTTGATCTTTCCAATGGTTATTAACTGTTCAAGCTGTGTTCTTCTCCGGTATGCCCTAGAAACCTTGACTGTCTGCCCCTAATATTTTCTTTGATGTTATGCGAGCCACATCGCCCAAGTCAGAGAGAGGTTCAGAAAAATCATCTGGAAAGGATACGTCACATGACAGTTGGGAGGGCGGAATGCGTTGTGTCGCGGTTTACAGCATGGATGTCTTATCTGCGCCTTTCGGCCTGACACATCCGACTTCAACACAGCTTCTAAGTGACTTTTACCTTCTATGATGTCGGACCTGCCTAAGATGGATGTGTCGGGCCATTGGCGCAAATAAAACGGCGACACAGCGCATTTCCATTTTCTGGACTACATCCTGCTGGAAATCTAGTTGGACCATTGTCCTGCTACATGAGAGAGGTCCACATGGCCGTGTTACTAATCTTGAATTTTGTTTACATGTAACTGCGGAGTCGATTGTGTCCTGTTCTAGGGCGTAGAATTACAACTTGTTCTGGTCTGTTCATAATGTGATAGTCATCTTGTGGTGGTGTTTCTTATTTGATTATCCACAGTGAGAGGTTATCCACTGCATAATTACCCTACACTGGTAAGACAATTCATTACCGGTAAGTATTTTTTGTAAGTCTGTTAGTTTTCCAAGCTGGAGAGCTTGGATCACTGACCTTGCATCTGTCAGGAATACCACGGGCCAAGGTTGGAGTTCAGTAGTTTGTCAGTTTCTGACCTGTTTGGATTTCTTAATCATAATTATTAAAAGATTTCCCTGTTGGTGTTTTGATCGTAACGCTAGGCTTGTGTGGATATTCTATATATACACCTGCACCTCCATTCCTCACTGCATTCTGTGTTGACCAATTTTCGTATACGTTGAGCCATTTGTCTTGTGAATATTCCTCGTCGAGGAAACTGACTGTGATCGTCCTTTGCTGCACACTGTTGTGTTCGGTGTCGCTTAGTATTCATTTCCCGTGGGTCTGAATGTATATTGGCATTCCATACCGTTCACTCCAAGGGGTTTGTTCTGATACAGACTTTAAGGGGCTGTCAACTTCAGGTAGGTCTGTAAGTTGTCTAAGGAGTCGTTTAGCATGGTGAATAAAGTTGCTTCTTTTCAGTCGTCCTATTGCTAGATTTTGGAATCTTTTCTTTATTGGATGACTTGACAAACACTGAAACTTTTCTGCTTGTATTAGCATCTTTGTGTCTCTGCCTTAGTTTTATCAGGATAGCTAACGTCATCCTGGCTTTTGTTATTGCTGTGTTTATGTGTTGGTTCCATGTCAGTTTATCATCAAAAGTAACTCCGAGGTATGTAGGTTGTTTGTCTTCTTTAAAAAGCACTCAATCTGTCTTGATAACACCGACTTTTTTGTTTTGGTGAGAGGGTAAGAATGTAGTGCTGAACTTATCTGTGTTAATGCAAACGCGCCATCTATTTGCCCTTAGTGTTAAGGCATTAATAGCTCTCTGTATTTGCTTAGTGGCCAAAGTCGTATGTTCTTCCGTGCATCAGATCACCAGGTCGTCAGCATACATTGCCACTTTGACCCCGTGTGGTAGTTCGGCAACTAGGTAATTGATGTAAAACAAGAAAGTGTGGGTGACACATCTCCTCCCTGGGGGACTATATGACTCAGTAGGAGGTTTTTTGCACTTAAGACCATCCAATTGCACTATGGCTCGTCTATTATGCAGGTATATTTTTACCCATTTGTACATTCTTGATTTAACCCTGCAATTTCTTTAAGAGCCCTTCTTTCCAAACATTGTCAAATGCTTTCCTGAGGTCTATCCATGCTGCTAGTACCAGTTTCATATCTTGAAAGGCATCATCAATCTCTTGGGAGATGTAGGTTGCCCGATCTTCAGTAGAGCAGCACTGTCTGAAGCCTGCTTGCTGCGATACCAGAAGATAAAATAGTTTGGACATGAGGATGAACGATCAACTCCCCATAAGAGCATATAACAAGATATAAGGATACAGAGCCAAGTCCTTGAATCCAAACCCCGCGGTGTCCAAAAATGCATACCAGATCCTATGACAGATGACACGTATTTTCAAGAACAAAAATGTAAACATAGACACTAAAGTTGCATTTTACAAGACTATTATTCCATCACTGTGCTACCAGTGCCAAACCTGGAAAATGGCAGCTCATGACAAAAGAAAATAGTAACAGCAGAAATGACATGTCTACGAAGAATATTCGGAGTGTCATTGGGAGATAGAATTAGAAATGATAACATCAGACAGATAACCAAAGCAACACCAGTATTGGAACACATCAAAAGAAATAGATCAAGTGGTTTTCACACGCTTCCAGACTACCAACAGATAGCATGCCACAAATGACCATGACAAATAGTCATGATGATGATGTTCCTCATTCGCAAGCGAAGATGAGCATGACATGAAAACGATGAGTCCGATTCGTGCACGGAAAGTTCTATTTCAGTGCATGTAGGAGTTCTGAAGGTTCGGAGTAGGAGAATTTTCGGATTTGTCCTTCCGTTTCTTGCGCTTGTGGATTGCCCGCAGTGTTCTTTCTTTTTCAAATTTCGTGATCCCGACAGTGATCTGGGTGTGCCTGGCTGAGCGATCAAATGCTGTAGTCTTCCAGGAGCTACTATCGATGCTGCAGTGCTTGAGATAGTTTTTTTAGGTGATCCATGAAGCGCTTTTTCTGCCCTCCACTTGAACGTTTACCTTCGCATAGCTTCCCATAGAATAATCTCTTTGGAAGGCGCTTGTCTGGCATACGGACGATGTGGCCAGTCCAGCGGAGTTGTGACCTAGTCAGCATTGCATGGATGCTTGGCATACGGGACTCTGAAGGATTTCCGTGTCTGGTACTCGATCCTGCCAACGTACTCCCATGAGGTTTCGTAGGCACCGAAGGTGAAAAGAGTTTAGCTGTCGAGCGTGTCTCGTATAGACAGTCCAGCAAGACGCAGCATAAAGCAATGTTGGTAGAACCACTGTGCGGTACACGTGCGGTACACTGTGCAGTCTGTTTAACAGGAAGGAACTGAGAACAGCAAGACAGCAGGATTATTGATTTCATGTTTCCAGAGTGGTACCTACTACCCTGAAGGATAATGAATTTGATTATGATGAGATAAATATATATAGGGCATATATATATATATTGTAAAATGTATAGCATTTGTGCTATATACAGCCTTGTGTTGTTTATGATGTAGCCATCAACGCAGCTCGAAACGTCGTCTGTCTCTGTATCTCGTTGTTAACTTGTTTTATGTTTTACTTTGGTAACACACCTACCTATTTTTGTATATCTTGACAGTTTAACAGGACCCTATCAAGGATGTTGCCGGCTATAGAGAGCAGGGATATGCCTCGATGGTTGTCGCAAGCTAGGCGATTTCCTTTTCTCTTGTAAAAATGTATGATGGAAGCATCCTTAAAGTCTTGTGGTATTGCTTCCAGATTACACATTGCCTGGAAGAGTTCTGTGAATTTAGCAGACATGACAGGGCTACCAACGGCGTAAACGTCGACTGGAATGGAGTCTCTGGCGCCTACGGACAGATTTGAGATTGCTTTCTCCACCTTCTCAATGCGATGAGGCTCCGATAATGAATGATTGATTGGTATTTGCGTTATACGCGCAATCGCTTCCTTGTTGATGGGGCAGTTTAGTACATTTTCAAAATGTTCAGCCCAACGTTTGAGAATTTCCTCTATGTCAGTGATGGTATGCTTTCCCTCTGCGCTTAGAAGAGGAGACGTTCCTGAAGGCTTAGGGCCATACAGTGGCGTAGCGTGGGTCAATGGCGCCCGGGGCGGAATCATAATATTCCGCCCTTGTGACATTAAAAAAATATAACAGTGATTGTGAAAGCCTGGAAGAAAATAAATTTGCCGCCCTCCCGATGATGCCGCCCGGGGCGGTCCACACCTCCGCCCCCTCTCGTTACGCCACTGGTTGCGGGGCATCAACTTTGGCACGGCAAAGGCACTTAAATCCCATTTCAACGTTTTCATTATTTTGAGGGGCATTTTGATGCCCTGTGCAACCGCAACCCCCTCGGCACTCCCATCACTCAAGGACACGGGGAAGAATAACAAATATGGCGGACATCCCCGTGAAATATAGCTTGTGTCCTGATATAGCCTAATTGGACTATGTCCGCTGGTTGAAAGAGCACGCCTCTCCAAACGAGAGGCAAACTCATTTACCTACCTATGAATTATAGCAATCTTTAGCTTAAAGCTGCATAATTACGTGCTATGAATAATACTCTCGGCTGGCGCGTATCGCTTTGTTGAGAAGGATGGAATCATATGGGGCAATCCAATTACAATTAAATAAATCTTCTATGTCTTGTCAACACTTTCCTCTATATAACCACATCACTGTTGCATCTAATTTTTCCACTATCCTGTTTATTTATTGCCAAACTTAGCATAAATATTTTAGAGTCAGTGGTAGGTCCCTATATAGGCCTGACAATCAAAACAAGGAAACTGCGCGGAACATAACAACAATTAGACTTACGTAAAACACAGGTTTATATTTCGTTTCAATGGGACACGACAGACTATATCTAAAACTAGTGGGTAATGATGGACAATGATGAGCACACAAGAAATCATAAAAATTATAATACACAAATCACATTCAACGTTTCAACCAAAAGGTCTTTATCAAGACACAAACAAAACATCAAAAGACGAGGAATGGAAAAATTATCACAACGTCCAACAGAAATGATATGCAGGAAGGTCAGAAAGTACATAAAAATGTAAATATATGTGGAAACGAAACGAACAAAAAGATGAGTAAATGACGGAACAAAAAGAATAAAGACAAAGACAACACCAACACAGTACTAGACATAAGACTGGTCGGAATTGAGTCCAAAAGGCTTGAGTGTACCCAATTCAAAAATGAGACGATTTTCTAGAGCATACCTAGATCTATCATCGGTGGTGCAAGATCTGATGGCAGTGACCTGAATATCCAACACACCGGATATTCTGATATAATTCTGTCACTCATTGTGGTTTAAAAAATGACAAAATACTTAATATAATCTTCAACAATTTTATTTACATTAAATATATATTCTATCTATAAACCTGCACCCATCAGGGTCATAAAGGTACCACATTGAAATCATTAGCACACAGTCCCCCACAGCGAGGTGAAAATTCTTGAGACTAATGGGAATCGAACCAGGCCCATTCTAGTGGCACCAAATCACCTTGCAAGGTATGGTTTTAACAATACATTTGCGTGAAATGAGATGTTTGAGAAAAGTTAAAAATATCAAACATTGAGACCAACGGAGAAATGAAGATATCAGAGAAGAAATAAAAACCATCTCAAGACTACATTGAGAGACATCAAACAATGAGGTTTAGTCACATCATTAGAATGGAACCAAAGCAACCAGCACTTTGTGCATACAACAGCTGAAGATCGGGCTATAGGGAACAAGGAAGACCAAGAATTAAATGGATGGAGACAATCAAAGAAACCTTAAAGAGACACGTGCTGACAATAGCCAAAGTCTGACAACTCCAACTTCACCCACAACATTTAACAACACAATTGGAGGACCCATGTAATAGGACAGCAAAGTACACCACTAAAACTACCTCTTTGGCACACCAATCATGAAACCCTGATTATTTCCATTCATGGGCAGTAGGGTTAGTAAAGCATCAAGAGGTTTCAGCAGCTCTAGCTAATATTTTTCTTTTCCACTCTTCATATTCCACTACTGAAGTCATTTTTTGATGCTTATCTGCAGTCTGTTCTCCTTTCTGTCTTTTTTTTTATCTCTTATCATCTGAAATTTAGAAAAGTTAAAAAAAAGGGTTCAAAAGTTGAAGAGGATTGACTTCACTGTACTCGGTTTCCCATATATACTCATTACTCTCAACACAGTGGCATGCCGCCTGCCAAGAGTACCACTCATAGCCCATAACTCCATAGCTTCAAGTGATAACCCACAGGGATCTCTTTAAAAATCCACTTTATACACAAAATGATATGAGCCAGATTCGAACTCATGACCTCTTGAACTCAAGGCGAACAGCTTAACCCCATTACACTAGGGAGATCCCCCTGAAAATTAGAAAGTTGTGACAAATCTTCAAATTAATAATATAGACTTTAATTAATGTTTTATTTGGGTCAGTAAACATCACAGCCAGCCCCTTGTCATGGATATGAAGATTTATTCGCCCCCATATCTGCATAATAGAAGAGCCAGGGTACAATTAGATGGTCGCGAGAGCAAGAAAGTCCTACTGCGTCATGGAGTCCCCCAGGGAGGAGTTCTGTCACCCACCCTTTTCTTGGTTTACATCAATGACATAGTTGCTGAACTACCACACGGGATCAACGTGGCAATGTATACTTACGATCTGGTGATATGGTGCACGGAAGAACATGCGACAGTTGCCACTAAACAAATACAAAGAGCTATCGATGCCCTAACCTTTTGGGCAAATAGATAGTGCGTCAGCATTAACACAGATAAGTGCAGCACTACACTCTTTACCCTCTCCTCACCAAAACAAAAAGCTGGTCATATTAAGATAGACGGAGAGCTCTTGAAATCAGACAAACAACCCACATACCTCGGAGTTACTTTTGATGATAAGCTGACATGGAGACAACACACAAACAAAGCAACAACAAAAGCCAGGAGAAAGTTAGCTATCCTGAGAAAACTAAGTGGAACCACATGGGGAGCCTGTGGGAATATACTCCGTAAAGTTTACCTGCAAGGCATAAGACCACATCTGCATATGGTTCAGCTGCGTGGTGTCCTGCACCAAACACCACATCACAAGATCTAGATAAAGTGCAAAATCAGGCACTTCGGATAATGTTGGGAGCAATGAAATCACTCCATAGTAGAGATGCAGAAAATGGGAAGAATGCAAACACTTAGCGAACGCAGAGACACAAAAGTACTAATTCAAGCAGAAAAGTTTCAGTGTATGCCAAGTCATCCAATGAAGGAAAGATTCCAAAATCTACTGACGACAGTAAAGATAACATGAATACATCGCTAGAAAATGCAAGCCACATCGCCCAAGACAGAGAGAGGTTCAGAGAGTTCATTGGGAAGACAACGTTCTGGAAGGAATACGTCACATTACACATCTTCACGTGGCGCTGCCCTCTCATTATAGTATGCCAGTCTTACTTCCCTTGAGACTTGCGCACGATTTTCGATATTCGTAATGACATCTACCTATCTCGGGACACTGATACTGGCCGCTCCACAATATATCTTTATTTCGGCTGACAGAGCTAGAGTGACTTGCGTCACCATGGGTCGACATTGCCGATGCGTGTGGCGCAGAGTTGTCAGAGAGTTGCTTGTCTCCCCCCCCCCCTAAGTTATTATTTTATCTTCAACCGTCACATTCACGGACATGAAATATAAAAGTGTTGGCAAGGAACACAGCATAAGCCGCTGTGCTTCTGTTCCCAGGGTTTACCACGAGAGGGTACTTTTAGAATCTTGGTTTCTGCTCACCCTGGGTCTGCATGATAGCAACGTGGCACTCTTTGCACTATGTATTGTATCATGCTTTACAGCTAGGTTGCAACTTATGCACCATTCGACCTGAAACATCCGACGTCAGATTTTTGTGTGGTTACTATGACTAATGAATGAGAATGAAACATTACCCGTCCTCCAATAATGCAATTTTATGGAATGCTGCTGTTGTTTGTCCTATTCTGCTTATATTAATTTCGGTCTTGCATTTACCATCATAAGTTATTGTCATGTGATGTATACTTTCCAGAACGTTGTCTTCCCAATGAACTCTCTGAATTCCTCTCTGTCTTGGGCGATGCGGCTTGCATACACGACCGATGAGAAATGGGGGGGGGGGGTAATACATAAAAAAGATAATCACTTCGTTTTGTGGAACCTTTGAAGGTTTTTATAAAGAACAACTAGAAAGGAGGAGGATCCTATCTTTTGTCTGTCCATTGTACTAAATATTGAATTTTCTTATGAGGGTGTGGGTTGGAGCACAAGCTCTCTACAGACTTTCTCCAAAACCCTCTTAGTCGCCTCTTGCGACATGCATGACATGTTACAGCGACACTTTACTTATTTGAACCTCTTTTCGGTCCACGGCAGCACACAGGAGTTTCACCAACGCAACAATAAGCATATTATCTTCTCAATAGCTTTACGCCAATCCTCCGCCCAGAGAGCATGCACGTGCAGACTAAGCGATAAATGTTATGGTTGAAGTTTTTAATATAATCAAGATGGCGACGCTCAGTATACAGTATGCTTATACAGTGTTGGCCAAACTTGAAATACCTATATTTGTGCTTGTTATTTTTGTTTGTTGTAGGTAATGTAGAGTTTATTGGTATAGGAAAATCTATATTCGCTAGAGCAGAGTTGAATGATGACGCCCCACAGCTTCTACATACAGTGGTAATTGCAACTTTAGTTCGAAATAAGGTTCTTGGGACAACTTGAAAAGTTGGACTATCGAAAACACCGCATAGGGTTGTGGTAAGATTATTTCATAAATTTTACATGATTGCTTGTTTAAAAAAGGGAGAGGATGACAAGGCTTGAAATGAATGTATTGTCATTGATATAATGTTATATGAACGAAGCGAGATGTCACAATGCCAAAATACTGTTGGCTGTTATGATTTGTTATACTGTCACTGAGCAGACAGCCAAAAGCAGTTTTTGAAAGTTAGAGTATGTGAGTGGCATGATCTTTCTCCATAAATCTAGATGCTTTTTAATTATTATTTTAGTCATTTACCCATGTACATCTGGGGCATCATTGTTTATGTGTCTATGTGGTATTTATGTTTACAAGTAGGCTTAAATTTGTCTTTTTTAATATGAAAATTGGACACTCAATGCAGACACTGAAAGAAGGACTCTGGCTTTTGAAAAGAAGTGCTATAGACATCTGTAAGAATTAGCCAGAACATACGACAAATAGGCCTATAGGGACTATTTAACAGGCTGGAAATAAAAAAACTTGTGGTCATATCAATAACCACTTTTGGCAGCGGTGAAATAACGTAAACTTATTTGGTTTAGACATATAACGAGATATGATTCTCTTTATAAAATTATTGTGCAAGGAGCAGTCGAGGGTGGATGGAGAAGAGGACAGAAAATTCTGTATTGAAACATCAAGGAATGGTCTAGGCGTGATTTTTCTACACTCCTCCAAACGGCTGAGGATAGAGTTGTTTGGAGAGCTTTTTAGTGCTGATGTATCCAGTGTCCCACTACTGCAACCCTAATGGGTTATAGGTCTTATTCTTCTTCTTCATCATTCATTCTCAAACTCCTGCTGGAACTCCCTTGTAACAGGACCATGGTCCTACTAGATTTCCAGCAGGATGTAGTCCTGAGAATGGATATTTGCGCCGATGGCCGACACATCCATCTTCGATGGTTATTATTTAATTGGTCTTGGTAGTACCTTTTTTTTGGCATAAAGCTCTTAATGTGCCAAAAGACATATTACTAATGTTTAATGTAAGCCTATGTGGTTCTTGAGGAATTTATATACCTGTACAGTGCGTGTGTTGTTGTTGTCTGTGTGTCAATTGACTGGTACATATTCGTAGTAGCATGAGAATATACGTTTGAAGCCTTGACTGAAATCGCATCATTTTTAGAGATATGGTGTGGTAAAAAATGGAAAGCGTATTGGCTCAAGTTGTGAAGTATGTGGGGGCCATCTGAGTGGATCGGGTTCAAATCCATTTGTTGAATTAAATGATGGAGACAATCAAAGAAGCCATGAAAAACGGGCTGACGATGGACAATGTGAAGCTAATGGCCAAAGACAGGTAACTTCAACTTCCTCCCATCGACTCTTAACTGCACAAGTGAAAATAACAATAGATAGATATTTGGCACATGCTCATAATAACCACTGAAGCTTATTATACCAAAAAGCCACCAAAGACGGATGTCTCGGGCCATTGGCGCAAATAAAATGGCGAAACAACGCATTTCCATTCTCTAGACTACATTCTGCTAGAAATCTAGAAGGCCATGTCCTACTACAAGAGAATTCAGCGGGAGTTTGAGAATGTACGCTGAAGAAGAAGAAGATACCAAAAAAAGTATTATGTATAAGTATCATTGAATGAGGGTGACTAAATCATGAAAAGTGTCATTCTGAAGTCGGACAGGAAGATGTAAATATTGCCATCAAGTTGTAAGCCACAAAAGTTGAGGGACAGCCATAGCGAGTTGAGTTAAAAAGTCATCTGGTAAACTTGCCCATAAGATACAATGCCAGACATACAGCAATCGTTATCTGAAGATTAAAGTAAAACTCCATTAACAACCCATGTGTTGCTGGGGCTGGAAAGGGGAGCAAAGACACTGTTATTTGCCATTCATGTTGTAAGAGTTGACTAAAGGAGGTTTTGGGATTGGAGTTGGCTGTCCCATCCTATAGGAGATCAAAGTGACCCAGAAGCTATGCTGAAATCGTATGGGTCAGATAGTTACTTAGTTAGTTAGTTGTCTGATCATCACTGCAAACTGGACACGTTCATAGTTGCTCCGATCTCTACCTGAGTGTATCTGCCATTAAACTCCTGCTCTCAGTACCGGTCCTCTTCTGGTTGACCATAATTTTTCTACGCCCTCTAAAATATTCACTTTTAGCAACACCACATTTCAAACCCTCATCTTTAATCCTGGACATTGAAAAGAAATCATTATCCACACTAGACTCACTCTTGTGTGCTATATTTCTTATGGAGTTCTTCTTCTTCATCGTTCATTCTCAAACTCCCGCTGTATCTCTCTTGTAGCAGGAGCATGGTTCTACTAGATTTCCAGCAGGATGTAGTTCAGAGAATGGATATGTGCTGTGTCGCCGTTTTATTTGCACCAATGGCCAGACACATCCATCTTCTGCGGGTTTTATGGAGTTCAAAACATCAGCTCGATCCATTGCCCTATCGCCCTGTGCAATACGTTGTGAAGTCGGATGTGTCAGGCAGAAAAGCACAGACTAGATATCACAGCAATGCTGTAAATTGTGATACAATACATTCTTTTCTCTGAGCTATATCCTACTGACAATCAGGAGTTTGAGATGAACGCAAAAGAAGAGAAACATATTTTTTTAACGTCCAGAGAACAGATACGTGTTGTGTTGCCGATTTATTTGATACCTTTGAAAACAAATACAATTATTTTAGTGGAAACCTTCTCTTTGTCATTGCAATTTTTCATTATTCATCTCCTAGGATTCGAAGTGATCACAACGTAGTTAATTCAACTGCAATGTTGACAGAATGGCTGTCGGCTGTGTCTCATTTATACCACCATGTTGATGTTAAAATTGACCACAAAATAAAGGTAAAAGTATTTTGTAAAAATTAGATTTAATAGACGTAAAAATTAATTTGTGAGTTTATTTGTCTAATTTAATACCATCTGGTGCATACAATCAATGACTTTCACATTGTCCCATCCCAACTCTTGCAGATTCTTGAACTTTATTACACCACTCAATAGTTACAAAACAAAACTCTTGCAGATTCTTGAACTTTATGACACCACTCAATAGTTACAAAACAAAACTCTTGCAGATTCTTGAACTTTATTACACCACTCAATAGTTACAAAACTCTTGCAGATTCTTGAACTTTATGACACCACTCAATAGTTACAAAACAAAACTCTTGCAGATTCTTGAACTTTATTACACCACTCAATAGTTACAAAACTCTTGCAGATTCTTGAACTTTATGACACCACTCAATAGTTACAAAACTCTTGCAGATTCTTGTATTTGACGATGGCTGCTAAAAATCAGTAAACTCATCATCATGTTCAAACTCCTGAAACTTAGAACATCCTACTAGCAAGCTGAAATTTGAGAATGAACACAACCACTAATCCACAGCCATTAAACATCACAGTGGAAGAAAGATATGAATATTGATCAGAAACTTCAGCCGAAGACATTGGTGCAATAAAACGATGACACAATGCATTTCCATTCTTTGGACTACATCCTGCTGGAAATCTAGTAGGACCATTGTCCTGTTACAAGAGATATCCAGCGGGAGTTTGAGAATGAACGATGAAGAAGAAGACCCCTTTCGTCTTAGGACAAGCTTACAACAGGTGTCTCTGGTCTTAGGACAAGCTTACAACAGGTGTCTCTGGTCTTAGGACAAGCTTACAACAGGTGTCTCTGGTCTTAGGACAAGCTTACTACAGGTGTCTCTGGTCTTAGGACAAGCTTACAACAGGTGTCTCTGGTCTTAGGACAAGCTTACAACAGGTGTCTCTGGTCTTAGGACAAGCTTACAACAGGTGTCTCTGGTCTTAGGACAAGCTTACAACAGGTGTCTCTGGTCTTAGGACAAACTTAAAAAACGTGTAAACTGCTCTTAACTCCTTTTTTTTGGTCATAAAATAATTGTTTCTTTTCAAATTGAAAATTGAAAAAGCACAACTATAATCAGTTGTTCAATTGTAGTTTATTGGTTCATCTTTAGGATATACAGATGAAGAATCTCCGTGTGATTGGACAGAAAAACGGTTTGCAAATGTGATTGGTCTGAGGGAAACGGCTCTAGAACATGCTCGGAATATTTGGGCTGACTATCTGTTTGTGAGTTAATTTTTACTGTTTAGTATTTAACATTAACTTGTAGTAAGAAACATCATTGGGATACAGCTTATAGATAGATAGATAGACGGAGTAGTTCTACTCTTGTCTTGGCAGCGTGAAGCAAGAAAAAAGTGCAGGTCTTCTAAAGTTGACTTAGTGATCCATGCAGTGAGTTTCAGACTGTTAACAGTGTCTGTACAAGTTTTTTCCTGTCAGTTGAAATGTAAGGACAGTCAATAAGGAGGTGTTCTACTGTCTTCGGCGGTAGAGTGTATATACTTTGTTGTATTGAATGCAAAATGATTTTTACTGATTTAAAAAAATATTGTCCACATGCAACTAGATAATGCAGGTTTTTATCTTTTTGATAGATGATTGATGCTGATGTGACACTAGAAAATAATAGAACTCTTCAAATTCTTATGGGGCAGAAAAAGTAAGTGTGTTGTATGCTCTTGTACATTTAATGAAACTTTACAGCTGAAATTGCATGTGTTGGGCCATTGATGCAAATAAAACGATGACAAAATGCATTTCCCTTGTCTGAACTACATCCTGCTGGACAGTTTCATGTTAGAACAGGCCGCTGCAGACTATTGGGTCACCACTACTGACTAAGGATCTCGTACACAGATAAATGTCAAGAATCCAAAGCCTCAAATACATACTTCAGTTTGGAGTTTGATAATGAATGACCCAAACAAAATTGATTGAAATATTCTTTGCCTGAGATGTTGATGTGTAATGTATTTGTTATTATTATTATTTGAACAGCTGGTATGATTTTGGATATTAAGAAAGCGTTACGTTTGTTTGAATCACTAGGAATTTTGAGAAATAGAATTCTTCTTTTGTGCAGTCAAGGGGTTTCTTCAGAGCTTTATTTCACACACACTAAGGCTGTAACTCTCTGTGGTTTGCAAGGATTTTGAAGAAGCCTTTTACTGAGAGGGAATGAACATATAGCTGCATAGATGAAGTGACGCTAGGCTTCCACGAAAGGAAAGCATCACTATATTTGCACGTCATCTACTAGGTATTTACTGTTGCATTCTGGTTGGTCTGATGGTCCGCTGGTAAGACCTTCAGCATGCCAGATGAAAATGTTATGAGTACACAACTGTTATTATTATTATTATCCACTTGTGACAATATCTTTTATAAGACAGCGATGACTTATGATGTCAGTCCAGTTTTATATTTGTTAGAGTGTTAACTTCTTGAATACATATGTGGTAGGATCCGAAAGGGTAGCAAAGAATAGCAACACTGTTTACCTTCCATGCATGTCATTGTTGTTGTTATTGTTTGTCCATCACAAGTGATTATGACTAAATAGTAATGCAAAATGAGTTAAACAGGTTACTAAAACACTTACCTTGCCTATTAATAAAAATATATTAAAAAAAGTATATATAAAAAAACATACAATAAAACTAAACAGGACAATTCTCCACGTATCGGCTCAAATTGAACCTTTTTCAAGAGACAAACAACAGAAAACGACAAAATAAAAAACAAAATAGATGTCTATATTTCATCACGCCCCGTCTCCATCAAATGGAGACACACTAATCTGTTGTACTTGGATGGAGACGGGACATTCCTCCCTGGAAATCTAGTAGGACCATTGTCCTGCTACAACAGAAATCCAGTGGGAGTTTGAGAATGAATGCTGAAGATGAAGAATGTTTAAAAACGCCCCTTCCTGCGTCAGGTCTACTCTAAAGACAACTACAATCTGGAAAGAATATGTCATGTGGAATATATATAAATCAGCCTGGCAGACCAGTAATAATTACTTGGTGGGTTACCTGCCTTACACGAACCTGTGTGTCAGCCTAGTCTGCAGTTAAGTATGATTAGATTCTGATACCTCTGAAGATGGATGTGTCGGGTCATTGGCTCAAATAAAACGGTGACTCAACGCATTTCCATTCTCTGGTCTATATTCTGCTGGAAATCTAGTAGTGCGATTTTCCTGCTACAAGAGAGATCCAGCGGGAGTTTGAGAATGAACGCTGAAGAAGAAGATTATGATAAACAATCCAACATTTCTTTTATTGAGAAGTGAGTCACAAATGTTTCTTGTATTCCTCCTCAGGGCTACTACATTCGTAGTAGTAACTATCTATCCATTCTAGACCGGGAGATTTTTGGAGTGTTTCCTGTTCCTATGGTGCACTCTGCTATTCTTATCAACCTGCATCACTACCTTTCACCGAATCTTTCCTACAATAGACCTCCAGTGGGATATAGTGGTCCAAGAGATGACATCATTTTATTTGCTCATTCTGTGAAAGCTTTAGGTAAGTGGGTGTTGGTTCATCATCATCATCATTAAGTGTCGTTATTAAAAACGTGATGCTACATGGCAGTCCAAGGTAGAATGCAAAAGAAGATGAGGAGAAGGATGGTGATAAAAAACAGTGACTTTAACCTTCACAATGCTTATGTAAACACTTGTCGATAAACAAAAAAAATGGCGGCTCTTGCCGTTGTCGATAGAAGTCATCCAATGAGATATTGTGTTAAATATACATACCAGAGCCTGATTGGTCAATGCACATACTCGGGAAACATATGCAATTGAAGCTGATACATTTCTACGTCCATCATGATCGTAGTGAAAATTTCTACGTTGAAGTAACACGTTTTATACCAATTAATCTGACCACATCTGCACACTGGTACGATGCCATGATGGTGAATCGGGTTTATAGACCGTTGTATCATTGTATTTTGAATAAAATAACATTGAATCATGGCTTGAATCATGAATTATTGGGTTATTTATTTTCACAGCAGTAAATATACAGAATGGCGTGTTGGTGTGGGGACTTCCAGATGTTTGATATCGAATATGTTGAAGTGGCACCAAAAATGACTCTAGGCCTAAGCTCAAAGAATGATTTTACTGCAAATCTACATGTTTTATACAGTTCCCCCGGCAATATTTTGATAATGAAAGACCATAAATACAACAGATTTGTGTGTGATTTAGTGTACAGTGTTGCCAAACAATTCAATAAGTAAAGTAAGTTATTTTTTTACTAATTTTTCTGCTTTATTTGTTATAAAATATAAGTTTTTTTGTGAAAAACGTCTTTACCACTTTCTCATACGTCTGGTATCAAACACACATGTACAGAAATTACACCAATATATGCAGAATTCAATTCTTTATTTATATGTGCAAATATTTAAATATCTC
Organism: Meghimatium bilineatum; assembly: GCA_034231615.1. NCBI lineage: Eukaryota > Metazoa > Mollusca > Gastropoda > Stylommatophora > Philomycidae > Meghimatium > Meghimatium bilineatum. Next base: position 60,214,160 of record CM067300.1, on the reverse strand, counting down.
TAACAACCCAAAAATTATCACATTTTCAAAACAGTCACCATCAATAACGCAAATTGTGAAAAAAGAATCCGGTGGCAGGAAGACGTTTTGTATTTTTTAATCCGTCTTGCTAATGGTTAAACTGTAGTTACCATCGAAGATGGATGTGCTGGGTCATTGGCACAAATAAAACGGCAACACAACGCATTTCCATTCTCTGGACTAAATTCAACTGGAAATTTTGTAGGACCATTGTCCTGTTGCAAGAGAAATCCAGCGGGAGTTTGAGAATGAACGCTGAAGAAGAAGAAACTGTAGTTCAAACTTTTTTTGCGTAGGATCGCCTTTTACGGCATGCGTCGAAGGTAAACAGTGTTGCTATTCTTTGCTCCCCTGCAACACACTGGTGATTATGTAATATTAAATATAACTTATGGTAGGTTAGTGGTTCATGAGTTCATGCCCTTTGACCCAAATATAACTCATCAAAATGTGAGCAGTTTCTGTGTTCTCGGTTAATAGACTGATGCGACACACACACACATGGTTAACATACGTTGGCAAAAACTCAAATGTAAATTATGAAGAAATAATTGTTAACGAGTTACAATATCAAGCTAAACATTAAATATGTCATGTTAACGAGTTACAATATCAAGCTAAACATTAAATATGTCATGTTAACGAGTTACAATATCAAGCTAAACATTAAATATGTCATGTTTAAATTGTATTGAATTATATATGCCTCAAATGAAATAGTAGCACATCATACTTCAAGCTCCATGGTGGAAATCAAAAAATAAATTTGTGTTGGTTACTTGAGAGCCAAAGCAGAAGTAGAAGATATTCTGAACAATCTTCGAACGATATAGAATATTTTTTCCATATTGAAAGCCTTATATAAAATGTTTTTGACCATGGGTCACTTTACTTCTAAATAAAATGGGGTTGTGACTCGAGAAAAGTTGAGAACTTATGGTTTAGATGATCTGAAATGTGTTTGTGAAGTATTTATTGAATCAGAGTTGAATTTGTGCGGACAGTAAATATTTAACTGATCTGAGACCTGACATACCAAACGCTTACAGATTCGCCTACAGTGCAGAGAAGCTGATCCTGGAGGTAAGCAATACTTGATGATTTCCTTGATAATGTTCTTGAACAAAGTGTATAATATTTTCAGTACAAGAAGTTCCTCCTCTGTACAGTTCACCTCATGTGTATATACCAGAGGAGCCTAAAGACAAACTAGGATTTGATCAGTCAAGTTATGTGTCAATTTGTTGTAGTTTGTATACATAGGATCTGATCAGGCAAGTTATGTGTCATTTTGTTGTAGTTTGTATACATTTTCTGTTAGATAACATGGTTGGTAAACAATATAATTTTGTTGTAGTTTGTATACATTTTTTGTTAAATAACTGAAGGTAAACTTTTAGTTTTAAAAGTTGTAAAGGTATTTTATAATATTTATTAAGTTTTTTTTTTGGTTGCGTAAAATGTTCATCTTATGGTAAAATTATGCTCCTTTCAGTCGCAATGTTAATCCAATTCGGTTATATCAGAGCTTTTAACCATAAAAGCGAAAGTGTGTTTCCAGAGCCCGAAAGGGGAGCTTTTTGTTCTTCAGTCAGATATCAGGTTACAGCGCCAATAGCTTCAATGAACTGTGTAATTCGATTCAGGTCATCCATGGAACCTCTCAAGTCTGGAAGTTCTGCCGTCTCAGTAGGAAAATAAACATATTTTCTCACTCTCTTCTTGGTAGATTTGACAGGCATGAAGGATGTGTTCTGCAGTCTCTGGGCTCAGTCCACAGTTGCACAGGTCTGTCTACAAATTTTCAACTTTCTGAACATGTGACTTCTCAGTCTGTTATGGCCAATTCGTAGTCAAAAGGGGAGCAAAGAATAGCAACACTATTTATCTTCCATATATCTTGTAAGAGGTGACTAAGAAGGTTTTAGGATGGTGTTGGTTGTCACATTCTGTATATGGTCAAAGTGACCTAGAAGTCATGCTGAAATCGGATGTGTCAGACCGAAAAGTGCATATAACACAGTCACGCTGTAAACCATGACGCAACACATTCCGTTCTCCAGACTGCATCTTGATAATCTCTAAGAAGTTTTGGGGTGGAGTTAACTGTCCCATCCCATAGAGTCAAAGTGACCCAGAAGCAGATGAGTTGAGCTGAAATGTACAGAACTGAGCTGTTAACCATGACAACACATTCTGTTCTGCGGACCACATACTACTGGTCTGTTAGAGTTTGAGAACGAACGCAGAAATAAAATAAAATTTTTTTTCTGTAAACAGATAGAATCATAATTTCTTTATTTGTACACTTTATTTTCAGATCACTGACAATGGGTGAAATCGGCTGCTTTCTGAGCCATTATCAAATCTGGGAAGAGGTCAGTAGGTCATAGTTTTGTGATTTCTCTTTTGATCCTGCAGTCTTCACTACAGACATGAGCCATCTTCATTTCTCCACTTCCTGAATACAAACTCCTCACTTTGCAGTCATTCCCTCTTCATGTCAGTAATGCTTGTGTCCATGTGTTACAGTGTTACGAAAGGAGAAAAAAAATATATCTGCACTGTACTGCTATATATATCATAAGATGCAGCTAAGAAAGTTTTGGGGTAGAGATGGCTCTGCCATTTATAGGTCAAAGTGACCAAAAAATATAATCGGAGGTTATATATATATATATATATATATATATATAGGGGATGAAAACACTCATTAAAAAAAAAATAAAAGATAATATTTAAAACATATTTTCACCCTTAAAAATATTTTTACTCCAAAAAGTTTATATACAAGCATAAAAATATACTTTAAAAAATAAAAAAAGAGAGTAATCATCTTATAAAAACACCATTCACTTTAAAAAAAATTATGTTTCATAATTTGCGAAAGGATGTCCGCTCGAAGCAAAAAATATAAATAATTATCATTAAATAATAAAATAAATAAGCATGCACCAATTTTATAAAAATATAAAAACTGTATCTTCTTCTTTTAAAAATCATTCAGAAATTCCCTGAAATGATTTTAGTTTTCTTTAGTTTTCAGTGGCTCCTTCATAAAAACTATCCCATTCCTAATGCAATTTTTCCTTGAATAATATTACTAACAATTCCTATATCAAGTCTTTCTCTGATAGTAGTATTAAATATATTTAAATCTTGTAACATTTTCTTATCACAAACTTCATTTCTAGTTTTCCTATCTTCATTTTGTAAATAACAGATGCCATGATTCATAGCAGCTTCATCAACTCTATTAATTGGTTTACTCCAAGGTTGTGTTGTAAAATCTGGTGGATTACCATATGGATTTTTTAACCTTTTCTTTAAATTAGTTCCAGGATCTGTAAAATTATGACCTGGTAAATGTAAATCAAATGGTAGTTTATTATATTATTTAAATTCTGCCGAAGACGGATGTGTCGGGCCATTGGCGCAAATAAAACGGCGACACAACGCCTTTCCATTCTCTGGACTACATCCTGCTGGAAATCTAGTAGGACAATGGTCCTGCTACAAGAGAATTCAGCAGGAGTTTGAGAATGAAAGCTGAAGAAGAAGAAGATATTATTTAAATTACCGCCATCATAAACTACTTCTGAAGCTTTAATGAATTTAATTTTTATAGTTCCACAGATTAACACACACATACCCTGTAACATATTTCTATTATTTTTGCTTTTTGAATATTCTAAATCTGAAGTATCTGTTTTCTTTCTACATTTTACACAGTATAACATTTCAGCCATTGCTGTCATTTTACAATAATAAAAATGATAGAACAAAGTTATGATAATGTAGTCAGCATCATCATCAGGTGCCATGCCGGCTGTCGTAGGCGGTCATGGCTCTCCACAGCTCTCTGTCCACAGTATTATGTATCAAAGTCGTTGTTGTTTCCTTGCCGTGCCAGTCTGTCAAACTGTCTAATATTGTATCACCTTGTCTGTCAATTTTGCCTGTTGTGACTATGTTCTCTAAACCAACCTGTCTCATGAAGTGACCAAAAAAAGAAGATTGCCTTTTTCTTATATTGTTGATTAAGGTCTGTTTCGCATTTGACTCTTCCAACACTTCTACATTAGTTTTTCTGTCAGTTCATGGTATTCTCAGCATTTGTCTGTAGAACCTCATCTCTGTTGCCTCTAATTTCCCAATTTCCAGTTTGTTTATTGTCTAAGACTCGCACCCATATGTTAGTATAAGGGTTATATAGCACTGCAGAACTCTATTTCTCACCTCTAATGACAAGGTCATATTACACAGTATATTTTTCATTTTTCTGAAGTTTGTTTTTGCCTGTCCTATTCTGCTTCTTATTTCTGTTGAACTTCTTTCATCTGCCGTAATCCTTGTACCGAAATATTTGAATTGGGCGACCTGTTTTAATACTATATCATTCACTTTGATCTTGCAAGGTGCGTTATTTTGTTTCTTTGAAATAACCATTACTTCTGTTTTCTTGATATTTAAGAAGAGGGGCCTTTCTCTTTAATTTATCTGACTACTAGATAACCTAGTAGAAATAGATAATATAAAATTACCAAATGAACCTCTTACAAACTTTCAACTATTAGATGCTGTTAAAAAATTAAAAATACCAAATTTTAGAGGTGAACAGAACTTCAAGAACAAAAAATCAAATAAAAAAAGAATGTGGAATAATGAATTTAGATGGCGATTTAACTGATAAAACAAAAGGTACTCATTGGGTTGCATGGTATAAAATACAACTAAAAATAATGATAAAATATATTTGGATAGGTTTGGAATTCAACCACCATTAGAATTAATAGATTATCTTCGTGAAATACTAGGAGATATACAATATTTTTCTGATCAAATACTTACTTTTAATACAGTAATTTGTGGACATTTATGTTTACAGTTTTTAAAAGAAATAAATAATTAATTAAAACCAAATGGATAAGTTGTTATTCCATTTTTACATATATTATCTTTTATCATCAAAATGTGATGATTTTTTATTTATTTCATTTATAAACATTTCATGTTTTTCAGAATTCATAGTATACATTTTGTTATATTGTACTGTGGAATTTAATAAATAGCTTTTATAATCTTCAAATTTTATTTCTTTTTAATTGTTGATTTTGACAACGCCTTTTATTTCTTTCTTCTTCAACACCTAATGTTTTAAATGAATATGCTTTACTTCCTAATGTTATAAATTCTGTCATTGTTTTTCCGTTTAATTCATCTTTAAATTTTCCTACAAATTTTTTATTTGTTTCAGAATATAATGGATGATATTTTGGATAATCATTGTATCTAATTCATCTTTCATATTTTCTAATTCGTTATATAAATCATTAGTATATATGTTTAAAACTAAACTGTCCGTATCTCCATATAAAATTTCATTATCTGGAAATTGTTTAGTAAATTTATTATAACAAAACTCATACATCAATAATTTGCTAAGATCAAGAATACACATCTCCAAATAGATTGGTTTGTTAAATTTAATTGATAGTTTAATATTTTGTATTCCAATAAAATTGTTATTAAAAAATATCACGTCTATAAAAGATGGTTTAGAATATAATTTCATTGCCTCCTTTTTATTAGTAACTAGTTTTAAATTAACTCGTTCTCTAATATTTTCCATTGTCTTTCCAAAGAATGAACAATTCATATTTTTTGGTAGATCTTTCTCAGATTCAGATTGTGCTTTCTTTCTTTGTTCTGTGTTAAAATCAATGTATGGTTTCAACCAAGCTTCTTCTTTAAAATAAATATTTCTATGAATTTTGCTTACTTCCATTCCAAGAGATAAATAGAACCTTCAATACTTTATAATGAAGAACATATCTTTCTTAATTTTTAAAATCGAATTGCAATTTGGGAACCTTTCCTAATTTCTCTTCACCCGATAAATTCAATTGATATTGATATAATTCTTTTCTTTTAGTTATTATTCCTTCAGGTGCTAAAGGATATTTAAATATTTTTCTTTTACATTCATTTGTGTATTCTAAATCAACTTCAATTATATATCTTCCTGTGTTTCTTATAAACTTTTCAGGGTTTTCCCATCTATAATCTCCTATTGGTAATAGTTGTGACACTGACCATCCATATAAATTATTTGCATCCAAATATTGTAAATAACAATATTTAAGAAATTTTCTAATATCTAATTTTTCTCCTTTTTTTTTTCTTTAAAAGATCTAAAATGTCTTTGCATTCAAAATCTTCAATAATTTTATTTCCATCATCATAATTTGGTGTTTGTTTATAAAATGCTTTTGGCAATTTTTTTCCTAATACTTCTGAAAATCCACCTCTTATTGATTTTTCATACATTAAAATCATATCAGTATCAGATAATAATTATAATTCAACTCCTGTATATTTTAATCCACATTGCCATGTTAATCCAGGTAGAGAGAAACAATAACATGGGTCAATTTCATATTTTTAATTGAATTCTCTAAATTTCTCAAAAGCATCTGCTAGAATTAATACATCTGTTTGTAAATAAATATCATGATAATCTTGAAAAGTTTTACAATTGAATGTTTTCCAAATTTTTTGTGCATGTTCATATTTTCCTTTGTAATTCCTTCTTGTCTAAATGTTGAATAAAATTTATCAATTAGAGGCAATTGTTTCTTTAAATTTTCTATAGAACCAATATATTCATATGGATAAATTCCCTTGAGTGTTCTTTCATTTTTATCATTTAAATATTTTAATGCATTATATTCTTTTTCATTAAAATTATTATTAAAAAATGTAAAATCTTCATCTAACATTCCTTTAGAAATATTATCAACTGAAGTTGTCAAGAATCTATAACTATCAAGAAATCTTAATTTTTCTCTAAATCATCATCAAGTGTCGTCTCCGCAACGAAGGTTGGCTGCACCGGATCTCCAACATCCCATGTCTATTGTCTTGGTGGTGCATTCTGCTAGACTGTAACCTGTCCATCTTGCGATGTTACTCTCCCACTTGTATCTCTGCCTACCTCTTGCTCGCTTCCCTTTGACTTTGCCCTCATGTAAAGTCTTCAATAAGGTGTCATGTCTTTTAATGTGACCAAAATATTTTATTTTCCTGATCTTTATTTCTCTTAGTAGTTCTTTCTTCATATTAAATGTCTATAGCACCTCTTTATTTGTTTTCTTATCTTTCCATGATGTTCTCCCTATTCTTCTATATACCTACATCTCAAATGCATCAATTCTGTCTTATAATTGTTTATTTAGTGTCCATGTTTCTGAGCCATACATTAAAATAGAGTAGATATAGCATTTTATAATTCTCATTTTTAACTTGTTTGTAATTTGTTTAGATGTTAATATTTTCCTCATGTCATTGAAGCTACTTTTCTATAAGAACTTCCATATTCAATAGAAATATATTCTTGTAACCTTCTGATCATCGTTTTCATATTTCTTTAATTCTTCTATAATAAATTGAAAATCATATCTACTTCCATTGTGAAAAAATACTGGAATAATTTTAGAATGTTTACCTTCTTTTGTATTACATGATTAGCAGCGCCTCTATATTTTCCATTAAAATGATTATGTTCTCTTATTTTTGTATCAAGTATAATTATTCTTCTTCTTCTTTCGTTCACTTGAAACATGTCTATATCTGTAATTCTGTCTCCTTAATAAAACTCACGGTCTTTTGTAGTTCAGACAGTGTCCCATAGAGCTTTGATTCCAGTGTTGTTTCCTCTGGCCAATATGTCTGCCTCAGCATTTCATGCTCAGAACACTCTTGAAGTATATGTTTGGCACTCTGTGCTGCCTGTCCACATGGCTGTGTTGCCAATCTTGAACTTTGTATACATGTGACTGCGGAGTCTGTTGTGTCCTGTTCTAAGCAGTAGAATTATAACTTGTTCTGATCTGTTAGGACTTCCAGTAACTGAGGTTGGGCCCTTTCGAGGTATAGGGCACGGCACCGTCCCTGCCTGAACGTCTGCCACAAGGCAGGCACCATAACTATTTATAAATACAGACATGTTTCCATTGTGTTTTGTGCGCGGCAGCCTGATTATCTGTATGCCTTTTGGCTGGATGCCTCTGTCTTCAGCACTCTTCTTACTTGGACCGGACTATCGTCCTGCTCATGTGGGACTGCCCGACCAGTCTTAGTTTCCAGCCCCTGATGGCTGAACTAAGCCCCATCACCACTGCACGGTGCTGGCCTCGATGGGGTCAAGTATAATAAATTCTTTAGTGCAGATTTCATTACAATTATGATATTTATGTCCTTTTACTATTATTTTGTATTATGTAAATTTTTTTTTACATATCTAACATTCAGCTGTGTAAGTTTGCATTTATTGGTTTTTCAAGTAAAGTAATTTAATTTCCCATCTATATGTTCGTAATTTCAACAAATATTTCTTTTGCATCTACACCAGAGTAAAATATATAAACAGATGAAATTATATGAAAATCATCATCATCAGGTGCAAGCCAGCTGGCGTAGGCAGTCATGGCTCTCCACAGCTCTCTGTCCACAGTATTATGTATCACGGTCGTTGTTGTTTCCTTGCCGTGCCAGGCTGTCAAACTGTCTAATATTTTCTCACGTATATATGAGGATACTTGAATTCCATGTGAATATACTTCGTGCTTAAATAAATTTTCTGTATATGAATTAGTAGGATTTGGTTGAAGAGAAGAAATAAGAATATTTACAGATTCAAAATCACAATAAAAAACAAATGGTAACTTTAATTTAAAATGGTGATTTTCAAATTTCAATATTGTTCCCTTTTCAGGTACTATAAGTTTAGATAAAGGATCTATCAGATGATTTAATAAAGATTTCTTAGAGAAATATGGTTGTAAACATCTTCTACAAGGAAAAACTTTATTATGATCATAATTGAACCTAAAGAAGTAACTCAACAATAAATGAGTATTAAACAATAAATGAGTATTAAACAATAAATGAGTATTAAACAATAATGAGTATTAAACAATAATGAGTATTAAACAATAATGAGTATTAAACAATAATGAGTATTAAACAATAATGAGTATTAAACAATAATGAGTATTAAACAATAATGAGTATTAAACAATAAATGAGTATTTCTATCTTGCTCAACATATAATAAATCTATTAAAGAAGTAATTAAACAATAAATGAGTATTTCTATCTTGCTCAACATATAATAAATCTATTATGTGTTCTCTTTCTTCAGTAAAACATGATAAATGAAAGGATAAATTGATTTCAAATCTTCTTGCTTTTTTAATGCAAATATATTAAACGCGATTTCAGGATTATTATTTTCAAATCTATCAAACACTGAATTATTTACTCTAACATAGTTATTATCTTTAAATTGGTCAAACACAGAATCATTTAATCTAATTGGATATTCTATTTCTTCCATATTCTTCTTTCTTCTTCAGCGTTCATTCTCAAACTCCCGCTGGATTTCTCTTGTAACAAGACAATGGTCCTACAAGATTTCCAGTTGAATATAGTCCAGAGAATGGAAATGCATTGTGTTGCCGTTTTATTTGTGCCAGTGGCTCAACACATCCGTCTTCGGCGGATTCCTTCCATATTTATACAATCTTCCTAATCTTTATAATTAGATACTCTATGAGGATTTCTTATGTTATGTTCAATTCTCAAACATATAACAAATTATACACCACAAAAAATATTTGTCATCTGTATTTTGTATATTTATTATATAAGTACTTTTACAAGGCATGGCACCTGATGATGATGATTATATAACTACTTTTAAAAGGAAGTTGGAAATATGAAGATCCTCTCATTGTTCTTACTTTTACTAATACTACTTTTGTTTTAAACATTTCATAAAATACATTACCACTTCCTTTTTGATTAAAGTTATCAATCCAATCTATAAAATGATCTCTGATTTCATCATATATAATATCAAAATGATTCATGGAATTTAAAAGTCGAAAACCAGCATTATAATAAACTACAATATATGTTTTATCAAAAACACAATGAATTATAATATTTAGCTGTTTACTTCCATTATTAAAATTATCAGCTTAATCTCTCACTCTATTTTTTTATACAATTAAAATATCTATTATATATATTTATCTATATATACTATAAAAATACTATAAATTTATCAATACTATATATATATATATATATAAAATTATAAATACTCTATTCTATATAAATACTATATTTATCAACATTTTTTCCTTATTTATTTATAACATATTTTATTTGTGGATTTTCTTCAGCCATTTTTAGGGTAACTTTTTTAATAAATAATATTTAATCTGAATGTCTTTCAATAAACTTATTATAAATTTCTTTATATTTTTCTTTATTGTTTTTATAATATTCTTGTTTTATTGGTTTACAACACTCATTACTAGATGCTCGATAAACATTTTTAACTATACTTTCTTTTGAATATTCAGAATATGGTTTTAAAATATGACATTTTCTACATACTTTTTCCATGTTTATTTTTAGTATATATTTTAAATGAGTAAAATGAATCTAGACTTATTAAAAGCATTAGGTATTTATATAATCCAATTTTAGGATCAGGAATTAATTAGTCAAGTGATTTAGCAAATGAATTACATAAACCTATTATTAAAAAGTTTCCTAAAAGAAAAGCAATTGTAAATGGTATTGATGAAATATGGGGCAGCTGATTTAGTTGATGTGTCAATGTATTCAAAAGAAAATAAACATTATCAATTTCTATTAACTGTTATAGATGTATTTAGTAAATATGCATGGGCAATACCTATTAAAAAATAAAAGTGGAATTGGTGTTTCTGAAGCATTTAAAAAGGTATTTAAGGATAGTAATCATCATCATGTGCCGTCTCCGCAACGAAGGTTGGCTGCAACGTATCTCCAACATCTCCTGTCTCTTGTCTTGGTGGTGCACTCTGCTAGACTGTAACCTGTCCATCGTGTGATGTTACCCTCCCACTTGTATCTCTGCCTAACTCTTGCTCGCTTCCCTTTGACTTTACCCTCAAGTAAGGTCTTCAATAAGGTGCATATCTTTTAATGTGATAGTAAAAGAAAACCTTTATATCTTTGGGTTGATAAAGGTAAGGAATTCTATAACAATAATATGAAAACTATTAGAAGAAAATAATATAAATATTTATTCTACAGAAAATGAAGAAAAAAGCTGTATTGTTGAAAGAGGGAATGGAACTATGACACAAAAGATGTTTAAATATTTTACTGCTAATAACAGAAATAAATACTATAATGTTTTAGATGAATTAGTAAATACTTATAATAATACTAAACATTCTTCAATAAAAATGTTGAAGGTAGTAAAAAAGACAATGAAAAAAATGTTTATGAACATTTATTTGGTGTAAGTGATTCTATTGAAAACATATCTTGCTCAAAATTAATAAAGTTAAAATTTAAAGATAGAGATTTGAGTAAGAATAATAAAGAAAACAGGAATATTTGAAAAAGGTTATACAAATAGATGGACAACAGAAATATTTGTTATTAGTGAAATTAAATGTACAACCCCTATAACATATAAAAAAGGGATTTAAATGGTGAAGAAATTATAGGTTCTTTTTCTGAACAAGAATTACAGAAAAGGGCCCAAAATTTTAATATTTTTACAAAGTTTTAATATATTAATAATTGAACTGTTTAATAAATTAAAATACAAAGATTTATATTTCTAATAAATAATTAATTAACATATTAGGAATAATAACTTTTAATTGATTAATATCTGAACAGCTATTTTTTATACGTAATCTAGATTTATTTAATAATGAATTATAATTTAATATAATAGATCCATTATTTCATATCTACAACCATTAAAGTTTTTTTCTAAACTTTTTTTTTGAGGTTCATATTCTTCTAGATCAAAAAGTACACCATAAATCAGAATTGGTATATTCTTCTTCTTCTTCAGCATTCATTCTCAAACTCCTTCTCAATTTCCCTTGTAGCAGGATCATGGTCCTACTAGATTTCCAGCAGGATGTAGTCCAGAGAATGGAAATGCGTTGTGTCACCGTTTTATTTGGGCCAATGGCCCGCCCGACACATCCGTCTTCAGAGGGGAATTTATATATAATAACTACTATTGCGAAATACATAACTGTAATATTCTTCAATCTTTTCATTAATAAATTCCATAATTCTGTAAGTATTAAAGTTTGACAAAACCTGATAAGGAGTTTGTTTATTATTATTTTGAAAATGAATATTAATATTGGAGAGAAGAGTACCAGGAAAGAGGAGAAAGGGCAGACCAAGAAGACGATGGACTGACAACATTAAAAATTACATGAATACATGCCACTGGAAAATGCAAGCCACATCGCCCAAGACAGAGAGGGGTTCAGGAGTTTATTGGGAAGACAGTATTCTGGAACGAATACGTCACATGACAACAAAATGAATATTAATATTTTTATTAAATAATAATTTAATTATATCAAAACTACATAATTCACATACAATATGTAAGGGAATTTCTTTGTTAATATTTTGTAAATTAACATTAATATTTTTACAATTTAATAAAAATTCAACTAATTCTATTTTGTTATACAGACAACTAATGTGCAATAGAGTATTTACATTTTCATCTTCAAAATTAGCATCAATTTAATTATCAGTATTTAATGACAATTTAAATGTTTCATTCATTTTTCTATCCCGATCATTGATGAGATATTCTTCTGCCTTTTTTTTTTAAAAGAAACATTTTACATAAAGTGTTTAATTTTATATTTAAAAAAAATGGAAGACAATTTTTTTGAGTTTGTAAGAAAAAGTCAAAAAATATATTTCTAATGATAAAATAGATACATTTATGAGATGTGTTGAAAAGTTTGAAAAAGAAAATCAAAAAATATATTTCTAGTGATAAACTAGATACATTTATGAAATGTGTTGAAAAGTTTGAAAATCAAAAAAAAATATTTCTAATGATAAACTAGATACATTTATGAAATGTGTTGAAAAGTTTCAAAATCAAAAAAATATATTTCTTATGATAAAAACTATATACATTTATGAAATGTGTTGACAAGTTTGAAAAAGAAAATGAAAAGATATATTTCTAGTGATAATCTACTGATAGATACATTTATGAGATGTGTTGAAAAGATTGAAAAAGAAAATAAAATAATATATTTCTAATGATAAACTACCAGTAGATACATTTATGAGATGTGTTGACAAGTTTGAAAAAGAAAATGAAAAGATATATTTCTAGTGATAATCTACCGGTAGATACATTTATGAGATGTGTTGAAAAGTTTGAAAAAGAAAATAAAAAAATATATTTCTAATGATAAACTGGATTTATTGCTGAAATGTGTTGAAAAGTTTCAAAATCAAAGAAATATTTTTCTAATGATAAATTAGATACATATATGAAATGTGTTGAAAAGTTTGAACAAGAAAATAAAAAAAAATATTTCTAATGATAAACTATATACATTTATGAAATGTGTTGACAAGTTTGAAAAAGAAAATCAAAAAATATATTTCTAGTGATAATCTACTGGTAGATACATTTATGTGATGTGTTGAAAAGATTGAAAAAGAAAATTAAAAAAAATATTTCTAATGATAAACTACCGGTAGATACATTTATGAGATGTGTTGAAAAGTTTGAAAAAGAAAACGAAAATATATATTTCTAGTGATAATGTACCGGTAGATACATTTATGAGATGTGTTGAAAAGATTGAAAAAGAAAATCAAAAAATATATTTCTAGTGACAAACTATATACAATTATGAAATGTGTTGAAAAGTTTGGAAAAGAAAATCAAAAAAATATATTTCTAGTGATAAACTAGATACATTTATGAAATATTTTGAAAGGTTTGAAAAAGAAAATCAAAAAATATATTTCTAATGATGAACTACAAACATTTATGAAATGTGTTGAAAAGTTTCAAAATCAAAGAAATATATTTCTAATGATAAACTAGATACATTTATGAAATGTGTTGAAAAGTTTCAAAATCAAAGAAATATATTTCTAATGATAAACTATATACATTTATGAAATGTGTTGAAAGTTTGAAAAAGAAAATGCAAAGATATATTTCTAGTGATAATGTACCGGTAGATACATTTATGAGATGTGTTGAAAAGATTGAAATAGAAAATAAAAAAATAAATTTCTAATGATAAACTACCGGTAGATACATTTATGAGATGTGTTGAAAAGTTTTAAAAAGAAAATAAAAAAATATATTTCTAATGATAAACTGGATTTATTGCTGAAATGTGTTGAAAAGTTTCAAAATCAAAGAAATATTTTTCTAATGATAAATTAGATACATATATGAAATGTGTTGAAAAGTTTGAACAAGAAAATAAAAAAAAATTTTTCTAATGATAAACTATATACATTTATGAAATGTGTTGACAAGTTTGAAAAAGAAAATTAAAAAAAATATTTCTAATGATAAACTACCGGTAGATACATTTATGAGATGTGTTGAAAAGTTTGAAAAAGAAAATGAAAATATATATTTCTAGTGATAATGTACCGGTAGATACATTTATGAGATGTGTTGAAAAGATTGAAATAGAAAATAAAAAAATATATTTCTAATGATAAACTACCGGTAGATACATTTATGAGATGTGTTGAAAAGTTTGAAAAAGAAAATAAAAAAATATAATTCTAATGATAAACTACCGGTATATACATTTATGAGATGTGTTGAAAAGTTTGAAAAAGAAAATAAAAAAATATATTTCTAATGATAAACTAGATACATTTATGAAATGTGTTGACAAGTAAGAAAAAGAAAATGAAAAGATATATTTCTATTGATAATCTACTGATAGATACATTTATGAGATGTGTTGAAAAGATTGAAAAAGAAAATGAAAAGATATATTTCTAGTGATAATCTACCGGTAGATACATTTATGAGATGTGTTGAAAAGATTGAAAAAGAAAATAAAAAAAAATATTTCTAATGATAAACTACCGGTATATACATTTATGAGATGTGTTGAAAAGTTTGAAAAAGAAAATAAAAAATTATATTTCTAATGATAAACTATATACATTTATGAAATGTGTTGAAAATTTTGAAAATCAAAGAAATATATTTCTAATGATAAAAACTAGATACATTTATGAAATGTTTTGACAAGTTTGAAAAATAAAATGAAAAGATATATTTCTAATGATAATCTACCGGTAGATACATTTATGAGATGTGTTGAAAAGTTTGAAATAAAAAAAAATATATTTCTAATTATAAACTGATACATTTATGAAATGTGTTAAAAAGTTTGAAATTTAAAAAAAATATATTTCTAATGATAAACTATATACATTTATGAAATGTGTTGAAAAGTTTGGAAAAGAAAATCAAAAAATATATTTCTAGTGATAAACTAGATACATTTATGAAATATGTTGAAAGGTTTGAAAAAGAAAATCAAAAAATATATTTCTAATGATGAACTACATACATTTATGAAATGTGTTGAAAAGTTTGAAAAAGAAAATCAAAAAATATATTTCTAATGATGAACTACATACATTTATGAAATGTGTTGAAAAGTTTGGAAAAGAAAATAAAAAAAATATATTTCTAATGATAATCTACTGGTAGGTACATTTATGAAATGTGTTGAAAAGTATCAAAATCAAAGAAATATATTTCTAATGATAAACTAGATACATTTATGAAATGTGTTGAAAAGTTTGGAAAAGAAAATGCAAAGATATATTTCTAGTGATAATGTACCGGTAGATACATTTATGAGATGTGTTGAAAAGTTTGAAAAAGAAAATAAAAAAATATATTTCTAATGATAAACTACCGGTATATACATTTATGAGATGTGTTGAAAAGTTTGAAAAAGAAAATAAAAAAAATATATTTCTAATGATAAACTGGATACATTGTGGAAATGTGTTGAAAAGTTTCAAAATCAAAGAAATATTTTTCTAATGATAAACTAGATACATTTATGAAATATGTTGAAAGGTTTGAAAAAGAAAATCAAAAAATATATTTCTAATGATGAACTACATACATTTATGAAATGTTTTGACAAGTTTGAAAAATAAAATGAAAAGATATATTTCTAGTGATAATCTACCGGTAGATACATTTATGAGATGTGTTGAAAAGATTGAAAAAGAAAATAAAAAAATATATTTCTAATGATAAACTACCGGTAGATACATTTATGAGATGTGTTGAAAAGTTTGATAAAGAAAATAAAAAAATATATTTCTAATGAAAACTACCAGTAGATACATTTATAAGATGTGTTGAAAAGTTTGAAAAAGAAAATAAAAAAATATATTTCTAATGATAAACTAAATACATTGCTGAAATGTTTTGAAAAGTTTGCAAAAGAAATTTAAAAAAATATATTTCAAAGGATAAACTATATACATTTATGAGATGTGTTGAAAAGTTTGAAAAATAAAATAAAAAAATATATTTCTAATGATAAACTACCGGTATATACATTTATGAGATGTGTTGAAAAGTTTGAAAAAGAAAATAAAAAAAATATATTTCTAATGATAAAATGGATACATTGTGGAAAAGTGTTGAAAAGTTTCAAAATCAAAGAAATATTTTTCTAATGATAAACTAGATAAATTTATGAAATATATTGAAAGGTTTGAAAAAGAAAATCTAAAAAATATATTTCTAATGATGAACTACATGCATTTATGAAAAGTTTTGACATGTTTGAAAAATAAAACGAAAAGATATATTTCTAGTGATAATCTACCGGTAGATACATTTATGAGATGTGTTGAAAAGATTGAAAAAGAAAATCAAAAAATATATTTCTAATGATAAACTAGATACATTTATGAAATGTGTTGAAAAGTTTGAAATTTAAAAAAAACATATTTCTAATGATAAACTAGATACATTTATGATATATGGTGAAAAGTTTGAACAAGAAAATCAAAAAAAAATATTTCTAATGATAAACTAGATACATTTATGAAATGTGTTGAAAAGTTTGAAAATCAAAGAAATATATTTCTAATGATAAACTATATACATTTATGAAATGTGTTGAAAAGTTTGGAAAAGAAAATCAAAAAATATATTTCTAGTGACAAACTATATACAATTATGAAATGTGTTGAAAAGTTTGGAAAAGAAAATCAAAAAAATATATTTCTAGTGATAAACTAGATACATTTATGAAATATGTTGAAAGGTTTGAAAAAGAAAATCAAAAAATATATTTCTAATGATGAACTACAAACATTTATGAAATGTGTTGAAAAGTTTCAAAATCAAAGAAATATATTTCTAATGATACACTAGATACATTTATGAAATGTGTTGAAAAGTTTCAAAATCAAAGAAATATATTTCTAATGATAAACTATATACATTTATGAAATGTGTTGAAAGTTTGAAAAAGAAAATGCAAAGATATATTTCTAGTGATAATGTACCGGTAGATACATTTATGAGATGTGTTGAAAAGATTGAAATAGAAAATAAAAAAATATATTTCTAATGATAAACTACCGGTAGATACATTTATGAGATGTGTTGAAAAGTTTGAAAAAGAAAATAAAAAAATATAATTCTAATGATAAACTACCGGTATATACATTTATGAGATGTGTTGAAAAGTTTGAAAAAGAAAATAAAAAAATATATTTCTAATGATAAACTAGATACATTTATGAAATGTGTTGACAAGTAAGAAAAAGAAAATGAAAAGATATATTTCTATTGATAATCTACTGATAGATACATTTATGAGATGTGTTGAAAAGATTGAAAAAGAAAATGAAAAGATATATTTCTAGTGATAATCTACCGGTAGATACATTTATGAGATGTGTTGAAAAGATTGAAAAAGAAAATAAAAAAAAATATTTCTAATGATAAACTACCGGTATATACATTTATGAGATGTGTTGAAAAGTTTGAAAAAGAAAATAAAAAATTATATTTCTAATGATAAACTATATACATTTATGAAATGTGTTGAAAATTTTGAAAATCAAAGAAATATATTTCTAATGATAAAAACTAGATACATTTATGAAATGTTTTGACAAGTTTGAAAAATAAAATGAAAAGATATATTTCTAGTGATAATCTACCGGTAGATACATTTATGAGATGTGTTGAAAAGTTTGAAATAAAAAAAAATATATTTCTAATTATAAACTGATACATTTATGAAATGTGTTAAAAAGTTTGAACAAGAAAATTGAAAAAAATATATTTCTAATGATAAACTATATACATTTATGAAATGTGTTGAAAAGTTTGGAAAAGAAAATCAAAAAATATATTTCTAGTGATAAACTAGATACATTTATGAAATATGTTGAAAGGTTTGAAAAAGAAAATCAAAAAATATATTTCTAATGATGAACTACATACATTTATGAAATGTGTTGAAAAGTTTGAAAAAGAAAATCAAAAAATATATTTCTAATGATGAACTACATACATTTATGAAATGTGTTGAAAAGTTTGGAAAAGAAAATAAAAAAAATATATTTCTAATGATAATCTACTGGTAGGTACATTTATGAAATGTGTTGAAAAGTATCAAAATCAAAGAAATATATTTCTAATGATAAACTAGATACATTTATGAAATGTGTTGAAAAGTTTGGAAAAGAAAATGCAAAGATATATTTCTAGTGATAATGTACCGGTAGATACATTTATGAGATGTGTTGAAAAGTTTGAAAAAGAAAATAAAAAAATATATTTCTAATGATAAACTACTGGTATATACATTTATGAGATGTGTTGAAAAGTTTGAAAAAGAAAATAAAAAAAATATATTTCTAATGATAAACTGGATACATTGTGGAAATGTGTTGAAAAGTTTCAAAATCAAAGAAATATTTTTCTAATGATAAACTAGATACATTTATGAAATATGTTGAAAGGTTTGAAAAAGAAAATCAAAAAATATATTTCTAATGATGAACTACATACATTTATGAAATGTTTTGACAAGTTTGAAAAATAAAATGAAAAGATATATTTCTAGTGATAATCTACCGGTAGATACATTTATGAGATGTGTTGAAAAGATTGAAAAAGAAAATAAAAAAATATATTTCTAATGATAAACTACCGGTAGATACATTTATGAGATGTGTTGAAAAGTTTGATAAAGAAAATAAAAAAATATATTTCTAATGAAAACTACCAGTAGATACATTTATAAGATGTGTTGAAAAGTT
The DNA here is from genome assembly GCA_034231615.1 of Meghimatium bilineatum. Classification (NCBI taxonomy): domain Eukaryota; kingdom Metazoa; phylum Mollusca; class Gastropoda; order Stylommatophora; family Philomycidae; genus Meghimatium; species Meghimatium bilineatum. The sequence continues at coordinate 60,194,906 of CM067300.1, read as the reverse complement.
TGAAAAAGAAAATAAAAAAATATATTTCTAATGATAAACTAAATACATTGCTGAAAAGTTTGCAAAAGAAATTTAAAAAAATATATTTCAAAGGATAAACTATATACATTTATGAGATGTGTTGAAAAGTTTGAAAAATAAAATAAAAAAATATATTTCTAATGATAAACTACCGGTATATACATTTATGAGATGTGTTGAAAAGTTTGAAAAAGAAAATAAAAAAAATATATTTCTAATGATAAAATGGATACATTGTGGAAAAGTGTTGAAAAGTTTCAAAATCAAAGAAATATTTTTCTAATGATAAACTAGATAAATTTATGAAATATATTGAAAGGTTTGAAAAAGAAAATCTAAAAAATATATTTCTAATGATGAACTACATGCATTTATGAAAAGTTTTGACATGTTTGAAAAATAAAACGAAAAGATATATTTCTAGTGATAATCTACCGGTAGATACATTTATGAGATGTGTTGAAAAGATTGAAAAAGAAAATCAAAAAATATATTTCTAATGATAAACTAGATACATTTATGATATATGGTGAAAAGTTTGAACAAGAAAATCAAAAAAAAATATTTCTAATGATAAACTAGATACATTTATGAAATGTGTTGAAAAGTTTGAAAATCAAAGAAATATATTTCTAATGATAAACTATATACATTTATGAAATGTGTTGAAAAGTTTGGAAAAGAAAATCAAAAAATATATTTCTAGTGACAAACTATATACAATTATGAAATGTGTTGAAAAGTTTGGAAAAGAAAATCAAAAAAATATATTTCTAGTGATAAACTAGATACATTTATGAAATATGTTGAAAGGTTTGAAAAAGAAAATCAAAAAATATATTTCTAATGATGAACTACAAACATTTATGAAATGTGTTGAAAAGTTTCAAAATCAAAGAAATATATTTCTAATGATACACTAGATACATTTATGAAATGTGTTGAAAAGTTTCAAAATCAAAGAAATATATTTCTAATGATAAACTATATACATTTATGAAATGTGTTGAAAGTTTGAAAAAGAAAATGCAAAGATATATTTCTAGTGATAATGTACTGGTAGATACATTTATGAGATGTGTTGAAAAGATTGAAATAGAAAATAAAAAAATATATTTCTAATGATAAACTACCGGTAGATACATTTATGAGATGTGTTGAAAAGTTTGAAAAAGAAAATAAAAAAATATAATTCTAATGATAAACTACCGGTATATACATTTATGAGATGTGTTGAAAAGTTTGAAAAAGAAAATAAAAAAATATATTTCTAATGATAAACTAGATACATTTATGAAATGTGTTGACAAGTAAGAAAAAGAAAATGAAAAGATATATTTCTATTGATAATCTACTGATAGATACATTTATGAGATGTGTTGAAAAGATTGAAAAAGAAAATGAAAAGATATATTTCTAGTGATAATCTACCGGTAGATACATTTATGAGATGTGTTGAAAAGATTGAAAATGAAAATAAAAAAAAATATTTCTAATGATAAACTACCGGTATATACATTTATGAGATGTGTTGAAAAGTTTGAAAAAGAAAATAAAAAATTATATTTCTAATGATAAACTATATACATTTATGAAATGTGTTGAAAATTTTGAAAATCAAAGAAATATATTTCTAATGATAAAAACTAGATACATTTATGAAATGTTTTGACAAGTTTGAAAAATAAAATGAAAAGATATATTTCTAATGATAATCTACCGGTAGATACATTTATGAGATGTGTTGAAAAGTTTGAAATAAAAAAAAATATATTTCTAATTATAAACTGATACATTTATGAAATGTGTTAAAAAGTTTGAACAAGAAAATTGAAAAAAATATATTTCTAATGATAAACTATATACATTTATGAAATGTGTTGAAAAGTTTGGAAAAGAAAATCAAAAAATATATTTCTAGTGATAAACTAGATACATTTATGAAATATGTTGAAAGGTTTGAAAAAGAAAATCAAAAAATATATTTCTAATGATGAACTACATACATTTATGAAATGTGTTGAAAAGTTTGAAAAAGAAAATCAAAAAATATATTTCTAATGATGAACTACATACATTTATGAAATGTGTTGAAAAGTTTGGAAAAGAAAATAAAAAAAATATATTTCTAATGATAATCTACTGGTAGGTACATTTATGAAATGTGTTGAAAAGTATCAAAATCAAAGAAATATATTTCTAATGATAAACTAGATACATTTATGAAATGTGTTGAAAAGTTTGGAAAAGAAAATAAAAAAAAATATATTTCTAATGATAAACTATATACATTTATGAAATGTGTTGAAAGTTTGAAAATGAAAATGCAAAGATATATTTCTAGTGATAATGTACCGGTAGATACATTTATGAGATGTGTTGAAAAGTTTGAAAAAGAAAATAAAAAAATATATTTCTAATGATAAACTACCGGTATATACATTTATGAGATGTGTTGAAAAGTTTGAAAAAGAAAATAAAAAAATATATTTCTAATGATAAACTATATACATTTATGAGATGTGTTGAAAAGTTTGAAAAAGAAAATAAAAAAATATATTTCTAATGATAAACTACCGGTATATACATTTATGAGATGTGTTGAAAAGTTTGAAAAAGAAAATAAAAAAAATATATTTCTAATGATAAACTGGATACATTGTGGAAATGTGTTGAAAAGTTTCAAAATCAAAGAAATATTTTTCTAATGATAAACTAGATACATTTATGAAATATGTTGAAAGGTTTGAAAAAGAAAATCAAAAAATATATTTCTAATGATGAACTACATACATTTATGAAATGTTTTGACAAGTTTGAAAAATAAAATGAAAAGATATATTTCTAGTGATAATCTACCGGTAGATACATTTATGAGATGTGTTGAAAAGATTGAAAAAGAAAATAAAAAAATATATTTCTAATGATAAACTACCGGTAGATACATTTATGAGATGTGTTGAAAAGTTTGATAAAGAAAATAAAAAAATATATTTCTAATGAAAACTACCAGTAGATACATTTATAAGATGTGTTGAAAAGTTTGAAAAAGAAAATAAAAAAATATATTTCTAATGATAAACTAAATACATTGCTGAAATGTTTTGAAAAGTTTGCAAAAGAAATTTAAAAAAATATATTTCAAAGGATAAACTATATACATTTATGAGATGTGTTGAAAAGTTTGAAAAATAAAATAAAAAAATATATTTCTAATGATAAACTACCGGTATATACATTTATGAGATGTGTTGAAAAGTTTGAAAAAGAAAATAAAAAAAATATATTTCTAATGATAAAATGGATACATTGTGGAAAAGTGTTGAAAAGTTTCAAAATCAAAGAAATATTTTTCTAATGATAAACTAGATAAATTTATGAAATATATTGAAAGGTTTGAAAAAGAAAATCTAAAAAATATATTTCTAATGATGAACTACATGCATTTATGAAAAGTTTTGACATGTTTGAAAAATAAAACGAAAAGATATATTTCTAGTGATAATCTACCGGTAGATACATTTATGAGATGTGTTGAAAAGATTGAAAAAGAAAATCAAAAAATATATTTCTAATGATAAACTAGATACATTTATGAAATGTGTTGAAAAGTTTGAAATTTAAAAAAAATATATTTCTAATTATAAACTGATACATTTATGAAATGTGTTGAAAAGTTTGAAATTTAAAAAAAACATATTTCTAATGATAAACTAGATACATTTATGATATATGGTGAAAAGTTTGAACAAGAAAATCAAAAAAAAATATTTCTAATGATAAACTAGATACATTTATGAAATGTGTTGAAAAGTTTGAAAATCAAAGAAATATATTTCTAATGATAAACTATATACATTTATGAAATGTGTTGAAAAGTTTGGAAAAGAAAATCAAAAAATATATTTCTAGTGACAAACTATATACAATTATGAAATGTGTTGAAAAGTTTGGAAAAGAAAATCAAAAAAATATATTTCTAGTGATAAACTAGATACATTTATGAAATATGTTGAAAGGTTTGAAAAAGAAAATCAAAAAATATATTTCTAATGATGAACTACAAACATTTATGAAATGTGTTGAAAAGTTTCAAAATCAAAGAAATATATTTCTAATGATACACTAGATACATTTATGAAATGTGTTGAAAAGTTTCAAAATCAAAGAAATATATTTCTAATGATAAACTATATACATTTATGAAATGTGTTGAAAGTTTGAAAAAGAAAATGCAAAGATATATTTCTAGTGATAATGTACCGGTAGATACATTTATGAGATGTGTTGAAAAGATTGAAATAGAAAATAAAAAAATATATTTCTAATGATAAACTACCGGTAGATACATTTATGAGATGTGTTGAAAAGTTTGAAAAAGAAAATAAAAAAATATAATTCTAATGATAAACTACCGGTATATACATTTATGAGATGTGTTGAAAAGTTTGAAAAAGAAAATAAAAAAATATATTTCTAATGATAAACTAGATACATTTATGAAATGTGTTGACAAGTAAGAAAAAGAAAATGAAAAGATATATTTCTATTGATAATCTACTGATAGATACATTTATGAGATGTGTTGAAAAGATTGAAAAAGAAAATGAAAAGATATATTTCTAGTGATAATCTACCGGTAGATACATTTATGAGATGTGTTGAAAAGATTGAAAAAGAAAATAAAAAAAAATATTTCTAATGATAAACTACCGGTATATACATTTATGAGATGTGTTGAAAAGTTTGAAAAAGAAAATAAAAAATTATATTTCTAATGATAAACTATATACATTTATGAAATGTGTTGAAAATTTTGAAAATCAAAGAAATATATTTCTAATGATAAAAACTAGATACATTTATGAAATGTTTTGACAAGTTTGAAAAATAAAATGAAAAGATATATTTCTAATGATAATCTACCGGTAGATACATTTATGAGATGTGTTGAAAAGTTTGAAATAAAAAAAAATATATTTCTAATTATAAACTGATACATTTATGAAATGTGTTAAAAAGTTTGAACAAGAAAATTGAAAAAAATATATTTCTAATGATAAACTATATACATTTATGAAATGTGTTGAAAAGTTTGGAAAAGAAAATCAAAAAATATATTTCTAGTGATAAACTAGATACATTTATGAAATATGTTGAAAGGTTTGAAAAAGAAAATCAAAAAATATATTTCTAATGATGAACTACATACATTTATGAAATGTGTTGAAAAGTTTGAAAAAGAAAATCAAAAAATATATTTCTAATGATGAACTACATACATTTATGAAATGTGTTGAAAAGTTTGGAAAAGAAAATAAAAAAAATATATTTCTAATGATAATCTACTGGTAGGTACATTTATGAAATGTGTTGAAAAGTATCAAAATCAAAGAAATATATTTCTAATGATAAACTAGATACATTTATGAAATGTGTTGAAAAGTTTGGAAAAGAAAATAAAAAAAAATATATTTCTAATGATAAACTATATACATTTATGAAATGTGTTGAAAGTTTGAAAATGAAAATGCAAAGATATATTTCTAGTGATAATGTACCGGTAGATACATTTATGAGATGTGTTGAAAAGTTTGAAAAAGAAAATAAAAAAATATATTTCTAATGATAAACTACCGGTATATACATTTATGAGATGTGTTGAAAAGTTTGAAAAAGAAAATAAAAAAATATATTTCTAATGATAAACTAGATACATTTATTTAATGTGTTGAAAAGTTTCAAAATCAAAAAAATATATTTCTTATGATTAAAAACTATATACATTTATGAAATGTGTTGACAAGTTTGAAAAAGAAAATGAAAAGATATATTTCTAGTGATAATCTACTGATAGATACATTTATGAGATGTGTTGAAAAGATTGAAAAAGAAAATAAAATAATATATTTCTAATGATAAACTACCAGTAGATACATTTATGAGATGTGTTGACAAGTTTGAAAAAGAAAATGAAAAGATATATTTCTAGTGATAATCTACCGGTAGATACATTTATGAGATGTGTTGAAAAGTTTGAAAAAGAAAATAAAAAAATATATTTCTAATGATAAACTGGATTTATTGCTGAAATGTGTTGAAAAGTTTCAAAATCAAAGGAATATTTTTCTAATGATAAATTAGATACATATATGAAATGTGTTGAAAAGTTTGAACAAGAAAATAAAAAAAAATATTTCTAATGATAAACTATATACATTTATGAAATGTGTTGACAAGTTTGAAAAAGAAAATCAAAAAATATATTTCTAGTGATAATCTACTGGTAGATACATTTATGTGATGTGTTGAAATGATTGAAAAAGAAAATGAAAATATATATTTCTAGTGATAATGTACCGGTAGATACATTTATGAGATGTGTTGAAAAGATTGAAAAAGAAAATAAAAAAATATATTTCTAATGATAAACTACCGGTATATACATTTATGAGATGTGTTGAAAAGTTTGAAAAAGAAAATAAAAAATTATATTTCTAATGATAAACTATATACATTTATGAAATGTGTTGACAAGTTTGAAAAAGAAAATCAAAAAATATATTTCTAGTGATAATCTACTGGTAGATACATTTATGTGATGTGTTGAAATGATTGAAAAAGAAAATGAAAATATATATTTCTAGTGATAATGTACCGGTAGATACATTTATGAGATGTGTTGAAAAGATTGAAAAAGAAAATAAAAAAATATATTTCTAATGATAAACTACCGGTATATACATTTATGAGATGTGTTGAAAAGTTTGAAAAAGAAAATAAAAAATTATATTTCTAATGATAAACTAGATACATTTATGAAATGTGTTGAAAAGTTTGGAAAAGAAAATCAAAAAATATATTTCTAGTGACAAACTATATACAATTATGAAATGTGTTGAAAAGTTTGGAAAAGAAAATCAAAAAAATATATTTCTAGTGATAAACTAGATACATTTATGAAATATGTTGAAAGGTTTGAAAAAGAAAATCAAAAAATATATTTCTAATGATGAACTACAAACATTTATGAAATGTGTTGAAAAGTTTCAAAATCAAAGAAATATATTTCTAATGATAAACTAGATACATTTATGAAATGTGTTGAAAGTTTGAAAAAGAAAATGAAAATATATATTTCTAGTGATAATGTACCGGTAGATACATTTATGAGATGTGTTTGTTTGTTTTTCGTTCGCTCCATTGTAACCATCACGGATATCCGTGCGATTTCCGCCGGGAGCGTGATTACGTTGTGCCACCGTTATGCGCCTTGTAGGCCTAGCACATCCGATTTCGGCATGCCTTGACAATTCGGGTGGGCTACCCTTAGCCTGTGACAGCCTCTATATCTGTCTCCAGGCACGCGTAGTGAAGACTCTTCGCCTAGACGATTTTCTAGCTCTCGTCTCACTCGAACGAGGTGTTCCACTGTCTATGAACTTGCCTCGTGTAATTGGACGTGCTGTGCCTGTGCCCATTGGGTACTGAACCGTTTCTCATCCATGAGCCTGGTTCCTTAAGGGGAAGAACTCAACAGAGGAGTTGGACCCTGGCTCTTTCGCCCTCTTAGCCGAGGTGTCATTCACCGACATCGTGTACCCCTTGTCCAAGTTCGAGTCTCACACCACGCGTTTGAGAGCAAGGCGTTCTCGAGCTGAGCGTCCTTGTCCCAATAGCGCCTGAGCCCATCAGGTACTGAACCCTTTCTCTCTTCAAGTGTATTTCCGGTGTAGGAAAACCTGACAGTAGAGTTGGGCCAGGGCTAAATCGTTGTCCCTTTTGTGCCTGAGCGAATCGAGTACAGAACCCTTTCTCTCTGCAAGTTACTTCCGGTATAGGAAACCTTGACAGTAGAGTTGGGCCAGGACTGCCATCGTTGTCCCTTTCTTGCCTACACCCATCGGGTACAGAACCCTTTCTCTTTGCAAGCATATTTCCGGTTTAGGAAGGCTCGACATTAGAGTTGGGTTAGGTCTTTTGCTTTACCAAACGCCGATGGATGGGTCTGGGTCTCTGCCTGTTAGGAACTCTGGTAACTAGAAGCCCGTCTCGAGCTGACGGAGCTTGTAGTTCCCTTTCCTAGGGACTTTTCACTTTCTATTTGCAGTTCGCGCTGCCCTCTAGCGCTGTTCTGCCCTTTCATTGTTTCATTGTACTCTGTGTGAAACATATTTGTCTCTCGCCATGCATTTACCTTTACGTGCATTTTACATTGGCCGCCCCTCCAATGTTCGGACTGGACTGACTAGCTTCACTGTATGTCGACAGTGATGCTATATGTGGTGATGCTGGTGGTGTCGGAGATATTGTCTGTCTCTTGTGCAGTCAAATCTCTTTCCATCTGCTACCTCCACATTCTCGGACACGATCCCCAAATGATTTGGCCAGAATCAGCACGAGCTGCTGTATTTCTGTTTCCAGGGTGCACCACGTGGAGGTACATTTGGGATCTTGGTTATCTGCTAACCCTGGGTCCGCCTAGAGCAATGCGTTCCCTTTGCACCCCATGAGATGTGTTGAAAAGATTGAAAAAGAAAATTAACAAATATATTTCTAATGATAAACTACCGGTATATACATTTATGAGATGTGTTGAAAAGTTTGAAAAAGAAAATAAAAAATTATATTTCTAATGATAAACTAGATACATTTATGAAATGTGTTGAAAAGTTTGGAAAAGAAAATCAAAAAATATATTTCTAGTGACAAACTATATACAATTATGAAATGTGTTGAAAAGTTTGGAAAAGAAAATCAAAAAAATATATTTCTAGTGATAAACTAGATACATTTATGAAATATGTTGAAAGGTTTGAAAAAGAAAATCAAAAAATATATTTCTAATGATGAACTACAAACATTTATGAAATGTGTTGAAAAGTTTCAAAATCAAAGAAATATATTTCTAATGATAAACTATATACATTTATGAAATGTGTTGAAAGTTTGAAAAAGAAAATGCAAAGATATATTTCTAGTGATAATGTACCGGTAGATACATTTATGAGATGTGTTGAAAAGATTGAAATAGAAAATAAAATAATATATTTCTAATGATAAACTACCGGTAGATACATTTATGAGATGTGTTGAAAAGTTTGAAAAAGAAAATAAAAAAATATATTTCTAATGATGAACTACATACATTTATGAAATGTGTTGAAAAGTTTGGAAAAAAAAATAAAAAAAAATATATTTCTAATGATAAACTATATACATTTATGAAATGTGTTGAAAGTTTGAAAATGAAAATGCAAAGATATATTTCTAGTGATAATGTACCGGTAGATACATTTATGAGATGTGTTGAAAAGTTTGAAAAAGAAAATAAAAAAATATATTTCTAATGATAAACTGGATACATTGTGGAAATGTGTTGAAAAGTTTCAAAATCAAAGAAATGTTTTTCTAATGATAAACTAGATACATTTATGAAATATGTTGAAAGGTTTGAAAAAGAAAATCAAAAAATATATTTCTAATGATGAACTACATACATTTATGAAATGTTTTGACAAGTTTGAAAAATAAAATGAAAAGATATATTTCTAGTGATAATCTACCGGTAGATACATTTATGAGATGTGTTGAAAAGATTGAAAAAGAAAATAAAAAAATATATTTCTAATGATAAACTACCGGTAGATACATTTATGAGATGTGTTGAAAAGTTTGATAAAGAAAATAAAAAAATATATTTCTAATGAAAACTACCAGTAGATACATTTATAAGATGTGTTGAAAAGTTTGAAAAAGAAAATAAAAAAATATATTTCTAATGATAAACTAAATACATTGCTGAAATGTTTTGAAAAGTTTGGAAAAGAAATTTAAAAAAATATATTTCAATGGATAAACTATATACATTTATGAGATGTGTTGAAAAGTTTGAAAAAGAAAATAAAAAAATATATTTCTAATGATAAACTACCGGTATATACATTTATGAGATGTGTTGAAAAGTTTGAAAAAGAAAATAAAAAAAATATATTTCTAATGATAAACTGGATACATTGTGGAAATGTGTTGAAAAGTTTCAAAATCAAAGAAATATTTTTCTAATGATAAACTAGATACATTTATGAAATATATTGAAAGGTTTGAAAAAGAAAATCAAAAAATATATTTCTAATGATGAACTACATGCATTTATGAAAAGTTTTGACATGTTTGAAAAATAAAACGAAAAGATATATTTCTAGTGATAATCTACCGGTAGATACATTTATGAGATGTGTTGAAAAGATTGAAAAAGAAAATCAAAAAATATATTTCTAATGATAAACTAGATACATTTATGAAATGTGTTGAAAAGTTTGAAATTTAAAAAAAATATATTTCTAATTATAAACTGATACATTTATGAAATGTGTTGAAAAGTTTGAAATTTAAAAAAAATATATTTCTAATTATAAACTGATACATTTATGAAATGTGTTAAAAAGTTTGAAATTTAAAAAAAACATATTTCTAATGATAAACTATATACATTTATGAAATGTGTTGAAAGTTTGAAAAAGAAAATGCAAAGATATATTTCTAGTGATAATGTACCGGTAGATACATTTATGAGATGTGTTGAAAAGTTTGAAAAAGAAAATAAAAAAATATATTTCTAATGATAAACTACCGGTATATACATTTATGAGATGTGTTGAAAAGTTTGAAAAAGAAAATAAAAAAATATATTTCAAATGATAAACTAGATACATTTATGAAATGTGTTGACAAGTAAGAAAAAGAAAATGAAAAGATATATTTCTATTGATAATCTACTGATAGATACATTTATGAGATGTGTTGAAAAGATTGAAAAAGAAAATGAAAAGATATATTTCTAGTGATAATCTACCGGTAGATACATTTATGAGATGTGTTGAAAAGTTTGAAAAAGAAAATAAAAAAATATATTTCTAATGATAAACTACCGGTATATACATTTATGAGATGTGTTGAAAAGTTTGAAAAAGAAAATAAAAAAATATATTTCTAATGATAAACTAGATACATTTATGAAATGTGTTGACAAGTAAGAAAAAGAAAATGAAAAGATATATTTCTATTGATAATCTACTGATAGATACATTTATGAGATGTGTTGAAAAGATTGAAAAAGAAAATGAAAAGATATATTTCTAGTGATAATCTACCGGTAGATACATTTATGAGATGTGTTGAAAAGTTTGAAAAAGAAAATAAAAAAATATATTTCTAATGATAAACTGGATTTATTGCTGAAATGTGTTGAAAAGTTTCAAAATCAAAGAAATATTTTTCTAATGATAAATTAGATACATATATGAAATGTGTTGAAAAGTTTGAACAAGAAAATAAAAAAAAATATTTCTAATGATAAACTATATACATTTATGAAATGTGTTGACAAGTTTGAAAAAGAAAATTAAAAAAAATATTTCTAATGATAAACTACCGGTAGATACATTTATGAGATGTGTTGAAAAGTTTGAAAAAGAAAATGAAAATATATATTTCTAGTGATAATGTACCGGTAGATACATTTATGAGATGTGTTGAAAAGATTGAAAAAGAAAATAAAAAAAAATATTTCTAATGATAAACTACCGGTATATACATTTATGAGATGTGTTGAAAAGTTTGAAAAAGAAAATAAAAAATTATATTTCTAATGATAAACTATATACATTTATGAAATGTGTTGAAAATTTTGAAAATCAAAGAAATATATTTCTAATGATAAACTAGATACATTTATAAAATGTGTTGAAAAGTTTGGAAAAGAAAATAAAAAAAATATATTTCTAATGATAATGTACCGGTAGATACATTTATGAGATGTGTTGAAAAGATTGAAAAAGAAAATCAAAAAATATATTTCTAGTGACAAACTATATACAATTATGAAATATGTTGAAAGGTTTGAAAAAGAAAATCAAAAAATATATTTCTAATGATGAACTACATACATTTATGAAATGTGTTGAAAAGTTTGAAAAAGAAAATCAAAAAATATATTTCTAATGATGAACTACATACATTTATGAAATGTGTTGAAAAGTTTGGAAAAGAAAATAAAAAAAATATATTTCTAATGATAATCTACTGGTAGGTACATTTATGAAATGTGTTGAAAAGTTTCAAAATCAAAGAAATATATTTCTAATGATAAACTACGAGGCGTGTTCAAATGAAAACGGGACTTGTTACACCACGCGTGATAGAGCGCACTGATATTGATGACATTTTGCACTAGTAATGAGTATCCAATAATTTACATACGGTCACGTGTTCATCTTCCCAGCATGCATATGTGCTGCAGAAGACTGTTAACAATATGGCGAGTGTGATTCCGAACCCGTCCAAAGTGAATCAGCGTGCTGTGATCCAGTTTCTTTCATTTGAAGGATGTCAAGCAGTAGACATTCATCGGAGAATGAAGGCAGCATATGGTGACAAATGTTTGTCGAGGACCAGAGTGATGGAGTGGGTGCGTATGTTTAAAGACGGACGTGAGTTAACGGCAGATCTTGCAAGGCCAGGTCAGGCGCATATTGTTGCAACAGAAGAAGCCATAGCCGTGCTTGATAAAGCAGTACTGACTGACCGTCGTCGGAGCATTCGTTCGCTTGCAGAAGAATTCCATATGTCAATTGGGACAGCCCACATGGTTGTTCGGAAGAAATTGAACTATCGGAAGGTGTGTTCACAGTGGGTCCCACGGATGTTGACTGACCACCATAAGGAAGAACGGATGGAGTGGAGTTTGAACCACCTGATGCGTTACAGGGCAGAGGGTGATGCATTTCTGTTGAGCATTGTGGCAGGTGATGAATCGTGGTGCCACCACTATAAACCGAGCAGCAAAATTGACAGCATGCAATGGAAACATCCAGGTTCACCAAAACCCAAAAAATTCAAGACACAGGTTTCTGCAGATTTCCATTTGTTCGGACTGTTGAAGAAAGCACTAAAGGGACAGCGATTCAACAGCGACGCAGACGTGAAGACAGCGGTGACCACATGGTTCAGAGAACAGCCACGCAACTTTTTCTCCGACGGCATTCGACGTCTACCTAAACAGTGGGATGCTTGCCTAAATGCATACGGAGATTTTTTCTGATGAACCCAGGTGCATTCTTATTCACAAGTGGTTGCTTTGTTCAATTCCGTTGAAAATATTAAATTGCGTATGATACTTTTTAAATAAATCCACAAGTCCCGTTTTCATTTGAACACGCCTCGTAGATACATTTATGAAATGTGTTGAAAAGTTTGGAAAAGAAAATAAAAAAAATATATTTCTAATGATAAACTATATACATTTATGAAATGTGTTGAAAGTTTGAAAAAGAAAATGCAAAGATATATTTCTATGATAATGTACCGGTAGATACATTTATGAGATGTGTTGAAAAGTTTGAAAAAGAAAATAAAAAAATATATTTCTAATGATAAACTACCGGTAGATACATTTATGAGATGTGTTGAAAAGTTTGAAAAAGAAAAAAAAAGAAAAATATTTCTAATGATAAAAACTAGATACATTTATGAAATGTTTTGACAAGTTTGAAAAATAAAATGAAAAGATATATTTCTAGTGATAATCTACCGGTAGATACATTTATGAGATGTGTTGAAAAGTTTGAAATTAAAAAAAATATATTTCTAATTATAAACTGATACATTTATGAAATGTGTAAAAAAGTTTGAAATTTAAAAAAAACATATTTCTAATGATAAACTAGATACATTTATGAAATGTGTTGAAAGTTTGAAAAAGAAAATGAAAAGATATATTTCTATGATAATGTACCGGTAGATACATTTATGAGATGTGTTGAAAAGTTTGAAATAGAAAATAAAAAAATATATTTCTAATGATGAACTACATACATTTATGAAATGTGTTGAAAAGTTTGGAAAAGAAAATAAAAAAAATATATTTCTAATGATAATCTACTGGTAGGTACATTTATGAAATGTGTTGAAAAGTATCAAAATCAAAGAAATATATTTCTAATGATAAACTAGATACATTTATGAAATGTGTTGAAAAGTTTGGAAAAGAAAATAAAAAAAATATATTTCTAATGATAAACTATATACATTTATGAAATGTGTTGAAAGTTTGAAAAAGAAAATGCAAAGATATATTTCTAGTGATAATGTACCGGTAGATACATTTATGAGATGTGTTGAAAAGATTGAAATAGAAAATAAAAAAATATATTTCTAATGATAAACTACCGGTAGATACATTTATGAGATGTGTTGAAAAGTTTGAAAAAGAAAATAAAAAAATATATTTCTAATGATAAACTACCGGTAGATACATTTATGAGATGTGTTGAAAAGTTTGAAAAAGAAAATAAAAAAATATATTTCTAATGGTAAACTACCGGTATATACATTTATGTGATGTGTTGAAAAGTTTGAAATAGAAAATAAAAAAATATATTTCTAATGATAAACTACCGGTAGATACATTTATGAGATGTGTTGAAAAGTTTGAAAAAGAAAATAAAAAAATATATTTCTAATGATAAACTACCGGTATATACATTTATGAGATGTGTTGAAAAGTTTGATAAAGAAAATAAAAAAATATATTTCTAATGATAAACTGGATACATTTATGAAATATGTTGAAAGGTTTGAAAAAGAAAATCAAAAAATATATTTCTAATGATGAACTACATACATTTATGAAATGTTTTGATAAGTTTGAAAAATTAAATGAAAAGATATATTTCTAGTGATAATCTACTGGTAGATACATTTATGAGATGTGTTGAAAAGATTGAAAAAGAAAATGAAAAAATATATTTCCAATGATAAACTAGATACATTTATGAAATGTGTTGAAAAGTTTGAAATTTAAAAAAAACATATTTCTAATGATAAACTAGATACATTTATGAAATGTGTTGAAAAGTTTGGAAAAGAAAATCAAAAAATATTTTTCTAGTGATAAACTAGATACATTTATGAAATATGTTGAAAAGTTTGGAAAAGAAAAAAAAAAAATATGTTTCTAATGATAAACTATATACATTTATGAAATGTGTTGAAAAGATTGAAATAGAAAATAAAAAAAATATATTTCTAATGGTAAACTACCGGTAGATACATTTATGAGATGTGTTGAAAAGTTTGAAAAAGAAAATAAAAAAATATATTTCTAATGATAAACTACCGGTATATACATTTATGAGATGTGTTGAAAAGATTGAAAAAGAAAATAAAAAAATATATTTCTAGTGATAAATTACCGGTAGATACATTTATGAGATGTGTTGAAAAGTTTGAAAAAGAAAATAAAAAAATATATTTCTAATGATAAACTACCGGTATATACATTTATGAGATGTGTTGAAAAGTTTGAAAAAGAAAATAAAAAAATATATTTCTAATGATAAACTTGATACATTGCTGAAATGTGTTGAAAAGTTTCAAAATCAAAGAAATATTTTTCTAATGATAAACTAGATACATTTATGAAATGTGTAAAAAAGTTTTGAAATTTAAAAAAAACATATTTCTAATGATAAACTAGATACATTTATGAAATGTGTTGAAAGTTTGAAAAAGAAAATGAAAAGATATATTTCTATGATAATGTACCGGTAGATACATTTATGAGATTTTTTGAAAAGTTTGAAAAAGAAAAAAAAAGAAAAATATTTCTAATGATAAAAACTAGATACATTTATGAAATGTTTTGACAAGTTTGAAAAATAAAATGAAAAGATATATTTCTAGTGATAATCTACCGGTAGATACATTTATGAGATGTGTTGAAAAGATTGAAATAAAAAAAAATATATTTCTAATGATAAACTATATACATTTATGAAATGTGTTGAAAAGTTTGGAAAAGAAAATCAAAAAATATATTTCTAGTGATAAACTAGATACATTTATGAAATATGTTGAAAAGTTTGAACAAGAAAATTGAAAAAAATATATTTCTAATGATAAACTATATACATTTATGAAATGTGTTGAAAAGTTTGGAAAAGAAAATCAAAAAATATATTTCTAGTGATAAACTAGATACATTTATGAAATATGTTGAAAGGTTTGAAAAAAAAAATCAAAAAATATATTTCTAATGATGAACTACATACATTTATGAAATGTGTTGAAAAGTTTGAAAAAGAAAATCAAAAAATATATTTCTAATGATTAACTACATACATTTATGAAACGTGTTGAAAAGTTTGGAAAAGAAAATAACAAAAATATATTTCTAATGATAATCTACTGGTAGGTACATTTATGAAATGTGTTGAAAAGTATCAAAATCAAAGAAATATATTTCTAATGATAAACTAGATACATTTATGAAATGTGTTGAAAAGTTTGGAAAAGAAAATAAAAAAAATATATTTCTAATGATAAACTATATACATTTATGAAATGTGTTGAAAGTTTGAAAAAGAAAATGCAAAGATATATTTCTAGTGATAATGTACCGGTAGATACATTTATGAGATGTGTTGAAAAGATTGAAATAGAAAATAAAAAAATATATTTCTAATGATAAACTACCGGTAGATACATTTATGAGATGTGTTGAAAAGTTTGAAAAAGAAAATAAAAAAATATATTTCTAATGATAAACTACCGGTAGATACATTTATGAGATGTGTTGAAAAGTTTGAAAAAGAAAATAAAAAAATATATTTCTAATGGTAAACTACCGGTATATACATTTATGTGATGTGTTGAAAAGTTTGAAATAGAAAATAAAAAAATATATTTCTAATGATAAACTACCGGTAGATACATTTATGAGATGTGTTGAAAAGTTTGAAAAAGAAAATAAAAAAATATATTTCTAATGATAAACTACCGGTATATACATTTATGAGATGTGTTGAAAAGTTTGAAAAAGAAAATAAAAAAATATATTTCTAATGATAAACTGGATACATTTATAAAATATGTTGAAAGGTTTCAAAAAGAAAATAAAAAAATATATTTCTAATGATGAACTACATACATTTATGAAATGTTTTGACAAGTTTGAAAAATTAAATGAAAAGATATATTTCTAGTGATAATCTACCGGTAGATACATTTATGAGATGTGTTGAAAAGATTGAAAAAGAAAATGAAAAAATATATTTCCAATGATAAACTAGATACATTTATGAAATGTGTTGAAAAGTTTGAAATTTAAAAAAAAACATATTTCTAATGATAAACTAGATACATTTATGAAATGTGTTGAAAAGTTTGGAAAAGAAAATCAAAAAATATTTTTCTAGTGATAAACTAGATACATTTATGAAATATGTTGAAAAGTTTGGAAAAGAAAATAAAAAAAATATGTTTCTAATGATAAACTATATACATTTATGAAATGTGTTGAAAAGATTGAAATAGAAAATAAAAAAATATATTTCTAATGATAAACTACCGGTAGATACATTTATGAGATGTGTTGAAAAGTTTGAAAAAGAAAATAAAAAAATTTATTTCTAATGATAAACTACCGGTAGATACATTTATGAGATGTGTTGAAAAGTTTGAAAAAGAAAATAAAAAAATATATTTCTAATGGTAAACTACCGGTATATACATTTATGTAAAAGTTTGAAAAAGAAAATACATTGATACATTGCTGAAATGTGTTGAAAAGTTTCAAAATCAAAGAAATATTTTTCTAATGATAAACTAGATACATTTATGAAATGTGTAAAAAAGTTTGAAATTTAAAAAAAACATATTTCTAATGATAAACTAGATACATTTATGAAATGTGTTGAAAGTTTGAAAAAGAAAATAAAAAAATATATTTCTAATGATAAACTACCGGTAGATACATTTATGAGATGTGTTGAAAAGTTTGAAATAAAAAAAAATATATTTCTAATTATAAATTGATACATTTATGAAATGTGTTAAAAAGTTTGAACAAGAAAATTGAAAAAAATATATTTCTAATGATAAACTATATACATTTATGAAATGTGTTGAAAAGTTTGGAAAAGAAAATCAAAAAATATATTTCTAGTGATAAACTAGATACATTTATGAAATATGTTGAAAAGTTTGAACAAGAAAATTGAAAAAAATATATTTCTAATGATAAACTATATACATTTATGAAATGTGTTGAAAAGTTTGGAAAAGAAAATCAAAAAATATATTTCTAGTGATAAACTAGATACATTTATGAAATATGTTGAAAGGTTTGAAAAAGAAAATCAAAAAATATATTTCTAATGATGAACTACATACATTTATGAAATGTGTTGAAAAGTTTGGAAAAGAAAATAAAAAAAATATATTTCTAATGATAATCTACCGGTAGATACATTTATAAAATGTGTTGAAAAGTTTGAAAAAGAAAATAAAAAAATATATTTCTAATGATAAACTACCGGTATATACATTTATGAGATGTGTTGAAAAGTTTGAAAAAGAAAATAAAAAAATATATTTCTAATGATAAACTACCGGTATATACATTTATGAGATGTGTTGAAAAGTTTGAAAAAGAAAATAAAAAAATATATTTCTAATGATAAACTTGATACATTGCTGAAATGTGTTGAAAATTTTTAAAATCAAAGAAATATTTTTCTAATGATAAACTAGATACATTTATGAAATATGTTGAAAGGTTTGAAAAAGAAAATCAAAAAATATATTTCTAATGATGAACTACATACATTTATGAAATGTTTTGACAAGTTTGAAAAATAAAATGAAAAGATATATTTCTAGTGATAATCTACCGGTAGATACATTTATGAGATGTGTTGAAAAGTTTGAAAAAGAAAATAAAAAATATATATTTCTAATGATAAACTAAATACATTGCTGAAATGTTTTGAAAAGTTTCAAAATCAAAGAAATATTTTTCTAATGATAAATTAGATACATTTATGAAATGTGTTGAAAACTTTGAACAAGAAAATAAAAAAAAAATATTTCTAATGATAAACTATATACATTTATGAAATGTTTTGACAAGTTTGAAAAATAAAATGAATAGATATATTTCAAGTGATAATCTACCGGTAGATACATTTATGAGATGTGTTGAAAAGATTGAAAAAGAAAATCAAAAAATATATTTCTAATGATAAACTGATACATTTATGAAATGTGTTGAAAAGTTTGGAAAAGAAAATCAAAAAATATTTTTCTAGTGATAAACTAGATACATTTATGAAATATGTTGAAAAGTTTGGAAAAGAAAATAAAAAAAATATGTTTCTAATGATAAACTATATACATTTATGAAATGTGTTGAAAAGATTGAAATAGAAAATAAAAAAATATATTTCTAGTGATAAACTACCGGTAGATACATTTATGAGATGTGTTGAAAAGTTTGAAAAAGAAAATAAAAAAATATATTTCTAATGGTAAACTACCGGTAGATACATTTATGAGATGTGATGAAAAGTTTGAAAAAGAAAATAAAAAAATATATTTCTAATGATAAACTACCGGTATATACATTTATGAGATGTGTTGAAAAGTTTGAAAAAGAAAATAAAAAAATATATTTCTAATGATAAACTTGATACATTGCTGAAATGTGTTGAAAAGTTTCAAAATCAAAGAAATATTTTTCTAATGATAAACTAGATACATTTATGAAATATGTTGAAAGGTTTGAAAAAGAAAATCAAAAAATATATTTCTAATGATGAACTACATACATTTATGAAATGTTTTGACAAGTTTGAAAAATAAAATGAAAAGATATATTTCTAGTGATAATCTACCGGTAGATACATTTATGAGATGTGTTGAAAAGATTGAAAAAGAAAATCAAAAAATATATTTCTAATGATAAACTAGATACATTTATGAAATGTGTTGAAAAGTTTGGAAAAGAAAATCAAAAAATATATTTCTAGTGATAAACTAGATACATTTATGATATATGTTGAAAAGTTTGAACAAGAAAATTGAAAAAAAAATATGTTTCTAATGATAAACTATATACATTTATGAAATGTGTTGAAAAGTATGGAAAAGAAAATCAAAAAATATATTTCTAATAAAACTACCGGTAGATACATTTATGAGATGTGTTGAAAGGTTTGAAAAAGAAAATCAAAAAATATATTTCTATTGATGAACTACATACATTTATGAAATGTGTTGAAAAGTTTGGAAAAGAAAATAAAAAAAATATATTTCTAATGATAATCTACTGGTAGGTACATTTATGAAATGTGTTGAAAAGTATCAAAATCAAAAAAATATATTTCTAACGATAAACTAGATACATTTACGAAATGTGTTGAAAAGTTTGGAAAAGAAAATAAAAAAAATATATTTCTAATGATAAACTATATACATTTATGAAATGTGTTGAAAGTTTGAAAAAGAAAATGCAAAGATATATTTCTAGTGATAATGTACCGGTAGATACATTTATGAGATGTGTTGAAAAGATTGAAAAAGAAAATGAAAAAATATATTTCCAATGATAAACTAGATACATTTATGAAATGTGTTGAAAAGTTTGAAATTTAAAAAAAATATATTTCTAATTATAAACTGATACATTTATGAAATGTGTTGAAAAGTTTGAAATTTAAAAAAAACATATTTCTAATGATAAACTAGATACATTTATGAAATGTGTTGAAAAGTTTGGAAAAGAAAATCAAAAAATATTTTTCTAGTGATAAACTAGATACATTTATGAAATATGTTGAAAAGTTTGGAAAAGAAAATAAAAAAAATATGTTTCTAATGATAAACTATATACATTTATGAAATGTGTTGAAAAGATTGAAATAGAAAATAAAAAAATATATTTCTAGTGATAAACTACCGGTAGATACATTTATGAGATGTGTTGAAAAGTTTGAAAAAGAAAATAAAAAAATATATTTCTAATGGTAAACTACCGGTAGATACATTTATGAGATGTGTTGAAAAGTTTGAAAAAGAAAATCAAAAAATATATTTCTAATGATGAACTACATACATTTATGAAATGTTTTGACAAGTTTGAAAAATAAAATGAAAAGATATATTTCTAGTGATAATCTACCGGTAGATACATTTATGAGATGTGTTGAAAAGATTGAAAAAGAAAATCAAAAAATATATTTCTAATGATAAACTAGATACATTTATGAAATGTGTTGAAAAGTTTGAAATTTAAAAAAAACATATTTCTAATGATAAACTAGATACATTTATGAAATGTGTTGAAAAGTTTGGAAAAGAAAATCAAAAAATATTTTTCTAGTGATAAACTAGATACATTTATGAAATATGTTGAAAAGTTTGGAAAAGAAAATAAAAGAAATATATTTCTAATGATAAACTATATACATTTATGAAATGTGTTGAATGTTTGAAAAAGAAAATGAAAAGATATATTTCTAGTGATAATGTACCGGTAGATACATTTATGAGATGTGTTGAAAAGATTGAAAAAGAAAATAAAAAAATATATTTCTAATGATAAACTACCGGTAGATACATTTATGAGATGTGTTGAAATGTTTGAAAAAGAAAATAAAAAAATATATTTCTAATGATAAACTTGATACATTGCTGAAATGTGTTGAAAAGTTTCAAAATCAAAGAAATATTTTTCTAATGATAAACTAGATACATTTATGAAATATGTTGAAAGGTTTGAAAAAGAAAATCAAAAAATATATTTCTAATGATGAACTACATACATTTATGAAATGTTTTGACAAGTTTGAAAAATAAAATGAAAAGATATATTTCTAGTGATAATCTACCGGTAGATACATTTATGAGATGTGTTGAAAAGATTGAAAAAGAAAATCAAAAAATATATTTCTAATGATAAACTAGATACATTTATGAAATGTGTTGAAAAGTTTGGAAAAGAAAATCAAAAAATATATTTCTAGTGATAAACTAGATACATTTATGATATATGTTGAAAAGTTTGAACAAGAAAATTGAAAAAAAAATATGTTTCTAATGATAAACTATATACATTTATGAAATGTGTTGAAAAGTATGGAAAAGAAAATCAAAAAATATATTTCTAATAAAACTACCGGTAGATACATTTATGAGATGTGTTGAAAGGTTTGAAAAAGAAAATCAAAAAATATATTTCTATTGATGAACTACATACATTTATGAAATGTGTTGAAAAGTTTGGAAAAGAAAATAAAAAAAATATATTTCTAATGATAATCTACTGGTAGGTACATTTATGAAATGTGTTGAAAAGTATCAAAATCAAAGAAATATATTTCTAACGATAAACTAGATACATTTATGAAATGTGTTGAAAAGTTTGGAAAAGAAAATAAAAAAAATATATTTCTAATGATAAACTATATACATTTATGAAATGTGTTGAAAGTTTGAAAAAGAAAATGCAAAGATATATTTCTAGTGATAATGTACCGGTAGATACATTTATGAGATGTGTTGAAAAGATTGAAAAAGAAAATGAAAAAATATATTTCCAATGATAAACTAGATACATTTATGAAATGTGTTGAAAAGTTTGAAATTTAAAAAAAATATATTTCTAATTATAAACTGATACATTTATGAAATGTGTTGAAAAGTTTGAAATTTAAAAAAAACATATTTCTAATGATAAACTAGATACATTTATGAAATGTGTTGAAAAGTTTGAAATTTAAAAAAAACATATTTCTAATGATAAACTAGATACATTTATGAAATGTGTTGAAAAGTTTGGAAAAGAAAATCAAAAAATATTTTTCTAGTGATAAACTAGATACATTTATGAAATATGTTGAAAAGTTTGGAAAAGAAAATAAAAAAAATATGTTTCTAATGATAAACTATATACATTTATGAGATGTGTTGAAAAGTTTGAAAAAGAAAATAAAAAAATATATTTCTAATGGTAAACTACCGGTAGATACATTTATGAGATGTGTTGAAAAGTTTGAAAAAGAAAATCAAAAAATATATTTCTAATGATGAACTACATACATTTATGAAATGTTTTGACAAGTTTGAAAAATAAAATGAAAAGATATATTTCTAGTGATAATCTACCGGTAGATACATTTATGAGATGTGTTGAAAAGATTGGAAAAGAAAATAAAAAAAATATGTTTCTAATGATAAACTATATACATTTATGAAATGTGTTGAAAAGATTGAAATAGAAAATAAAAAAATATATTTCTATTGATAAACTACCGGTAGATACATTTATGAGATGTGTTGAAAAGTTTGAAAAAGAAAATAAAAAAATATATTTCTAATGGTAAACTACCGGTAGATACATTTATGAGATGTGTTGAAAAGTTTGAAAAAGAAAATAAAAAAATATATTTCTAATGATAAACTTGATACATTGCTGAAATGTGTTGAAAAGTTTCAAAATCAAAGAAATATTTTTCTAATGATAAACTAGATACATTTATGAAATATGTTGAAAGGTTTGAAAAAGAAAATCAAAAAATATATTTCTAATGATGAACTACATACATTTATGAAATGTTTTGACAAGTTTGAAAAATAAAATGAAAAGATATATTTCTAGTGATAATCTACCGGTAGATACATTTATGAGATGTGTTGAAAAGATTGAAAAAGAAAATCAAAAAATATATTTCTAATGATAAACTAGATACATTTATGAAATGTGTTGAAAAGTTTGGAAAAGAAAATCAAAAAATATATTTCTAGTGATAAACTAGATACATTTATGATATATGTTGAAAAGTTTGAACAAGAAAATTGAAAAAAAAATATGTTTCTAATGATAAACTATATACATTTATGAAATGTGTTGAAAAGTATGGAAAAGAAAATCAAAAAATATATTTCTAATAAAACTACCGGTAGATACATTTATGAGATGTGTTGAAAGGTTTGAAAAAGAAAATCAAAAAATATATTTCTATTGATGAACTACATACATTTATGAAATGTGTTGAAAAGTTTGGAAAAGAAAATAAAAAAAATATATTTCTAATGATAATCTACTGGTAGGTACATTTATGAAATGTGTTGAAAAGTATCAAAATCAAAGAAATATATTTCTAACGATAAACTAGATACATTTATGAAATGTGTTGAAAAGTTTGGAAAAGAAAATAAAAAAAATATATTTCTAATGATAAACTATATACATTTATGAAATGTGTTGAAAGTTTGAAAAAGAAAATGCAAAGATATATTTCTAGTGATAATGTACCGGTAGATACATTTATGAGATGTGTTGAAAAGATTGAAAAAGAAAATGAAAAAATATATTTCCAATGATAAACTAGATACATTTATGAAATGTGTTGAAAAGTTTGAAATTTAAAAAAAACATATTTCTAATGATAAACTAGATACATTTATGAAATGTGTTGAAAAGTTTGGAAAAGAAAATCAAAAAATATTTTTCTAGTGATAAACTAGATACATTTATGAAATATGTTGAAAAGTTTGGAAAAGAAAATAAAAAAAATATGTTTCTAATGATAAACTATATACATTTATGAGATGTGTTGAAAAGTTTGAAAAAGAAAATAAAAAAATATATTTCTAATGGTAAACTACCGGTAGATACATTTATGAGATGTGTTGAAAAGTTTGAAAAAGAAAATCAAAAAATATATTTCTAATGATGAACTACATACATTTATGAAATGTTTTGACAAGTTTGAAAAATAAAATGAAAAGATATATTTCTAGTGATAATCTACCGGTAGATACATTTATGAGATGTGTTGAAAAGATTGAAAAAGAAAATCAAAAAATATATTTCTAGTGATAAACTAGATACATTTATGAAATGTGTTGAAAAGTTTGAAATTTAAAAAAAATATATTTCTAATTATAAACTGATACATTTATGAAATGTGTTGAAAAGTTTGAAATTTAAAAAAAACATATTTCTAATGATAAACTAGATACATTTATGAAATGTGTTGAAAAGTTTGGAAAAGAAAATCAAAAAATATATTTCTAGTGATAAACTAGATACATTTATGAAATATGTTGAAAAGTTTGGAAAAGAAAATAAAAGAAATATATTTCTAATGATAAACTATATACATTTATGAAATGTGTTGAATGTTTGAAAAAGAAAATGAAAAGATATATTTCTAGTGATAATGTACCGGTAGATACATTTATGAGATGTGTTGAAAAGATTGAAAAAGAAAATAAAAAAATATATTTCTAATGATAAACTACCGGTAGATACATTTATGAGATGTGTTGAAATGTTTGAAAAAGAAAATAAAAAAATATATTTCTAATGAAAACTACCAGTAGATACATTTATGAGATGTGTTGAAAAGTTTGAAAAAGAAAATAAAAAAAATATATTTCTAATGATAAACTAAATACATTGCTGAAATGTTTTGAAAAGTTTCAAAATCAAAGAAATATTTTTCTAATGATAAATTAGATACATTTATGAAATGTGTTGAAAACTTTGAACAAGAAAATAAAAAAAAAATATTTATAATGATAAACTATATACATTTATGAAATGTTTTGACAAGTTTGAAAAATAAAATGAATAGATATATTTCTAGTGATAATCTACCGGTAGATACATTTATGAGATGTGTTGAAAAGATTGAAAAAGAAAATCAAAAAATATATTTCTAATGATAAACTAGATACATTTATGAAATGTGTTGAAAAGTTTGAAATTTAAAAAAAAAATATTTCTAATTATAAACTGATACATTTATGAAATGTGTTAAAAAGTTTGAAATTTAAAAAAAAACATATTTATAATGATAAACTAGATACATTTATGAAATGTGTTGAAAAGTTTGGAAAAGAAAATCAAAAAATATATTTCTAGTGATAAACTAGATACATTTATGATATATGTTGAAAAGTTTGAACAAGAAAATTGAAAAAAAAATATGTTTCTAATGATAAACTATATACATTTATGAAATGTGTTGAAAAGTATGGAAAAGAAAATCAAAAAATATATTTCTAATAAAACTACCGGTAGATACATTTATGAGATGTGTTGAAAAGTTTGAAAAAGAAAATAAAAAAATATATTTCTAATGATAAACTAGATACATTGCTGAAATGTTTTGAAAAGTTTGGAAAAGAAAATGCAAAGATATATTTCTAGTGATAATGTACCGGTAGATACATTTATGAGATGTGTTGAAAAGATTGAAATAGAAAATAAAAAAATATATTTCTAATGATAAACTACCGGTAGATACCTTTATGAGATGTGTTGAAAAGTTTGAAAGAAAAAATAAAAAAATATATTTCTAATGATAAACTGGATACATTGCTGAAATGTGTTGAAAAGTTTTAAAATCAAAGAAATATGTTTCTAATGATAAACTAGATACATTTATGAAATATGTTGAAAGGTTTGAAAAAGAAAATCAAAAAATATATTTCTAATGATGAACTACATACATTTATGAAATGTTTTGATAAGTTTGAAAAATAAAATGAAAAGATATATTTCTAGTGATAATCTACCGGTAGATACATTTATGAGATGTGTTGAAAAGATTGAAAAAGAAAATCAAAAAATATATTTCCAATGATAAACTAGATACATTTATGAAATATGTTGAAAGGTTTGAAAAATAAAATAAAATAATATATTTCTAATGATGAACTACATACATTTATGAAATGTGTTGAAAAGTTTCAAAATCAAAGAAATATATTTCTAATGATAAACTAGATACATTTATGAAATGTGTTGAAAAGTTTGGAAAAGAAAATAAAAAAAATATATTTCTAATGATAAACTATATACATTTATGAAATGTTTTGACAAGTTTGAAAAATAAAATGAAAAGATATATTTCTAGTGATAATCTACCGGTAGATACATTTATTAGATGTGTTGAAAAGATTGAAAAAGAAAATCAAAAAATATATTTTAATGATAAACTAGATACATTTATGAAATGTGTTGAAAAGTTTGAAATTTAAAAAAAATATATTTTAATTATAAACTGATTCATTTATGAAATGTGTTAAAAAGTTTGAAATTTAAAAAAAACATATTTCTAATGATAAACTAGATACATTTATGAAATGTGTTGAAAAGTTTGGAAAAGAAAATCAAAAAATATATTTCTAGTGATAAACTAGATACATTTATGAAATATGTTGAAAAGTTTGGAAAAGAAAATAAAAAAAATATATTTCTAATGATAATCTACTGGTAGGTACATTTATGAAATGTGTTGAAAAGTATCAAAATCAAAGAAATATATTTCTAATGATAAACTAGATACATTTATGAAATGTGTTGAAAAGTTTGGAAAAGAAAATAAAAAAAATATATTTCTAATGATAATCTACTGGTAGGTACATTTATGAAATGTGTTGAAAAGTATCAAAATCAAAGAAATATATTTCTAATGATAAACTAGATACATTTATGAAATGTGTTGAAAGTTTGAAAAAGAAAATGCAAAGATATATTTCTAGTGATAATGTACTGGTAGATACATTTATGAGATGTGTTGAAAAGATTGAAATAGAAAATAAAAAAATATATTTCTAATGATAAACTACCGGTAGATACATTTATGAGATGTGTTGAAAAGTTTGAAAAAGAAAATAAAAAAATATATTTCTAATGGTAAACTACCGGTATATACATTTATGTGATGTGTTGAAAAGTTTGAAATAGAAAATAAAAAAATATATTTCTAATGGTAAACTACCGGTAGATACATTTATGAGATGTGTTGAAAAGTTTGAAAAAGAAAATAAAAAATATATTTCTAATGGTAAACTACCGGTATATACATTTATGTGATGTGTTGAAAAGTTTGAAATAGAAAATAAAAAAATATATTTCTAATGATAAACTATATACATTTATGAAATGTGTTGAAAGTTTGAAAAAGAAAATGCAAAGATATATTTCTAGTGATAATGTACCGGTAGATACATTTATGAGATGTGTTGAAAAGATTGAAAAAGAAAATGAAAAAATATATTTCCAATGATAAACTAGATACATTTATGAAATGTGTTGAAAAGTTTGAAATTTAAAAAAAATATATTTCTAATTATAAACTGATACATTTATGAAATGTGTTGAAAAGTTTGAAATTTAAAAAAAAAATATTTCTAATGATAAACTAGATACATTTATGAAATGTGTTGAAAAGTTTGGAAAAGAAAATCAAAAAATATATTTCTAGTGATAAACTAGATACATTTATGAAATATGTTGAAAAGTTTGGAAAAGAAAATAAAAAAAATATGTTTCTAATGATAAACTATATACATTTATGAAATGTGTTGAAAAGATTGAAATAGAAAATAAAAAAATATATTTCTAGTGATAAACTACCGGTATATACATTGATGAGATGTGTTGAAAAGTTTGAAAAAGAAAATAAAAAAATATATTTCTAATGGTAAACTACCGGTAGATACATTTATGAGATGTGTTGAAAAGTTTGAAAAAGAAAATCAAAAAATATATTTCTAATGATGAACTACATACATTTATGAAATGTTTTGACAAGTTTGAAAAATAAAATGAAAAGATATATTTCTAGTGATAATCTACCGGTAGATACATTTATGAGATGTGTTGAAAAGATTGAAAAAGAAAATCAAAAAATATATTTCTAATGATAAACTAGATACATTTATGAAATGTGTTGAAAAGTTTGAAATTTAAAAAAAATATATTTCTAATTATAAACTGATACATTTATGAAATGTGTTAAAAAGTTTGAAATTTAAAAAAAACATATTTCTAATGATAAACTAGATACATTTATGAAATGTGTTGAAAAGTTTGGAAAAGAAAATCAAAAAATATTTTTCTAGTAATAAACTAGATACATTTATGAAATATGTTGAAAAGTTTGGAAAAGAAAATAAAAGAAATATATTTCTAATGATAAACTATATACATTTATGAAATGTGTTGAATGTTTGAAAAAGAAAATGAAAAGATATATTTCTAGTGATAATGTACCGGTAGATACATTTATGAGATGTGTTGAAAAGATTGAAAAAGAAAATAAAAAAATATATTTCTAATGATAAACTACCGGTAGATACATTTATGAGATGTGTTGAAATGTTTGAAAAAGAAAATAAAAAAATATATTTCTAATGAAAACTACCAGTAGATACATTTATGAGATGTGTTGAAAAGTTTGAAAAAGAAAATAAAAAAAATATATTTCTAATGATAAACTAAATACATTGCTGAAATGTTTTGAAAAGTTTCAAAATCAAAGAAATATATTTCTAATGATAAACTATATACATTTATGAAATGTTTTGACAAGTTTGAAAAATAAAATGAATAGATATATTTCTAGTGATAATCTACCGGTAGATACATTTATGAGATGTGTTGAAAAGATTGAAAAAGAAAATCAAAAAATATATTTCTAGTGATAAACTAGATACATTTATGAAATGTGTTGAAAGGTTTGAAAAAGAAAATCAAAAAATATGTTTCTAATGATGAACTACATACATTGCTGAAATGTGTTGAAAAGTTTCAAAATCAAAGAAAAATATTTCTAATGATAAACTATATACATTTGTGAAATGTGTTGACAAGTTTGAAAAATTAAATGAAAAGATATATTTCTAGTGACAATCTACTGGTAGATACATTTATGAGATGTGTTGAAAAGATTGAAAAATAAAATTAAATGAAATATTTCTAATGATAAACTACCGGTAGATACATGTATGAGATGTGTTGAAAAGATTGAAAAAGAAAATTAAAAGAAATATTTCTAATTATAAACTATATACATTTATAAAATGAGTTGAAAAGTTTGAAAAAGAAAATGAAAAGATGTATTTCTAGTGATAATCTACCGGTAGATACATTTATAAAATGTGTTGAAAAGTTTGAAAATCAAAAAAATATATTTCTAATGATAAACTTTATAGATTTATGAAATGTGTTGAAAAGTTTGAAAATCAAAGAAATATATTTCTAATGATAAACTAGATACATTTATGAAATGTGTTGAAAAGTTTGAACAAGAAAATAAAAAAAAATATTTCTAATTATAAACTATATACATTTATAAAATGAGTTGAAAAGTTTGAAAAAGAAAATGAAAAGATGTATTTCTAGTGATAATCTACCGGTAGATACATTTATTAGATGTGTTGAAAAGATTGAAAAATTAAATTAAAAGTATATTTCTAATGATAAACTACCGGTAGATACATTTATGAGTTGTGTTGAAAAGATTGAAAAAGAAAATTAAAAAATATATTTCTAATGATAAACTACCGGTCGATACATTTATGCGATGTGTTGAAAAGTTTGAAAAAGAAAATAAAAAAATATATTTCTAATGATAAACTACTGGTATATACATTTATGAGATGTGTTGAACAGTTTGAAAAAGAAAATAAAAAAATATATTTCTAATGATAAACTAGATACATTGCTGAAATGTGTTGAAAAGTTTCAAAATCAAAGAAATATTTTTCTAATGATAAATTAGATACATTTATGAAGTGTGTTGAAAAGTTTGGAAAAGAAAGTGAAAAAAATATATTTCTAATGATAAACTATTATACATTTATGAAATGTGTTGAAAAGATTGAACAAGAAAATGAAAAAAAATATTTCTAATGATAAACTACCAGTAGATACATTTATGAGATGTGTTGAAAAGTTTGGAAAAGAAAATCAAAAAATATATTTCTAGTGATAAACTAGATACATTTATGAAATATGTTGAAAAGTTTGAACAAGAAAATAAAAAAAAATATTTCTAATGATAAACTATATACATTTATGAAATGTGTTGAAAAATTTGAAAAAGAAAATGAAAAGATATATTTCTAGTGATAATCTACCGGTAGATACATTTATGAGATGTGTTGAAAAGTTTGGAAAAGAAAATCAAAAAATATATTTCTAATGATAAACTAGATACATTTATGAAATGTGTTGAAAAGTTTGGAAAAGAAAATGAAAAAATATATTTCTAGTGATAAACTAGATACATTTATGAAATATGTTGAAAGGTTTGAAAAAGAAAATAAAATAATATATTTCTAATGATGAACTACATACATTTATGAAATGTGTTGAAAAGTTTCAAAATCAAAGAAATATATTTCTAATGATAAACTATATACATTTATGAAATGTGTTGAAAAGTTTGGAATAGAAAATCAAAAAATATATTTCTAATAAAACTACCGGTAGATACATTTATGAGAAAATCAAAAAATATATTTCTAATGATGAACTACATACATTTATGAAATGTGTTGAAAGTTTTAAAAAGAAAATGAAAAAATATATTTCTAGTGATAAACTACCGGTAGATACATTTATGAGATGTGTTGAAAAGTTTGAAAAAGAAAATAAAAAAATATTTTTCTAATGATAAACTATATACATTTATGAAATGTGTTGAAAAGATTGAACAAGAAAATGAAAATAAATATTTCTAATGATAAACTACTGGTAGATACATTTATAAAATGTGCTGAAAAGTTTGAAAAATAAAATTTAAAAAAAATATTTCTAATGATAAACTATATACATTTTTAAAATGTGTTGAAAAGTTTGAAAAAGAAAATGAAAAGATATATTTCTAATGATAATCTACCGGTAGATACATTTATGAGATGTGTTGAAAAGTTTGAAAAACAAAATCAAAAAATATATTTATAATGATAAACTAGATACATTTATGAAATGTGTTGAAAAGCTTGGAAAAGAAAATCAAAAAATATATTTCTAGTGATAAACTAGATACATTTATGAAATGTGTTGAAAGGTTTGAAAAAGAAAATCAAAAAATATGTTTCTAATGATGAACTACATACATTGCTGAAATGTGTTGAAAAGTTTCAAAATCAAAGAAAAATATTTCTAATGATAAACTATATACATTTGTGAAATGTGTTGACAAGTTTGAAAAATTAAATGAAAAGATATATTTCTAGTGACAATCTACTGGTAGATACATTTATGAGATGTGTTGAAAAGATTGAAAAATAAAATTAAATGAAATATTTCTAATGATAAACTACCGGTAGATACATGTATGAGATGTGTTGAAAAGATTGAAAAAGAAAATTAAAAAAAATATTTCTAATTATAAACTATATACATTTATAAAATGAGTTGAAAAGTTTGAAAAAGAAAATGAAAAGATGTATTTCTAGTGATAATCTACCGGTAGATACATTTATAAAATGTGTTGAAAAGTTTGAAAATCAAAAAAATATATTTCTAATGATAAACTTTATAGATTTATGAAATGTGTTGAAAAGTTTGAAAATCAAAGAAATATATTTCTAATGATAAACTAGATACATTTATG
Organism: Meghimatium bilineatum; assembly: GCA_034231615.1. NCBI lineage: Eukaryota > Metazoa > Mollusca > Gastropoda > Stylommatophora > Philomycidae > Meghimatium > Meghimatium bilineatum. The sequence continues at coordinate 60,162,618 of CM067300.1, read as the reverse complement.
AAATGTGTTGAAAAGTTTGAACAAGAAAATAAAAAAAAATATTTCTAATTATAAACTATATACATTTATAAAATGAGTTGAAAAGTTTGAAAAAGAAAATGAAAAGATGTATTTCTAGTGATAATCTACCGGTAGATACATTTATAAAATGTGTTGAAAAGTTTGAAAAAGAAAATTTAAAAAAAATATTTCAAATGATAAACTAGATACATTTATGAAATATGTTGAAAGGTTTGAAAAAGAAAATCAAAAAATATATTTCTAATGATGAACTACATACATTTATGAAATGTGTTGACAAGTTTCAATATCAAAGAAATATATTTCTAATGATAAACTAGATACATTTATGAAATTTGTTCAAAAGTTTGGAAAAGAAAATAAAAAAATATATTTCTAATGATAAACTATATACATTTATGAAATGTGTTGAAAAGATTGATAAAGAAAATTAAAAAAAATATTTCTAATGATAAACTACCGGTAGATACATTTATGAGATGTGTTGAAAAGTTTGAAAATCAAAAAAATATATTTCTAATGATAAACTATATAGATTTATGAAATGTGTTGAAAAGTTTGAAAATCAAAGAAATATATTTCTAATGATAAACTAGATACATTTATGAGATGTGTTGAAAAGATTGAAAAATAAAATTAAATGAAATATTTCTAATGATAAACTACTGGTAGATACATGTATGAGATGTGTTGAAAAGTTTGGAAAATAAAATAAAAAATATATTTCTTATGATAAACTACCGGTATATACATTTATGAGATGTGTTGAAAAGTTTGAAACAGAAAATGAAAAAATATATTTCTAATGATAAACTAGATACATTGCTGAAATGTGTTGAAAAGTTTCAAAATCAAAGAAATATTGTTCTAATGATAAATTAGATACATTTATGAAATGTGTTGAAAAGTTTGAACAAGAAAATTAAAAAAAAATATTTCTAATGATAAACTATATACATTTATGAAATGTGTTGACAAGTTTGAAAAATAAAATGAAAAGATATATTTCTAGTGATAATCTACTGATAGATACATTTATGAGATGTGTTGAAAAGATTGAAAAATAAAATTAAAAGAAATATTTCTAATGATAAACTACCGGTAGATACATTTATTAGATGTGTTGAAAAGATTGAAAAATTAAATTAAAAGTATATTTCTAATGATAAACTACCGGTAGATACATTTATGAGTTGTGTTGAAAAGATTGAAAAAGAAAATTAAAAAATATATTTCTAATGATAAACTACCGGTCGATACATTTATGCGATGTGTTGAAAAGTTTGAAAAAGAAAATAAAAAAATATATTTCTAATGATAAACTACTGGTATATACATTTATGAGATGTGTTGAACAGTTTGAAAAAGAAAATAAAAAAATATATTTCTAATGATAAACTAGATACATTGCTGAAATGTGTTGAAAAGTTTCAAAATCAAAGAAATATTTTTCTAATGATAAATTAGATACATTTATGAAGTGTGTTGAAAAGTTTGGAAAAGAAAGTGAAAAAAATATATTTCTAATGATAAACTATTATACATTTATGAAATGTGTTGAAAAGATTGAACAAGAAAATGAAAAAAAATATTTCTAATGATAAACTACCAGTAGATACATTTATGAGATGTGTTGAAAAGTTTGGAAAAGAAAATCAAAAAATATATTTCTAGTGATAAACTAGATACATTTATGAAATATGTTGAAAAGTTTGAACAAGAAAATAAAAAAAAATATTTCTAATGATAAACTATATACATTTATGAAATGTGTTGAAAAATTTGAAAAAGAAAATGAAAAGATATATTTCTAGTGATAATCTACCGGTAGATACATTTATGAGATGTGTTGAAAAGTTTGGAAAAGAAAATCAAAAAATATATTTCTAGTGATAAACTAGATACATTTATGAAATATGTTGAAAGGTTTGAAAAAGAAAATTTAAAAATATATTTCTAATGATGAACTACATACATTTATGAAATGTGTTGAAAGTTTTAAAAAGAAAATGAAAAGATATATTTCTAGTGATAATGTACCAGTAGATACATTTATGAGATGTGTTGAAAAGTTTGGAAAAGAAAATCAAAAAATATATTTCTAGTGATAAACTAGATACATTTATGAAATATGTTGAAAGGTTTCAAAAAGAAAATCAAAAAATATGTTTCTAATGATGAACTACATACATTGCTGAAATGTGTTGACAAGTTTGAAAATTAAAATGAAAAGATATATTTCTAGTGATAACCTACTGATAGATACATTTATGAGATGTGTTGAAAAGATTGAAAAATAAAATTAAATGAAATATTTCTAATGATAAACTACTGGTAGATACATGTATGAGATGTGTTGAAAAGTTTGGAAAAGAAAATAAAAAATATATTTCTAATGATAAACTACCAGTATATACATTTATGAGATGTGTTTAAAAGTTTGAAAAAGAAAATGAAAAAATATATTTCTAATGATAAACTAGATACATTGCTGAAATGTGTTGAAAAGTTTCAAAATCAAAGAAATATTGTTCTAATGATAAACTATATACATTTATGAAATGTGTTGAAAAGTTTGAAAAATAAAATGAAAAGATATATTTCTAGTGATAATCTACTGATAGATACATTTATGAGATGTGTTGAAAAGATTGAAAAATAAAATTAAAAGAAATATTTCTAATGATAAACTACCGGTAGATACATTTATGAGATGTGTTGAAAAGATTGAAAAATTAAATTAAAAGAAATATTTCTAATGATAAACTACCGGTCGATACATTTATGCGATGTGTTGAAAAGTTTGAAAAAGAAAATCAAAAAAATATATTTCTAATGATAAACTAGATACATTTATGAAATATGTTGAAAAGTTTGAAAAAGAAAATTAAAAAATATATTTCTAATGATAAACTACCAGTAGATACATTTATGAGATGTGTTGAAAAGTTTGGAAAAGAAAATCAAAAAATATATTTCTAGTGATAAACTAGATACATTTATGAAATATGTTGAAAAGTTTGAACAAGAAAATAAAAAAAAATATTTCTAATGATAAACTATATACTTTTATGAAATGTGTTGAAAAATTTGAAAAAGAAAATGAAAAGATATATTTCTAGTGATAAACTAGATACATTTATGAAATATGTTGAAAGGTTTGAAAAAGAAAATTTAAAAATATATTTCTAATGATGAACTACATACATTTATGAAATGTGTTGAAAGTTTTAAAAAGAAAATGAAAAGATATATTTCTAGTGATAATGTACCAGTAGATACATTTATGAGATGTGTTGAAAAGTTTGAAAAACATATTCAAAAAATATATTTCTAATGATAAACTAGATACATTTATGAAATGTGTTGAAAAGTTTGGAAAAGAAAATCAAAAAATATATTTCTAGTGATAAACTAGATACATTTATGAAATATGTTGAAAGGTTTCAAAAAGAAAATCAAAAAATATGTTTCTAATGATGAACTACATACATTGCTGAAATGTGTTGAAAAGTTTCAAAATCAAAGAAATATTGTTCTAATGATAAACTATATACATTTATGAAATGTGTTGACAAGTTTGAAAAATAAAATGAAAAGATATATTTCTAGTGATAATCTACTGATAGATACATTTATGAGATGTGTTGAAAAGATTGAAAAATAAAATTAAAAGAAATATTTCTAATGATAAACTACCGGTAGATACATTTATGAGATGTGTTGAAAAGATTGAAAAATTAAATTAAAAGAAATATTTCTAATGATAAACTACCGGTAGATACATTTATGAGTTGTGTTGAAAAGATTGAAAAAGAAAATTAAAAAATATATTTCTAATGATAAACTACCGGTCGATACATTTATGCGATGTGTTGAAAAGTTTGAAAAAGAAAATCAAAAAAATATATTTCTAATGATAAACTATATACATTTATGAAATGTGTTGAAAGTTTGAAAAAGAAAATGCAAAGATATATTTCTAGTGATAATGTACCGGTAGATACATTTATGAGATGTGTTGAAAAGATTGAAAAAGAAAATGAAAAAATATATTTCCAATGATAAACTAGATACATTTATGAAATGTGTTGAAAAGTTTGAAATTTAAAAAAAATATATTTCTAATTATAAACTGATACATTTATGAAATGTGTTGAAAAGTTTGAAATTTAAAAAAAACATATTTCTAATGATAAACTAGATACATTTATGAAATGTGTTGAAAAGTTTGAAATTTAAAAAAAACATATTTCTAATGATAAACTAGATACATTTATGAAATGTGTTGAAAAGTTTGGAAAAGAAAATCAAAAAATATTTTTCTAGTGATAAACTAGATACATTTATGAAATATGTTGAAAAGTTTGGAAAAGAAAATAAAAAAAATATGTTTCTAATGATAAACTATATACATTTATGAGATGTGTTGAAAAGTTTGAAAAAGAAAATAAAAAAATATATTTCTAATGGTAAACTACCGGTAGATACATTTATGATATGTGTTGAAAAGTTTGAAAAAGAAAATCAAAAAATATATTTCTAATGATGAACTACATACATTTATGAAATGTTTTGACAAGTTTGAAAAATAAAATGAAAAGATATATTTCTAGTGATAATCTACCGGTAGATACATTTATGAGATGTGTTGAAAAGATTGGAAAAGAAAATAAAAAAAATATGTTTCTAATGATAAACTATATACATTTATGAAATGTGTTGAAAAGATTGAAATAGAAAATAAAAAAATATATTTCTATTGATAAACTACCGGTAGATACATTTATGAGATGTGTTGAAAAGTTTGAAAAAGAAAATAAAAAAATATATTTCTAATGGTAAACTACCGGTAGATACATTTATGAGATGTGTTGAAAAGTTTGAAAAAGAAAATAAAAAAATATATTTCTAATGATAAACTTGATACATTGCTGAAATGTGTTGAAAAGTTTCAAAATCAAAGAAATATTTTTCTAATGATAAACTAGATACATTTATGAAATATGTTGAAAGGTTTGAAAAAGAAAATCAAAAAATATATTTCTAATGATGAACTACATACATTTATGAAATGTTTTGACAAGTTTGAAAAATAAAATGAAAAGATATATTTCTAGTGATAATCTACCGGTAGATACATTTATGAGATGTGTTGAAAAGATTGAAAAAGAAAATCAAAAAATATATTTCTAATGATAAACTAGATACATTTATGAAATGTGTTGAAAAGTTTGGAAAAGAAAATCAAAAAATATATTTCTAGTGATAAACTAGATACATTTATGATATATGTTGAAAAGTTTGAACAAGAAAATTGAAAAAAAAATATGTTTCTAATGATAAACTATATACATTTATGAAATGTGTTGAAAAGTATGGAAAAGAAAATCAAAAAATATATTTCTAATAAAACTACCGGTAGATACATTTATGAGATGTGTTGAAAGGTTTGAAAAAGAAAATCAAAAAATATATTTCTATTGATGAACTACATACATTTATGAAATGTGTTGAAAAGTTTGGAAAAGAAAATAAAAAAAATATATTTCTAATGATAATCTACTGGTAGGTACATTTATGAAATGTGTTGAAAAGTATCAAAATCAAAGAAATATATTTCTAACGATAAACTAGATACATTTATGAAATGTGTTGAAAAGTTTGGAAAAGAAAATAAAAAAAATATATTTCTAATGATAAACTATATACATTTATGAAATGTGTTGAAAGTTTGAAAAAGAAAATGCAAAGATATATTTCTAGTGATAATGTACCGGTAGATACATTTATGAGATGTGTTGAAAAGATTGAAAAAGAAAATGAAAAAATATATTTCCAATGATAAACTAGATACATTTATGAAATGTGTTGAAAAGTTTGAAATTTAAAAAAAACATATTTCTAATGATAAACTAGATACATTTATGAAATGTGTTGAAAAGTTTGGAAAAGAAAATCAAAAAATATTTTTCTAGTGATAAACTAGATACATTTATGAAATATGTTGAAAAGTTTGGAAAAGAAAATAAAAAAAATATGTTTCTAATGATAAACTATATACATTTATGAGATGTGTTGAAAAGTTTGAAAAAGAAAATAAAAAAATATATTTCTAATGGTAAACTACCGGTAGATACATTTATGAGATGTGTTGAAAAGTTTGAAAAAGAAAATCAAAAAATATATTTCTAATGATGAACTACATACATTTATGAAATGTTTTGACAAGTTTGAAAAATAAAATGAAAAGATATATTTCTAGTGATAATCTACCGGTAGATACATTTATGAGATGTGTTGAAAAGATTGAAAAAGAAAATCAAAAAATATATTTCTAGTGATAAACTAGATACATTTATGAAATGTGTTGAAAAGTTTGAAATTTAAAAAAAATATATTTCTAATTATAAACTGATACATTTATGAAATGTGTTGAAAAGTTTGAAATTTAAAAAAAACATATTTCTAATGATAAACTAGATACATTTATGAAATGTGTTGAAAAGTTTGGAAAAGAAAATCAAAAAATATATTTCTAGTGATAAACTAGATACATTTATGAAATATGTTGAAAAGTTTGGAAAAGAAAATAAAAGAAATATATTTCTAATGATAAACTATATACATTTATGAAATGTGTTGAATGTTTGAAAAAGAAAATGAAAAGATATATTTCTAGTGATAATGTACCGGTAGATACATTTATGAGATGTGTTGAAAAGATTGAAAAAGAAAATAAAAAAATATATTTCTAATGATAAACTACCGGTAGATACATTTATGAGATGTGTTGAAATGTTTGAAAAAGAAAATAAAAAAATATATTTCTAATGAAAACTACCAGTAGATACATTTATGAGATGTGTTGAAAAGTTTGAAAAAGAAAATAAAAAAAATATATTTCTAATGATAAACTAAATACATTGCTGAAATGTTTTGAAAAGTTTCAAAATCAAAGAAATATTTTTCTAATGATAAATTAGATACATTTATGAAATGTGTTGAAAACTTTGAACAAGAAAATAAAAAAAAAATATTTATAATGATAAACTATATACATTTATGAAATGTTTTGACAAGTTTGAAAAATAAAATGAATAGATATATTTCTAGTGATAATCTACCGGTAGATACATTTATGAGATGTGTTGAAAAGATTGAAAAAGAAAATCAAAAAATATATTTCTAATGATAAACTAGATACATTTATGAAATGTGTTGAAAAGTTTGAAATTTAAAAAAAATATATTTCTAATTATAAACTGATACATTTATGAAATGTGTTAAAAAGTTTGAAATTTAAAAAAAAACATATTTATAATGATAAACTAGATACATTTATGAAATGTGTTGAAAAGTTTGGAAAAGAAAATCAAAAAATATATTTCTAGTGATAAACTAGATACATTTATGATATATGTTGAAAAGTTTGAACAAGAAAATTGAAAAAAAAATATGTTTCTAATGATAAACTATATACATTTATGAAATGTGTTGAAAAGTATGGAAAAGAAAATCAAAAAATATATTTCTAATAAAACTACCGGTAGATACATTTATGAGATGTGTTGAAAAGTTTGAAAAAGAAAATAAAAAAATATATTTCTAATGATAAACTAGATACATTGCTGAAATGTTTTGAAAAGTTTGGAAAAGAAAATGCAAAGATATATTTCTAGTGATAATGTACCGGTAGATACATTTATGAGATGTGTTGAAAAGATTGAAATAGAAAATAAAAAAATATATTTCTAATGATAAACTACCGGTAGATACCTTTATGAGATGTGTTGAAAAGTTTGAAAGAAAAAATAAAAAAATATATTTCTAATGATAAACTGGATACATTGCTGAAATGTGTTGAAAAGTTTTAAAATCAAAGAAATATGTTTCTAATGATAAACTAGATACATTTATGAAATATGTTGAAAGGTTTGAAAAAGAAAATCAAAAAATATATTTCTAATGATGAACTACATACATTTATGAAATGTTTTGATAAGTTTGAAAAATAAAATGAAAAGATATATTTCTAGTGATAATCTACCGGTAGATACATTTATGAGATGTGTTGAAAAGATTGAAAAAGAAAATCAAAAAATATATTTCCAATGATAAACTAGATACATTTATGAAATATGTTGAAAGGTTTGAAAAATAAAATAAAATAATATATTTCTAATGATGAACTACATACATTTATGAAATGTGTTGAAAAGTTTCAAAATCAAAGAAATATATTTCTAATGATAAACTAGATACATTTATGAAATGTGTTGAAAAGTTTGGAAAAGAAAATAAAAAAAATATATTTCTAATGATAAACTATATACATTTATGAAATGTTTTGACAAGTTTGAAAAATAAAATGAAAAGATATATTTCTAGTGATAATCTACCGGTAGATACATTTATTAGATGTGTTGAAAAGATTGAAAAAGAAAATCAAAAAATATATTTTAATGATAAACTAGATACATTTATGAAATGTGTTGAAAAGTTTGAAATTTAAAAAAAATATATTTTAATTATAAACTGATTCATTTATGAAATGTGTTAAAAAGTTTGAAATTTAAAAAAAACATATTTCTAATGATAAACTAGATACATTTATGAAATGTGTTGAAAAGTTTGGAAAAGAAAATCAAAAAATATATTTCTAGTGATAAACTAGATACATTTATGAAATATGTTGAAAAGTTTGGAAAAGAAAATAAAAAAAATATATTTCTAATGATAATCTACTGGTAGGTACATTTATGAAATGTGTTGAAAAGTATCAAAATCAAAGAAATATATTTCTAATGATAAACTAGATACATTTATGAAATGTGTTGAAAAGTTTGGAAAAGAAAATAAAAAAAATATATTTCTAATGATAATCTACTGGTAGGTACATTTATGAAATGTGTTGAAAAGTATCAAAATCAAAGAAATATATTTCTAATGATAAACTAGATACATTTATGAAATGTGTTGAAAGTTTGAAAAAGAAAATGCAAAGATATATTTCTAGTGATAATGTACTGGTAGATACATTTATGAGATGTGTTGAAAAGATTGAAATAGAAAATAAAAAAATATATTTCTAATGATAAACTACCGGTAGATACATTTATGAGATGTGTTGAAAAGTTTGAAAAAGAAAATAAAAAAATATATTTCTAATGGTAAACTACCGGTATATACATTTATGTGATGTGTTGAAAAGTTTGAAATAGAAAATAAAAAAATATATTTCTAATGGTAAACTACCGGTAGATACATTTATGAGATGTGTTGAAAAGTTTGAAAAAGAAAATAAAAAATATATTTCTAATGGTAAACTACCGGTATATACATTTATGTGATGTGTTGAAAAGTTTGAAATAGAAAATAAAAAAATATATTTCTAATGATAAACTATATACATTTATGAAATGTGTTGAAAGTTTGAAAAAGAAAATGCAAAGATATATTTCTAGTGATAATGTACCGGTAGATACATTTATGAGATGTGTTGAAAAGATTGAAAAAGAAAATGAAAAAATATATTTCCAATGATAAACTAGATACATTTATGAAATGTGTTGAAAAGTTTGAAATTTAAAAAAAATATATTTCTAATTATAAACTGATACATTTATGAAATGTGTTGAAAAGTTTGAAATTTAAAAAAAAAATATTTCTAATGATAAACTAGATACATTTATGAAATGTGTTGAAAAGTTTGGAAAAGAAAATCAAAAAATATATTTCTAGTGATAAACTAGATACATTTATGAAATATGTTGAAAAGTTTGGAAAAGAAAATAAAAAAAATATGTTTCTAATGATAAACTATATACATTTATGAAATGTGTTGAAAAGATTGAAATAGAAAATAAAAAAATATATTTCTAGTGATAAACTACCGGTATATACATTGATGAGATGTGTTGAAAAGTTTGAAAAAGAAAATAAAAAAATATATTTCTAATGGTAAACTACCGGTAGATACATTTATGAGATGTGTTGAAAAGTTTGAAAAAGAAAATCAAAAAATATATTTCTAATGATGAACTACATACATTTATGAAATGTTTTGACAAGTTTGAAAAATAAAATGAAAAGATATATTTCTAGTGATAATCTACCGGTAGATACATTTATGAGATGTGTTGAAAAGATTGAAAAAGAAAATCAAAAAATATATTTCTAATGATAAACTAGATACATTTATGAAATGTGTTGAAAAGTTTGAAATTTAAAAAAAATATATTTCTAATTATAAACTGATACATTTATGAAATGTGTTAAAAAGTTTGAAATTTAAAAAAAACATATTTCTAATGATAAACTAGATACATTTATGAAATGTGTTGAAAAGTTTGGAAAAGAAAATCAAAAAATATTTTTCTAGTGATAAACTAGATACATTTATGAAATATGTTGAAAAGTTTGGAAAAGAAAATAAAAGAAATATATTTCTAATGATAAACTATATACATTTATGAAATGTGTTGAATGTTTGAAAAAGAAAATGAAAAGATATATTTCTAGTGATAATGTACCGGTAGATACATTTATGAGATGTGTTGAAAAGATTGAAAAAGAAAATAAAAAAATATATTTCTAATGATAAACTACCGGTAGATACATTTATGAGATGTGTTGAAATGTTTGAAAAAGAAAATAAAAAAATATATTTCTAATGAAAACTACCAGTAGATACATTTATGAGATGTGTTGAAAAGTTTGAAAAAGAAAATAAAAAAAATATATTTCTAATGATAAACTAAATACATTGCTGAAATGTTTTGAAAAGTTTCAAAATCAAAGAAATATATTTCTAATGATAAACTATATACATTTATGAAATGTTTTGACAAGTTTGAAAAATAAAATGAATAGATATATTTCTAGTGATAATCTACCGGTAGATACATTTATGAGATGTGTTGAAAAGATTGAAAAAGAAAATCAAAAAATATATTTCTAGTGATAAACTAGATACATTTATGAAATGTGTTGAAAGGTTTGAAAAAGAAAATCAAAAAATATGTTTCTAATGATGAACTACATACATTGCTGAAATGTGTTGAAAAGTTTCAAAATCAAAGAAAAATATTTCTAATGATAAACTATATACATTTGTGAAATGTGTTGACAAGTTTGAAAAATTAAATGAAAAGATATATTTCTAGTGACAATCTACTGGTAGATACATTTATGAGATGTGTTGAAAAGATTGAAAAATAAAATTAAATGAAATATTTCTAATGATAAACTACCGGTAGATACATGTATGAGATGTGTTGAAAAGATTGAAAAAGAAAATTAAAAGAAATATTTCTAATTATAAACTATATACATTTATAAAATGAGTTGAAAAGTTTGAAAAAGAAAATGAAAAGATGTATTTCTAGTGATAATCTACCGGTAGATACATTTATAAAATGTGTTGAAAAGTTTGAAAATCAAAAAAATATATTTCTAATGATAAACTTTATAGATTTATGAAATGTGTTGAAAAGTTTGAAAATCAAAGAAATATATTTCTAATGATAAACTAGATACATTTATGAAATGTGTTGAAAAGTTTGAACAAGAAAATAAAAAAAAATATTTCTAATTATAAACTATATACATTTATAAAATGAGTTGAAAAGTTTGAAAAAGAAAATGAAAAGATGTATTTCTAGTGATAATCTACCGGTAGATACATTTATAAAATGTGTTGAAAAGTTTGAAAAAGAAAATTTAAAAAAAATATTTCAAATGATAAACTAGATACATTTATGAAATATGTTGAAAGGTTTGAAAAAGAAAATCAAAAAATATATTTCTAATGATGAACTACATACATTTATGAAATGTGTTGACAAGTTTGAAAATTAAAATGAAAAGATATATTTCTAGTGATAACCTACTGATAGATACATTTATGAGATGTGTTGAAAAGATTGAAAAATAAAATTAAAAGAAATATTTCTAATGATAAACTACCGGTAGATACATTTATTAGATGTGTTGAAAAGATTGAAAAATTAAATTAAAAGTATATTTCTAATGATAAACTACCGGTAGATACATTTATGAGTTGTGTTGAAAAGATTGAAAAAGAAAATTAAAAAATATATTTCTAATGATAAACTACCGGTCGATACATTTATGCGATGTGTTGAAAAGTTTGAAAAAGAAAATAAAAAAATATATTTCTAATGATAAACTACTGGTATATACATTTATGAGATGTGTTGAACAGTTTGAAAAAGAAAATAAAAAAATATATTTCTAATGATAAACTAGATACATTGCTGAAATGTGTTGAAAAGTTTCAAAATCAAAGAAATATTTTTCTAATGATAAATTAGATACATTTATGAAGTGTGTTGAAAAGTTTGGAAAAGAAAGTGAAAAAAATATATTTCTAATGATAAACTATTATACATTTATGAAATGTGTTGAAAAGATTGAACAAGAAAATGAAAAAAAATATTTCTAATGATAAACTACCAGTAGATACATTTATGAGATGTGTTGAAAAGTTTGGAAAAGAAAATCAAAAAATATATTTCTAGTGATAAACTAGATACATTTATGAAATATGTTGAAAAGTTTGAACAAGAAAATAAAAAAAAATATTTCTAATGATAAACTATATACATTTATGAAATGTGTTGAAAAATTTGAAAAAGAAAATGAAAAGATATATTTCTAGTGATAATCTACTGGTAGATACATTTATGAGATGTGTTGAAAAGTTTGGAAAAGAAAATCAAAAAATATATTTCTAATGATAAACTAGATACATTTATGAAATGTGTTGAAAAGTTTGGAAAAGAAAATGAAAAAATATATTTCTAGTGATAAACTAGATACATTTATGAAATATGTTGAAAGGTTTGAAAAAGAAAATAAAATAATATATTTCTAATGATGAACTACATACATTTATGAAATGTGTTGAAAAGTTTCAAAATCAAAGAAATATATTTCTAATGATAAACTATATACATTTATGAAATGTGTTGAAAAGTTTGGAATAGAAAATCAAAAAATATATTTCTAATAAAACTACCGGTAGATACATTTATGAGAAAATCAAAAAATATATTTCTAATGATGAACTACATACATTTATGAAATGTGTTGAAAGTTTTAAAAAGAAAATGAAAAAATATATTTCTAGTGATAAACTACCGGTAGATACATTTATGAGATGTGTTGAAAAGTTTGAAAAAGAAAATAAAAAAATATTTTTCTAATGATAAACTATATACATTTATGAAATGTGTTGAAAAGATTGAACAAGAAAATGAAAATAAATATTTCTAATGATAAACTACTGGTAGATACATTTATAAAATGTGCTGAAAAGTTTGAAAAATAAAATTTAAAAAAAATATTTCTAATGATAAACTATATACATTTTTAAAATGTGTTGAAAAGTTTGAAAAAGAAAATGAAAAGATATATTTCTAATGATAATCTACCGGTAGATACATTTATGAGATGTGTTGAAAAGTTTGAAAAACAAAATCAAAAAATATATTTATAATGATAAACTAGATACATTTATGAAATGTGTTGAAAAGCTTGGAAAAGAAAATCAAAAAATATATTTCTAGTGATAAACTAGATACATTTATGAAATGTGTTGAAAGGTTTGAAAAAGAAAATCAAAAAATATGTTTCTAATGATGAACTACATACATTGCTGAAATGTGTTGAAAAGTTTCAAAATCAAAGAAAAATATTTCTAATGATAAACTATATACATTTGTGAAATGTGTTGACAAGTTTGAAAAATTAAATGAAAAGATATATTTCTAGTGACAATCTACTGGTAGATACATTTATGAGATGTGTTGAAAAGATTGAAAAATAAAATTAAATGAAATATTTCTAATGATAAACTACCGGTAGATACATGTATGAGATGTGTTGAAAAGATTGAAAAAGAAAATTAAAAAAAATATTTCTAATTATAAACTATATACATTTATAAAATGAGTTGAAAAGTTTGAAAAAGAAAATGAAAAGATGTATTTCTAGTGATAATCTACCGGTAGATACATTTATAAAATGTGTTGAAAAGTTTGAAAATCAAAAAAATATATTTCTAATGATAAACTTTATAGATTTATGAAATGTGTTGAAAAGTTTGAAAATCAAAGAAATATATTTCTAATGATAAACTAGATACATTTATGAAATGTGTTGAAAAGTTTGAACAAGAAAATAAAAAAAAATATTTCTAATTATAAACTATATACATTTATAAAATGAGTTGAAAAGTTTGAAAAAGAAAATGAAAAGATGTATTTCTAGTGATAATCTACCGGTAGATACATTTATAAAATGTGTTGAAAAGTTTGAAAAAGAAAATTTAAAAAAAATATTTCAAATGATAAACTAGATACATTTATGAAATATGTTGAAAGGTTTGAAAAAGAAAATCAAAAAATATATTTCTAATGATGAACTACATACATTTATGAAATGTGTTGACAAGTTTCAATATCAAAGAAATATATTTCTAATGATAAACTAGATACATTTATGAAATTTGTTCAAAAGTTTGGAAAAGAAAATAAAAAAATATATTTCTAATGATAAACTATATACATTTATGAAATGTGTTGAAAAGATTGATAAAGAAAATTAAAAAAAATATTTCTAATGATAAACTACCGGTAGATACATTTATGAGATGTGTTGAAAAGTTTGAAAATCAAAAAAATATATTTCTAATGATAAACTATATAGATTTATGAAATGTGTTGAAAAGTTTGAAAATCAAAGAAATATATTTCTAATGATAAACTAGATACATTTATGAGATGTGTTGAAAAGATTGAAAAATAAAATTAAATGAAATATTTCTAATGATAAACTACTGGTAGATACATGTATGAGATGTGTTGAAAAGTTTGGAAAAGAAAATAAAAAATATATTTCTTATGATAAACTACCGGTATATACATTTATGAGATGTGTTGAAAAGTTTGAAACAGAAAATGAAAAAATATATTTCTAATGATAAACTAGATACATTGCTGAAATATGTTGAAAAGTTTCAAAATCAAAGAAATATTGTTCTAATGATAAATTAGATACATTTATGAAATGTGTTGAAAAGTTTGAACAAGAAAATTAAAAAAAAATATTTCTAATGATAAACTATATACATTTATGAAATGTGTTGACAAGTTTGAAAAATAAAATGAAAAGATATATTTCTAGTGATAATCTACTGATAGATACATTTATGAGATGTGTTGAAAAGATTGAAAAATAAAATTAAAAGAAATATTTCTAATGATAAACTACCGGTAGATACATTTATTAGATGTGTTGAAAAGATTGAAAAATTAAATTAAAAGTATATTTCTAATGATAAACTACCGGTAGATACATTTATGAGTTGTGTTGAAAAGATTGAAAAAGAAAATTAAAAAATATATTTCTAATGATAAACTACCGGTCGATACATTTATGCGATGTGTTGAAAAGTTTGAAAAAGAAAATAAAAAAATATATTTCTAATGATAAACTACTGGTATATACATTTATGAGATGTGTTGAACAGTTTGAAAAAGAAAATAAAAAAATATATTTCTAATGATAAACTAGATACATTGCTGAAATGTGTTGAAAAGTTTCAAAATCAAAGAAATATTTTTCTAATGATAAATTAGATACATTTATGAAGTGTGTTGAAAAGTTTGGAAAAGAAAGTGAAAAAAATATATTTCTAATGATAAACTATTATACATTTATGAAATGTGTTGAAAAGATTGAACAAGAAAATGAAAAAAAATATTTCTAATGATAAACTACCAGTAGATACATTTATGAGATGTGTTGAAAAGTTTGGAAAAGAAAATCAAAAAATATATTTCTAGTGATAAACTAGATACATTTATGAAATATGTTGAAAAGTTTGAACAAGAAAATAAAAAAAAATATTTCTAATGATAAACTATATACATTTATGAAATGTGTTGAAAAATTTGAAAAAGAAAATGAAAAGATATATTTCTAGTGATAATCTACCGGTAGATACATTTATGAGATGTGTTGAAAAGTTTGGAAAAGAAAATCAAAAAATATATTTCTAGTGATAAACTAGATACATTTATGAAATATGTTGAAAGGTTTGAAAAAGAAAATTTAAAAATATATTTCTAATGATGAACTACATACATTTATGAAATGTGTTGAAAGTTTTAAAAAGAAAATGAAAAGATATATTTCTAGTGATAATGTACCAGTAGATACATTTATGAGATGTGTTGAAAAGTTTGGAAAAGAAAATCAAAAAATATATTTCTAGTGATAAACTAGATACATTTATGAAATATGTTGAAAGGTTTCAAAAAGAAAATCAAAAAATATGTTTCTAATGATGAACTACATACATTGCTGAAATGTGTTGACAAGTTTGAAAATTAAAATGAAAAGATATATTTCTAGTGATAACCTACTGATAGATACATTTATGAGATGTGTTGAAAAGATTGAAAAATAAAATTAAATGAAATATTTCTAATGATAAACTACTGGTAGATACATGTATGAGATGTGTTGAAAAGTTTGGAAAAGAAAATAAAAAATATATTTCTAATGATAAACTACCAGTATATACATTTATGAGATGTGTTTAAAAGTTTGAAAAAGAAAATGAAAAAATATATTTCTAATGATAAACTAGATACATTGCTGAAATGTGTTGAAAAGTTTCAAAATCAAAGAAATATTGTTCTAATGATAAACTATATACATTTATGAAATGTGTTGAAAAGTTTGAAAAATAAAATGAAAAGATATATTTCTAGTGATAATCTACTGATAGATACATTTATGAGATGTGTTGAAAAGATTGAAAAATAAAATTAAAAGAAATATTTCTAATGATAAACTACCGGTAGATACATTTATGAGATGTGTTGAAAAGATTGAAAAATTAAATTAAAAGAAATATTTCTAATGATAAACTACCGGTCGATACATTTATGCGATGTGTTGAAAAGTTTGAAAAAGAAAATCAAAAAAATATATTTCTAATGATAAACTAGATACATTTATGAAATATGTTGAAAAGTTTGAAAAAGAAAATTAAAAAATATATTTCTAATGATAAACTACCAGTAGATACATTTATGAGATGTGTTGAAAAGTTTGGAAAAGAAAATCAAAAAATATATTTCTAGTGATAAACTAGATACATTTATGAAATATGTTGAAAAGTTTGAACAAGAAAATAAAAAAAAATATTTCTAATGATAAACTATATACTTTTATGAAATGTGTTGAAAAATTTGAAAAAGAAAATGAAAAGATATATTTCTAGTGATAATCTACCGGTAGATACATTTATGAGATGTGTTGAAAAGTTTGAAAAAGAAAATCAAAAAATATATTTCTAATGATAAACTAGATACATTTATGAAATGTGTTGAAAAGTTTGGAAAAGAAAATCAAAAAATATATTTCTAGTGATAAACTAGATACATTTATGAAATATGTTGAAAGGTTTGAAAAAGAAAATTTAAAAATATATTTCTAATGATGAACTACATACATTTATGAAATGTGTTGAAAGTTTTAAAAAGAAAATGAAAAGATATATTTCTAGTGATAATGTACCAGTAGATACATTTATGAGATGTGTTGAAAAGTTTGAAAAACATATTCAAAAAATATATTTCTAATGATAAACTAGATACATTTATGAAATGTGTTGAAAAGTTTGGAAAAGAAAATCAAAAAATATATTTCTAGTGATAAACTAGATACATTTATGAAATATGTTGAAAGGTTTCAAAAAGAAAATCAAAAAATATGTTTCTAATGATGAACTACATACATTGCTGAAATGTGTTGAAAAGTTTCAAAATCAAAGAAATATTGTTCTAATGATAAACTATATACATTTATGAAATGTGTTGACAAGTTTGAAAAATA
This sequence comes from Meghimatium bilineatum, assembly GCA_034231615.1. Lineage (NCBI taxonomy): Eukaryota > Metazoa > Mollusca > Gastropoda > Stylommatophora > Philomycidae > Meghimatium > Meghimatium bilineatum. The sequence goes on along the minus strand of CM067300.1, from coordinate 60,144,660 downwards.
AAATGAAAAGATATATTTCTAGTGATAATCTACTGATAGATACATTTATGAGATGTGTTGAAAAGATTGAAAAATAAAATTAAAAGAAATATTTCTAATGATAAACTACCGGTAGATACATTTATGAGATGTGTTGAAAAGATTGAAAAATTAAATTAAAAGAAATATTTCTAATGATAAACTACCGGTAGATACATTTATGAGTTGTGTTGAAAAGATTGAAAAAGAAAATTAAAAAATATATTTCTAATGATAAACTACCGGTCGATACATTTATGCGATGTGTTGAAAAGTTTGAAAAAGAAAATCAAAAAAATATATTTCTAATGATAAACTAGATACATTTATGAAATATGTTGAAAAGTTTGAAAAAGAAAATTAAAAAATATATTTCTAATGATAAACTACCAGTAGATACATTTATGAGATGTGTTGAAAAGTTTGGAAAAGAAAATCAAAAAATATATTTCTAGTGATAAACTAGATACATTTATGAAATATGTTGAAAAGTTTGAACAAGAAAATAAAAAAAAATATTTCTAATGATAAACTATATACTTTTATGAAATGTGTTGAAAAATTTGAAAAAGAAAATGAAAAGATATATTTCTAGTGATAATCTAATCTACCGGTAGATACATTTATGAGATGTGTTGAAAAGTTTGAAAAAGAAAATCAAAAAATATATTTCTAATGATGAACTACATACATTTATGAAATGTGTTGAAAGTTTTAAAAAGAAAATGAAAAGATATATTTCTAGTGATAATGTACCAGTAGATACATTTATGAGATGTGTTGAAAAGTTTGAAAAACATATTCAAAAAATATATTTCTAATGATAAACTAGATACATTTATGAAATGTGTTGAAAAGTTTGGAAAAGAAAATCAAAAAATATATTTCTAGTGATAAACTAGATACATTTATGAAATATGTTGAAAGGTTTCAAAAAGAAAATCAAAAAATATGTTTCTAATGATGAACTACATACATTGCTGAAATGTGTTGACAAGTTTGAAAATTAAAATGAAAAGATATATTTCTAGTGATAACCTACTGATAGATACATTTATGAGATGTGTTGAAAAGATTGAAAAATAAAATTAAATGAAATATTTCTAATGATAAACTACTGGTAGATACATGTATGAGATGTGTTGAAAAGTTTGGAAAAGAAAATAAAAAATATATTTCTAATGATAAACTACCAGTATATACATTTATGAGATGTGTTTAAAAGTTTGAAAAAGAAAATGAAAAAATATATTTCTAATGATAAACTAGATACATTGCTGAAATGTGTTGAAAAGTTTCAAAATCAAAGAAATATTGTTCTAATGATAAACTATATACATTTATGAAATGTGTTGACAAGTTTGAAAAATAAAATGAAAAGATATATTTCTAGTGATAACCTACTGATAGATACATTTATGAGATGTGTTGAAAAGATTGAAAAATAAAATTAAATGAAATATTTCTAATGATAAACTACTGGTAGATACATGTATGAGATGTGTTGAAAAGTTTGGAAAAGAAAATAAAAAATATATTTCTTATGATAAACTACCGGTATATACATTTATGAGATGTGTTGAAAAGTTTGAAACAGAAAATGAAAAAATATATTTCTAATGATAAACTAGATACATTGCTGAAATGTGTTGAAAAGTTTCAAAATCAAAGAAATATTGTTCTAATGATAAATTAGATACATTTATGAAATGTGTTGAAAAGTTTGAACAAGAAAATTTAAAAAAAATATTTCTAATGATAAACTATATACATTTATGAAATGTGTTGACAAGTTTGAAAAATAAAATGAAAAGATATATTTCTAGTGATAATCTACTGATAGATACATTTATGAGATGTGTTGAAAAGATTGAAAAATAAAATTAAAAGAAATATTTCTAATGATAAACTACCGGTAGATACATTTATTAGATGTGTTGAAAAGATTGAAAAATTAAATTAAAAGTATATTTCTAATGATAAACTACCGGTAGATACATTTATGAGTTGTGTTGAAAAGATTGAAAAAGAAAATTAAAAAATATATTTCTAATGATAAACTACCGGTCGATACATTTATGCGATGTGTTGAAAAGTTTGAAAAAGAAAATAAAAAAATATATTTCTAATGATAAACTACTGGTATATACATTTATGAGATGTGTTGAACAGTTTGAAAAAGAAAATAAAAAAATATATTTCTAATGATAAACTAGATACATTGCTGAAATGTGTTGAAAAGTTTCAAAATCAAAGAAATATTTTTCTAATGATAAATTAGATACATTTATGAAGTGTGTTGAAAAGTTTGGAAAAGAAAGTGAAAAAAATATATTTCTAATGATAAACTATTATACATTTATGAAATGTGTTGAAAAGATTGAACAAGAAAATGAAAAAAAATATTTCTAATGATAAACTACCAGTAGATACATTTATGAGATGTGTTGAAAAGTTTGGAAAAGAAAATCAAAAAATATATTTCTAGTGATAAACTAGATACATTTATGAAATATGTTGAAAAGTTTGAACAAGAAAATAAAAAAAAATATTTCTAATGATAAACTATATACATTTATGAAATGTGTTGAAAAATTTGAAAAAGAAAATGAAAAGATATATTTCTAGTGATAATCTACCGGTAGATACATTTATGAGATGTGTTGAAAAGTTTGGAAAAGAAAATCAAAAAATATATTTCTAGTGATAAACTAGATACATTTATGAAATATGTTGAAAGGTTTGAAAAAGAAAATTTAAAAATATATTTCTAATGATGAACTACATACATTTATGAAATGTGTTGAAAGTTTTAAAAAGAAAATGAAAAGATATATTTCTAGTGATAATGTACCAGTAGATACATTTATGAGATGTGTTGAAAAGTTTGGAAAAGAAAATCAAAAAATATATTTCTAGTGATAAACTAGATACATTTATGAAATATGTTGAAAGGTTTCAAAAAGAAAATCAAAAAATATGTTTCTAATGATGAACTACATACATTGCTGAAATGTGTTGACAAGTTTGAAAATTAAAATGAAAAGATATATTTCTAGTGATAACCTACTGATAGATACATTTATGAGATGTGTTGAAAAGATTGAAAAATAAAATTAAATGAAATATTTCTAATGATAAACTACTGGTAGATACATGTATGAGATGTGTTGAAAAGTTTGGAAAAGAAAATAAAAAATATATTTCTAATGATAAACTACCGGTCGATACATTTATGCGATGTGTTGAAAAGTTTGAAAAAGAAAATCAAAAAAATATATTTCTAATGATAAACTAGATACATTTATGAAATATGTTGAAAAGTTTGAAAAAGAAAATTAAAAAATATATTTCTAATGATAAACTACCAGTAGATACATTTATGAGATGTGTTGAAAAGTTTGGAAAAGAAAATCAAAAAATATATTTCTAGTGATAAACTAGATACATTTATGAAATATGTTGAAAAGTTTGAACAAGAAAATAAAAAAAAATATTTCTAATGATAAACTATATACTTTTATGAAATGTGTTGAAAAATTTGAAAAAGAAAATGAAAAGATATATTTCTAGTGATAATCTAATCTACCGGTAGATACATTTATGAGATGTGTTGAAAAGTTTGAAAAAGAAAATCAAAAAATATATTTCTAATGATGAACTACATACATTTATGAAATGTGTTGAAAGTTTTAAAAAGAAAATGAAAAGATATATTTCTAGTGATAATGTACCAGTAGATACATTTATGAGATGTGTTGAAAAGTTTGAAAAACATATTCAAAAAATATATTTCTAATGATAAACTAGATACATTTATGAAATGTGTTGAAAAGTTTGGAAAAGAAAATCAAAAAATATATTTCTAGTGATAAACTAGATACATTTATGAAATATGTTGAAAGGTTTCAAAAAGAAAATCAAAAAATATGTTTCTAATGATGAACTACATACATTGCTGAAATGTGTTGACAAGTTTGAAAATTAAAATGAAAAGATATATTTCTAGTGATAACCTACTGATAGATACATTTATGAGATGTGTTGAAAAGATTGAAAAATAAAATTAAATGAAATATTTCTAATGATAAACTACTGGTAGATACATGTATGAGATGTGTTGAAAAGTTTGGAAAAGAAAATAAAAAATATATTTCTAATGATAAACTACCAGTATATACATTTATGAGATGTGTTTAAAAGTTTGAAAAAGAAAATGAAAAAATATATTTCTAATGATAAACTAGATACATTGCTGAAATGTGTTGAAAAGTTTCAAAATCAAAGAAATATTGTTCTAATGATAAACTATATACATTTATGAAATGTGTTGACAAGTTTGAAAAATAAAATGAAAAGATATATTTCTAGTGATAATCTACTGATAGATACATTTATGAGATGTGTTGAAAAGATTGAAAAATAAAATTAAAAGAAATATTTCTAATGATAAACTACCGGTAGATACATTTATGAGATGTGTTGAAAAGATTGAAAAAGAAAATTAAAAAATATATTTCTAATGATAAACTACCGGTCGATACATTTATGCGATGTGTTGAAAAGTTTGAAAAAGAAAATCAAAAAAATATATTTCTAATGATAAACTAGATACATTTATGAAATATGTTGAAAAGTTTGAAAAAGAAAATTAAAAAATATATTTCTAATGATAAACTACCAGTAGATACATTTATGAGATGTGTTGAAAAGTTTGGAAAAGAAAATCAAAAAATATATTTCTAGTGATAAACTAGATACATTTATGAAATATGTTGAAAAGTTTGAACAAGAAAATAAAAAAAAATATTTCTAATGATAAACTATATACTTTTATGAAATGTGTTGAAAAATTTGAAAAAAAAAATGAAAAGATATATTTCTAGTGATAATCTACCGGTAGATACATTTATGAGATGTGTTGAAAAGTTTGAAAAAGAAAATCAAAAAATATATTTCTAATGATAAACTAGATACATTTATGAAATGTGTTGAAAAGTTTGGAAAAGAAAATCAAAAAATATATTTCTAGTGATAAACTAGATACATTTATGAAATATGTTGAAAGGTTTGAAAAAGAAAATTTAAAAATATATTTCTAATGATGAACTACATACATTTATGAAATGTGTTGAAAGTTTTAAAAAGAAAATGAAAAGATATATTTCTAGTGATAATGTACCAGTAGATACATTTATGAGATGTGTTGAAAAGTTTGAAAAACATATTCAAAAAATATATTTCTAATGATAAACTAGATACATTTATGAAATGTGTTGAAAAGTTTGGAAAAGAAAATCAAAAAATATATTTCTAGTGATAAACTAGATACATTTATGAAATATGTTGAAAGGTTTCAAAAAGAAAATCAAAAAATATGTTTCTAATGATGAACTACATTCATTTATAAAATGAGTTGAAAAGTTTGAAAAAGAAAATGAAAAGATGTATTTCTAGTGATAATCTACCGGTAGATACATTTATAAAATGTGTTGAAAAGTTTGAAAAAGAAAATTTAAAAAAAATATTTCAAATGATAAACTAGATACATTTATGAAATATGTTGAAAGGTTTGAAAAAGAAAATCAAAAAATATATTTCTAATGATGAACTACATACATTTATGAAATGTGTTGACAAGTTTGAAAATTAAAATGAAAAGATATATTTCTAGTGATAACCTACTGATAGATACATTTATGAGATGTGTTGAAAAGATTGAAAAATAAAATTAAATGAAATATTTCTAATGATAAACTACTGGTAGATACATGTATGAGATGTGTTGAAAAGTTTGGAAAAGAAAATAAAAAATATATTTCTTATGATAAACTACCGGTATATACATTTATGAGATGTGTTGAAAAGTTTGAAACAGAAAATGAAAAAATATATTTCTAATGATAAACTAGATACATTGCTGAAATGTGTTGAAAAGTTTCAAAATCAAAGAAATATTGTTCTAATGATAAATTAGATACATTTATGAAATGTGTTGAAAAGTTTGAACAAGAAAATTTAAAAAAAATATTTCTAATGATAAACTATATACATTTATGAAATGTGTTGACAAGTTTGAAAAATAAAATGAAAAGATATATTTCTAGTGATAATCTACTGATAGATACATTTATGAGATGTGTTGAAAAGATTGAAAAATAAAATTAAAAGAAATATTTCTAATGATAAACTACCGGTAGATACATTTATTAGATGTGTTGAAAAGATTGAAAAATTAAATTAAAAGTATATTTCTAATGATAAACTACCGGTAGATACATTTATGAGTTGTGTTGAAAAGATTGAAAAAGAAAATTAAAAAATATATTTCTAATGATAAACTACCGGTCGATACATTTATGCGATGTGTTGAAAAGTTTGAAAAAGAAAATAAAAAAATATATTTCTAATGATAAACTACTGGTATATACATTTATGAGATGTGTTGAACAGTTTGAAAAAGAAAATAAAAAAATATATTTCTAATGATAAACTAGATACATTGCTGAAATGTGTTGAAAAGTTTCAAAATCAAAGAAATATTTTTCTAATGATAAATTAGATACATTTATGAAGTGTGTTGAAAAGTTTGGAAAAGAAAGTGAAAAAAATATATTTCTAATGATAAACTATTATACATTTATGAAATGTGTTGAAAAGATTGAACAAGAAAATGAAAAAAAATATTTCTAATGATAAACTACCAGTAGATACATTTATGAGATGTGTTGAAAAGTTTGGAAAAGAAAATCAAAAAATATATTTCTAGTGATAAACTAGATACATTTATGAAATATGTTGAAAAGTTTGAACAAGAAAATAAAAAAAAATATTTCTAATGATAAACTATATACATTTATGAAATGTGTTGAAAAATTTGAAAAAGAAAATGAAAAGATATATTTCTAGTGATAATCTACCGGTAGATACATTTATGAGATGTGTTGAAAAGTTTGGAAAAGAAAATCAAAAAATATATTTCTAGTGATAAACTAGATACATTTATGAAATATGTTGAAAGGTTTGAAAAAGAAAATTTAAAAATATATTTCTAATGATGAACTACATACATTTATGAAATGTGTTGAAAGTTTTAAAAAGAAAATGAAAAGATATATTTCTAGTGATAATGTACCAGTAGATACATTTATGAGATGTGTTGAAAAGTTTGAAAAACATATTCAAAAAATATATTTCTAATGATAAACTAGATACATTTATGAAATGTGTTGAAAAGTTTGGAAAAGAAAATCAAAAAATATATTTCTAGTGATAAACTAGATACATTTATGAAATATGTTGAAAGGTTTCAAAAAGAAAATCAAAAAATATGTTTCTAATGATGAACTACATACATTGCTGAAATGTGTTGACAAGTTTGAAAATTAAAATGAAAAGATATATTTCTAGTGATAACCTACTGATAGATACATTTATGAGATGTGTTGAAAAGATTGAAAAATAAAATTAAATGAAATATTTCTAATGATAAACTACTGGTAGATACATGTATGAGATGTGTTGAAAAGTTTGGAAAAGAAAATAAAAAATATATTTCTAATGATAAACTACCAGTATATACATTTATGAGATGTGTTTAAAAGTTTGAAAAAGAAAATGAAAAAATATATTTCTAATGATAAACTAGATACATTGCTGAAATGTGTTGAAAAGTTTCAAAATCAAAGAAATATTGTTCTAATGATAAACTATATACATTTATGAAATGTGTTGACAAGTTTGAAAAATAAAATGAAAAGATATATTTCTAGTGATAATCTACTGATAGATACATTTATGAGATGTGTTGAAAAGATTGAAAAATAAAATTAAAAGAAATATTTCTAATGATAAACTACCGGTAGATACATTTATGAGATGTGTTGAAAAGATTGAAAAATTAAATTAAAAGAAATATTTCTAATGATAAACTACCGGTAGATACATTTATGAGTTGTGTTGAAAAGATTGAAAAAGAAAATTAAAAAATATATTTCTAATGATAAACTACCGGTCGATACATTTATGCGATGTGTTGAAAAGTTTGAAAAAGAAAATCAAAAAAATATATTTCTAATGATAAACTAGATACATTTATGAAATATGTTGAAAAGTTTGAAAAAGAAAATTAAAAAATATATTTCTAATGATAAACTACCAGTAGATACATTTATGAGATGTGTTGAAAAGTTTGGAAAAGAAAATCAAAAAATATATTTCTAGTGATAAACTAGATACATTTATGAAATATGTTGAAAAGTTTGAACAAGAAAATAAAAAAAAATATTTCTAATGATAAACTATATACTTTTATGAAATGTGTTGAAAAATTTGAAAAAGAAAATGAAAAGATATATTTCTAGTGATAATCTACCGGTAGATACATTTATGAGATGTGTTGAAAAGTTTGAAAAAGAAAATCAAAAAATATATTTCTAATGATAAACTAGATACATTTATGAAATGTGTTGAAAAGTTTGGAAAAGAAAATCAAAAAATATATTTCTAGTGATAAACTAGATACATTTATGAAATATGTTGAAAGGTTTGAAAAAGAAAATTTAAAAATATATTTCTAATGATGAACTACATACATTTATGAAATGTGTTGAAAGTTTTAAAAAGAAAATGAAAAGATATATTTCTAGTGATAATGTACCAGTAGATACATTTATGAGATGTGTTGAAAAGTTTGAAAAACATATTCAAAAAATATATTTCTAATGATAAACTAGATACATTTATGAAATGTGTTGAAAAGTTTGGAAAAGAAAATCAAAAAATATATTTCTAGTGATAAACTAGATACATTTATGAAATATGTTGAAAGGTTTCAAAAAGAAAATCAAAAAATATGTTTCTAATGATGAACTACATACATTGCTGAAATGTGTTGAAAAGTTTCAAAATCAAAGAAATATTGTTCTAATGATAAACTATATACATTTATGAAATGTGTTGACAAGTTTGAAAAATAAAATGAAAAGATATATTTCTAGTGATAATCTACTGATAGATACATTTATGAGATGTGTTGAAAAGATTGAAAAATAAAATTAAAAGAAATATTTCTAATGATAAACTACCGGTAGATACATTTATGAGATGTGTTGAAAAGATTGAAAAATTAAATTAAAAGAAATATTTCTAATGATAAACTACCGGTAGATACATTTATGAGTTGTGTTGAAAAGATTGAAAAAGAAAATTAAAAAATATATTTCTAATGATAAACTACCGGTCGATACATTTATGCGATGTGTTGAAAAGTTTGAAAAAGAAAATCAAAAAAATATATTTCTAATGATAAACTAGATACATTTATGAAATATGTTGAAAAGTTTGAAAAAGAAAATTAAAAAATATATTTCTAATGATAAACTACCAGTAGATACATTTATGAGATGTGTTGAAAAGTTTGGAAAAGAAAATCAAAAAATATATTTCTAGTGATAAACTAGATACATTTATGAAATATGTTGAAAAGTTTGAACAAGAAAATAAAAAAAAATATTTCTAATGATAAACTATATACTTTTATGAAATGTGTTGAAAAATTTGAAAAAAAAAATGAAAAGATATATTTCTAGTGATAATCTACCGGTAGATACATTTATGAGATGTGTTGAAAAGTTTGAAAAAGAAAATCAAAAAATATATTTCTAATGATAAACTAGATACATTTATGAAATGTGTTGAAAAGTTTGGAAAAGAAAATCAAAAAATATATTTCTAGTGATAAACTAGATACATTTATGAAATATGTTGAAAGGTTTGAAAAAGAAAATTTAAAAATATATTTCTAATGATGAACTACATACATTTATGAAATGTGTTGAAAGTTTTAAAAAGAAAATGAAAAGATATATTTCTAGTGATAATGTACCAGTAGATACATTTATGAGATGTGTTGAAAAGTTTGAAAAACATATTCAAAAAATATATTTCTAATGATAAACTAGATACATTTATGAAATGTGTTGAAAAGTTTGGAAAAGAAAATCAAAAAATATATTTCTAGTGATAAACTAGATACATTTATGAAATATGTTGAAAGGTTTCAAAAAGAAAATCAAAAAATATGTTTCTAATGATGAACTACATACATTGCTGAAATGTGTTGACAAGTTTGAAAATTAAAATGAAAAGATATATTTCTAGTGATAACCTACTGATAGATACATTTATGAGATGTGTTGAAAAGATTGAAAAATAAAATTAAATGAAATATTTCTAATGATAAACTACTGGTAGATACATGTATGAGATGTGTTGAAAAGTTTGGAAAAGAAAATAAAAAATATATTTCTAATGATAAACTACCAGTATATACATTTATGAGATGTGTTTAAAAGTTTGAAAAAGAAAATGAAAAAATATATTTCTAATGATAAACTAGATACATTGCTGAAATGTGTTGAAAAGTTTCAAAATCAAAGAAATATTGTTCTAATGATAAACTATATACATTTATGAAATGTGTTGACAAGTTTGAAAAATAAAATGAAAAGATATATTTCTAGTGATAATCTACTGATAGATACATTTATGAGATGTGTTGAAAAGATTGAAAAATAAAATTAGAAGAAATATTTCTAATGATAAACTACCGGTAGATACATTTATGAGATGTGTTGAAAAGATTGAAAAATTAAATTAAAAGAAATATTTCTAATGATAAACTACCGGTAGATACATTTATGAGTTGTGTTGAAAAGATTGAAAAAGAAAATTAAAAAATATATTTCTAATGATAAACTACCGGTCGATACATTTATGCGATGTGTTGAAAAGTTTGAAAAAGAAAATCAAAAAAATATATTTCTAATGATAAACTAGATACATTTATGAAATATGTTGAAAAGTTTGAAAAAGAAAATTAAAAAATATATTTCTAATGATAAACTACCAGTAGATACATTTATGAGATGTGTTGAAAAGTTTGGAAAAGAAAATCAAAAAATATATTTCTAGTGATAAACTAGATACATTTATGAAATATGTTGAAAAGTTTGAACAAGAAAATAAAAAAAAATATTTCTAATGATAAACTATATACTTTTATGAAATGTGTTGAAAAATTTGAAAAAGAAAATGAAAAGATATATTTCTAGTGATAATCTACCGGTAGATACATTTATGAGATGTGTTGAAAAGTTTGAAAAAGAAAATCAAAAGATATATTTCTAATGATAAACTAGATACATTTATGAAATGTGTTGAAAAGTTTGGAAAAGAAAATCAAAAAATATATTTCTAGTGATAAACTAGATACATTTATGAAATATGTTGAAAGGTTTGAAAAAGAAAATTAAAAATATATTTCTAATGATGAACTACATACATTTATGAAATGTGTTGAAAGTTTTAAAAACAAAATGAAAAGATATATTTCTAGTGATAATGTACCAGTAGATACATTTATGAGATGTGTTGAAAAGTTTGAAAAACATATTCAAAAAATATATTTCTAATGATAAACTAGATACATTTATGAAATGTGTTGAAAAGTTTGGAAAAGAAAATCAAAAAATATATTTCTAGTGATAAACTAGATACATTTATGAAATATGTTGAAAGGTTTCAAAAAGAAAATCAAAAAATATGTTTCTAATGATGAACTACATACATTGCTGAAATGTGTTGACAAGTTTGAAAATTAAAATGAAAAGATATATTTCTAGTGATAACCTACTGATAGATACATTTATGAGATGTGTTGAAAAGATTGAAAAATAAAATTAAATGAAATATTTCTAATGATAAACTACTGGTAGATACATGTATGAGATGTGTTGAAAAGTTTGGAAAAGAAAATAAAAAATATATTTCTAATGATAAACTACCAGTATATACATTTATGAGATGTGTTTAAAAGTTTGAAAAAGAAAATGAAAAAATATATTTCTAATGATAAACTAGATACATTGCTGAAATGTGTTGAAAAGTTTCAAAATCAAAGAAATATTGTTCTAATGATAAACTATATACATTTATGAAATGTGTTGACAAGTTTGAAAAATAAAATGAAAAGATATATTTCTAGTGATAATCTACTGATAGATACATTTATGAGATGTGTTGAAAAGATTGAAAAATAAAATTAAAAGAAATATTTCTAATGATAAACTACCGGTAGATACATTTATGAGATGTGTTGAAAAGATTGAAAAATTAAATTAAAAGAAATATTTCTAATGATAAACTACCGGTAGATACATTTATGAGTTGTGTTGAAAAGATTGAAAAAGAAAATTAAAAAATATATTTCTAATGATAAACTACCGGTCGATACATTTATGCGATGTGTTGAAAAGTTTGAAAAAGAAAATCAAAAAAATATATTTCTAATGATAAACTAGATACATTTATGAAATATGTTGAAAAGTTTGAAAAAGAAAATTAAAAAATATATTTCTAATGATAAACTACCAGTAGATACATTTATGAGATGTGTTGAAAAGTTTGGAAAAGAAAATCAAAAAATATATTTCTAGTGATAAACTAGATACATTTATGAAATATGTTGAAAAGTTTGAACAAGAAAATAAAAAAAAATATTTCTAATGATAAACTATATACTTTTATGAAATGTGTTGAAAAATTTGAAAAAGAAAATGAAAAGATATATTTCTAGTGATAATCTACCGGTAGATACATTTATGAGATGTGTTGAAAAGTTTGAAAAAGAAAATCAAAAAATATATTTCTAATGATAAACTAGATACATTTATGAAATGTGTTGAAAAGTTTGGAAAAGAAAATCAAAAAATATATTTCTAGTGATAAACTAGATACATTTATGAAATATGTTGAAAGGTTTCAAAAAGAAAATCAAAAAATATGTTTCTAATGATGACCTACATACATTGCTGAAATGTGTTGAAAAGTTTCAAAATCAAAGAAATATTGTTCTAATGATAAATTAGATACATTTATGAAATGTGTTGAAAAGTTTGAAAAATAAAATGAAAAGATATATTTCTAGTGATAATCTACTGATAGATACATTTATGAGATGTGTTGAAAAGATTGAAAAATAAAATTAAAAGAAATATTTCTAATGATAAACTACCGGTAGATACATTTATGAGATGTGTTGAAAAGTTTGAAAAATTAAATTAAAAGAAATATTTCTAATGATAAACTACCGGTAGATACATTTATGAGTTGTGTTGAAAAGATTGAAAAAGAAAATTTAAAAATATATTTCTAATGATAAACTACCGGTCGATACATTTATGCGATGTGTTGAAAAGTTTGAAAAAGAAAATGAAAAGATATATTTCTAGTGATAATCTACCGGTAGATACATTTATGAGATGTGTTCAAAAGTTTGAAAAACATATTCAATAAATATATTTCTAATGATAAACTAGATACATTTATGAAATGTGTTGAAAAGTTTGGAAAAGAAAATCAAAAAATATATTTCTAGTGATAATCTACTGGTAGATACATTTATGAAATGTGTTGAAAAGATTGAACAAGAAAATGAAAAAAAATATTTCTAATGATAAACTACCAGTAGATACATTTATAAAATGTGTTGAAAAGTTTGAAAAAAAAAATTGAAAAAAAATATTTCTAATGATAAACTATATACATTTTTAAAATGTGTTGAAAAGTTTGAAAAAGAAAATGAAAAGATATATTTCTAGTGATAATCTACCGGTAGATACATTTATGAGATGTGTTGAAAAGTTTGAAAAACATATTCAAAAAATATATTTCTAATGATAAACTAGATACATTTATGAAATGTGTTGAAAAGTTTGGAAAAGAAAATCAAAAAATATATTTCTAGTGATAAACTAGATACATTTATGAAATATGTTGAAAGGTTTCAAAAAGAAAATCAAAAAAAAAGGTTTCTAATGATGAACTACATACATTGCTGAAATGTGTTGAAAAGTTTCAAAATCAAAGAAAAATATTTCTAATGATAAACTATATACATTTGTGAAATGTGTTGACAAGTTTGAAAAAGAAAATCAAAAAATATATTTCTAGTGATAAACTAGATACATTTATGAAATATGTTGCAGGTTTGAAAAAGAAAATAAAAAAATATATTTCTAATGATGAACTACATACATTTATGAAATGTGTTGAAAGTTTTAAAAAGAAAATGAAAAGATATATTTCTAGTGATAATGTACCAGTAGATACATTTATGAGATGTGTTGAAAAGATTGAAAAAGCAAATTAAAAAATATATTTCTAATGATAAACTACCGGTAGATACATTTATGAGATGTGTTGAAAAGTTTGAAAAAGAAAATAAAAAAATATATTTCTAATGATAAACTAGATACATTGCTGAAATTTGTTGAAAAGTTTCAAAATCAAAGAAATATTTTTCTAATGATAAATCAGATACATTTATGAGATGTGTTGAAAAGTTTGGAAAAGAAAATAAAAAAAATATTTCTAGTGATAAACTAGATACATTTATGAAATATGTTAAAAGGTTTGAAAAAGAAAATCAAAAAATATGTTTCTAATGATGAACTATATACATTTGTGAAATGTGTTGACAAGTTTGAAAAATTAAATGAAAAGATATATTTCTAGTGATAATCTACTGGTAGATACATTTATGAGATGTGTTGAAAAGATTGATAAAGAAAATAAAAAAAAATATTTCTAATGATAAACTACCGGTAGATACATTTATGAGATGTGTTGAAAAGTTTGAAAATCAAAAAAATATATTTCTAATGATAAACTATATAGATTTATTAAATGTGTTGAAAATCAAAGAAATATATTTCTAATGATAAACTTGATACATTTATGAAATGTGTTGAAAAGTTTGTACAAGAAAATGAAAAAAAATATTTTTAATTATAAACTATATACATTTATAAAATGTGTTGAAAAGTTTGAAAAAGAAAATTAAAAGATATATTTCTAGTGATAATCTACCGGTAGATACATTTATAAAATGTGTTGAAAATTTTGAAAAAGAAAATTAAAAAAAAATATTTCTAATGATAAACTAGATACATTTATGAAATATGTTGAAAGGTTTGTAAAAGAAAATCAAAAAATATATTTCTAATGATGAACTACATACATTTATGAAATGTGTTGAAAAGTTTCAATATCAAAGAAATATATTTCTAATGATAAACTAGATACATTTATGAAATGTGTTCAAAAGTTTGGAAAAGAAAATAAAAAAATATATTTCTAATGATAAACTATATACATTTATGAAATGTGTTGAAAGTTTGAAAAATTAAATGAAAAGATATATTTCTAGTGATAATCTACTGATAGATACATTTATGAGATGTGTTGAAAAGATTGAAAAAGAAAATTAAAAAAAATATTTCTAATGATAAACTACCGGTAGATACATTTATGAGAT
This sequence comes from Meghimatium bilineatum, assembly GCA_034231615.1. NCBI lineage: Eukaryota > Metazoa > Mollusca > Gastropoda > Stylommatophora > Philomycidae > Meghimatium > Meghimatium bilineatum. The sequence goes on along the minus strand of CM067300.1, from coordinate 60,129,263 downwards.
GTGTTGAAAAGTTTGAAAATCAAAAAAATATATTTCTAATGATAAACTATATAGATTTATGAAATGTGTTGAAAAGTTTGAAAATCAAAGAAATATATTTCTAATGATAAACTAGATACATTTATGGAATGTGTTGAAAAGTTTGAACAAGAAAATAAAAAAAAATATTTCTAATTATAAACTATATACATTTATAAAATGTGTTGAAAAGTTTGAAAAAGAAAATTAAAAAAAAAAATTTCTAATGATAAACTATATACATTTATAAAATGTGTTGAAAAGTTTGAAAAATTAAATGAAAAGATATATTTCTAGTGATAATCTACTGGTAGATACATTTATGAGATGTGTTGAAAAGATTGATAAAGAAAATAAAAAAAAATATTTCTAATGATAAACTAGATACATTTATGAAATATGTTGAAAGGTTTGTAAAAGAAAATCAAAAAATATATTTCTAATGATGAACTACATACATTTATGAAATGTGTTGAAAAGTTTCAATATCAAAGAAATATATTTCTAATGATAAACTAGATACATTTATGAAATTTGTTCAAAAGTTTGGAAAAGAAAATAAAAAAATATATTTCTAATGATAAACTATATACATTTATGAAATGTGTTGAAAAGATTGATAAAGAAAATTAAAAAAAATATTTCTAATGATAAACTACCGGTAGATACATTTATGAGATGTGTTGAAAAGTTTGAAAATCAAAAAAATATATTTCTAATGATAAACTATATAGATTTATGAAATGTGTTGAAAAGTTTGAAAATCAAAGAAATATATTTCTAATGATAAACTAGATACATTTATGAAATGTGTTGAAAAGTTTGAACAAGAAAATAAAAAGAAATATTTCTAATTATAAACTATATACATTTATAAAATGTGTTGAAAAGTTTGAAAAAGAAAATTAAAAAAAAATATTTCTAATGATAAACTATATACATTTATGAAATGTGTTGACAAGTTTGAAAATTAAAATGAAAAGATATATTTCTAGTGATAACCTACTGATAGATACATTTATGAGATGTGTTGAAAAGATTGAAAAATAAAATTAAATGAAATATTTCTAATGATAAACTACCGGTAGATACATGTATGAGATGTGTTGAAAAGTTTGGAAAAGAAAATAAAAAATATATTTCTAATGATAAACTACCTGTATATACATTTATGAGATGTGTTGAAAAGTTTGAAAAAGAAAATGAAAAAATATATTTCTAATGATAAACTAGATACATTGCTGAAATGTGTTGAAAAGTTTCAAAATCAAAGAAATATTTTTCTAATGATAAATTAGATACATTTATGAAATGTGTTGAAAAGTTTGGAAAAGAAAGTGAAAAAAATATATTTCTAGTGATAAACTAGATACATTTATGAAATGTGTTGAAAAGATTGAACAAGAAAATAAAAAAAAATATTTCTAATTATAAACTACCGGTAGATACATTTATAAAATGTGTTGAAAAGTTTGAACAAGAAAATTTAAAAAAAATATTTCTAATGATAAACTATATACATTTATGAAATGTGTTGACAAGTTTGAAAATTAAAATGAAAAGATATATTTCTAGTGATAACCTACTGATAGATACATTTATGAGATGTGTTGAAAAGATTGAAAAATAAAATTAAATGAAATATTTCTAATGATAAACTACTGGTAGATACATGTATGAGATGTGTTGAAAAGTTTGGAAAAGAAAATAAAAAATATATTTCTAATGATAAACTACCAGTATATACATTTATGAGATGTGTTTAAAAGTTTGAAAAAGAAAATGAAAAAATATATTTCTAATGATAAACTAGATACATTGCTGAAATGTGTTGAAAAGTTTCAAAATCAAAGAAATATTGTTCTAATGATAAACTATATACATTTATGAAATGTGTTGACAAGTTTGAAAAATAAAATGAAAAGATATATTTCTAGTGATAATCTACTGATAGATACATTTATGAGATGTGTTGAAAAGATTGAAAAATAAAATTAAAAGAAATATTTCTAATGATAAACTACCGGTAGATACATTTATGAGATGTGTTGAAAAGATTGAAAAATTAAATTAAAAGAAATATTTCTAATGATAAACTACCGGTAGATACATTTATGAGTTGTGTTGAAAAGATTGAAAAAGAAAATTAAAAAATATATTTCTAATGATAAACTACCGGTCGATACATTTATGCGATGTGTTGAAAAGTTTGAAAAAGAAAATCAAAAAAATATATTTCTAATGATAAACTAGATACATTTATGAAATATGTTGAAAAGTTTGAAAAAGAAAATTAAAAAATATATTTCTAATGATAAACTACCAGTAGATACATTTATGAGATGTGTTGAAAAGTTTGGAAAAGAAAATCAAAAAATATATTTCTAGTGATAAACTAGATACATTTATGAAATATGTTGAAAAGTTTGAACAAGAAAATAAAAAAAAATATTTCTAATGATAAACTATATACTTTTATGAAATGTGTTGAAAAATTTGAAAAAGAAAATGAAAAGATATATTTCTAGTGATAATCTACCGGTAGATACATTTATGAGATGTGTTGAAAAGTTTGAAAAAGAAAATCAAAAAATATATTTCTAATGATAAACTAGATACATTTATGAAATGTGTTGAAAAGTTTGGAAAAGAAAATCAAAAAATATATTTCTAGTGATAAACTAGATACATTTATGAAATATGTTGAAAGGTTTGAAAAAGAAAATTTAAAAATATATTTCTAATGATGAACTACATACATTTATGAAATGTGTTGAAAGTTTTAAAAAGAAAATGAAAAGATATATTTCTAGTGATAATGTACCAGTAGATACATTTATGAGATGTGTTGAAAAGTTTGAAAAACATATTCAAAAAATATATTTCTAATGATAAACTAGATACATTTATGAAATGTGTTGAAAAGTTTGGAAAAGAAAATCAAAAAATATATTTCTAGTGATAAACTAGATACATTTATGAAATATGTTGAAAGGTTTCAAAAAGAAAATCAAAAAATATGTTTCTAATGATGAACTACATACATTGCTGAAATGTGTTGAAAAGTTTCAAAATCAAAGAAATATTGTTCTAATGATAAATTAGATACATTTATGAAATGTGTTGAAAAGTTTGAAAAATAAAATGAAAAGATATATTTCTAGTGATAATCTACTGATAGATACATTTATGAGATGTGTTGAAAAGATTGAAAAATAAAATTAAAAGAAATATTTCTAATGATAAACTACCGGTAGATACATTTATGAGATGTGTTGAAAAGTTTGAAAAATTAAATTAAAAGAAATATTTCTAATGATATACTACCGGTAGATACATTTATGAGTTGTGTTGAAAAGATTGAAAAAGAAAATTTAAAAATATATTTCTAATGATAAACTACCGGTCGATACATTTATGCGATGTGTTGAAAAGTTTGAAAAAGAAAATAAAAAAATATATTTCTAATGATAAACTACTGGTATATACATTTATGAGATGTGTTGAAAAGTTTGAAAAAGAAAATAAAAAAAATATATTTCTAATGATAAACTAGATACATTGCTGAAATGTGTTGAAAAGTTTCAAAATCAAAGAAATATTTTTCTAATGATAAATTAGATACATTTATGAAATGTGTTGAAAAGTTTGGAAAAGAAAGTGAAAAAAATATATTTCTAATGATAAACTATTATACATTTATGAAATGTGTTGAAAAGATTGAACAAGAAAATGAAAAAAAATATTTCTAATGATAAACTACCAGTAGATACATTTATGAGATGTGTTGAAAAGTTTGGAAAAGAAAATCAAAAAATATATTTCTAGTGATAAACTAGATACATTTATGAAATATGTTGAAAAGTTTGAACAAGAAAATAAAAAAAAATATTTCTAATGATAAACTATATACATTTATGAAATGTGTTGAAAAATTTGAAAAAGAAAATGAAAAGATATATTTCTAGTGATAATCTACCGGTAGATACATTTATGAGATGTGTTCAAAAGTTTGAAAAACATATTCAAAAAATATATTTCTAATGATAAACTAGATACATTTATGAAATGTGTTGAAAAGTTTGGAAAAGAAAATCAAAAAATATATTTCTAGTGATAATCTACTGGTAGATACATTTATGAAATGTGTTGAAAAGATTGAACAAGAAAATGAAAAAAAATATTTCTAATGATAAACTACCAGTAGATACATTTATCAAATGTGTTGAAAAGTTTGAAAAAAAAAATTGAAAAAAAATATTTCTAATGATAAACTATATACATTTTTAAAATGTGTTGAAAAGTTTGAAAAAGAAAATGAAAAGATATATTTCTAGTGATAATCTACCGGTAGATACATTTATGAGATGTGTTGAAAAGTTTGAAAAACATATTCAAAAAATATATTTCTAATGATAAACTAGATACATTTATGAAATGTGTTGAAAAGTTTGGAAAAGAAAATCAAAAAATATATTTCTAGTGATAAACTAGATACATTTATGAAATATGTTGAAAGGTTTCAAAAAGTAAATCAAAAAAAAAGGTTTCTAATGATGAACTACATACATTGCTGAAATGTGTTGAAAAGTTTCAAAATCAAAGAAAAATATTTCTAATGATAAACTATATACATTTGTGAAATGTTGACAAGTTTGAAAAAGAAAATCAAAAAATATATTTCTAGTGATAAACTAGATACATTTATGAAATATGTTGCAGGTTTGAAAAAGAAAATAAAAAAATATATTTCTAATGATGAACTACATACATTTATGAAATGTGTTGAAAGTTTTAAAAAGAAAATGAAAAGATATATTTCTAGTGATAATGTACCAGTAGATACATTTATGAGATGTGTTGAAAAGATTGAAAAAGCAAATTAAAAAATATATTTCTAATGATAAACTACCGGTAGATACATTTATGAGATGTGTTGAAAAGTTTGAAAAAGAAAATAAAAAAATATATTTCTAATGATAAACTAGATACATTGCTGAAATTTGTTGAAAAGTTTCAAAATCAAAGAAATATTTTTCTAATGATAAATCAGATACATTTATGAGATGTGTTGAAAAGTTTGGAAAAGAAAATTAAAAAAATATTTTTCTAATGATAAACTATATACATTTATGAAATGTGTTGAAAAGATTGAACAAGAAAATGAAAATAAATATTTCTAATGATAAACTACCGGTAGATACATTTATGAAATGTGTTGAAAAGTTTGGAAAAGAAAATCAAAAAATATATTTCTAGTGATAAACTAGATACATTTATGAAATATGTTAAAAGGTTTGAAAAAGAAAATCAAAAAATATGTTTCTAATGATGAACTATATACATTTGTGAAATGTGTTGACAAGTTTGAAAAATTAAATGAAAAGATATATTTCTAGTGATAATCTACTGGTAGATACATTTATGAGATGTGTTGAAAAGATTGATAAAGAAAATAAAAAAAATATTTCTAATGATAAACTACCGGTAGATACATTTATGAGATGTGTTGAAAAGTTTGAAAATCAAAAAAATATATTTCTAATGATAAACTATATAGATTTATTAAATGTGTTGAAAATCAAAGAAATATATTTCTAATGATAAACTTGATACATTTATGAAATGTGTTGAAAAGTTTGAACAAGAAAATGAAAAAAAATATTTTTAATTATAAACTATATACATTTATAAAATGTGTTGAAAAGTTTGAAAAAGAAAATTAAAAGATATATTTCTAGTGATAATCTACCGGTAGATACATTTATAAAATGTGTTGAAAATTTTGAAAAAGAAAATTTAAAAAAAATATTTCTAATGATAAACTAGATACATTTATGAAATATGTTGAAAGGTTTGTAAAAGAAAATCAAAAAATATATTTCTAATGATGAACTACATACATTTATGAAATGTGTTGAAAAGTTTCAATATCAAAGAAATATATTTCTAATGATAAACTAGATACATTTATGAAATGTGTTCAAAAGTTTGGAAAAGGAAATAAAAAAATATATTTCTAATGATAAACTATATACATTTATGAAATGTGTTGAAAGTTTGAAAAATTAAATGAAAAGATATATTTCTAGTGATAATCTACTGATACATATATTTATGAGATGTGTTGAAAAGATTGAAAAAGAAAATTAAAAAAAATATTTCTAATGATAAACTACCGGTAGATACATTTATGAGATGTGTTGAAAAGTTTGAAAATCAAAAAAATATATTTCTAATGATAAACTATATAGATTTATGAAATGTGTTGAAAAGTTTGAAAATCAAAGAAATATATTTCTAATGATAAACTAGATACATTTATGAAATGTGTTGAAAAGTTTGAACAAGAAAATAAAAAAAAATATTTCTAATTATAAACTATATACATTTATAAAATGTGTTGAAAAGTTTGAAAAAGAAAATTAAAAAAAATAATTTCTAATGATAAACTATATACATTTATAAAATGTGTTGAAAAGTTTGAAAAATTAAATGAAAAGATATATTTCTAGTGATAATCTACTGGTAGATACATTTATGAGATGTGTTGAAAAGATTGATAAAGAAAATAAAAAAAAATATTTCTAATGATAAACTACCGGTAGATACATTTATGAGATGTGTTGAAAAGTTTGAAAATCAAAAAAATATATTTCTAATGATAAACTATATAGATTTATTAAATGTGTTGAAAAGATTGAAAATCAAAGAAATATATTTCTAATGATAAACTAGATACATTTATGAAATGTGTTGAAAAGTTTGAACAAGAAAATGAAAAAAAAATATTTTTAATTATAAACTATATACATTTATAAAATGTGTAGAAAAGTTTGAAAAAGAAAATTTAAAAAAATATTTCTAATGATAAACTATATACATTTATAAAATGTGATGAAAAGTTTGAAAAAGAAAATTAAAAGATATATTTCTAGTGATAATCTACCGGTAGATACATTTATAAAATGTGTTGAAAATTTTGAAAAAGAAAATTAAAAAAAAATATTTCTAATGATAAACTAGATACATTTATGAAATATGTTGAAAGGTTTGTAAAAGAAAATAAAAAAATATATTTCTAATGATGAACTACATACATTTATGAAATGTGTTGAAAAGTTTCAATATCAAAGAAATATATTTCTAATGATAAACTAGATACATTTATGAAATTTGTTCAAAAGTTTGGAAAAGAAAATAAAAAAATATATTTCTAATGATAAACTATATACATTTATGAGATGTGTTGAAAAGATTGATAAAGAAAATTAAAAAAATATTTCTAATGATAAACTACCGGTAGATACATTTATGAGATGTGTTGAAAAGTTTGAAAATCAAAAAAATATATTTCTAATGATAAACTATATAGATTTATGAAATGTGTTGAAAAGTTTGAAAATCAAAGAAATATATTTCTAATGATAAACTAGATACATTTATGAAATGTGTTGAAAAGTTTGAACAAGAAAATAAAAAGAAATATTTCTAATTATAAACTATATACATTTATAAAATGTGTTGAAAAGTTTGAAAAAGAAAATTAAAAAAAAATATTTCTAATGATAAACTATATACATTTATAAAATGTGTTGAAAAGTTTGAAAAAGAAAATGAAAAGATATATTTCTAGTGATAATCTACCGGTAGATACATTTATAAAATGTGTTGAAAAGTTTGAAAAAGAAAATTTTAAAAAAATATTTCAAATGATAAACTAGATACATTTATGAAATATGTTGAAAGGTTTGAAAAAGAAAATCAAAAAATATATTTCTAATGATGAACTACATACATTTATGAAATGTGTTGAAAAGTTTGAACAAGAAAATTTTAAAAAAATATTTCTAATGATAAACTATATACATTTATGAAATGTGTTGACAAGTTTGAAAATTAAAATGAAAAGATATATTTCTAGTGATAACCTACTGATAGATACATTTATGAGATGTGTTGAAAAGATTGAAAAATAAAATTAAATGAAATATTTCTAATGATAAACTACCGGTAGATACATGTATGAGATGTGTTGAAAAGTTTGGAAAAGAAAATAAAAAATATATTTCTAATGATAAACTACCTGTATATACATTTATGAGATGTGTTGAAAAGTTTGAAAAAGAAAATGAAAAAATATATTTCTAATGATAAACTAGATACATTGCTGAAATGTGTTGAAAAGTTTCAAAATCAAAGAAATATTTTTCTAATGATAAATTAGATACATTTATGAAATGTGTTGAAAAGTTTGGAAAAGAAAGTGAAAAAAATATATTTCTAGTGATAAACTAGATACATTTATGAAATGTGTTGAAAAGATTGAACAAGAAAATAAAAAAAAATATTTCTAATTATAAACTACCGGTAGATACATTTATAAAATGTGTTGAAAAGTTTGAAAAAGAAAATTAAAAAAAAATATTTCTAATGATAAACTATATACATTTATAAAATGTGTTGAAAAGTTTGAAAAAGAAAATGAAAAGATATATTTCTAGTGATAATCTACCGGTAGATACATTTATAAAATGTGTTGAAAAGTTTGAAAAAGAAAATTTTAAAAAAATATTTCAAATGATAAACTAGATACATTTATGAAATATGTTGAAAGGTTTGAAAAAGAAAATCAAAAAATATATTTCTAATGATGAACTACATACATTTATGAAATGTGTTGAAAAGTTTCAATATCAAAGAAATATATTTCTAATGATAAACTAGATACATTTATGAAATGTGTTCAAAAGTTTGGAAAAGAAAATAAAAAAATATATTTCTAATGATAAACTATATACATTTATGAAATGTGTTGAAAGTTTGAAAAATTAAATGAAAAGATATATTTCTAGTGATAATCTACTGATACATACATTTATGAGATGTGTTGAAAAGATTGAAAAAGAAAATTAAAAAAAATATTTCTAATGATAAACTACCGGTAGATACATTTATGAGATGTGTTGAAAAGTTTGAAAATCAAAAAAATATATTTCTAATGATAAACTATATAGATTTATGAAATGTGTTGAAAAGTTTGAAAATCAAAGAAATATATTTCTAATGATAAACTAGATACATTTATGAAATGTGTTGAAAAGTTTGAACAAGAAAATAAAAAAAAATATTTCTAATTATAAACTATATACATTTATAAAATGTGTTGAAAAGTTTGAAAAAGAAAATTAAAAAAAAAATTTCTAATGATAAACTATATACATTTATAAAATGTGTTGAAAAGTTTGAAAAATTAAATGAAAAGATATATTTCTAGTGATAATCTACTGGTAGATACATTTATGAGATGTGTTGAAAAGATTGATAAAGAAAATAAAAAAAAATATTTCTAATGATAAACTACCGGTAGATACATTTATGAGATGTGTTGAAAAGTTTGAAAATCAAAAAAATATATTTCTAATGATAAACTATATAGATTTATTAAATGTGTTGAAAAGATTGAAAATCAAAGAAATATATTTCTAATGATAAACTAGATACATTTATGAAATGTGTTGAAAAGTTTGAACAAGAAAATGAAAAAAAAATATTTTTAATTATAAACTATATACATTTATAAAATGTGTAGAAAAGTTTGAAAAAGAAAATTTAAAAAAATATTTCTAATGATAAACTATATACATTTATAAAATGTGTTGAAAAGTTTGAAAAAGAAAATTAAAAGATATATTTCTAGTGATAATCTACCGGTAGATACATTTATAAAATGTGTTGAAAATTTTGAAAAAGAAAATTAAAAAAAAATATTTCTAATGATAAACTAGATACATTTATGAAATATGTTGAAAGGTTTGTAAAAGAAAATAAAAAAATATATTTCTAATGATGAACTACATACATTTATGAAATGTGTTGAAAAGTTTCAATATCAAAGAAATATATTTCTAATGATAAACTAGATACATTTATGAAATTTGTTCAAAAGTTTGGAAAAGAAAATAAAAAAATATATTTCTAATGATAAACTATATACATTTATGAGATGTGTTGAAAAGATTGATAAAGAAAATTAAAAAAAATATTTCTAATGATAAACTACCGGTAGATACATTTATGAGATGTGTTGAAAAGTTTGAAAATCAAAAAAATATATTTCTAATGATAAACTATATAGATTTATGAAATGTGTTGAAAAGTTTGAAAATCAAAGAAATATATTTCTAATGATAAACTAGATACATTTATGAAATGTGTTGAAAAGTTTGAACAAGAAAATAAAAAGAAATATTTCTAATTATAAACTATATACATTTATAAAATGTGTTGAAAAGTTTGAAAAAGAAAATTAAAAAAAATATTTCTAATGATAAACTATATACATTTATAAAATGTGTTGAAAAGTTTGAAAAAGAAAATGAAAAGATATATTTCTAGTGATAATCTACCGGTAGATACATTTATAAAATGTGTTGAAAAGTTTGAAAAAGAAAATTTTAAAAAAATATTTCAAATGATAAACTAGATACATTTATGAAATATGTTGAAAGGTTTGAAAAAGAAAATCAAAAAATATATTTCTAATGATGAACTACATACATTTATGAAATGTGTTGAAAAGTTTGAACAAGAAAATTTTAAAAAAATATTTCTAATGATAAACTATATACATTTATGAAATGTGTTGACAAGTTTGAAAATTAAAATGAAAAGATATATTTCTAGTGATAACCTACTGATAGATACATTTATGAGATGTGTTGAAAAGATTGAAAAATAAAATTAAATGAAATATTTCTAATGATAAACTACCGGTAGATACATGTATGAGATGTGTTGAAAAGTTTGGAAAAGAAAATAAAAAATATATTTCTAATGATAAACTACCTGTATATACATTTATGAGATGTGTTGAAAAGTTTGAAAAAGAAAATGAAAAAATATATTTCTAATGATAAACTAGATACATTGCTGAAATGTGTTGAAAAGTTTCAAAATCAAAGAAATATTTTTCTAATGATAAATTAGATACATTTATGAAATGTGTTGAAAAGTTTGGAAAAGAAAGTGAAAAAAATATATTTCTAGTGATAAACTAGATACATTTATGAAATGTGTTGAAAAGATTGAACAAGAAAATAAAAAAAAATATTTCTAATTATAAACTACCGGTAGATACATTTATAAAATGTGTTGAAAAGTTTGAAAAAGAAAATTAAAAAAAAATATTTCTAATGATAAACTATATACATTTATAAAATGTGTTGAAAAGTTTGAAAAAGAAAATGAAAAGATATATTTCTAGTGATAATCTACCGGTAGATACATTTATAAAATGTGTTGAAAAGTTTGAAAAAGAAAATTTTAAAAAAATATTTCAAATGATAAACTAGATACATTTATGAAATATGTTGAAAGGTTTGAAAAAGAAAATCAAAAAATATATTTCTAATGATGAACTACATACATTTATGAAATGTGTTGAAAAGTTTGAACAGGAAAATTAAAAAAAAATATTTCTAATGATAAACTATATACATTTATGAAATGTGTTGACAAGTTTGAAAATTAAAATGAAAAGATATATTTCTAGTGATAACCTACTGATAGATACATTTATGAGATGTGTTGAAAAGATTGAAAAATAAAATTAAATGAAATATTTCTAATGATAAACTACCGGTAGATACATGTATGAGATGTGTTGAAAAGTTTGGAAAAGAAAATAAAAAATATATTTCTAATGATAAACTACCTGTATATACATTTATGAGATGTGTTGAAAAGTTTGAAAAAGAAAATGAAAAAATATATTTCTAATGATAAACTAGATACATTGCTGAAATGTGTTGAAAAGTTTCAAAATCAAAGAAATATTTTTCTAATGATAAATTAGATACATTTATGAAATGTGTTGAAAAGTTTGGAAAAGAAAGTGAAAAAAATATATTTCTAGTGATAAACTAGATACATTTATGAAATGTGTTGAAAAGATTGAACAAGAAAATAAAAAAAAATATTTCTAATTATAAACTACCGGTAGATACATTTATAAAATGTGTTGAAAAGTTTGAAAAAGAAAATTTAAAAAAAATATTTCTAATGATAAACTATATACATTTTTAAAATGTGTTGAAAAGTTTGAAAAAGAAAATGAAAAGATATATTTCTAGTGATAATCTACCGGTAGATACATTTATAAAATGTGTTGAAAAGTTTGAAAAAGAAAATTAAAAAAAAATATTTCTAATGATAAACTATACACATTTTTAAAATGTGTTGAAAAGTTTGAAAAAGAAAATGAAAAGATATATTTCTAATGATAATCTACCGGTAGATACATTTATGAGATGTGTTGAAAAGTTTGAAAAACAAAATCAAAAAATATATTTATAATGATAAACTAGATACATTTATGAAATGTGTTGAAAAGTTTCGAAAAGAAAATCAAAAAATATATTTCTAGTGATAAACTAGATACATTTATGAAATATGTTGAAAGGTTTCAAAAAGAAAATCAAAAAATATGTTTCTAATGATGAACTACATACATTGCTGAAATGTGTTGAAAAGTTTCAAAATCAAAGAAAAATATTTCTAATGATAAACTATATACATCTGTGGAATGTGTTGACAAGTTTGAAAAATTAAATGAAAAGATATATTTCTAGTGATAATCTACTGGTAGATACATTTATGAGATGTGTTGAAAAGATTGATAAAGAAAATTAAAAAAAATATTTCTAATGATAAACTACCGGTAGATAGATACATTTATGAGATGTGTTGAAAAGTTTGAAAATCAAAAAAATATATTTCTAATGATAAACTATATAGATTTATTAAATGTGTTGAAAAGATTGAAAATCAAAGAAATATATTTCTAATGATAAACTAGATACATTTATGAAATGTGTTGAAAAGTTTGAACAAGAAAATGAAAAAAAATATTTTAATTATAAACTATATACATTTATAAAATGTGTAGAAAAGTTTGAAAAAGAAAATTAAAAAAAAAATTCTAATGATAAACTATATACATTTATAAAATGTTTTGAAAAGTTTGGAAAAGAAAATCAAAAAATATATTTCTAGTGATAAACTAGATACATTTATGAAATATGTTGCAAGGTTTGAAAAAGAAAATCAAAAAATATATTTCTAATGATGAACTACATACATTTATGAAATGTGTTGAAAGTTTTAAAAAGAAAATGAAAAGATATATTTCTAGTGATAATGTACCAGTAGATACATTTATGAGATGTGTTGAAAAGATTGAAAAAGCAAATTAAAAAATATATTTCTAATGATAAACTACCGGTAGATACATTTATGAGATGTGTTGAAAAGTTTGAAAAAGAAAATAAAAAATATATTTCTAATGATAAACTAGATACATTGCTGAAATTTGTTGAAAAGTTTCAAAATCAAAGAAATATTTTTCTAATGATAAATCAGATACATTTATGAGATGTGTTGAAAAGTTTGGAAAAGAAAATTAAAAAAATATTTTTCTAATGATAAACTATATACATTTATGAAATGTGTTGAAAAGATTGAACAAGAAAATGAAAATAAATATTTCTAATGATAAACTACTGGTAGATACATTTATGAAATGTGTTGAAAAGTTTGGAAAAGAAAATCAAAAAATATATTTCTAGTGATAAACTAGATACATTTATGAAATATGTTAAAAGGTTTGAAAAAGAAAATCAAAAAATATGTTTCTAATGATGAACTACATACATTGCTGAAATGTGTTGAAAAGTTTCAAAATCAAAGAAAAATATTTCTAATGATAAACTATATACATTTGTGAAATGTGTTGACAAGTTTGAAAAAGAAAATCAAAAAATATATTTCTAGTGATAAACTAGATACATTTATGAAATATGTTGCAAGATTTGAAAAAGAAAATAAAAAAATATATTTCTAATGATGAACTACATACATTTATGAAATGTGTTGAAAGTTTTAAAAAGAAAATGAAAAGATATATTTCTAGTGATAATGTACCAGTAGATACATTTATGAGATGTGTTGAAAAGATTGAAAAAGCAAATTAAAAAATATATTTCTAATGATAAACTACCGGTAGATACATTTATGAGATGTGTTGAAAAGTTTGAAAAAGAAAATAAAAAAATATATTTCTAATGATAAACTAGATACATTGCTGAAATTTGTTGAAAAGTTTCAAAATCAAAGAAATATTTTTCTAATGATAAATCAGATACATTTATGAGATGTGTTGAAAAGTTTGGAAAAGAAAATAAAAAAAATATTTTTCTAATGATAAACTATATACATTTATGAAATGTGTTGAAAAGATTGAACAAGAAAATGAAAATAAATATTTCTAATGATAAACTACTGGTAGATACATTTATGAAATGTGTTGAAAAGTTTGGAAAAGAAAATCAAAAAATATATTTCTAGTGATAAACTAGATACATTTATGAAATATGTTAAAAGGTTTGAAAGAGAAAATCAAAAAATATGTTTCTAATGATGAACTACATACATTGCTGAAATGTGTTGAAAAGTTTCAAAATCAAAGAAAAATATTTCTAATGATAAACTATATACATTTGTGAAATGTGTTGACAAGTTTGAAAAAGAAAATCAAAAAATATATTTCTAGTGATAAACTAGATACATTTATGAAATATGTTGCAAGGTTTGAAAAAGAAAATAAAAAAATATATTTCTAATGATGAACTACATACATTTATGAAATGTGTTGAAAGTTTTAAAAAGAAAATGAAAAGATATATTTCTAGTGATAATGTACCAGTAGATACATTTATGAGATGTGTTGAAAAGATTGAAAAAGCAAATTAAAAAATATATTTCTAATGATAAACTACCGGTAGATACATTTATGAGATGTGTTGAAAAGTTTGAAAAAGAAAATAAAAAAATATATTTCTAATGATAAACTAGATACATTGCTGAAATTTGTTGAAAAGTTTCAAAATCAAAGAAATATTTTTCTAATGATAAATCAGATACATTTATGAGATGTGTTGAAAAGTTTGGAAAAGAAAATAAAAAAAATATTTTTCTAATGATAAACTATATACATTTATGAAATGTGTTGAAAAGATTGAACAAGAAAATGAAAATAAATATTTCTAATGATAAACTACTGGTAGATACATTTATGAAATGTGTTGAAAAGTTTGGAAAAGAAAATCAAAAAATATATTTCTAGTGATAAACTAGATACATTTATGAAATATGTTAAAAGGTTTGAAAAAGAAAATCAAAAAATATGTTTCTAATGATGAACTATATACATTTGTGAAATGTGTTGACAAGTGTGAAAAATTAAATGAAAAGATATATTTCTAGTGATAATCTACTGGTAGATACATTTATGAGATGTGTTGAAAAGATTGATAAAGAAAATAAAAAAAAATATTTCTAATGATAAACTACCGGTAGATACATTTATGAGATGTGTTGAAAAGTTTGAAAATCAAAAAAATATATTTCTAATGATAAACTATATAGATTTATTAAATGTGTTGAAAAGATTGAAAATCAAAGAAATATATTTCTAATGATAAACTTGATACATTTATGAAATGTGTTGAAAAGTTTGAACAAGAAAATGAAAAAAAATATTTTTAATTATAAACTATATACATTTATAAAATGTGTTGAAAAGTTTGAAAAAGAAAATTAAAAGATATATTTCTAGTGATAATCTACCGGTAGATACATTTATAAAATGTGTTGAAAATTTTGAAAAAGAAAATTAAAAAAAAATATTTCTAATGATAAACTAGATACATTTATGAAATATGTTGAAAGGTTTGTAAAAGAAAATCAAAAAATATATTTCTAATGATGAACTACATACATTTATGAAATGTGTTGAAAAGTTTCAATATCAAAGAAATATATTTCTAATGATAAACTAGATACATTTATGAAATGTGTTCAAAAGTTTGGAAAAGAAAATAAAAAAATATATTTCTAATGATAAACTATATACATTTATGAAATGTGTTGAAAGTTTGAAAAATTAAATGAAAAGATATATTTCTAGTGATAATCTACTGATAGATACATTTATGAGATGTGTTGAAAAGATTGAAAAAGAAAATTAAAAAAAATATTTCTAATGATAAACTACAGGTAGATACATTTATGAGATGTGTTGAAAAGTTTGAAAATCAAAAAAATATATTTCTAATGATAAACTATATAGATTTATGAAATGTGTTGAAAAGTTTGAAAATCAAAGAAATATATTTCTAATGATAAACTAGATACATTTATGAAATGTGTTGAAAAGTTTGAACAAGAAAATAAAAAAAAATATTTCTAATTATAAACTATATACATTTATAAAATGTGTTGAAAAGTTTGAAAAAGAAAATTAAAAAAAAAAATTTCTAATGATAAACTATATACATTTATAAAATGTGTTGAAAAGTTTGAAAAATTAAATGAAAAGATATATTTCTAGTGATAATCTACTGGTAGATACATTTATGAGATGTGTTGAAAAGATTGATAAAGAAAATAAAAAAAAATATTTCTAATGATAAACTACCGGTAGATACATTTATGAGATGTGTTGAAAAGTTTGAAAATCAAAAAAATATATTTCTAATGATAAACTATATAGATTTATTAAATGTGTTGAAAAGATTGAAAATCAAAGAAATATATTTCTAATGATAAACTAGATACATTTATGAAATGTGTTGAAAAGTTTGAACAAGAAAATGAAAAAAAAATATTTTTAATTATAAACTATATACATTTATAAAATGTGTAGAAAAGTTTGAAAAAGAAAATTAAAAAAAATATTTCTAATGATAAACTATATACATTTATAAAATGTGTTGAAAAGTTTGAAAAAGAAAATTAAAAGATATATTTCTAGTGATAATCTACCGGTAGATACATTTATAAAATGTGTTGAAAATTTTGAAAAAGAAAATTTAAAAAAAATATTTCTAATGATAAACTAGATACATTTATGAAATATGTTGAAAGGTTTGTAAAAGAAAATCAAAAAATATATTTCTAATGATGAACTACATACATTTATGAAATGTGTTGAAAAGTTTCAATATCAAAGAAATATATTTCTAATGATAAACTAGATACATTTATGAAATTTGTTCAAAAGTTTGGAAAAGAAAATAAAAAAATATATTTCTAATGATAAACTATATACATTTATGAAATGTGTTGAAAGTTTGAAAAATTAAATGAAAAGATATATTTCTAGTGATAATCTACTGATAGATACATTTATGAGATGTGTTGAAAAGATTGATAAAGAAAATTAAAAAAAATATTTCTAATGATAAACTACCGGTAGATACATTTATGAGATGTGTTGAAAAGTTTGAAAATCAAAAAAATATATTTCTAATGATAAACTATATAGATTTATGAAATGTGTTGAAAAGTTTGAAAATCAAAGAAATATATTTCTAATGATAAACTAGATACATTTATGAAATGTGTTGAAAAGTTTGAACAAGAAAATAAAAAGAAATATTTCTAATTATAAACTATATACATTTATAAAATGTGTTGAAAAGTTTGAAAAAGAAAATTAAAAAAAAATATTTCTAATGATAAACTATATACATTTATAAAATGTGTTGAAAAGTTTGAAAAAGAAAATGAAAAGATATATTTCTAGTGATAATCTACCGGTAGATACATTTATAAAATGTGTTGAAAAGTTTGAAAAAGAAAATTTTAAAAAAATATTTCAAATGATAAACTAGATACATTTATGAAATATGTTGAAAGGTTTGAAAAAGAAAATCAAAAAATATATTTCTAATGATGAACTACATACATTTATGAAATGTGTTGAAAAGTTTGAACAAGAAAATTTAAAAAAAATATTTCTAATGATAAACTATATACATTTATGAAATGTGTTGACAAGTTTGAAAATTAAAATGAAAAGATATATTTCTAGTGATAACCTACTGATAGATACATTTATGAGATGTGTTGAAAAGATTGAAAAATAAAATTAAATGAAATATTTCTAATGATAAACTACCGGTAGATACATGTATGAGATGTGTTGAAAAGTTTGGAAAAGAAAATAAAAAATATATTTCTAATGATAAACTACCTGTATATACATTTATGAGATGTGTTGAAAAGTTTGAAAAAGAAAATGAAAAAATATATTTCTAATGATAAACTAGATACATTGCTGAAATGTGTTGAAAAGTTTCAAAATCAAAGAAATATTTTTCTAATGATAAATTAGATACATTTATGAAATGTGTTGAAAAGTTTGGAAAAGAAAGTGAAAAAAATATATTTCTAGTGATAAACTAGATACATTTATGAAATGTGTTGAAAAGATTGAACAAGAAAATAAAAAAAAATATTTCTAATTATAAACTACCGGTAGATACATTTATAAAATGTGTTGAAAAGTTTGAAAAAGAAAATTTAAAAAAATTATTTCTAATGATAAACTATATACATTTTTAAAATGTGTTGAAAAGTTTGAAAAAGAAAATGAAAAGATATATTTCTAGTGATAATCTACCGGTAGATACATTTATAAAATGTGTTGAAAAGTTTGAAAAAGAAAATTAAAAAAAAATATTTCTAATGATAAACTATACACATTTTTAAAATGTGTTGAAAAGTTTGAAAAAGAAAATGAAAAGATATATTTCTAATGATAATCTACCGGTAGATACATTTATGAGATGTGTTGAAAAGTTTGAAAAACAAAATCAAAAAATATATTTATAATGATAAACTAGATACATTTATGAAATGTGTTGAAAAGTTTCGAAAAGAAAATCAAAAAATATATTTCTAGTGATAAACTAGATACATTTATGAAATATGTTGAAAGGTTTCAAAAAGAAAATCAAAAAATATGTTTCTAATGATGAACTACATACATTGCTGAAATGTGTTGAAAAGTTTCAAAATCAAAGAAAAATATTTCTAATGATAAACTATATACATTTGTGAAATGTGTTGACAAGTTTGAAAAATTAAATGAAAAGATATATTTCTAGTGATAATCTACTGGTAGATACATTTATGAGATGTGTTGAAAAGATTGATAAAGAAAATTAAAAAAAATATTTCTAATGATAAACTACCGGTAGATAGATACATTTATGAGATGTGTTGAAAAGTTTGAAAATCAAAAAAATATATTTCTAATGATAAACTATATAGATTTATTAAATGTGTTGAAAAGATTGAAAATCAAAGAAATATATTTCTAATGATAAACTAGATACATTTATGAAATGTGTTGAAAAGTTTGAACAAGAAAATGAAAAAAAATATTTTAATTATAAACTATATACATTTATAAAATGTGTAGAAAAGTTTGAAAAAGAAAATTAAAAAAAAAATTCTAATGATAAACTATATACATTTATAAAATGTTTTGAAAAGTTTGGAAAAGAAAATCAAAAAATATATTTCTAGTGATAAACTAGATACATTTATGAAATATGTTGCAAGGTTTGAAAAAGAAAATCAAAAAATATATTTCTAATGATGAACTACATACATTTATGAAATGTGTTGAAAGTTTTAAAAAGAAAATGAAAAGATATATTTCTAGTGATAATGTACCAGTAGATACATTTATGAGATGTGTTGAAAAGATTGAAAAAGCAAATTAAAAAATATATTTCTAATGATAAACTACCGGTAGATACATTTATGAGATGTGTTGAAAAGTTTGAAAAAGAAAATAAAAAATATATTTCTAATGATAAACTAGATACATTGCTGAAATTTGTTGAAAAGTTTCAAAATCAAAGAAATATTTTTCTAATGATAAATCAGATACATTTATGAGATGTGTTGAAAAGTTTGGAAAAGAAAATTAAAAAAATATTTTTCTAATGATAAACTATATACATTTATGAAATGTGTTGAAAAGATTGAACAAGAAAATGAAAATAAATATTTCTAATGATAAACTACTGGTAGATACATTTATGAAATGTGTTGAAAAGTTTGGAAAAGAAAATCAAAAAATATATTTCTAGTGATAAACTAGATACATTTATGAAATATGTTAAAAGGTTTGAAAAAGAAAATCAAAAAATATGTTTCTAATGATGAACTACATACATTGCTGAAATGTGTTGAAAAGTTTCAAAATCAAAGAAAAATATTTCTAATGATAAACTATATACATTTGTGAAATGTGTTGACAAGTTTGAAAAAGAAAATCAAAAAATATATTTCTAGTGATAAACTAGATACATTTATGAAATATGTTGCAAGATTTGAAAAAGAAAATAAAAAAATATATTTCTAATGATGAACTACATACATTTATGAAATGTGTTGAAAGTTTTAAAAAGAAAATGAAAAGATATATTTCTAGTGATAATGTACCAGTAGATACATTTATGAGATGTGTTGAAAAGATTGAAAAAGCAAATTAAAAAATATATTTCTAATGATAAACTACCGGTAGATACATTTATGAGATGTGTTGAAAAGTTTGAAAAAGAAAATAAAAAAATATATTTCTAATGATAAACTAGATACATTGCTGAAATTTGTTGAAAAGTTTCAAAATCAAAGAAATATTTTTCTAATGATAAATCAGATACATTTATGAGATGTGTTGAAAAGTTTGGAAAAGAAAATAAAAAAAATATTTTTCTAATGATAAACTATATACATTTATGAAATGTGTTGAAAAGATTGAACAAGAAAATGAAAATAAATATTTCTAATGATAAACTACTGGTAGATACATTTATGAAATGTGTTGAAAAGTTTGGAAAAGAAAATCAAAAAATATATTTCTAGTGATAAACTAGATACATTTATGAAATATGTTAAAAGGTTTGAAAAAGAAAATCAAAAAATATGTTTCTAATGATGAACTACATACATTGCTGAAATGTGTTGAAAAGTTTCAAAATCAAAGAAAAATATTTCTAATGATAAACTATATACATTTGTGAAATGTGTTGACAAGTTTGAAAAAGAAAATCAAAAAATATATTTCTAGTGATAAACTAGATACATTTATGAAATATGTTGCAAGGTTTGAAAAAGAAAATAAAAAAATATATTTCTAATGATGAACTACATACATTTATGAAATGTGTTGAAAGTTTTAAAAAGAAAATGAAAAGATATATTTCTAGTGATAATGTACCAGTAGATACATTTATGAGATGTGTTGAAAAGATTGAAAAAGCAAATTAAAAAATATATTTCTAATGATAAACTACCGGTAGATACATTTATGAGATGTGTTGAAAAGTTTGAAAAAGAAAATAAAAAAATATATTTCTAATGATAAACTAGATACATTGCTGAAATTTGTTGAAAAGTTTCAAAATCAAAGAAATATTTTTCTAATGATAAATCAGATACATTTATGAGATGTGTTGAAAAGTTTGGAAAAGAAAATAAAAAAAATATTTTTCTAATGATAAACTATATACATTTATGAAATGTGTTGAAAAGATTGAACAAGAAAATGAAAATAAATATTTCTAATGATAAACTACTGGTAGATACATTTATGAAATGTGTTGAAAAGTTTGGAAAAGAAAATCAAAAAATATATTTCTAGTGATAAACTAGATACATTTATGAAATATGTTAAAAGGTTTGAAAAAGAAAATCAAAAAATATGTTTCTAATGATGAACTATATACATTTGTGAAATGTGTTGACAAGTGTGAAAAATTAAATGAAAAGATATATTTCTAGTGATAATCTACTGGTAGATACATTTATGAGATGTGTTGAAAAGATTGATAAAGAAAATAAAAAAAAATATTTCTAATGATAAACTACCGGTAGATACATTTATGAGATGTGTTGAAAAGTTTGAAAATCAAAAAAATATATTTCTAATGATAAACTATATAGATTTATTAAATGTGTTGAAAAGATTGAAAATCAAAGAAATATATTTCTAATGATAAACTTGATACATTTATGAAATGTGTTGAAAAGTTTGAACAAGAAAATGAAAAAAAATATTTTTAATTATAAACTATATACATTTATAAAATGTGTTGAAAAGTTTGAAAAAGAAAATTAAAAGATATATTTCTAGTGATAATCTACCGGTAGATACATTTATAAAATGTGTTGAAAATTTTGAAAAAGAAAATTAAAAAAAAATATTTCTAATGATAAACTAGATACATTTATGAAATATGTTGAAAGGTTTGTAAAAGAAAATCAAAAAATATATTTCTAATGATGAACTACATACATTTATGAAATGTGTTGAAAAGTTTCAATATCAAAGAAATATATTTCTAATGATAAACTAGATACATTTATGAAATGTGTTCAAAAGTTTGGAAAAGAAAATAAAAAAATATATTTCTAATGATAAACTATATACATTTATGAAATGTGTTGAAAGTTTGAAAAATTAAATGAAAAGATATATTTCTAGTGATAATCTACTGATAGATACATTTATGAGATGTGTTGAAAAGATTGAAAAAGAAAATTAAAAAAAATATTTCTAATGATAAACTACAGGTAGATACATTTATGAGATGTGTTGAAAAGTTTGAAAATCAAAAAAATATATTTCTAATGATAAACTATATAGATTTATGAAATGTGTTGAAAAGTTTGAAAATCAAAGAAATATATTTCTAATGATAAACTAGATACATTTATGAAATGTGTTGAAAAGTTTGAACAAGAAAATAAAAAAAAATATTTCTAATTATAAACTATATACATTTATAAAATGTGTTGAAAAGTTTGAAAAATTAAATGAAAAGATATATTTCTAGTGATAATCTACTGGTAGATACATTTATGAGATGTGTTGAAAAGATTGATAAAGAAAATAAAAAAAAATATTTCTAATGATAAACTACCGGTAGATACATTTATGAGATGTGTTGAAAAGTTTGAAAATCAAAAAAATATATTTCTAATGATAAACTATATAGATTTATTAAATGTGTTGAAAAGATTGAAAATCAAAGAAATATATTTCTAATGATAAACTAGATACATTTATGAAATGTGTTGAAAAGTTTGAACAAGAAAATGAAAAAAAAATATTTTTAATTATAAACTATATACATTTATAAAATGTGTAGAAAAGTTTGAAAAAGAAAATTAAAAAAAATATTTCTAATGATAAACTATATACATTTATAAAATGTGTTGAAAAGTTTGAAAAAGAAAATTAAAAGATATATTTCTAGTGATAATCTACCGGTAGATACATTTATAAAATGTGTTGAAAATTTTGAAAAAGAAAATTTAAAAAAAATATTTCTAATGATAAACTAGATACATTTATGAAATATGTTGAAAGGTTTGTAAAAGAAAATCAAAAAATATATTTCTAATGATGAACTACATACATTTATGAAATGTGTTGAAAAGTTTCAATATCAAAGAAATATATTTCTAATGATAAACTAGATACATTTATGAAATTTGTTCAAAAGTTTGGAAAAGAAAATAAAAAAATATATTTCTAATGATAAACTATATACATTTATGAAATGTGTTGAAAGTTTGAAAAATTAAATGAAAAGATATATTTCTAGTGATAATCTACTGATAGATACATTTATGAGATGTGTTGAAAAGATTGATAAAGAAAATTAAAAAAAATATTTCTAATGATAAACTACCGGTAGATACATTTATGAGATGTGTTGAAAAGTTTGAAAATCAAAAAAATATATTTCTAATGATAAACTATATAGATTTATGAAATGTGTTGAAAAGTTTGAAAATCAAAGAAATATATTTCTAATGATAAACTAGATACATTTATGAAATGTGTTGAAAAGTTTGAACAAGAAAATAAAAAGAAATATTTCTAATTATAAACTATATACATTTATAAAATGTGTTGAAAAGTTTGAAAAAGAAAATTAAAAAAAAATATTTCTAATGATAAACTATATACATTTATAAAATGTATTGAAAAGTTTGAAAAAGAAAATGAAAAGATATATTTCTAGTGATAATCTACCGGTAGATACATTTATAAAATGTGTTGAAAAGTTTGAAAAAGAAAATTTTAAAAAAATATTTCAAATGATAAACTAGATACATTTATGAAATATGTTGAAAGGTTTGAAAAAGAAAATCAAAAAATATATTTCTAATGATGAACTACATACATTTATGAAATGTGTTGAAAAGTTTGAACAAGAAAATTTAAAAAAAATATTTCTAATGATAAACTATATACATTTATGAAATGTGTTGACAAGTTTGAAAATTAAAATGAAAAGATATATTTCTAGTGATAACCTACTGATAGATACATTTATGAGATGTGTTGAAAAGATTGAAAAATAAAATTAAATGAAATATTTCTAATGATAAACTACCGGTAGATACATGTATGAGATGTGTTGAAAAGTTTGGAAAAGAAAATAAAAAATATATTTCTAATGATAAACTACCTGTATATACATTTATGAGATGTGTTGAAAAGTTTGAAAAAGAAAATGAAAAAATATATTTCTAATGATAAACTAGATACATTGCTGAAATGTGTTGAAAAGTTTCAAAATCAAAGAAATATTTTTCTAATGATAAATTAGATACATTTATGAAATGTGTTGAAAAGTTTGGAAAAGAAAGTGAAAAAAATATATTTCTAGTGATAAACTAGATACATTTATGAAATGTGTTGAAAAGATTGAACAAGAAAATAAAAAAAAACATTTCTAATTATAAACTACCGGTAGATACATTTATAAAATGTGTTGAAAAGTTTGAAAAAGAAAATTTTAAAAAATTATTTCTAATGATAAACTATATACATTTTTAAAATGTGTTGAAAAGTTTGAAAAAGAAAATGAAAAGATATATTTCTAGTGATAATCTACCGGTAGATACATTTATAAAATGTGTTGAAAAGTTTGAAAAAGAAAATTAAAAAAAAATATTTCTAATGATAAACTATACACATTTTTAAAATGTGTTGAAAAGTTTGAAAAAGAAAATGAAAAGATATATTTCTAATGATAAACTACCGGTAGATACATTTATGAGATGTGTTGAAAAGTTTGAAAATCAAAAAAATATATTTCTAATGATAAACTATATAGATTTATTAAATGTGTTGAAAAGATTGAAAATCAAAGAAATATATTTCTAATGATAAACTTGATACATTTATGAAATGTGTTGAAAAGTTTGAACAAGAAAATGAAAAAAAATATTTTTAATTATAAACTATATACATTTATAAAATGTGTTGAAAAGTTTGAAAAAGAAAATTAAAAGATATATTTCTAGTGATAATCTACCGGTAGATACATTTATAAAATGTGTTGAAAATTTTGAAAAAGAAAATTAAAAAAAAATATTTCTAATGATAAACTAGATACATTTATGAAATATGTTGAAAGGTTTGTAAAAGAAAATCAAAAAATATATTTCTAATGATGAACTACATACATTTATGAAATGTGTTGAAAAGTTTCAATATCAAAGAAATATATTTCTAATGATAAACTAGATACATTTATGAAATGTGTTCAAAAGTTTGGAAAAGAAAATAAAAAAATATATTTCTAATGATAAACTATATACATTTATGAAATGTGTTGAAAGTTTGAAAAATTAAATGAAAAGATATATTTCTAGTGATAATCTACTGATAGATACATTTATGAGATGTGTTGAAAAGATTGAAAAAGAAAATTAAAAAAAATATTTCTAATGATAAACTACAGGTAGATACATTTATGAGATGTGTTGAAAAGTTTGAAAATCAAAAAAATATATTTCTAATGATAAACTATATAGATTTATGAAATGTGTTGAAAAGTTTGAAAATCAAAGAAATATATTTCTAATGATAAACTAGATACATTTATGAAATGTGTTGAAAAGTTTGAACAAGAAAATAAAAAGAAATATTTCTAATTATAAACTATATACATTTATAAAATGTGTTGAAAAGTTTGAAAAAGAAAATTAAAAAAAAAAATTTCTAATGATAAACTATATACATTTATAAAATGTGTTGAAAAGTTTGAAAAAGAAAATGAAAAGATATATTTCTAGTGATAATCTACCGGTAGATACATTTATAAAATGTGTTGAAAAGTTTGAAAAAGAAAATTTTAAAAAAATATTTCAAATGATAAACTAGATACATTTATGAAATATGTTGAAAGGTTTGAAAAAGAAAATCAAAAAATATATTTCTAATGATGAACTACATACATTTATGAAATGTGTTGAAAAGTTTGAACAAGAAAATTTAAAAAAAATATTTCTAATGATAAACTATATACATTTATGAAATGTGTTGACAAGTTTGAAAATTAAAATGAAAAGATATATTTCTAGTGATAACCTACTGATAGATACATTTATGAGATGTGTTGAAAAGATTGAAAAATAAAATTAAATGAAATATTTCTAATGATAAACTACCGGTAGATACATGTATGAGATGTGTTGAAAAGTTTGGAAAAGAAAATAAAAAATATATTTCTAATGATAAACTACCTGTATATACATTTATGAGATGTGTTGAAAAGTTTGAAAAAAAAAATGAAAAAATATATTTCTAATGATAAACTAGATACATTGCTGAAATGTGTTGAAAAGTTTCAAAATCAAAGAAATATTTTTCTAATGATAAATTAGATACATTTATGAAATGTGTTGAAAAGTTTGGAAAAGAAAGTGAAAAAAATATATTTCTAGTGATAAACTAGATACATTTATGAAATGTGTTGAAAAGATTGAACAAGAAAATAAAAAAAAATATTTCTAATTATAAACTACCGGTAGATACATTTATAAAATGTGTTGAAAAGTTTGAAAAAGAAAATTTAAAAAAATTATTTCTAATGATAAACTATATACATTTTTAAAATGTGTTGAAAAGTTTGAAAAAGAAAATGAAAAGATATATTTCTAGTGATAATCTACCGGTAGATACATTTATAAAATGTGTTGAAAAGTTTGAAAAAGAAAATTAAAAAAAAATATTTCTAATGATAAACTATACACATTTTTAAAATGTGTTGAAAAGTTTGAAAAAGAAAATGAAAAGATATATTTCTAATGATAATCTACCGGTAGATACATTTATGAGATGTGTTGAAAAGTTTGAAAAACAAAATCAAAAAATATATTTATAATGATAAACTAGATACATTTATGAAATGTGTTGAAAAGTTTCGAAAAGAAAATCAAAAAATATATTTCTAGTGATAAACTAGATACATTTATGAAATATGTTGAAAGGTTTCAAAAAGAAAATCAAAAAATATGTTTCTAATGATGAACTACATACATTGCTGAAATGTGTTGAAAAGTTTCAAAATCAAAGAAAAATATTTCTAATGATAAACTATATACATTTGTGAAATGTGTTGACAAGTTTGAAAAATTAAATGAAAAGATATATTTCTAGTGATAATCTACTGGTAGATACATTTATGAGATGTGTTGAAAAGATTGATAAAGAAAATTAAAAAAAATATTTCTAATGATAAACTACCGGTAGATAGATACATTTATGAGATGTGTTGAAAAGTTTGAAAATCAAAAAAATATATTTCTAATGATAAACTATATAGATTTATTAAATGTGTTGAAAAGATTGAAAATCAAAGAAATATATTTCTAATGATAAACTAGATACATTTATGAAATGTGTTGAAAAGTTTGAACAAGAAAATGAAAAAAAATATTTTAATTATAAACTATATACATTTATAAAATGTGTAGAAAAGTTTGAAAAAGAAAATTAAAAAAAAATTTCTAATGATAAACTATATACATTTATAAAATGTGTTGAAAAGTTTGGAAAAGAAAATCAAAAAATATATTTCTAGTGATAAACTAGATACATTTATGAAATATGTTGCAAGGTTTGAAAAAGAAAATCAAAAAATATATTTCTAATGATGAACTACATACATTTATGAAATGTGTTGAAAGTTTTAAAAAGAAAATGAAAAGATATATTTCTAGTGATAATGTACCAGTAGATACATTTATGAGATGTGTTGAAAAGATTGAAAAAGCAAATTAAAAAATATATTTCTAATGATAAACTACCGGTAGATACATTTATGAGATGTGTTGAAAAGTTTGAAAAAGAAAATAAAAAAATATATTTCTAATGATAAACTAGATACATTGCTGAAATTTGTTGAAAAGTTTCAAAATCAAAGAAATATTTTTCTAATGATAAATCAGATACATTTATGAGATGTGTTGAAAAGTTTGGAAAAGAAAATAAAAAAAATATTTTTCTAATGATAAACTATATACATTTATGAAATGTGTTGAAAAGATTGAACAAGAAAATGAAAATAAATATTTCTAATGATAAACTACTGGTAGATACATTTATGAAATGTGTTGAAAAGTTTGGAAAAGAAAATCAAAAAATATATTTCTAGTGATAAACTAGATACATTTATGAAATATGTTAAAAGGTTTGAAAAAGAAAATCAAAAAATATGTTTCTAATGATGAACTACATACATTGCTGAAATGTGTTGAAAAGTTTCAAAATCAAAGAAAAATATTTCTAATGATAAACTATATACATTTGTGAAATGTGTTGACAAGTTTGAAAAATTAAATGAAAAGATATATTTCTAGTGATAATCTACTGGTAGATACATTTATGAGATGTGTTGAAAAGATTGATAAAGAAAATAAAAAAAAATATTTCTAATGATAAACTACCGGTAGATACATTTATGAGATGTGTTGAAAAGTTTGAAAATCAAAAATATATATTTCTAATGATAAACTATATAGATTTATTAAATGTGTTGAAAAGATTGAAAATCAAAGAAATATATTTCTAATGATAAACTAGATACATTTATGAAATGTGTTGAAAAGTTTGAACAAGAAAATGAAAAAAAATATTTTTAATTATAAACTATATACATTTATAAAATGTGTTGAAAAGTTTGAAAAAGAAAATTAAAAGATATATTTCTAGTGATAATCTACCGGTAGATACATTTATAAAATGTGTTGAAAATTTTGATAAAGAAAATTTAAAAAAAATATTTCTAATGATAAACTAGATACATTTATGAAATATGTTGAAAGGTTTGAAAAAGAAAATCAAAAAATATGTTTCTAATGATGAACTACATACATTGCTGAAATGTGTTGAAAAGTTTCAAAATCAAAGAAAAATATTTCTAATGATAAACTATATACATTTGTGAAATGTGTTGACAAGTTTGAAAAATTAAATGAAAAGATATATTTCTAGTGATAATCTACTGGTAGATACATTTATGAGATGTGTTGAAAAGATTGATAAAGAAAATTAAAAAAAATATTTCTAATGATAAACTACCGGTAGATACATTTATGAGATGTGTTGAAAAGTTTGAAAATCAAAAAAATATATTTCTAATGATAAACTATATAGATTTATTAAATGTGTTGAAAAGATTGAAAATCAAAGAAATATATTTCTAATGATAAACTAGATACATTTATGAAATGTGTTGAAAAGTTTGAACAAGAAAATGAAAAAAAATATTTTAATTATAAACTATATACATTTATAAAATGTGTAGAAAAGTTTGAAAAAGAAAATTAAAAAAAAATTTCTAATGATAAACTATATACATTTATAAAATGTGTTGAAAAGTTTGGAAAAGAAAATCAAAAAATATATTTCTAGTGATAAACTAGATACATTTATGAAATATGTTGCAAGGTTTGAAAAAGAAAATCAAAAAATATATTTCTAATGATGAACTACATACATTTATGAAATGTGTTGAAAGTTTTAAAAAGAAAATGAAAAGATATATTTCTAGTGATAATGTACCAGTAGATACATTTATGAGATGTGTTGAAAAGATTGAAAAAGCAAATTAAAAAATATATTTCTAATGATAAACTACCGGTAGATACATTTATGAGATGTGTTGAAAAGTTTGAAAAAGAAAATAAAAAAATATATTTCTAATGATAAACTAGATACATTGCTGAAATTTGTTGAAAAGTTTCAAAATCAAAGAAATATTTTTCTAATGATAAATCAGATACATTTATGAGATGTGTTGAAAAGTTTGGAAAAGAAAATAAAAAAAATATTTTTCTAATGATAAACTATATACATTTATGAAATGTGTTGAAAAGATTGAACAAGAAAATGAAAATAAATATTTCTAATGATAAACTACTGGTAGATACATTTATGAAATGTGTTGAAAAGTTTGGAAAAGAAAATCAAAAAATATATTTCTAGTGATAAACTAGATACATTTATGAAATATGTTAAAAGGTTTGAAAAAGAAAATCAAAAAATATGTTTCTAATGATGAACTACATACATTGCTGAAATGTGTTGAAAAGTTTCAAAATCAAAGAAAAATATTTCTAATGATAAACTATATACATTTGTGAAATGTGTTGACAAGTTTGAAAAATTAAATGAAAAGATATATTTCTAGTGATAATCTACTGGTAGATACATTTATGAGATGTGTTGAAAAGTTTGAAAATCAAAAATATATATTTCTAATGATAAACTATATAGATTTATTAAATGTGTTGAAAAGATTGAAAATCAAAGAAATATATTTCTAATGATAAACTAGATACATTTATGAAATGTGTTGAAAAGTTTGAACAAGAAAATGAAAAAAAATATTTTTAATTATAAACTATATACATTTATAAAATGTGTTGAAAAGTTTGAAAAAGAAAATTAAAAGATATATTTCTAGTGATAATCTACCGGTAGATACATTTATAAAATGTGTTGAAAATTTTGATAAAGAAAATTTAAAAAAAATATTTCTAATGATAAACTAGATACATTTATGAAATATGTTGAAAGGTTTGAAAAAGAAAATCAAAAAATATGTTTCTAATGATGAACTACATACATTGCTGAAATGTGTTGAAAAGTTTCAAAATCAAAGAAAAATATTTCTAATGATAAACTATATACATTTGTGAAATGTGTTGACAAGTTTGAAAAATTAAATGAAAAGATATATTTCTAGTGATAATCTACTGGTAGATACATTTATGAGATGTGTTGAAAAGATTGATAAAGAAAATTTAAAAAAATATTTCTAATGATAAACTACCGGTAGATACATTTATGAGATGTGTTGAAAAGTTTGAAAATCAAAAATATATATTTCTAATGATAAACTATATAGATTTATTAAATGTGTTGAAAAGATTGAAAATCAAAGAAATATATTTCTAATGATAAACTAGATACATTTATGAAATGTGTTGAAAAGATTGAACAAGAAAATGAAAATAAATATTTCTAATGATAAACTACTGGTAGATACATTTATGAAATGTGTTGAAAAGTTTGGAAAAGAAAATCAAAAAATAT
Source organism: Meghimatium bilineatum (assembly GCA_034231615.1). Lineage (NCBI taxonomy): Eukaryota > Metazoa > Mollusca > Gastropoda > Stylommatophora > Philomycidae > Meghimatium > Meghimatium bilineatum. Next base: position 60,097,915 of record CM067300.1, on the reverse strand, counting down.
ATTTCTAGTGATAAACTAGATACATTTATGAAATATGTTAAAAGGTTTGAAAAAGAAAATCAAAAAATATGTTTCTAATGATGAACTACATACATTGCTGAAATGTGTTGAAAAGTTTCAAAATCAAAGAAAAATATTTCTAATGATAAACTATATACATTTGTGAAATGTGTTGATAAGTTTGAAAAATTAAATGAAAAGATATATTTCTAGTGATAATCTACTGGTAGATACATTTATGAGATGTGTTGAAAAGATTGATAAAGAAAATAAAAAAAAATATTTCTAATGATAAACTACCGGTAGATACATTTATGAGATGTGTTGAAAAGTTTGAAAATCAAAAATATATATTTCTAATGATAAACTATATAGATTTATTAAATGTGTTGAAAAGATTGAAAATCAAAGAAATATATTTCTAATGATAAACTAGATACATTTATGAAATGTGTTGAAAAGTTTGAACAAGAAAATGAAAAAAAATATTTTTAATTATAAACTATATACATTTATAAAATGTGTTGAAAAGTTTGAAAAAGAAAATTAAAAGATATATTTCTAGTGATAATCTACCGGTAGATACATTTATAAAATGTGTTGAAAATTTTGATAAAGAAAATTTAAAAAAAATATTTCTAATGATAAACTAGATACATTTATGAAATATGTTGAAAGGTTTGTAAAAGAAAATCAAAAAATATATTTCTAATGATGAACTACATACATTTATGAAATGTGTTGAAAAGTTTCAATATCAAAGAAATATATTTCTAATGATAAACTATATACATTTATGAAATGTGTTGAAAGTTTGAAAAATTAAATGAAAAGATATATTTCTAGTGATAATCTACTGATAGATACATTTATGAGATGTGTTGAAAAGATTGATAAAGAAAATTTAAAAAAATATTTCTAATGATAAACTACCGGTAGATACATTTATGAGATGTGTTGAAAAGTTTGAAAATCAAAAAAATATATTTCTAATGATAAACTATATAGATTTATGAAATGTGTTGAAAAGTTTGAAAATCAAAGAAATATATTTCTAATGATAAACTAGATACATTTATGAAATGTGTTGAAAAGTTTGAACAAGAAAATAAAAAGAAATATTTCTAATTATAAACTATATACATTTATAAAATGTGTTGAAAAGTTTGAAAAAGAAAATTAAAAAAAAATATTTCTAATGATAAACTATATACATTTATAAAATGTGTTGAAAAGTTTGAAAAAGAAAATGAAAAGATATATTTCTAGTGATAATCTACCGGTAGATACATTTATAAAATGTGTTGAAAAGTTTGAAAAAGAAAATTTTAAAAAAATATTTCAAATGATAAACTAGATACATTTATGAAATATGTTGAAAGGTTTGAAAAAGAAAATCAAAAAATATATTTCTAATGATGAACTACATACATTTATGAAATGTGTTGAAAAGTTTAAACAAGAAAATTTAAAAAAAATATTTCTAATGATAAACTATATACATTTATGAAATGTGTTGACAAGTTTGAAAATTAAAATGAAAAGATATATTTCTAGTGATAACCTACTGATAGATACATTTATGAGATGTGTTGAAAAGATTGAAAAATAAAATTAAATGAAATATTTCTAATGATAAACTACCGGTAGATACATGTATGAGATGTGTTGAAAAGTTTGGAAAAGAAAATAAAAAATATATTTCTAATGATAAACTACCTGTATATACATTTATGAGATGTGTTGAAAAGTTTGAAAAAGAAAATGAAAAAATATATTTCTAATGATAAACTAGATACATTGCTGAAATGTGTTGAAAAGTTTCAAAATCAAAGAAATATTTTTCTAATGATAAATTAGATACATTTATGAAATGTGTTGAAAAGTTTGGAAAAGAAAGTGAAAAAAATATATTTCTAGTGATAAACTAGATACATTTATGAAATGTGTTGAAAAGTTTGAAAAAGAAAATTTAAAAAAAATATTTCTAATGATAAACTATATACATTTTTAAAATGTGTTGAAAAGTTTGAAAAAGAAAATGAAAAGATATATTTCTAGTGATAATCTACCGGTAGATACATTTATAAAATGTGTTGAAAAGTTTGAAAAAGAAAATTAAAAAAAAATATTTCTAATGATAAACTATACACATTTTTAAAATGTGTTGAAAAGTTTGAAAAAGAAAATGAAAAGATATATTTCTAATGATAATCTACCGGTAGATACATTTATGAGATGTGTTGAAAAGTTTGAAAAAGAAAATAAAAAAATATATTTCTAATGATAAACTATATACATTTATGAAATGTGTTGAAAAGATTGAACAAGAAAATGAAAATAAATATTTCTAATGATAAACTACTGGTAGATACATTTATGAAATGTGTTGAAAAGTTTGGAAAAGAAAATCAAAAAATATATTTCTAGTGATAAACTAGATACATTTATGAAATATGTTAAAAGGTTTGAAAAAGAAAATCAAAAAATATGTTTCTAATGATGAACTACATACATTGCTGAAATGTGTTGAAAAGTTTCAAAATCAAAGAAAAATATTTCTAATGATAAACTATATACATTTGTGAAATGTGTTGATAAGTTTGAAAAATTAAATGAAAAGATATATTTCTAGTGATAATCTACTGGTAGATACATTTATGAGATGTGTTGAAAAGATTGATAAAGAAAATAAAAAAAAATATTTCTAATGATAAACTACCGGTAGATACATTTATGAGATGTGTTGAAAAGTTTGAAAATCAAAAATATATATTTCTAATGATAAACTATATAGATTTATTAAATGTGTTGAAAAGATTGAAAATCAAAGAAATATATTTCTAATGATAAACTAGATACATTTATGAAATGTGTTGAAAAGTTTGAACAAGAAAATGAAAAAAAATATTTTTAATTATAAACTATATACATTTATAAAATGTGTTGAAAAGTTTGAAAAAGAAAATTAAAAGATATATTTCTAGTGATAATCTACCGGTAGATACATTTATAAAATGTGTTGAAAATTTTGATAAAGAAAATTTAAAAAAAATATTTCTAATGATAAACTAGATACATTTATGAAATATGTTGAAAGGTTTGTAAAAGAAAATCAAAAAATATATTTCTAATGATGAACTACATACATTTATGAAATGTGTTGAAAAGTTTCAATATCAAAGAAATATATTTCTAATGATAAACTAGATACATTTATGAAATTTGTTCAAAAGTTTGGAAAAGAAAAAAAAAAATATATTTCTAATGATAAACTATATACATTTATGAAATGTGTTGAAAGTTTGAAAAATTAAATGAAAAGATATATTTCTAGTGATAATCTACTGATAGATACATTTATGAGATGTGTTGAAAAGATTGATAAAGAAAATTTAAAAAAATATTTCTAATGATAAACTACCGGTAGATACATTTATGAGATGTGTTGAAAAGTTTGAAAATCAAAAAAATATATTTCTAATGATAAACTATATAGATTTATGAAATGTGTTGAAAAGTTTGAAAATCAAAGAAATATATTTCTAATGATAAACTAGATACATTTATGAAATGTGTTGAAAAGTTTGAACAAGAAAATAAAAAGAAATATTTCTAATTATAAACTATATACATTTATAAAATGTGTTGAAAAGTTTGAAAAAGAAAATTAAAAAAAAATATTTCTAATGATAAACTATATACATTTATAAAATGTGTTGAAAAGTTTGAAAAAGAAAATGAAAAGATATATTTCTAGTGATAATCTACCGGTAGATACATTTATAAAATGTGTTGAAAAGTTTGAAAAAGAAAATTTTAAAAAAATATTTCAAATGATAAACTAGATACATTTATGAAATATGTTGAAAGGTTTGAAAAAGAAAATCAAAAAATATATTTCTAATGATGAACTACATACATTTATGAAATGTGTTGAAAAGTTTGAACAAGAAAATTTAAAAAAAATATTTCTAATGATAAACTATATACATTTATGAAATGTGTTGACAAGTTTGAAAATTAAAATGAAAAGATATATTTCTAGTGATAACCTACTGATAGATACATTTATGAGATGTGTTGAAAAGATTGAAAAATAAAATTAAATGAAATATTTCTAATGATAAACTACCGGTAGATACATGTATGAGATGTGTTGAAAAGTTTGGAAAAGAAAATAAAAAATATATTTCTAATGATAAACTACCTGTATATACATTTATGAGATGTGTTGAAAAGTTTGAAAAAGAAAATGAAAAAATATATTTCTAATGATAAACTAGATACATTGCTGAAATGTGTTGAAAAGTTTCAAAATCAAAGAAATATTTTTCTAATGATAAATTAGATACATTTATGAAATGTGTTGAAAAGTTTGGAAAAGAAAGTGAAAAAAATATATTTCTAGTGATAAACTAGATACATTTATGAAATGTGTTGAAAAGTTTGAAAAAGAAAATTTAAAAAAAATATTTCTAATGATAAACTATATACATTTTTAAAATGTGTTGAAAAGTTTGAAAAAGAAAATGAAAAGATATATTTCTAGTGATAATCTACCGGTAGATACATTTATAAAATGTGTTGAAAAGTTTGAAAAAGAAAATTAAAAAAAAATATTTCTAATGATAAACTATACACATTTTTAAAATGTGTTGAAAAGTTTGAAAAAGAAAATGAAAAGATATATTTCTAATGATAATCTACCGGTAGATACATTTATGAGATGTGTTGAAAAGTTTGAAAAAGAAAATAAAAAAATATATTTCTAATGATAAACTATATACATTTATGAAATGTGTTGAAAAGATTGAACAAGAAAATGAAAATAAATATTTCTAATGATAAACTACTGGTAGATACATTTATGAAATGTGTTGAAAAGTTTGGAAAAGAAAATCAAAAAATATATTTCTAGTGATAAACTAGATACATTTATGAAATATGTTAAAAGGTTTGAAAAAGAAAATCAAAAAATATGTTTCTAATGATGAACTACATACATTGCTGAAATGTGTTGAAAAGTTTCAAAATCAAAGAAAAATATTTCTAATGATAAACTATATACATTTGTGAAATGTGTTGATAAGTTTGAAAAATTAAATGAAAAGATATATTTCTAGTGATAATCTACTGGTAGATACATTTATGAGATGTGTTGAAAAGATTGATAAAGAAAATAAAAAAAAATATTTCTAATGATAAACTACCGGTAGATACATTTATGAGATGTGTTGAAAAGTTTGAAAATCAAAAATATATATTTCTAATGATAAACTATATAGATTTATTAAATGTGTTGAAAAGATTGAAAATCAAAGAAATATATTTCTAATGATAAACTAGATACATTTATGAAATGTGTTGAAAAGTTTGAACAAGAAAATGAAAAAAAATATTTTTAATTATAAACTATATACATTTATAAAATGTGTTGAAAAGTTTGAAAAAGAAAATTAAAAGATATATTTCTAGTGATAATCTACCGGTAGATACATTTATAAAATGTGTTGAAAATTTTGATAAAGAAAATTTAAAAAAAATATTTCTAATGATAAACTAGATACATTTATGAAATATGTTGAAAGGTTTGTAAAAGAAAATCAAAAAATATATTTCTAATGATGAACTACATACATTTATGAAATGTGTTGAAAAGTTTCAATATCAAAGAAATATATTTCTAATGATAAACTAGATACATTTATGAAATTTGTTCAAAAGTTTGGAAAAGAAAAAAAAAAATATATTTCTAATGATAAACTATATACATTTATGAAATGTGTTGAAAGTTTGAAAAATTAAATGAAAAGATATATTTCTAGTGATAATCTACTGATAGATACATTTATGAGATGTGTTGAAAAGATTGATAAAGAAAATTAAAAAAAATATTTCTAATGATAAACTACCGGTAGATACATTTATGAGATGTGTTGAAAAGTTTGAAAATCAAAAAAATATATTTCTAATGATAAACTATATAGATTTATGAAATGTGTTGAAAAGTTTGAAAATCAAAGAAATATATTTCTAATGATAAACTAGATACATTTATGAAATGTGTTGAAAAGTTTGAACAAGAAAATAAAAAGAAATATTTCTAATTATAAACTATATACATTTATAAAATGTGTTGAAAAGTTTGAAAAAGAAAATTAAAAAAAAATATTTCTAATGATAAACTATATACATTTATAAAATGTGTTGAAAAGTTTGAAAAAGAAAATGAAAAGATATATTTCTAGTGATAATCTACCGGTAGATACATTTATAAAATGTGTTGAAAAGTTTGAAAAAGAAAATTTTAAAAAAATATTTCAAATGATAAACTAGATACATTTATGAAATATGTTGAAAGGTTTGAAAAAGAAAATCAAAAAATATATTTCTAATGATGAACTACATACATTTATGAAATGTGTTGAAAAGTTTGAACAAGAAAATTTAAAAAAAATATTTCTAATGATAAACTATATACATTTATGAAATGTGTTGACAAGTTTGAAAATTAAAATGAAAAGATATATTTCTAGTGATAACCTACTGATAGATACATTTATGAGATGTGTTGAAAAGATTGAAAAATAAAATTAAATGAAATATTTCTAATGATAAACTACCGGTAGATACATGTATGAGATGTGTTGAAAAGTTTGGAAAAGAAAATAAAAAATATATTTCTAATGATAAACTACCTGTATATACATTTATGAGATGTGTTGAAAAGTTTGAAAAAGAAAATGAAAAAATATATTTCTAATGATAAACTAGATACATTGCTGAAATGTGTTGAAAAGTTTCAAAATCAAAGAAATATTTTTCTAATGATAAATTAGATACATTTATGAAATGTGTTGAAAAGTTTGGAAAAGAAAGTGAAAAAAATATATTTCTAGTGATAAACTAGATACATTTATGAAATGTGTTGAAAAGATTGAACAAGAAAATAAAAAAAAATATTTCTAATTATAAACTACCGGTAGATACATTTATAAAATGTGTTGAAAAGTTTGAAAAAGAAAATTTAAAAAAAATATTTCTAATGATAAACTATATACATTTATAAAATGTATTGAAAAGTTTGAAAAAGAAAATGAAAAGATATATTTCTAGTGATAATCTACCGGTAGATACATTTATAAAATGTGTTGAAAAGTTTGAAAAAGAAAATTTTAAAAAAATATTTCAAATGATAAACTAGATACATTTATGAAATATGTTGAAAGGTTTGAAAAAGAAAATCAAAAAATATATTTCTAATGATGAACTACGTACATTTATGAAATGTGTTGAAAAGTTTAAACAAGAAAATTTTAAAAAAATATTTCTAATGATAAACTATATACATTTATGAAATGTGTTGACAAGTTTGAAAATTAAAATGAAAAGATATATTTCTAGTGATAACCTACTGATAGATACATTTATGAGATGTGTTGAAAAGATTGAAAAATAAAATTAAATGAAATATTTCTAATGATAAACTACCGGTAGATACATGTATGAGATGTGTTGAAAAGTTTGGAAAAGAAAATAAAAAATATATTTCTAATGATAAACTACCTGTATATACATTTATGAGATGTGTTGAAAAGTTTGAAAAAGAAAATGAAAAAATATATTTCTAATGATAAACTAGATACATTGCTGAAATGTGTTGAAAAGTTTCAAAATCAAAGAAATATTTTTCTAATGATAAATTAGATACATTTATGAAATGTGTTGAAAAGTTTGGAAAAGAAAGTGAAAAAAATATATTTCTAGTGATAAACTAGATACATTTATGAAATGTGTTGAAAAGTTTGAAAAAGAAAATTTAAAAAAAATATTTCTAATGATAAACTATATACATTTTTAAAATGTGTTGAAAAGTTTGAAAAAGAAAATGAAAAGATATATTTCTAGTGATAATCTACCGGTAGATACATTTATAAAATGTGTTAAAAAGTTTGAAAAAGAAAATTAAAAAAAAATATTTCTAATGATAAACTATACACATTTTTAAAATGTGTTGAAAAGTTTGAAAAAGAAAATGAAAAGATATATTTCTAATGATAATCTACCGGTAGATACATTTATGAGATGTGTTGAAAAGTTTGAAAAACAAAATCAAAAAATATATTTATAATGATAAACTAGATACATTTATGAAATGTGTTGAAAAGTTTCGAAAAGAAAATCAAAAAATATATTTCTAGTGATAAACTAGATACATTTATGAAATGTGTTGAAAAGTTTGAACAAGAAAATGAAAAAAAATATTTTAATTATAAACTATATACATTTATAAAATGTGTAGAAAAGTTTGAAAAAGAAAATTAAAAAAAAATTTCTAATGATAAACTATATACATTTATAAAATGTGTTGAAAAGTTTGGAAAAGAAAATCAAAAAATATATTTCTAGTGATAAACTAGATACATTTATGAAATATGTTGCAAGGTTTGAAAAAGAAAATCAAAAAATATATTTCTAATGATGAACTACATACATTTATGAAATGTGTTGAAAGTTTTAAAAAGAAAATGAAAAGATATATTTCTAGTGATAATGTACCAGTAGATACATTTATGAGATGTGTTGAAAAGATTGAAAAAGCAAATTAAAAAATATATTTCTAATGATAAACTACCGGTAGATACATTTATGAGATGTGTTGAAAAGTTTGAAAAAGAAAATAAAAAAATATATTTCTAATGATAAACTAGATACATTGCTGAAATTTGTTGAAAAGTTTCAAAATCAAAGAAATATTTTTCTAATGATAAATCAGATACATTTATGAGATGTGTTGAAAAGTTTGGAAAAGAAAATAAAAAAAATATTTTTCTAATGATAAACTATATACATTTATGAAATGTGTTGAAAAGATTGAACAAGAAAATGAAAATAAATATTTCTAATGATAAACTACTGGTAGATACATTTATGAAATGTGTTGAAAAGTTTGGAAAAGAAAATCATAAAATATATTTCTAGTGATAAACTAGATACATTTATGAAATATGTTAAAAGGTTTGAAAAAGAAAATCAAAAAATATGTTTCTAATGATGAACTACATACATTGCTGAAATGTGTTGAAAAGTTTCAAAATCAAAGAAAAATATTTCTAATGATAAACTATATACATTTGTGAAATGTGTTGACAAGTTTGAAAAATTAAATGAAAAGATATATTTCTAGTGATAATCTACTGGTAGATACATTTATGAGATGTGTTGAAAAGATTGATAAAGAAAATAAAAAAAAATATTTCTAATGATAAACTACCGGTAGATACATTTATGAGATGTGTTGAAAAGTTTGAAAATCAAAAATATATATTTCTAATGATAAACTATATAGATTTATTAAATGTGTTGAAAAGATTGAAAATCAAAGAAATATATTTCTAATGATAAACTAGATACATTTATGAAATGTGTTGAAAAGTTTGAACAAGAAAATGAAAAAAAATATTTTTAATTATAAACTATATACATTTATAAAATGTGTTGAAAAGTTTGAAAAAGAAAATTAAAAGATATATTTCTAGTGATAATCTACCGGTAGATACATTTATAAAATGTGTTGAAAATTTTGATAAAGAAAATTTAAAAAAAATATTTCTAATGATAAACTAGATACATTTATGAAATATGTTGAAAGGTTTGAAAAAGAAAATCAAAAAATATGTTTCTAATGATGAACTACATACATTGCTGAAATGTGTTGAAAAGTTTCAAAATCAAAGAAAAATATTTCTAATGATAAACTATATACATTTGTGAAATGTGTTGACAAGTTTGAAAAATTAAATGAAAAGATATATTTCTAGTGATAATCTACTGGTAGATACATTTATGAGATGTGTTGAAAAGATTGATAAAGAAAATAAAAAAAAATATTTCTAATGATAAACTACCGGTAGATACATTTATGAGATGTGTTGAAAAGTTTGAAAATCAAAAAAATATATTTCTAATGATAAACTATATAGATTTATGAAATGTGTTGAAAAGTTTGAAAATCAAAGAAATATATTTCTAATGATAAACTAGATACATTTATGAAATGTGTTGAAAAGTTTGAACAAGAAAATAAAAAAAAATATTTCTAATTATAAACTATATACATTTATAAAATGTGTTGAAAAGTTTGAAAAAGAAAATTAAAAAAAAATATTTCTAATGATAAACTATATACATTTATAAAATGTGTTGAAAAGTTTGAAAAAGAAAATGAAAAGATATATTTCTAGTGATAATCTACCGGTAGATACATTTATAAAATGTGTTGAAAAGTTTGAAAAAGAAAATTTAAAAAAAATATTTCAAATGATAAACTAGATAAATTTATGAAATATGTTGAAAGGTTTGAAAAAGAAAATCAAAAAATATATTTCTAATGATGAACTACATACATTTATGAAATGTGTTGAAAAGTTTGAACAAGAAAATTTAAAAAAAATATTTCTAATGATAAACTATATACATTTATGAAATGTGTTGACAAGTTTGAAAATTAAAATGAAAAGATATATTTCTAGTGATAATCTACCGGTAGATACATTTATAAAATGTGTTGAAAAGTTTGAAAAAGAAAATTAAAAAAAAATATTTCTAATGATAAACTATATACATTTTTAAAATGTGTTGAAAAGTTTGAAAAAGAAAATGAAAAGATATATTTCTAATGATAATCTACCGGTAGATACATTTATAAAATGTGTTGAAAAGTTTGAAAAAGAAAATTAAACAAAAATATTTCTAATGATAAACTAGATACATTTATGAAATATATTGAAAGGTTTGAAAAAGAAAATCACAAAATATATTTCTAATGATGAACTACATACATTTATGAAATGTGTTGAAAAGTTTCAAAATCAAAGAAATATATTTCTAATGATAAACTAGATACATTTATGAAATGTGTTCAAAAGTTTGGAAAATAAAATAAAAAAATATATTTCTAATGATAAACTATATACATTTATGAAATTTGTTGAAAGTTTGAAAAATTAAATGAAAAGATATATTTCTAATGATAAACTACCGGTAGATACATTTATGAGATGTGTTGAAAAGTTTGAAAATCAAAAAAATATATTTCTAATGATAAACTATATAGATTTATGAAATGTGTTGAAAAGTTCGAAAATCAAAGAAATATTTTTCTAATGATAAATTAGATATATTTATGAAATGTGTTGAAAAGTTTGGAAAAGAAAGTGAAAAAAATATATTTCTAATGATAAACTATTATACATTTATGAAATGTGTTGAAAAGATTGAACAATAAAATGAAAAAAAATATTTCTAATGATAAACTACCGGTAGATACATTTATGAGATGTGTTGAAAAGATTGAAAAATAAAATTAAATGAAATATTTCTAATGATAAACTACCGGTAGATACATGTATGAGATGTGTTGAAAAGTTTGGAAAAGAAAATAAAAAATATATTTCTAATGATAAACTACCTGTATATACATTTATGAGATGTGTTGAAAAGTTTGAAAAAGAAAATGAAAAGATATATTTCTAGTGATAATCTACCGGTAGATACATTTATAAAATGTGTTGAAAAGTTTGAAAAAGAAAATTAAAAAAAAATATTTCTAATGATAAACTATATACATTTTTAAAATGTGTTGAAAAGTTTCGAAAAGAAAATCAAAAAATATATTTCTAGTGATAAACTAGATACATTTATGAAATATGTTGAAAGGTTTCAAAAAGAAAATCAAAAAATATGTTTCTAATGATGAACTACATACATTGCTGAAATGTGTTGAAAAGTTTCAAAATCAAAGAAAAATATTTCTAATGATAAACTATATACATTTGTGAAATGTGTTGACAAGTTTGAAAAATTAAATGAAAAGATATATTTCTAGTGATAATCTACTGGTAGATACATTTATAAAATGTGTTGAAAATTTTGATAAAGAAAATTTTAAAAAAATATTTCTAATGATAAACTAGATACATTTATGAAATATGTTGAAAGGTTTGAAAAAGAAAATCAAAAAATATGTTTCTAATGATGAACTACATACATTGCTGAAATGTGTTGAAAGTTTTAAAAAGAAAATGAAAAGATATATTTCTAGTGATAATGTACCAGTAGATACATTTATGAGATGTGTTGAAAAGATTGAAAAAGCAAATTAAATAATATATTTCTAATGATAAACTACCGGTAGATACATTTATGAGATGTGTTGAAAAGTTTGAAAAAGAAAATAAAAAAATATATTTCTAATGATAAACTAGATACATTGCTGAAATTTGTTGAAAAGTTTCAAAATCAAAGAAATATTTTTCTAATGATAAATCAGATACATTTATGAGATGTGTTGAAAAGTTTGGAAAAGAAAATAAAAAAAATATTTTTCTAATGATAAACTATATACATTTATGAAATGTGTTGAAAAGATTGAACAAGAAAATGAAAATAAATATTTCTAATGATAAACTACTGGTAGATACATTTATGAAATGTGTTGAAAAGTTTGGAAAAGAAAATCATAAAATATATTTCTAGTGATAAACTAGATACATTTATGAAATATGTTAAAAGGTTTGAAAAAGAAAATCAAAAAATATGTTTCTAATGATGAACTACATACATTGCTGAAATGTGTTGAAAAGTTTCAAAATCAAAGAAAAATATTTCTAATGATAAACTATATACATTTGTGAAATGTGTTGACAAGTTTGAAAAATTAAATGAAAAGATATATTTCTAGTGATAATCTACTGGTAGATACATTTATGAAATGTGTTGAAAAGATTGAACAAGAAAATAAAAAAAAATATTTCTAATTATAAACTACCGGTAGATACATTTATAAAATGTGTTGAAAAGTTTGAAAAAGAAAATTTAAAAAAAATATTTCTAATGATAAACTATATACATTTATAAAATGTATTGAAAAGTTTGAAAAAGAAAATGAAAAGATATATTTCTAGTGATAATCTACCGGTAGATACATTTATAAAATGTGTTGAAAAGTTTGAAAAAGAAAATTTTAAAAAAATATTTCAAATGATAAACTAGATACATTTATGAAATATGTTGAAAGGTTTGAAAAAGAAAATCAAAAAATATATTTCTAATGATGAACTACGTACATTTATGAAATGTGTTGAAAAGTTTAAACAAGAAAATTTAAAAAAAATATTTCTAATGATAAACTATATACATTTATGAAATGTGTTGACAAGTTTGAAAATTAAAATGAAAAGATATATTTCTAGTGATAACCTACTGATAGATACATTTATGAGATGTGTTGAAAAGATTGAAAAATAAAATTAAATGAAATATTTCTAATGATAAACTACCGGTAGATACATGTATGAGATGTGTTGAAAAGTTTGGAAAAGAAAATAAAAAATATATTTCTAATGATAAACTACCTGTATATACATTTATGAGATGTGTTGAAAAGTTTGAAAAAGAAAATGAAAAAATATATTTCTAATGATAAACTAGATACATTGCTGAAATGTGTTGAAAAGTTTCAAAATCAAAGAAATATTTTTCTAATGATAAATTAGATACATTTATGAAATGTGTTGAAAAGTTTGGAAAAGAAAGTGAAAAAAATATATTTCTAGTGATAAACTAGATACATTTATGAAATGTGTTGAAAAGTTTGAAAAAGAAAATTTAAAAAAAATATTTCTAATGATAAACTATATACATTTTTAAAATGTGTTGAAAAGTTTGAAAAAGAAAATGAAAAGATATATTTCTAGTGATAATCTACCGGTAGATACATTTATAAAATGTGTTAAAAAGTTTGAAAAAGAAAATTAAAAAAAAATATTTCTAATGATAAACTATACACATTTTTAAAATGTGTTGAAAAGTTTGAAAAAGAAAATGAAAAGATATATTTCTAATGATAATCTACCGGTAGATACATTTATGAGATGTGTTGAAAAGTTTGAAAAACAAAATCAAAAAATATATTTATAATGATAAACTAGATACATTTATGAAATGTGTTGAAAAGTTTCGAAAAGAAAATCAAAAAATATATTTCTAGTGATAAACTAGATACATTTATGAAATGTGTTGAAAAGTTTGAACAAGAAAATGAAAAAAAATATTTTAATTATAAACTATATACATTTATAAAATGTGTAGAAAAGTTTGAAAAAGAAAATTAAAAAAAAATTTCTAATGATAAACTATATACATTTATAAAATGTGTTGAAAAGTTTGGAAAAGAAAATCAAAAAATATATTTCTAGTGATAAACTAGATACATTTATGAAATATGTTGCAAGGTTTGAAAAAGAAAATCAAAAAATATATTTCTAATGATGAACTACATACATTTATGAAATGTGTTGAAAGTTTTAAAAAGAAAATGAAAAGATATATTTCTAGTGATAATGTACCAGTAGATACATTTATGAGATGTGTTGAAAAGATTGAAAAAGCAAATTAAAAAATATATTTCTAATGATAAACTACCGGTAGATACATTTATGAGATGTGTTGAAAAGTTTGAAAAAGAAAATAAAAAAATATATTTCTAATGATAAACTAGATACATTGCTGAAATTTGTTGAAAAGTTTCAAAATCAAAGAAATATTTTTCTAATGATAAATCAGATACATTTATGAGATGTGTTGAAAAGTTTGGAAAAGAAAATAAAAAAAATATTTTTCTAATGATAAACTATATACATTTATGAAATGTGTTGAAAAGATTGAACAAGAAAATGAAAATAAATATTTCTAATGATAAACTACTGGTAGATACATTTATGAAATGTGTTGAAAAGTTTGGAAAAGAAAATCATAAAATATATTTCTAGTGATAAACTAGATACATTTATGAAATATGTTAAAAGGTTTGAAAAAGAAAATCAAAAAATATGTTTCTAATGATGAACTACATACATTGCTGAAATGTGTTGAAAAGTTTCAAAATCAAAGAAAAATATTTCTAATGATAAACTATATACATTTGTGAAATGTGTTGACAAGTTTGAAAAATTAAATGAAAAGATATATTTCTAGTGATAATCTACTGGTAGATACATTTATGAGATGTGTTGAAAAGATTGATAAAGAAAATAAAAAAAAATATTTCTAATGATAAACTACCGGTAGATACATTTATGAGATGTGTTGAAAAGTTTGAAAATCAAAAATATATATTTCTAATGATAAACTATATAGATTTATTAAATGTGTTGAAAAGATTGAAAATCAAAGAAATATATTTCTAATGATAAACTAGATACATTTATGAAATGTGTTGAAAAGTTTGAACAAGAAAATGAAAAAAAATATTTTTAATTATAAACTATATACATTTATAAAATGTGTTGAAAAGTTTGAAAAAGAAAATTAAAAGATATATTTCTAGTGATAATCTACCGGTAGATACATTTATAAAATGTGTTGAAAATTTTGATAAAGAAAATTTAAAAAAAATATTTCTAATGATAAACTAGATACATTTATGAAATATGTTGAAAGGTTTGAAAAAGAAAATCAAAAAATATGTTTCTAATGATGAACTACATACATTGCTGAAATGTGTTGAAAAGTTTCAAAATCAAAGAAAAATATTTCTAATGATAAACTATATACATTTGTGAAATGTGTTGACAAGTTTGAAAAATTAAATGAAAAGATATATTTCTAGTGATAATCTACTGGTAGATACATTTATGAGATGTGTTGAAAAGATTGATAAAGAAAATAAAAAAAAATATTTCTAATGATAAACTACCGGTAGATACATTTATGAGATGTGTTGAAAAGTTTGAAAATCAAAAAAATATATTTCTAATGATAAACTATATAGATTTATGAAATGTGTTGAAAAGTTTGAAAATCAAAGAAATATATTTCTAATGATAAACTAGATACATTTATGAAATGTGTTGAAAAGTTTGAACAAGAAAATAAAAAAAAATATTTCTAATTATAAACTATATACATTTATAAAATGTGTTGAAAAGTTTGAAAAAGAAAATTAAAAAAAAATATTTCTAATGATAAACTATATACATTTATAAAATGTGTTGAAAAGTTTGAAAAAGAAAATGAAAAGATATATTTCTAGTGATAATCTACCGGTAGATACATTTATAAAATGTGTTGAAAAGTTTGAAAAAGAAAATTTAAAAAAAATATTTCAAATGATAAACTAGATAAATTTATGAAATATGTTGAAAGGTTTGAAAAAGAAAATCAAAAAATATATTTCTAATGATGAACTACATACATTTATGAAATGTGTTGAAAAGTTTGAACAAGAAAATTTTAAAAAAATATTTCTAATGATAAACTATATACATTTATGAAATGTGTTGACAAGTTTGAAAATTAAAATGAAAAGATATATTTCTAGTGATAATCTACCGGTAGATACATTTATAAAATGTGTTGAAAAGTTTGAAAAAGAAAATTAAAAAAAAATATTTCTAATGATAAACTATATACATTTTTAAAATGTGTTGAAAAGTTTGAAAAAGAAAATGAAAAGATATATTTCTAATGATAATCTACCGGTAGATACATTTATAAAATGTGTTGAAAAGTTTGAAAAAGAAAATTAAACAAAAATATTTCTAATGATAAACTAGATACATTTATGAAATATATTGAAAGGTTTGAAAAAGAAAATCACAAAATATATTTCTAATGATGAACTACATACATTTATGAAATGTGTTGAAAAGTTTCAAAATCAAAGAAATATATTTCTAATGATAAACTAGATACATTTATGAAATGTGTTCAAAAGTTTGGAAAATAAAATAAAAAAATATATTTCTAATGATAAACTATATACATTTATGAAATTTGTTGAAAGTTTGAAAAATTAAATGAAAAGATATATTTCTAATGATAAACTACCGGTAGATACATTTATGAGATGTGTTGAAAAGTTTGAAAATCAAAAAAATATATTTCTAATGATAAACTATATAGATTTATGAAATGTGTTGAAAAGTTCGAAAATCAAAGAAATATTTTTCTAATGATAAATTAGATATATTTATGAAATGTGTTGAAAAGTTTGGAAAAGAAAGTGAAAAAATATATTTCTAATGATAAACTATTATACATTTATGAAATGTGTTGAAAAGATTGAACAATAAAATGAAAAAAAATATTTCTAATGATAAACTACCGGTAGATACATTTATGAGATGTGTTGAAAAGATTGAAAAATAAAATTAAATGAAATATTTCTAATGATAAACTACCGGTAGATACATGTATGAGATGTGTTGAAAAGTTTGGAAAAGAAAATAAAAAATATATTTCTAATGATAAACTACCTGTATATACATTTATGAGATGTGTTGAAAAGTTTGAAAAAGAAAATGAAAAGATATATTTCTAGTGATAATCTACCGGTAGATACATTTATAAAATGTGTTGAAAAGTTTGAAAAAGAAAATTAAAAAAAAATATTTCTAATGATAAACTATATACATTTTTAAAATGTGTTGAAAAGTTTCGAAAAGAAAATCAAAAAATATATTTCTAGTGATAAACTAGATACATTTATGAAATATGTTGAAAGGTTTCAAAAAGAAAATCAAAAAATATGTTTCTAATGATGAACTACATACATTGCTGAAATGTGTTGAAAAGTTTCAAAATCAAAGAAAAATATTTCTAATGATAAACTATATACATTTGTGAAATGTGTTGACAAGTTTGAAAAATTAAATGAAAAGATATATTTCTAGTGATAATCTACTGGTAGATACATTTATAAAATGTGTTGAAAATTTTGATAAAGAAAATTTTAAAAAAATATTTCTAATGATAAACTAGATACATTTATGAAATATGTTGAAAGGTTTGAAAAAGAAAATCAAAAAATATGTTTCTAATGATGAACTACATACATTGCTGAAATGTGTTGAAAGTTTTAAAAAGAAAATGAAAAGATATATTTCTAGTGATAATGTACCAGTAGATACATTTATGAGATGTGTTGAAAAGATTGAAAAAGCAAATTAAATAATATATTTCTAATGATAAACTACCGGTAGATACATTTATGAGATGTGTTGAAAAGTTTGAAAAAGAAAATAAAAAAATATATTTCTAATGATAAACTAGATACATTGCTGAAATTTGTTGAAAAGTTTCAAAATCAAAGAAATATTTTTCTAATGATAAATCAGATACATTTATGAGATGTGTTGAAAAGTTTGGAAAAGAAAATAAAAAAAATATTTTTCTAATGATAAACTATATACATTTATGAAATGTGTTGAAAAGATTGAACAAGAAAATGAAAATAAATATTTCTAATGATAAACTACTGGTAGATACATTTATGAAATGTGTTGAAAAGTTTGGAAAAGAAAATCATAAAATATATTTCTAGTGATAAACTAGATACATTTATGAAATATGTTAAAAGGTTTGAAAAAGAAAATCAAAAAATATGTTTCTAATGATGAACTACATACATTGCTGAAATGTGTTGAAAAGTTTCAAAATCAAAGAAAAATATTTCTAATGATAAACTATATACATTTGTGAAATGTGTTGACAAGTTTGAAAAATTAAATGAAAAGATATATTTCTAGTGATAATCTACTGGTAGATACATTTATGAGATGTGTTGAAAAGATTGATAAAGAAAATTTAAAAAAATATTTCTAATGATAAACTACCGGTAGATACATTTATGAGATGTGTTGAAAAGTTTGAAAATCAAAAATATATATTTCTAATGATAAACTATATAGATTTATTAAATGTGTTGAAAAGATTGAAAATCAAAGAAATATATTTCTAATGATAAACTAGATACATTTATGAAATGTGTTGAAAAGATTGAACAAGAAAATGAAAATAAATATTTCTAATGATAAACTACTGGTAGATACATTTATAAAATGTGTTGAAAAGTTTGGAAAAGAAAATCAAAAAATATATTTCTAGTGATAAACTACGAGGCGTGTTCAAATGAAAACGGGACTTGTTACACCACGCGTGATAGAGCGCACTGATATTGATGACATTTTGCACTAGTAATGAGTATCCAATAATTTACATACGGTCACGTGTTCATCTTCCCAGCATGCATATGTGCTGCAGAAGACTGTTAACAATATGGCGGGTGTGATTCCGAACCCGTCCAAAGTAAATCAGCGTGCTGTGATCCAGTTTCTTTCATTTGAAGGATGTCAAGCAGTAGACATTCATCGGAGAATGAAGGCAGCATATGGTGACAAATGTTTGTCGAGGACCAGAGTGATGGAGTGGGTGCGTATGTTTAAAGACGGACGTGAGTTAACGGCAGATCTTGCACGGCCAGGTCAGGCGCATATTGTTGCAACAGAAGAAGCCATAGCCGTGCTTGATAAAGCAGTACTGACTGACCGTCGTCGGAGCATTCGTTCGCTTGCAGAAGAATTCCATATGTCAATTGGGACAGCCCACATGGTTGTTCGGAAGAAATTGAACTATCGGAAGGTGTGTTCACAGTGGGTCCCACGGATGTTGACTGACCACCATAAGGAAGAACGGATGGGGTGGAGTTTGAACCACCTGATGCGTTACAGGGCAGAGGGTGATGCATTTCTGTTGAGCATTGTGGCAGGTGATGAATCGTGGTGCCACCACTATGAACCGAGCAGCAAAATTGACAGCATGCAATGGAAACATCCAGGTTCACCAAAACCCATAAAATTCAAGACACAGGTTTCTGCAGATTTCCATTTGTTCGGACCGTTGAAGAAAGCACTAAAGGGACAGCGATTCAACAGCGACGCAGACGTGAAGACAGCGGTGACCACATGGTTCAGAGAACAGCCACGCAACTTTTTCTCGGACGGCATTCGACGTCTACCTAAACAGTGGGATGCTTGCCTAAATGCATACGGAGATTTTTTCTGATGAACCCAGGTGCATTCTTATTCACAAGTGGTTGCTTTGTTCAATTCCGTTGAAAATATTAAATTGCGTATGATACTTTTTAAATAAATCCACAAGTCCCGTTTTCATTTGAACACGCCTCGTAGATACATTTATGAAATATGTTAAAAGGTTTGAAAAAGAAAATCAAAAAATATGTTTCTAATGATGAACTACATACATTGCTGAAATGTGTTGAAAAGTTTCAAAATCAAAGAAAAATATTTCTAATGATAAACTATATACATTTGTGAAATGTGTTGATAAGTTTGAAAAATTAAATGAAAAGATATATTTCTAGTGATAATCTACTGGTAGATACATTTATGAGATGTGTTGAAAAGATTGATAAAGAAAATAAAAAAAAATATTTCTAATGATAAACTACCGGTAGATACATTTATGAGATGTGTTGAAAAGTTTGAAAATCAAAAAAATATATTTCTAATGATAAACTATATAGATTTATTAAATGTGTTGAAAAGATTGAAAATCAAAGAAATATATTTCTAATGATAAACTAGATACATTTATGAAATGTGTTGAAATGTTTGAACAAGAAAATGAAAAAAATATTTTAATTATAAACTATATACATTTATAAAATGTGTAGAAAAGTTTGAAAAAGAAAATTAAAAAAAAATTTCTAATGATAAACTATATACATTTATAAAATGTGTTGAAAAGTTTGAAAAAGAAAATGAAAAGATATATTTCTAGTGATAATCTACCGGTAGATACATTTATAAAATGTGTTGAAAAGTTTGAAAAAGAAAATTAAACAAAAATATTTCTAATGATAAACTAGATACATTTATGAAATATGTTGAAAGGTTTGAAAAAGAAAATCAAAAAATATATTTCTAATGATGAACTACATACATTTATGAAATGTGTTGAAAAGTTTCAAAATCAAAGAAATATATTTCTAATGATAAACTAGATACATTTATGAAATGTGTTCAAAAGTTTGGAAAATAAAATAAAAAAATATATTTCTAATGATAAACTATATACATTTTTAAAATGTGTTGAAAAGTTTGAAAAAGAAAATGAAAAGATATATTTCTAGTGATAATCTACCGGTAGATACATTTATAAAATGTGTTGAAAATTTTGATAAAGAAAATTAAAAAAAAATATTTCTAATGATAAACTAGATACATTTATGAAATATGTTGAAAGGTTTGAAAAAGAAAATCAAAAAATATGTTTCTAATGATGAACTACATACATTGCTGAAATGTGTTGAAAAGTTTCAAAATCAAAGAAAAATATTTCTAATGATAAACTATATACATTTGTGAAATGTGTTGACAAGTTTGAAAAATTAAATGAAAAGATATATTTCTAGTGATAATCTACTGGTAGATACATTTATGAGATGTGTTGAAAAGATTGATAAAGAAAATAAAAAAAAATATTTCTAATGATAAACTACCGGTAGATACATTTATGAGATGTGTTGAAAAGTTTGAAAATCAAAAAAATATATTTCTAATGATAAACTATATAGATTTATGAAATGTGTTGAAAAGTTTGAAAATCAAAGAAATATATTTCTAATGATAAACTAGATACATTTATGAAATGTGTTGAAAAGTTTGAACAAGAAAATAAAAAAAAATATTTCTAATTATAAACTATATACATTTATAAAATGTGTTGAAAAGTTTGAAAAAGAAAATTAAAAAAAAATATTTCTAATGATAAACTATATACATTTATAAAATGTGTTGAAAAGTTTGAAAAAGAAAATGAAAAGATACATTTCTAGTGATAATCTACCGGTAGATACATTTATAAAATGTGTTGAAAAGTTTGAAAAAGAAAATTTAAAAAAAATATTTCAAATGATAAACTAGATAAATTTATGAAATATGTTGAAAGGTTTGAAAAAGAAAATCAAAAAATATATTTCTAATGATGAACTACATACATTTATGAAATGTGTTGAAAAGTTTGAACAAGAAAATTTAAAAAAAATATTTCTAATGATAAACTATATACATTTATGAAATGTGTTGACAAGTTTGAAAATTAAAATGAAAAGATATATTTCTAGTGATAACCTACTGATAGATACATTTATGAGATGTGTTGAAAAGATTGAAAAATAAAATTAAATGAAATATTTCTAATGATAAACTACCGGTAGATACATGTATGAGATGTGTTGAAAAGTTTGGAAAAGAAAATCAAAAAATATATTTCTAATGATAAACTAGATACATTGCTGAAATGTGTTGAAAAGTTTCAAAATCAAAGAAATATTTTTCTAATGATAAATTAGATACATTTATGAAATGTGTTGAAAAGTTTGGAAAAGAAAGTGAAAAAAATATATTTCTAATGATAAACTATTATACATTTATGAAATGTGTTGAAAAGATTGAACAATAAAATGAAAAAAAATATTTCTAATGATAAACTACCGGTAGATACATTTATAAAATGTGTTGAAAAGTTTGAAAAAGAAAATTAAAAAAAAATATTTCTAATGATAAACTATATACATTTTTAAAATGTGTTGAAAAGTTTGAAAAAGAAAATGAAAAGATATATTTCTAGTGATAATCTACCAGTAGATACATTTATAAAATGTGTTGAAAAGTTTGAAAAAGAAAATTAAAAAAAAAATATTTCTAATGATAAACTATATACATTTTTAAAATGTGTTGAAAAGTTTGAAAAAGAAAATGAAAAGATATATTTCTAATGATAATCTACCGGTAGATACATTTATGAGATGTGTTGAAAAGTTTGAAAAACAAAATCAAAAAATATATTTATAATGATAAACTAGATACATTTATGAAATGTGTTGAAAAGTTTCGAAAAGAAAATCAAAAAATATATTTCTAGTGATAAACTAGATACATTTATGAAATATGTTGAAAGGTTTCAAAAAGAAAATCAAAAAATATGTTTCTAATGATGAACTACATACATTGCTGAAATGTGTTGAAAAGTTTCAAAATCAAAGAAAAATATTTCTAATGATAAACTATATACATTTGTGAAATGTGTTGACAAGTTTGAAAAATTGAATGAAAAGATATATTTCTAGTGATAATCTACTGGTAGATACATTTATGAGATGTGTTGAAAAGATTGATAAAGAAAATAAAAAAAAATATTTCTAATGATAAACTACCGGTAGATACATTTATGAGATGTGTTGAAAAGTTTGAAAATCAAAAAAATATATTTCTAATGATAAACTATATAGATTTATTAAATGTGTTGAAAAGATTGAAAATCAAAGAAATATATTTCTAATGATAAACTAGATACATTTATGAAATGTGTTGAAAAGTTTGAACAAGAAAATGAAAAAAAATATTTTAATTATAAACTATATACATTTATAAAATGTGTAGAAAAGTTTGAAAAAGAAAATTAAAAAAAAATTTCTAATGATAAACTATATACATTTATAAAATGTGTTGAAAAGTTTGAAAAAGAAAATGAAAAGATATATTTCTAGTGATAATCTACCGGTAGATACATTTATAAAATGTGTTGAAAAGTTTGAAAAAGAAAATTAAACAAAAATATTTCTAATGATAAACTAGATACATTTATGAAATATGTTGAAAGGTTTGAAAAAGAAAATCACAAAATATATTTCTAATGATGAACTACATACATTTATGAAATGTGTTGAAAAGTTTCAAAATCAAAGAAATATATTTCTAATGATAAACTAGATACATTTATGAAATGTGTTCAAAAGTTTGGAAAATAAAATAAAAAAATATATTTCTAATGATAAACTATATACATTTATGAAATTTGTTGAAAGTTTGAAAAATTAAATGAAAAGATATATTTCTAATGATAAACTACCGGTAGATACATTTATGAGATGTGTTGAAAAGTTTGAAAATCAAAAAAATATATTTCTAATGATAAACTATATAGATTTATGAAATGTGTTGAAAAGTTCGAAAATCAAAGAAATATTTTTCTAATGATAAATTAGATATATTTATGAAATGTGTTGAAAAGTTTGGAAAAGAAAGTGAAAAAAATATATTTCTAATGATAAACTATTATACATTTATGAAATGTGTTGAAAAGATTGAACAAGAAAATGAAAAAAAATATTTCTAATGATAAACTACCGGTAGATACATTTATGAGATGTGTTGAAAAGATTGAAAAATAAAATTAAATGAAATATTTCTAATGATAAACTACCGGTAGATACATGTATGAGATGTGTTGCAAAGTTTGGAAAAGAAAATAAAAAATATATTTCTAATGATAAACTACCTGTATATACATTTATGAGATGTGTTGAAAAGTTTGAAAAAGAAAATGAAAAGATATATTTCTAGTGATAATCTACCGGTAGATACATTTATAAAATGTGTTGAAAAGTTTGAAAAAGAAAATTAAAAAAAAATATTTCTAATGATAAACTATATACATTTTTAAAATGTGTTGAAAAGTTTCGAAAAGAAAATCAAAAAATATATTTCTAGTGATAAACTAGATACATTTATGAAATATGTTGAAAGGTTTCAAAAAGAAAATCAAAAAATATGTTTCTAATGATGAACTACATACATTGCTGAAATGTGTTGAAAAGTTTCAAAATCAAAGAAAAATATTTCTAATGATAAACTATATACATTTGTGAAATGTGTTGACAAGTTTGAAAAATTAAATGAAAAGATATATTTCTAGTGATAATCTACTGGTAGATACATTTATGAGATGTGTTGAAAAGATTGATAAAGAAAATAAAAAAAAATATTTCTAATGATAAACTACCGGTAGATACATTTATGAGATGTGTTGAAAAGTTTGAAAATCAAAAAAATATATTTCTAATGATAAACTATATAGATTTATTAAATGTGTTGAAAAGATTGAAAATCAAAGAAATATATTTCTAATGATAAACTAGATACATTTATGAAATGTGTTGAAATGTTTGAACAAGAAAATGAAAAAAAATATTTTAATTATAAACTATATACATTTATAAAATGTGTTGAAAAGTTTGAAAAAGAAAAATTAAAAAAAAATTTCTAATGATAAACTATATACATTTATAAAATGTGTTGAAAAGTTTGAAAAAGAAAATGAAAAGATATATTTCTAGTGATAATCTACCGGTAGATACATTTATAAAATGTGTTGAAAAGTTTGAAAAAGAAAAATTAAAAAAATATTTCTAATGATAAACTAGATACATTTATGAAATATGTTGAAAGGTTTCAAAAAGAAAATCAAAAAATATGTTTCTAATGATGAACTACATACATTGCTGAAATGTGTTGAAAAGTTTAAAAAATCAAAGAAAAATATTTCTAATGATAAACTATATACATTTGTGAAATGTGTTGACAAGTTTGAAAAATTAAATGAAAAGATATATTTCTAGTGATAATCTACTGGTAGATACATTTATGAGATGTGTTGAAAAGATTGATAAAGAAAATAAAAAAAAATATTTCTAATGATAAACTACCTGGTAGATACATTTATGAGATGTGTTGAAAAGATTGAAAATCAAAGAAATATATTTCTAATGATAAACTAGATACATTTATGAAATGTGTTGAAAAGTTTGAACAAGAAAATGAAAAAAAATATTTTAATTATAAACTATATACATTTATAAAATGTGTAGAAAAGTTTGAAAAAGAAAATTTAAAAAAAATTTCTAATGATAAACTATATACATTTATAAAATGTGTTGAAAAGTTTGAAAAAGAAAATGAAAAGATATATTTCTAGTGATAATCTACCGGTAGATACATTTATAAAATGTGGTGAAAAGTTTAAAAAAGAAAATTAAACAAAAATATTTCTAATGATAAACTAGATACATTTATGAAATATGTTGAAAGGTTTGAAAAAGAAAATCAAAAAATATATTTCTAATGATGAACTACATACATTTATGAAATGTGTTGAAAAGTTTCAAAATCAAAGAAATATATTTCTAATGATAAACTAGATACATTTATGAAATGTGTTCAAAAGTTTGGAAAATAAAATAAAAAAATATATTTCTAATGATAAATTAGATACATTTAAGAAATGTGTTGAAAAGTTTGAACAAGAAAATTAAAAAAAAATATTTCTAATGATAAACTATATACATGTATGAAATGTGTTGACAAGTTTGAAAATTAAAATGAAAAGATATATTTCGAGTGATAACCTACTGATAGATACATTTATGAGATGTGTTGAAAAGATTGAAAAATAAAATTAAATTAAATATTTCTAATGATAAACTACCGGTAGATACATTTATGAGATGTGTTGAAAAGTTTGAAAAATTAAATTAAAAGAAATATTTCTAATGATAAACTACCGGTAGATACATTTATGAGTTGTGTTGAAAAGATTGAAAAAGAAAATTAAAAAATATATTTCTAATGATAAACTACCGGTATATACATTTATGAGATGTGTTGAAAAGTTTGAAAAAGAAAATAAAAAAATATATTTCTAATGATAAACTAGATACATTGCTGAAATGTGTTGAAAAGTTTCAAAATCAAAGAAATATTTTTCTAATGATAAATTAGATACATTTATGAAATGTGTTGAAAAGTTTGGAAAAGAAAGTGAAAAAAATATATTTCTAATGATAAACTATTATACATTTATGAAATGTGTTGAAAAGATTGAACAAGAAAATGAAAAAAAATATTTCTAATGATAAACTACCAGTAGATACATTTATGAGATGTGTTGAAAAGTTTGGAAAAGAAAATCAAAAAATATATTTCTAGTGATAAACTAGATACATTTATGAAATATGTTGAAAAGTTTGAACAAGAAAATAAAAATAAAATATTTCTAATGATAAACTATATACATTTATAAAATGTGTTGAAAAGTTTGAAAAAGAAAATTTATAAAAAGTATTTCTAATGATAAACTATATACATTTATAAAATGTGTTGAAAAGTTTGAAAAAGAAAATGAAAAGATATATTTCTAGTGATAATCTACCGGTAGATACATTTATGAGATGTGTTGAAAAGTTTGAAAAACAAAATCAAAAAATATATTTCTAATGATAAACTAGATACATTTATGAAATGTGTTGAAAAGTTTGGAAAAGAAAATCAAAAAATATATTTCTAGTGATAATGTACCAGTAGATACATTTATGAGATGTGTTGAAAAGATTGAAAAAGCAGATTAAAAAATATATTTCTAATGATAAACTACCGGTAGATACATTTATGAGATGTGTTGAAAAGTTTGGAAAAGAAAATCAAAAAATATATTTCTAGTGATAAACTAGATACATTTATGAAATATGTTGAAAAGTTTGAACAAGAAAATAAAAATAAAATATTTCTAATGATAAACTATATACATTTATAAAATGTGTTGAAAAGTTTGAAAAAGAAAATTTGTAAAAAGTATTTCTAATGATAAACTATATACATTTATAAAATGTGTTGAAAAGTTTGAAAAAGAAAATGAAAAGATATATTTCTAGTGATAATCTACCGGTAGATACATTTATGAGATGTGTTGAAAAGTTTGAAAAACAAAATAAAAAAATATTTTCTAATGATAAACTAGATACATTTATGAAATGTGTTGAAAAGTTTGGAAAAGAAAATCAAAAAATATATTTCTAGTGATAAACTAGATACATTTATGAAATATGTTGAAAGGTTTGAAAAAGAAAATCAAAAAATATATTTCTAGTGATAAACTAGATACATTTATGAAATATGTTGAAAGGTTTGAAAAAGAAAATCAAAAAATATATTTCTAATGATGAACTACATACATTTATGAATTGTGTTGAAAGTTTTAAAAAGAATATGAAAAGATATATTTCTAGTGATAATGTACCAGTAGATACATTTATGAGATGTGTTGAAAAGATTGAAAAAGCAAATTAAAAAATATATTTCTAATGATAAACTACCGGTAGATACATTTATGAGATGTGTTGAAAAGTTTGGAAAAGAAAATCAAAAAATATATTTCTAGTGATAAACTAGATACATTTATGAAATATGTTGAAAAGTTTGAACAAGAAAATAAAAATAAAATATTTCTAATGATAAACTATATACATTTATAAAATGTGTTGAAAAGTTTGAAAAAGAAAATTTATAAAAAGTATTTCTAATGATAAACTATATACATTTATAAAATGTGTTGAAAAGTTTGAAAAAGAAAATGAAAAGATATATTTCTAGTGATAATCTACCGGTAGATACATTTATGAGATGTGTTGAAAAGTTTGAAAAACAAAATCAAAAAATATATTTCTAATGATAAACTAGATACATTTATGAAATGTGTTGAAAAGTTTGGAAAAGAAAATCAAAAAATATATTTCTAGTGATAAACTAGATACATTTATGAAATATGTTGAAAGGTTTGAAAAAGAAAATCAAAAAATATATTTCTAATGATGAACTACATACATTTATGAAATGTGTTGAAAGTTTTAAAAAGAAAATGAAAAGATATATTTCTAGTGATAATGTACCAGTAGATACATTTATGAGATGTGTTGAAAAGATTGAAAAAGCAATTTTAAAAAATATATTTCTAATGATAAACTACCGGTAGATACATTTATGAGATGTGTTGAAAAGTTTGAAAAAGAAAATAAAAAAATATATTTCTAATGATAAACTAGATACATTGCTGAAATGTGTTGAAAAGTTTCAAAATCAAAGAAATATTTTTCTAGTGATAAATAAGATACATTTATGAAATGTGTTGAAAAGATTGAACAAGAAAATGAAAAAAAATATTTCTAATGATAAACTACCGGTAGATATATTTATAAAATGTGTTGAAAAGTTTGAAAAAGAAAATTAAAAAAAAATATTTCTAATGATAAACTATATACATTTTTAAAATGTGTTGAAAAGTTTGAAAAAGAAAATGAAAAGATATATTTCTAGTGATAATCTACCGCTAGATACATTTATGAGATGTGTTGAAAAGTTTGAAAAACAAAATCAAAAAATATATTTCTAATGATAAACTACCGGTAGATACATTTATGAGATGTGTTGAAAAGTTTGAAAAAGAAAATAAAAAAATATATTTCTAATGATAAACTAGATACATTTATGAAATGTGTTGAAAAGTTTGGAAAAGAAAGAAAAAAATATATTTCTAATGATAAACTATATACATTTATGAAATGTGTTGAAAAGATTGAAAATCAATAACTATATTTCTAGTGATAATCTACTGGTAGATACATTAATAAAATGTGTTGAAAAGTTTGAAAAAGAAAATTAAAAAAATATTTTTAATCATAAACTATATACATTTATAAAATGTGTTGAAAAGTTTGAAAAAGAAAATTAAAAAAAATATTTCTAATGATAAACTAGATACATTTATGAAATGTGTTGAAAAGTTTGGAAAAGAAAATCAAAAAATATATTTCTAGTGATAAACTAGATACATTTATGAAATATGTTGAAAGGTTTGAAAAAGAAAATCAAAAAATATATTTCTAATGATGAACTACATACATTTATGAAATGTGTTGAAAGTTTTAAAAAGAAAATGAAAAGATATATTTCTAGTGATAATGTACCAGTAGATACATTTATGAGATGTGTTGAAAAGATTGAAAAAGCAATTTTAAAAAATATATTTCTAATGATAAACTACCGGTAGATACATTTATGAGATGTGTTGAAAAGTTTGAAAAAGAAAATAAAAAAATATATTTCTAATGATAAACTAGATACATTGCTGAAATGTGTTGAAAAGTTTCAAAATCAAAGAAATATTTTTCTAATGATAAATAAGATACATTTATAAATGTGTTGAAAAGATTGAACAAGAAAATGAAAAAAAATATTTCTAATGATAAACTACCGGTAGATATATTTATAAAATGTGTTGAAAAGTTTGAAAAAGAAAATTAAAAAAAAATATTTCTAATGATAAACTATATACATTTTTAAAATGTGTTGAAAAGTTTGAAAAAGAAAATGAAAAGATATATTTCTAGTGATAATCTACCGCTAGATACATTTATGAGATGTGTTGAAAAGTTTGAAAAACAAAATCAAAAAATATATTTCTAATGATAAACTACCGGTAGATACATTTATGAGATGTGTTGAAAAGTTTGAAAAAGAAAATAAAAAAATATATTTCTAATGATAAACTAGATACATTTATGAAATGTGTTGAAAAGTTTGGAAAAGAAAGAAAAAAATATATTTCTAATGATAAACTATATACATTTATGAAATGTGTTGAAAAGATTGAAAATCAATAACTATATTTCTAGTGATAATCTACTGGTAGATACATTAATAAAATGTGTTGAAAAGTTTGAAAAAGAAAATTAAAAAAATATTTTTAATTATAAACTATATACATTTATAAAATGTGTTGAAAAGTTTGAAAAAGAAAATTTAAAAAAATATTTCTAATGATAAACTAGATACATTTATGAAATGTGTTGAAAAGTTTCAAAATCATAGAAATATATTTCTAATGATAAACTAGATACATTTATGAAATGTGTTCAAAAGTTTGGAAAAGAAAATGAAAAAATATAATTCTAGTGATAAACTAGATACATTTATGAAATATGTTGAAAGGTTTGAAAAAGAAAATCAAAAAATATATTTCTAGTGATAATGTACCAGTAGATACATTTATGAGATGTGTTGAAAAGATTGAAAAAGCAGATTAAAAAATATATTTCTAATGATAAACTACCGGTAGATACATTTATGAGATGTGTTGAAAAGTTTGGAAAAGAAAATCAAAAAATATATTTCTAGTGATAAACTAGATACATTTATGAAATATGTTGAAAAGTTTGAACAAGAAAATAAAAATAAAATATTTCTAATGATAAACTATATACATTTATAAAATGTGTTGAAAAGTTTGAAAAAGAAAATTTATAAAAAGTATTTCTAATGATAAACTATATACATTTATAAAATGTGTTGAAAAGTTTGAAAAAGAAAATGAAAAGATATATTTCTAGTGATAATCTACCGGTAGATACATTTATGAGATGTGTTGAAAAGTTTGAAAAACAAAATAAAAAAATATATTTCTAATGATAAACTAGATACATTTATGAAATGTGTTGAAAAGTTTGGAAAAGAAAATCAAAAAATATATTTCTAGTGATAAACTAGATACATTTATGAAATATGTTGAAAGGTTTGAAAAAGAAAATCAAAAAATATATTTCTAATGATGAACTACATACATTTATGAATTGTGTTGAAAGTTTTAAAAAGAATATGAAAAGATATATTTCTAGTGATAATGTACCAGTAGATACATTTATGAGATGTGTTGAAAAGATTGAAAAAGCAAATTAAAAAATATATTTCTAATGATAAACTACCGGTAGATACATTTATGAGATGTGTTGAAAAGTTTGGAAAAGAAAATCCAAAAATATATTTCTAGTGATAAACTAGATACATTTATGAAATATGTTGAAAAGTTTGAACAAGAAAATAAAAATAAAATATTTCTAATGATAAACTATATACATTTATAAAATGTGTTGAAAAGTTTGAAAAAGAAAATTTATAAAAAGTATTTCTAATGATAAACTATATACATTTATAAAATGTGTTGAAAAGTTTGAAAAAGAAAATGAAAAGATATATTTCTAGTGATAATCTACCGGTAGATACATTTATGAGATGTGTTGAAAAGTTAGAAAAACAAAATCAAAAAATATATTTCTAATGATAAACTAGATACATTTATGAAATGTGTTGAAAAGTTTGGAAAAGAAAATCAAAAAATATATTTCTAGTGATAAACTAGATACATTTATGAAATATGTTGAAAGGTTTGAAAAAGAAAATCAAAAAATATATTTCTAATGATGAACTACATACATTTATGAAATGTGTTGAAAGTTTTAAAAAGAAAATGAAAAGATATATTTCTAGTGATAATGTACCAGTAGATACATTTATGAGATGTGTTGAAAAGATTGAAAAAGCAATTTTAAAAAATATATTTCTAATGATAAACTACCGGTAGATACATTTATGAGATGTGTTGAAAAGTTTGAAAAAGAAAATAAAAAAATATATTTCTAATGATAAACTAGATACATTGCTGAAATGTGTTGAAAAGTTTCAAAATCAAAGAAATATTTTTCTAATGATAAATAAGATACATTTATGAAATGTGTTGAAAAGATTGAACAAGAAAATGAAAAAAAATATTTCTAATGATAAACTACCGGTAGATATATTTATAAAATGTGTTGAAAAGTTTGAAAAAGAAAATTAAAAAAAAATATTTCTAATGATAAACTATATACATTTTTAAAATGTGTTGAAAAGTTTGAAAAAGAAAATGAAAAGATATATTTCTAGTGATAATCTACCGCTAGATACATTTATGAGATGTGTTGAAAAGTTTGAAAAACAAAATCAAAAAATATATTTCTAATGATAAACTACCGGTAGATACATTTATGAGATGTGTTGAAAAGTTTGAAAAAGAAAATAAAAAAATATATTTCTAATGATAAACTAGATACATTTATGAAATGTGTTGAAAAGTTTGGAAAAGAAAGAAAAAAATATATTTCTAATGATAAACTATATACATTTATGAAATGTGTTGAAAAGATTGAAAATCAATAACTATATTTCTAGTGATAATCTACTGGTAGATACATTAATAAAATGTGTTGAAAAGTTTGAAAAAGAAAATTAAAAAAATATTTTTAATTATAAACTATATACATTTATAAAATGTGTTGAAAAGTTTGAAAAAGAAAATTAAAAAAAATATTTCTAATGATAAACTAGATACATTTATGAAATGTGTTGAAAAGTTTGGAAAAGAAAATCAAAAAATATATTTCTAGTGATAAACTAGATACATTTATGAAATATGTTGAAAGGTTTGAAAAAGAAAATCAAAAAATATATTTCTAATGATGAACTACATACATTTATGAAATGTGTTGAAAGTTTTAAAAAGAAAATGAAAAGATATATTTCTAGTGATAATGTACCAGTAGATACATTTATGAGATGTGTTGAAAAGATTGAAAAAGCAATTTTAAAAAATATATTTCTAATGATAAACTACCGGTAGATACATTTATGAGATGTGTTGAAAAGTTTGAAAAAGAAAATAAAAAAATATATTTCTAATGATAAACTAGATACATTGCTGAAATGTGTTGAAAAGTTTCAAAATCAAAGAAATATTTTTCTAATGATAAATAAGATACATTTATAAATGTGTTGAAAAGATTGAACAAGAAAATGAAAAAAAATATTTCTAATGATAAACTACCGGTAGATATATTTATAAAATGTGTTGAAAAGTTTGAAAAAGAAAATTAAAAAAATATATTTCTAATGATAAACTATATACATTTTTAAAATGTGTTGAAAAGTTTGAAAAAGAAAATGAAAAGATATATTTCTAGTGATAATCTACCGCTAGATACATTTATGAGATGTGTTGAAAAGTTTGAAAAACAAAATAAAAAAATATATTTCTAATGATAAACTAGATACATTTATGAAATGTGTTGAAAAGTTTGGAAAAGAAAGAAAAAAATATATTTCTAATGATAAACTATATACATTTATGAAATGTGTTGAAAAGATTGAAAATCAATAACTATATTTCTAGTGATAATCTACTGGTAGATACATTAATAAAATGTGTTGAAAAGTTTGAAAAAGAAAATTAAAAAAATATTTTTAATTATAAACTATATACATTTATAAAATGTGTTGAAAAGTTTGAAAAAGAAAATTTAAAAAAATATTTCTAATGATAAACTAGATACATTTATGAAATGTGTTGAAAAGTTTGAAAAAGAAAATCAAAAAATCTATTTCTAATGATGAACTACATACATTTATGAAATGTGTTGAAAAGTTTCAAAATCATAGAAATATATTTCTAATGATAAACTAGATACATTTATGAAATGTGTTCAAAAGTTTGGAAAAGAAAATGAAAAAATATAATTCTAGTGATAAACTAGATACATTTATGAAATATGTTGAAAGGTTTGAAAAAGAAAATCAAAAAATATGTTTCTAATGATGAACTACATACATTGCTGAAATGTGTTGAAAAGTTTCAAAATCAAAGAAAAATATTTCTAATGATAAACTATATACATTTGTGAAATGTGTTGACAAGTTTGAAAATTAAAATGAAAAGATATATTTCGAGTGATAACCTACTGATAGATACATTTATGAGATGTGTTGAAAAGATTGAAAAATAAAATTAAATGAAATATTTCTAATGATAAACTACCGGTAGATACATTTATGAGATGTGTTGAAAAGTTTGAAAAATTAAATTAAAAGAAATATTTCTAATGATAAACTACCGGTAGATACATTTATGAGTTGTGTTGAAAAGATTGAAAAAGAAAATTAAAAAATATATTTCTAATGATAAACTACCGGTATATACATTTATGAGATGTGTTGAAAAGTTTGAAAAAGAAAATAAAAAAATATATTTCTAATGATAAACTAGATACATTGCTGAAATGTGTTGAAAAGTTTCAAAATCAAAGAAATATTTTTCTAATGATAAATTAGATACATTTATGAAATGTGTTGAAAAGTTTGGAAAAGAAAGTGAAAAAAATATATTTCTAATGATAAACTATTATACATTTATGAAATGTGTTGAAAAGATTGAACAAGAAAATGAAAAAAAATATTTCTAATGATAAACTACCGGTAGATACATTTATGAGATGTGTTGAAAAGTTTGGAAAAGAAAATCAAAAAATATATTTCTAGTGATAAACTAGATACATTTATGAAATATGTTGAAAAGTTTGAACAAGAAAATAAAAATAAAATATTTCTAATGATAAACTATATACATTTATAAAATGTGTTGAAAAGTTTGAAAAAGAAAATTTATAAAAAGTATTTCTAATGATAAACTATATACATTTATAAAATGTGTTGAAAAGTTTGAAAAAGAAAATGAAAAGATATATTTCTAGTGATAATGTACCAGTAGATACATTTATGAGATGTGTTGAAAAGATTGAAAAAGCAAATTAAAAAATATATTTCTAATGATAAACTACCGGTAGATACATTTATGAGATGTGTTGAAAAGTTTGGAAAAGAAAATCAAAAAATATATTTCTAGTGATAAACTAGATACATTTATTGAAAAGTTTGAACAAGAAAATAAAAATAAAATATTTCTAATGATAAACTATATACATTTATAAAATGTGTTGAAAAGTTTGAAAAAGAAAATATATAAAATGTATTTCTAATGATAAACTATATACATTTATAAAATGTGTTGAAAAGTTTGAAAAAGAAAATGAAAAGATATATTTCTAGTGATAATCTACCGGTAGATACATTTATGAGATGTGTTGAAAAGTTTGAAAAACAAAATAAAAAAATATATTTCTAATGATAAACTAGATACATTGCTGAAATGTGTTGAAAAGTTTCAAAATCAAAGAAATATTTTTCTAATGATAAATTAGATACATTTATGAAATGTGTTGAAAAGTTTGGAAAAGAAAGTGAAAAAAATATATTTCTAATGATAAACTATTATACATTTATGAAATGTGTTGAAAAGATTGAACAAGAAAATGAAAAAAAATATTTCTAATGATAAACTACCGGTAGATACATTTATGAGATGTGTTGAAAAGTTTGGAAAAGAAAATCAAAAAATATATTTCTAGTGATAAACTAGATACATTTATGAAATATGTTGAAAAGTTTGAACAAGAAAATAAAAATAAAATATTTCTAATGATAAACTATATACATTTATAAAATGTGTTGAAAAGTTTGAAAAAGAAAATTTATAAAAAGTATTTCTAATGATAAACTATATACATTTATAAAATGTGTTGAAAAGTTTGAAAAAGAAAATGAAAAGATATATTTCTAGTGATAATGTACCAGTAGATACATTTATGAGATGTGTTGAAAAGATTGAAAAAGCAAATTAAAAAATATATTTCTAATGATAAACTACCGGTAGATACATTTATGAGATGTGTTGAAAAGTTTGGAAAAGAAAATCAAAAAATATATTTCTAGTGATAAACTAGATACATTTATTGAAAAGTTTGAACAAGAAAATAAAAATAAAATATTTCTAATGATAAACTATATACATTTATAAAATGTGTTGAAAAGTTTGAAAAAGAAAATATATAAAATGTATTTCTAATGATAAACTATATACATTTATAAAATGTGTTGAAAAGTTTGAAAAAGAAAATGAAAAGATATATTTCTAGTGATAATCTACCGGTAGATACATTTATGAGATGTGTTGAAAAGTTTGAAAAACAAAATAAAAAAATATATTTCTAATGATAAACTAGATACATTTATGAAATGTGTTGAAAAGTTTGGAAAAGAAAATCAAAAAATATATTTCTAGTGATAAACTAGATACATTTATAAAATATGTTGAAAGGTTTGAAAAAGAAAATCAAAAAATATATTTCTAATGATGAACTACATACATTTATGAAATGTGTTGAAAGTTTTAAAAAGAAAATGAAAAGATATATTTCTAGTGATAATGTACCAGTAGATACATTTATGAGATGTGTTGAAAAGATTGAAAAAGCAATTTTAAAAAATATATTTCTAATGATAAACTACCGGTAGATACATTTATGAGATGTGTTGAAAAGTTTGAAAAAGAAAATAAAAAAATATATTTCTAATGATAAACTAGATACATTGCTGAAATGTGTTGAAAAGTTTCAAAATCAAAGAAATATTTTTCTAATGATAAATAAGATACATTTATGAAATGTGTTGAAAAGATTGAACAAGAAAATGAAAAAAAATATTTCTAATGATAAACTACCGGTAGATACATTTATAAAATGTGTTGAAAAGTTTGAAAAAGAAAATTAAAAAAAAATATTTCTAATGATAAACTATATACATTTTTAAAATGTGTTGAAAAGTTTGAAAAAGAAAATGAAAAGATATATTTCTAGTGATAATCTACCGCTAGATACATTTATGAGATGTGTTAAAAAGTTTGAAAAACAAAATCAAAAAATATATTTCTAATGATAAACTACTGGTAGATACATTTATGAGATGTGTTGAAAAGTTTGAAAAAGAAAATTAAAAAAATATTTTTAATTATAAACTATATACATTTATAAAATGTGTTGAAAAGTTTGAAAAAGAAAATTAAAAAAAATATTTCTAATGATAAACTAGATACATTTATGAAATGTGTTGAAAAGTTTGAAAAAGAAAATCAAAAAATCTATTTCTAATGATGAACTACATACATTTATGAAATGTGTTGAAAAGTTTCAAAATCATAGAAATATATTTCTAATGATAAACTAGATACATTTATGAAATGTGTTCAAAAGTTTGGAAAAGAAAATGAAAAAATATAATTCTAGTGATAAACTAGATACATTTATGAAATATGTTGAAAGGTTTGAAAAAGAAAATCAAAAAATATGTTTCTAATGATGAACTACATACATTGCTGAAATGTGTTGAAAAGTTTCAAAATCAAAGAAAAATATTTCTAATGATAAACTATATACATTTGTGAAATGTGTTGACAAGTTTGAAAATTAAAATGAAAAGATATATTTCGAGTGATAACCTACTGATAGATACATTTATGAGATGTGTTGAAAAGATTGAAAAATAAAATTAAATGAAATATTTCTAATGATAAACTACCGGTAGATACATTTATCAGATGTGTTGAAAAGTTTGAAAAATTAAATTAAAAGAAATATTTCTAATGATAAACTACCGGTAGATACATTTATGAGTTGTGTTGAAAAGATTGAAAAAGAAAATGAAAAAATATATTTCTAATGATAAACTACCGGTATATACATTTATGAGATGTGTTGAAAAGTTTGAAAAAGAAAATAAAAAAATATATTTCTAATGATAAACTAGATACATTGCTGAAATGTGTTGAAAAGTTTCAAAATCAAAGAAATATTTTTCTAATGATAAATTAGATACATTTATGAAATGTGTTGAAAAGTTTGGAAAAGAAAGTGAAAAAAATATATTTCTAATGATAAACTATTATACATTTATGAAATGTGTTGAAAAGATTGAACAAGAAAATGAAAAAAAATATTTCTAATGATAAACTACCGGTAGATACATTTATGAGATGTGTTGAAAAGTTTGGAAAAGAAAATCAAAAAATATATTTCTAGTGATAAACTAGATACATTTATGAAATATGTTGAAAAGTTTGAACAAGAAAATAAAAATAAAATATTTCTAATGATAAACTATATACATTTATAAAATGTGTTGAAAAGTTTGAAAAAGAAAATTTATAAAAAGTATTTCTAATGATAAACTATATACATTTATAAAATGTGTTGAAAAGTTTGAAAAAGAAAATGAAAAGATATATTTCTAGTGATAATGTACCAGTAGATACATTTATGAGATGTGTTGAAAAGATTGAAAAAGCAAATTAAAAAATATATTTCTAATGATAAACTACCGGTAGATACATTTATGAGATGTGTTGAAAAGTTTGGAAAAGAAAATCAAAAAATATATTTCTAGTGATAAACTAGATACATTTATGAAATATGTTGAAAAGTTTGAACAAGAAAATAAAAATAAAATATTTCTAATGATAAACTATATACATTTATAAAATGTGTTGAAAAGTTTGAAAAAGAAAATTTATAAAAAGTATTTCTAATGATAAACTATATACATTTATAAAATGTGTTGAAAAGTTTGAAAAAGAAAATGAAAAGATATATTTCTAGTGATAATCTACCGGTAGATACATTTATGAGATGTGTTGAAAAGTTAGAAAAACAAAATCAAAAAATATATTTCTAATGATAAACTAGATACATTTATGAAATGTGTTGAAAAGTTTGGAAAAGAAAATCAAAAAATATATTTCTAGTGATAAACTAGATACATTTATGAAATATGTTGAAAGGTTTGAAAAAGAAAATCAAAAAATATATTTCTAATGATGAACTACATACATTTATGAAATGTGTTGAAAGTTTTAAAAAGAAAATGAAAAGATATATTTCTAGTGATAATGTACCAGTAGATACATTTATGAGATGTGTTGAAAAGATTGAAAAAGCAATTTTTAAAAATATATTTCTAATGATAAACTACCGGTAGATACATTTATGAGATGTGTTGAAAAGTTTGAAAAAGAAAATAAAAAAATATATTTCTAATGATAAACTAGATACATTGCTGAAATGTGTTGAAAAGTTTCAAAATCAAAGAAATATTTTTCTAATGATAAATAACATACATTTATGAAATGTGTTGAAAAGATTGAACAAGAAAATGAAAAAAAATATTTCTAATGATAAACTACCGGTAGATACATTTATAAAATGTGTTGAAAAGTTTGAAAAAGAAAATTTAAAAAAAATATTTCTAATGATAAACTATATACATTTTTAAAATGTGTTGAGAAGTTTGAAAAAGAAAATGAAAAGATATATTTCTAGTGATAATCTACCGCTAGATACATTTATGAGATGTGTTAAAAAGTTTGAAAAACAAAATCAAAAAATATATTTCTAATGATAAACTACCGGTAGATACATTTATGAGATGTGTTGAAAAGTTTGAAAAAGAAAATAAAAAAATA
Source organism: Meghimatium bilineatum (assembly GCA_034231615.1). Lineage (NCBI taxonomy): Eukaryota > Metazoa > Mollusca > Gastropoda > Stylommatophora > Philomycidae > Meghimatium > Meghimatium bilineatum. The sequence goes on along the minus strand of CM067300.1, from coordinate 60,058,327 downwards.
TATTTCTAATGATAAACTAGATACATTTATGAAATGTGTTGAAAAGTTTGGAAAAGAAAGAAAAAAAATATATTTCTAATGATAAACTATATACATTTATGAAATGTGTTGAAAAGATTGAAAATCAATAACTATATTTCTAGTGATAATCTACTGGTAGATACATTAATAAAATGTGTTGAAAAGTTTGAAAAAGAAAATTAAAAAAATATTTTTAATTATAAACTATATACATTTATAAAATGTGTTGAAAAGTTTGAAAAAGAAAATTAAAAAAAATATTTCTAATGATAAACTAGATACATTTATGAAATGTGTTGAAAAGTTTGAAAAAGAAAATCAAAAAATCTATTTCTAATGATGAACTACATACATTTATGAAATGTGTTGAAAAGTTTCAAAATCATAGAAATATATTTCTAATGATAAACTAGATACATTTATGAAATGTGTTCAAAAGTTTGGAAAAGAAAATGAAAAAATATAATTCTAGTGATAAACTAGATACATTTATGAAATATGTTGAAAGGTTTGAAAAAGAAAATCAAAAAATATATTTCTAATGATGAACTACATACATTTATGAAATGTGTTGAAAAGTTTGGAAAATTAAATGAAAAGATATATTTCTAGTGATAATCTACTGGTAGATACATTTATGAGATGTATTGAACAGTTTCAAAATCAAAGAAATATATTTCTAATGATAAACTAGATACATTTATGAAATGTGTTCAAAAGTTTGGAAAAGAAAATAAAAAAATATATTTCTAATGATAAACTATATACATTTATGAAATGTGTTGAAAGTTTGAAATATTAAATGAAAAGATATATTTCTAGTGATAATCTACTGGTAGATACATTTATGAAATGTGTTGAAAAGTTTCAAAATCAAAGAAATATATTTCTAATGATAAACTAGATACATTTATGAAATGTGTTCAAAAGTTTGGAAAAGAAAATAAAAAAATATATTTCTAATGATAAACTATATACATTTATGAAATGTGTTGAAAGTTTGAAAAATTAAATGAAAAGATATATTTCTAGTGATAATCTACTGATAGATACATTTATGAGATGTGTTGAAAAGATTGAAAAAGAAAATTAAAAAAAATATTTCTAATGATAAACTACCGGTAGATACATTTATGAGATGTGTTGAAAAGTTTGAAAATCAAAAAAATATATTTCTAATGATAAACTATATAGATTCAGGAAATGTGTTGAAAAGTTTGAAAATCAAAGAAATATATTTCTAATGATAAACTAGATACATTTATGAAATGTGTTAAAAAGTTTGAACAAGAAAATAAAAAAAAATATTTCTAATTATAAACTATATACATTTATAAAATGTGTTGAAAAGTTTGAAAAAGAAAATTAAAAAAAAATATTTATAATGATAAACTATATACATTTATAAAATGTGTTGAAAAGTTTGAAAAAGAAAATGAAAAGATATATTTCTAGTGATAATCTACAGGTAGATACATTTATAAAATGTGTTGAAAAGTTTGAAAAAGAAAATTTTAAAAAAATATTTCAAATGATAAACTAGATACATTTATGAAATATGTTGAAAGGTTTGAAAAAGAAAATCAAAAAATATATTTCTAATGATGAACTACATACATTTATGAAAAGTTTGAACAAGAAAATTTTAAAAAAATATTTCTAATGATAAACTATATACATTTATGAAATGTGTTGACAAGTTTGAAAATTAAAATGAAAAGATATATTTCTAGTGATAACCTACTGATAGATACATTTATGAGATGTGTTGAAAAGATTGAAAAATAAAATTAAATGAAATATTTCTAATGATAAACTACCGGTAGATACATGTATGAGATGTGTTGAAAAGTTTGGAAAGAAAATAAAAAATATATTTCTAATGATAAACTACCGGTAGATTAATTTATGAGATGTGTTGAAAAGTTTGAAAAAGAAAATGAAAAAATATATTTCTAATGATAAACTAGATACATTGCTGAAATGTGTTGAAAAGTTTCAAAATCAAAGAAATATTTTTCTAATGATAAATTAGATACATTTATGAAATGTGTTGAAAAGTTTGGAAAAGAAAGTGAAAAAAATATATTTCTAATGATAAACTAGATACATTTATGAAATAGGTTGAAAAGTTTGAACAAGAAAATAAAAATAAAATATTTCTAATGATAAACTATATACATTTATAAAATGTGTTGAAAAGTTTGAAAAAGAAAATTTATAAAAAGTATTTCTAATGATAAACTATATACATTTATGAAATGTGTTGAAAAGTTTGGAAAAGAAAATCAAAAAATATATTTCTAGTGATAAACTAGATACATTTATGAAATATGTTGAAAGGTTTGAAAAAGAAAATCAAAAAATATATTTCTAATGATGAACTACATACATTTATGAAATGTGTTGAAAGTTTTAAAAAGAAAATGAAAAGATATATTTCTAGTGATAATGTACCAGTAGATACATTTATGAGATGTGTTGAAAAGATTGAAAAAGCAATTTTAAAAAATATATTTCTAATGATAAACTACCGGTAGATACATTTATGAGATGTGTTGAAAAGTTTGAAAAAGAAAATAAAAAAATATATTTCTAATGATAAACTAGATACATTGCTGAAATGTGTTGAAAAGTTTCAAAATCAAAGAAATATTTTTCTAATGATAAATAAGATACATTTATGAAATGTGTTGAAAAGATTGAACAAGAAAATGAAAAAAAATATTTCTAATGATAAACTACCGGTAGATACATTTATAAAATGTGTTGAAAAGTTTGAAAAAGAAAATTTAAAAAAAATATTTCTAATGATAAACTATATACATTTTTAAAATGTGTTGAAAAGTTTGAAAAAGAAAATGAAAAGATATATTTCTAGTGATAATCTACCGCTAGATACATTTATGAGATGTGTTAAAAAGTTTGAAAAACAAAATCAAAAAATATATTTCTAATGATAAACTACTGGTAGATACATTTATGAGATGTGTTGAAAAGTTTGAAAAAGAAAATTAAAAAAATATTTTTAATTATAAACTATATACATTTATAAAATGTGTTGAAAAGTTTGAAAAAGAAAATTAAAAAAAATATTTCTAATGATAAACTAGATACATTTATGAAATGTGTTGAAAAGTTTGAAAAAGAAAATCAAAAAATCTATTTCTAATGATGAACTACATACATTTATGAAATGTGTTGAAAAGTTTCAAAATCATAGAAATATATTTCTAATGATAAACTAGATACATTTATGAAATGTGTTCAAAAGTTTGGAAAAGAAAATGAAAAAATATAATTCTAGTGATAAACTAGATACATTTATGAAATATGTTGAAAGGTTTGAAAAAGAAAATCAAAAAATATGTTTCTAATGATGAACTACATACATTGCTGAAATGTGTTGAAAAGTTTCAAAATCAAAGAAAAATATTTCTAATGATAAACTATATACATTTGTGAAATGTGTTGACAAGTTTGAAAATTAAAATGAAAAGATATATTTCGAGTGATAACCTACTGATAGATACATTTATGAGATGTGTTGAAAAGATTGAAAAATAAAATTAAATGAAATATTTCTAATGATAAACTACCGGTAGATACATTTATCAGATGTGTTGAAAAGTTTGAAAAATTAAATTAAAAGAAATATTTCTAATGATAAACTACCGGTAGATACATTTATGAGTTGTGTTGAAAAGATTGAAAAAGAAAATGAAAAAATATATTTCTAATGATAAACTACCGGTATATACATTTATGAGATGTGTTGAAAAGTTTGAAAAAGAAAATAAAAAAATATATTTCTAATGATAAACTAGATACATTGCTGAAATGTGTTGAAAAGTTTCAAAATCAAAGAAATATTTTTCTAATGATAAATTAGATACATTTATGAAATGTGTTGAAAAGTTTGGAAAAGAAAGTGAAAAAAATATATTTCTAATGATAAACTATTATACATTTATGAAATGTGTTGAAAAGATTGAACAAGAAAATGAAAAAAAATATTTCTAATGATAAACTACCGGTAGATACATTTATGAGATGTGTTGAAAAGTTTGGAAAAGAAAATCAAAAAATATATTTCTAGTGATAAACTAGATACATTTATGAAATATGTTGAAAAGTTTGAACAAGAAAATAAAAATAAAATATTTCTAATGATAAACTATATACATTTATAAAATGTGTTGAAAAGTTTGAAAAAGAAAATTTATAAAAAGTATTTCTAATGATAAACTATATACATTTATAAAATGTGTTGAAAAGTTTGAAAAAGAAAATGAAAAGATATATTTCTAGTGATAATGTACCAGTAGATACATTTATGAGATGTGTTGAAAAGATTGAAAAAGCAAATTAAAAAATATATTTCTAATGATAAACTACCGGTAGATACATTTATGAGATGTGTTGAAAAGTTTGGAAAAGAAAATCAAAAAATATATTTCTAGTGATAAACTAGATACATTTATGAAATATGTTGAAAAGTTTGAACAAGAAAATAAAAATAAAATATTTCTAATGATAAACTATATACATTTATAAAATGTGTTGAAAAGTTTGAAAAAGAAAATTTATAAAAAGTATTTCTAATGATAAACTATATACATTTATAAAATGTGTTGAAAAGTTTGAAAAAGAAAATGAAAAGATATATTTCTAGTGATAATCTACCGGTAGATACATTTATGAGATGTGTTGAAAAGTTAGAAAAACAAAATCAAAAAATATATTTCTAATGATAAACTAGATACATTTATGAAATGTGTTGAAAAGTTTGGAAAAGAAAATCAAAAAATATATTTCTAGTGATAAACTAGATACATTTATGAAATATGTTGAAAGGTTTGAAAAAGAAAATCAAAAAATATATTTCTAATGATGAACTACATACATTTATGAAATGTGTTGAAAGTTTTAAAAAGAAAATGAAAAGATATATTTCTAGTGATAATGTACCAGTAGATACATTTATGAGATGTGTTGAAAAGATTGAAAAAGCAATTTTTAAAAATATATTTCTAATGATAAACTACCGGTAGATACATTTATGAGATGTGTTGAAAAGTTTGAAAAAGAAAATAAAAAAATATATTTCTAATGATAAACTAGATACATTGCTGAAATGTGTTGAAAAGTTTCAAAATCAAAGAAATATTTTTCTAATGATAAATAACATACATTTATGAAATGTGTTGAAAAGATTGAACAAGAAAATGAAAAAAAATATTTCTAATGATAAACTACCGGTAGATACATTTATAAAATGTGTTGAAAAGTTTGAAAAAGAAAATTAAAAAAAAATATTTCTAATGATAAACTATATACATTTTTAAAATGTGTTGAGAAGTTTGAAAAAGAAAATGAAAAGATATATTTCTAGTGATAATCTACCGCTAGATACATTTATGAGATGTGTTAAAAAGTTTGAAAAACAAAATCAAAAAATATATTTCTAATGATAAACTACCGGTAGATACATTTATGAGATGTGTTGAAAAGTTTGAAAAAGAAAATAAAAAAATATATTTCTAATGATAAACTAGATACATTTATGAAATGTGTTGAAAAGTTTGGAAAAGAAAGAAAAAAAATATATTTCTAATGATAAACTATATACATTTATGAAATGTGTTGAAAAGATTGAAAATCAATAACTATATTTCTAGTGATAATCTACTGGTAGATACATTAATAAAATGTGTTGAAAAGTTTGAAAAAGAAAATTAAAAAAATATTTTTAATTATAAACTATATACATTTATAAAATGTGTTGAAAAGTTTGAAAAAGAAAATTAAAAAAAATATTTCTAATGATAAACTAGATACATTTATGAAATGTGTTGAAAAGTTTGAAAAAGAAAATCAAAAAATCTATTTCTAATGATGAACTACATACATTTATGAAATGTGTTGAAAAGTTTCAAAATCATAGAAATATATTTCTAATGATAAACTAGATACATTTATGAAATGTGTTCAAAAGTTTGGAAAAGAAAATGAAAAAATATAATTCTAGTGATAAACTAGATACATTTATGAAATATGTTGAAAGGTTTGAAAAAGAAAATCAAAAAATATATTTCTAATGATGAACTACATACATTTATGAAATGTGTTGAAAAGTTTGGAAAATTAAATGAAAAGATATATTTCTAGTGATAATCTACTGGTAGATACATTTATGAGATGTATTGAACAGTTTCAAAATCAAAGAAATATATTTCTAATGATAAACTAGATACATTTATGAAATGTGTTCAAAAGTTTGGAAAAGAAAATAAAAAAATATATTTCTAATGATAAACTATATACATTTATGAAATGTGTTGAAAGTTTGAAATATTAAATGAAAAGATATATTTCTAGTGATAATCTACTGGTAGATACATTTATGAAATGTGTTGAAAAGTTTCAAAATCAAAGAAATATATTTCTAATGATAAACTAGATACATTTATGAAATGTGTTCAAAAGTTTGGAAAAGAAAATAAAAAAATATATTTCTAATGATAAACTATATACATTTATGAAATGTGTTGAAAGTTTGAAAAATTAAATGAAAAGATATATTTCTAGTGATAATCTACTGATAGATACATTTATGAGATGTGTTGAAAAGATTGAAAAAGAAAATTAAAAAAAATATTTCTAATGATAAACTACCGGTAGATACATTTATGAGATGTGTTGAAAAGTTTGAAAATCAAAAAAATATATTTCTAATGATAAACTATATAGATTCAGGAAATGTGTTGAAAAGTTTGAAAATCAAAGAAATATATTTCTAATGATAAACTAGATACATTTATGAAATGTGTTAAAAAGTTTGAACAAGAAAATAAAAAAAAATATTTCTAATTATAAACTATATACATTTATAAAATGTGTTGAAAAGTTTGAAAAAGAAAATTAAAAAAAAATATTTCTAATGATAAACTATATACATTTATAAAATGTGTTGAAAAGTTTGAAAAAGAAAATGAAAAGATATATTTCTAGTGATAATCTACAGGTAGATACATTTATAAAATGTGTTGAAAAGTTTGAAAAAGAAAATTTTTAAAAAATATTTCAAATGATAAACTAGATACATTTATGAAATATGTTGAAAGGTTTGAAAAAGAAAATCAAAAAATATATTTCTAATGATGAACTACATACATTTATGAAAAGTTTGAACAAGAAAATTTTAAAAAAATATTTCTAATGATAAACTATATACATTTATGAAATGTGTTGACAAGTTTGAAAATTAAAATGAAAAGATATATTTCTAGTGATAACCTACTGATAGATACATTTATGAGATGTGTTGAAAAGATTGAAAAATAAAATTAAATGAAATATTTCTAATGATAAACTACCGGTAGATACATGTATGAGATGTGTTGAAAAGTTTGGAAAGAAAATAAAAAATATATTTCTAATGATAAACTACCGGTAGATTAATTTATGAGATGTGTTGAAAAGTTTGAAAAAGAAAATGAAAAAATATATTTCTAATGATAAACTAGATACATTGCTGAAATGTGTTGAAAAGTTTCAAAATCAAAGAAATATTTTTCTAATGATAAATTAGATACATTTATGAAATGTGTTGAAAAGTTTGGAAAAGAAAGTGAAAAAAATATATTTCTAATGATAAACTATTATACATTTATGAAATGTGTTGAAAAGATTGAACAAGAAAATGAAACAAAATATTTCTAATGATAAACTACCGGTAGATACATTTATGAGATGTGTTGAAAAGTTTGGAAAAGAAAATCAAAAAATATATTTCTAGTGATAAACTAGATACATTTATGAAATATGTTGAAAAGTTTGAACAAGAAAATAAAAATAAAATATTTCTAATGATAAACTATATACATTTATAAAATGTGTTGAAAAGTTTGAAAAAGAAAATTTATAAAAAGTATTTCTAATGATAAACTATATACATTTATAAAATGTGTTGAAAAGTTTGAAAAAGAAAATGAAAAGATATATTTCTAGTGATAATCTACCGATAGATACATTTATGAGATGTGTTGAAAAGTTTGAAAAACAAAATCAAAAAATATATTTCTAATGATAAACTAGATACATTTATGAAATGTGTTGAAAAGTTTGGAAAAGAAAATCAAAAAATATATTTCTAGTGATAAACTAGATACATTTATGAAATATGTTGAAAGGTTTGAAAAAGAAAATCAAAAAATATATTTCTAATTATGAACTACATACATTTATGAAATGTGTTGAAAGTTTTAAAAAGAAAATGAAAAGATATATTTCTAGTGATAATGTACCAGTAGATACATTTATGAGATGTGTTGAAAAGATTGAAAAAGCAAATTAAAAAATATATTTCTAATGATAAACTAGATACATTTATGAAATGTGTTAAAAAGTTTGAACAAGAAAATAAAAAAAAATATTTCTAATTATAAACTATATACATTTATAAAATGTGTTGAAAAGTTTGAAAAAGAAAATTAAAAAAAAATATTTCTAATGATAAACTATATACATTTATAAAATGTGTTGAAAAGTTTGAAAAAGAAAATGAAAAGATATATTTCTAGTGATAATCTACCGGTAGATACATTTATAAAATGTGTTGAAAAGTTTGAAAAAGAAAATTTTAAAAAAATATTTCAAATGATAAACTAGATACATTTATGAAATATGTTGAAAGGTTTGAAAAAGAAAATCAAAAAATATATTTCTAATGATGAACTACATACATTTATGAAAAGTTTGAACAAGAAAATTTTAAAAAAATATTTCTAATGATAAACTATATACATTTATGAAATGTGTTGACAAGTTTGAAAATTAAAATGAAAAGATATATTTCTAGTGATAACCTACTGATAGATACATTTATGAGATGTGTTGAAAAGATTGAAAAATAAAATTAAATGAAATATTTCTAATGATAAACTACCGGTAGATACATGTATGAGATGTGTTGAAAAGTTTGGAAAGAAAATAAAAAATATATTTCTAATGATAAACTACCGGTAGATACATTTATGAGATGTGTTGAAAAGTTTGAAAAAGAAAATGAAAAAATATATTTCTAATGATAAACTAGATACATTGCTGAAATGTGTTGAAAAGTTTCAAAATCAAAGAAATATTTTTCTAATGATAAATTAGATACATTTATGAAATGTGTTGAAAAGTTTGGAAAAGAAAGTGAAAAAAATATATTTCTAATGATAAACTATTATACATTTATGAAATGTGTTGAAAAGATTGAACAAGAAAATGAAACAAAATATTTCTAATGATAAACTACCGGTAGATACATTTATGAGATGTGTTGAAAAGTTTGGAAAAGAAAATCAAAAAATATATTTCTAGTGATAAACTAGATACATTTATGAAATATGTTGAAAAGTTTGAACAAGAAAATAAAAATAAAATATTTCTAATGATAAACTATATACATTTATAAAATGTGTTGAAAAGTTTGAAAAAGAAAATTTATAAAAAGTATTTCTAATGATAAACTATATACATTTATAAAATGTGTTGAAAAGTTTGAAAAAGAAAATGAAAAGATATATTTCTAGTGATAATCTACCGATAGATACATTTATGAGATGTGTTGAAAAGTTTGAAAAACATAATCAAAAAATATATTTCTAATGATAAACTAGATACATTTATGAAATGTGTTGAAAAGTTTGGAAAAGAAAATCAAAAAATATATTTCTAGTGATAAACTAGATACATTTATGAAATATGTTGAAAGGTTTGAAAAAGAAAATCAAAAAATATATTTCTAATGATGAACTACATACATTTATGAAATGTGTTGAAAGTTTTAAAAAGAAAATGAAAAGATATATTTCTAGTGATAATGTACCAGTAGATACATTTATGAGATGTGTTGAAAAGATTGAAAAAGCAAATTAAAAAATATATTTCTAATGATAAACTACCGGCAGATACATTTATGAGATGTGTTGAAAAGTTTGGAAAAGAAAATCAAAAAATATATTTCTAGTGATAAACTAGATACATTTATGAAATATGTTGAAAAGTTTGAACAAGAAAATAAAAATAAAATATTTCTAATGATAAACTATATACATTTATAAAATGTGTTGAAAAGTTTGAAAAAGAAAATTTATAAAAAGTATTTCTAATGATAAACTATATACATTTATAAAATGTGTTGAAAAGTTTGAAAAAGAAAATGAAAAGATATATTTCTAGTGATAATCTACCGGTAGATACATTTATGAGATGTGTTGAAAAGTTAGAAAAACAAAATCAAAAAATATATTTCTAATGATAAACTAGATACATTTATGAAATGTGTTGAAAAGTTTGGAAAAGAAAATCAAAAAATATATTTCTAGTGATAAACTAGATACATTTATGAAATATGTTGAAAGGTTTGAAAAAGAAAATCAAAAAATATATTTCTAATGATGAACTACATACATTTATGAAATGTGTTGAAAGTTTTAAAAAGAAAATGAAAAGATATATTTCTAGTGATAATGTACCAGTAGATACATTTATGAGATGTGTTGAAAAGATTGAAAAAGCAAATTAAAAAATATATTTCTAATGATAAACTACCGTTAGATACATTTATGAGATGTGTTGAAAAGTTTGGAAAAGAAAATCAAAAAATATATTTCTAGTGATAAACTAGATACATTTATGAAATATGTTGAAAAGTTTGAACAAGAAAATAAAAATAAAATATTTCTAATGATAAACTATATACATTTATAAAATGTGTTGAAAAGTTTGAAAAAGAAAATTTATAAAAAGTATTTCTAATGATAAACTATATACATTTATAAAATGTGTTGAAAAGTTTGAAAAAGAAAATGAAAAGATATATTTCTAGTGATAATCTACTGGTATAAATTTATGAGATGTGTTGAAAAGATTGAAAAAGAAAATAAAAAAAAATATTTTAAATGATAAACTATATACATTTATGAGATGTGTTGAAAAGATTGAAAAGGAAAATAACAAAATATATTTCTAATGATAAACTACTGGTAGATACATTTATGAGATGTGTTGAAAAGTTTGAAAAAGAAAATAAAAAAATATATTTCTAATGATAAACTAGATACATTGCTGAAATGTGTTGAAAAGTTTCAAAATCAAAGAAATATTTTTCTAATGATTAATTAGATAAATTTATGAGATGTGTTGAAAAGTTTGGAAAAGAAAATGAAAAAATATAATTCTAGTGATAAACTAGATACATTTATGAAATATGTTGAAAGGTTTGAAAAAGAAAATCAAAAAATATATTTCTAATGATGAACTACATACATTTATGAAATGTGTTGAAAAGTTTGGAAAATTAAATGAAAAGATATATTTCTAATGATAAACTAACGGTAGATACATTTATGAGATGTGGTGAAAAGTTTGAAAATAAAAAAATATATTTCTAATGATAAACTATATAGATTTATGAGATGTGTTGAAAAGTTTGAAAATCAAAGAAATATTTTTCTAATGATAAATTAGATACATTTATGAAATGTGTTGAAAAGTTTGAACAAGAAAATAAACAAAAAATATTTCTAATGATAAACTATATACATTTATGAGATGTGTTGAAAAGATTGAACAAGAAAATAAAAAAATATATTTCTAATTATAAACTACCGGTAGATACATTTATGAGATGTGTTGAAAAGTTTGAAAAAGAAAATAAAAAAATATATTTCTAATGATAAACTACCTGTATATACATTTATGAGATGTGTTGAAAAGTTTTAAAAAGAAAATATTAAATATATTTCTAATGATAAACTAGATACATTGCTGAAATGTGTTGAAAAGTTTCAAAATCAAAGAAATATTTTTCTAATGATAAATTAGATACATTTATGAAATGTGTTGAAAAGTTTGAACAAGAAAATTTTAAAAAAATATTTCTAATGATAAACTATATACATTTATGAAATGTATTGACAAGTTTCAAAATTAAAAAAATATATTTCTAATGATAAACTAGATACATTTATGAAATGTGTTGATAAGTTTGAAAAAAAAATAAAAAATATATTTCTAATGATAAACTAGATACATTTATGAGATGTGTTGAAACTTTGGAAAAAGAAAATCAAAAAATATATTTCTAGTGATACTCTACCAGTAGATACATTTATGAGATGTGTTGAATAGTTTGAAAATCAAAAATATATATTTCTAATGATAAACTAGATACATTTGAGATGTGTTGAAAAGTTTGAAAAACAAAATCAAAAAATATATTTCTAGTGATAAATTAGATACATTTATGAAATGTGTTTAAAATTTCGAAATTTAAAAAAAATATCTTTCTAATGATAAACTGATACATTTATGAAATGTGTTGAAAAGTTTGAAATTTAAAAAAAACATATTTCTAATGATAAACTAGATACATTTATGAAATGTGTTGAAAAGTTTGGAAAAGAAAATCAAAAAATATTTCTAGTGATAAACTAGATATATTTATGAAATATGTTGAAAATTTGAACAAGAAAATTGAAAAAAAATATTTCTAATGATAAACTAGATACATTTATGAAATGTGTTGAAAAATTTCAAAATGAAAATGAAAAGATATATTTCTTGTGATAACCTACCGGTAGATACATTTATGAGATGTGTTGAAAAGTTGGAAAAAGAAAATCAAAAAATATATTTCTTATTATAAACTACTGGTAGGTAGGTACATTTATGAAATGTGTTGAAAAGTTTAAAAATAAAAAAAAATATATTTCTAATGATAAACTAGATACATTTATGAGATGTGTTGAAAGTTTGAAAAAGAAAATAAAAAAATATATTTCTAATGATAAACTAGATACATTGCTGAAATGTGTTGAAAAGTTTCAAAATCAAAGAAATATTTTTCTAATGATAAATTAGATTCATTTATGAAATGTGTTGAAAAGTTTGAAAAATAAAATGAAAAAATATATTTCTAATGATAAACTACCGGTAGATACATTTGTGAGATGTGTTGAAAAGTTTGAAAATCAAAAAAATATATTTCTAATGATAAACTAGATACATTTATGAAATGTGTTGAAAAGTTTCAAAATCAAAAAACTATATTTCTAATGATAAAAACTAGATACATTTATGAAATGTGTTGAAAAATTTCAAAAAGAAAATGAAAAGATATATTTCTAGTGATAATCTACCGGTAGATACATTTATGAGATGTGTTGAAAAGTTGGAAAAAGAAAATCAAAAAATATATTTCTAGTGATAAACTAGATACATTTATGACATATGTTGAAAGGTTTGAAAAAGAAAATAAAAAAATATATTTCTAATGATAAACTAGATACATTGCTGAAATGTGTTGAAAAGTTTCAAAATCAAAGAAATATTTTTCTAATGATAAATTAGATACATTTATGAAATGTGTTGAAAAGTTTGAACAAGAAAATAATAAAAAAATATTTCTAATGATAAACTATATACATTTATGAGATGTGTTGAAAAGTTTGAAAAAGAAAATCAAAAATATATTTCTAATGATAAACTAGATGCATTTATGAAATGTGTTGAAAAGTTTGGAAAAGAAAATCAAAAAATATATTTCTAGTGATAAACTGATACATTTAAGAAATGTGTTGAAAAGTTTGAAATATAAAAAAAAACATATTTCTAATGATAAACTACATACATTTATGAAATGTGTTGAAAAGTTTGGAAAAGAAAATCAAAAAATATATTTCTAGTGATAAACTCTATCAATTAGCTGGATTTTAAACAAACTTACAAATATTTCATACGATCAATATTTGTGTTCTTTGGTTCACACACATTTAGCGAGCTCAATGAAATTACATCATTTACAGATCTTGTCACTGTAATTCAAAATAGCTAATAGTAGTTACGCGCGGAGATTAAAACTTGCAACGATTTAATGGTTTTTGTATTTTCAAGATATGAGGTACTGTTAGAATTTAGATGTTGTGTTGGGGGGGGGGGGAAGGATTAGACTCAGTGTTAGGACTAATTCTAAAGCAAACCCCCTTTCTGATTTAATCAATGCAAGTTGGTAACTACATTGAAAGGGAGACAAATGATTTCTGCTTACTCTTTGTTTATGTATTACCTCTCTCGCCGAAGATGGATGTATCTGGCCATTGGCGCAAATAAAATGGTGACACAACGCATTTCCATTCTCTGAACTGGAAATCTAGTAGGACTATGGTCCTGCTACAAAGAATATCCAACGAGAGTTTTAGAATGAACGCTGAAGAAGAAGTATTACCTCCCATGCGAATATTTGAGCGACAATTATTGGGCAGGTTTTACATATATAAATATGCCAAGACAATAAATGGGGGAGTATTTAATTGGAGGGTTGTATGAGTGGAAACATGATTGGGTTTGAATGCAGGGTATTATTTTGTGTCGGATAATGAATTTAATCATCACAATAGAAGTTAAATGTCATAGTATGACACTGTGCGCATTTCCCGTTTGCAAGTACTCTTCGTGACTGCAACAATTGTACTGCGTCTTTGTCAGTCAAAGGCAAATTCAACATACATATGGCAGCCATTTTACTAAAGATATGTAGTGGAAGAGTGACGTAACGGAAGTGTGAATGGCATTACCAAGTTCTAAAAAATACGACAGGAGCGCATTTTAAAAAACAGTGTAAGCAGGAAATGCTAGATGGACACTTGATCCTGTATTGTTCCATTTTTGCTTATAAATTGTTACTTATTGTAAATTGTTACTTATTATAAATTGTTACTTATAAATTTAGCGTATTATAAGTTGTTACTTATTGTAAATTGTTACTTGTAATTTTTTTTAAATTATAAATTATCTTTTAGAGAACAGTGGAAACAGCATTTTTCTCCGCGGGACCTAGTTGGCCTATCAGCGGAGCCTTACTTCTATATCCAACACATTACACTGGAGAACCATATTACATCTCTGACACTGAAGATTCAATCATCATTGACAAGGGTCATGCTCGTAAAGGTGCTGCAGACAGTGAATTGCTGGTAGACACAAACATAGCAAGACCTGATGAGACAGAAACACAGATTGACGGTGTTATAAAGCTGGAAGGGCCAGTTGTCAAGGATGAGTTTTAATCAAGTATGGGAATAATTAATTAATCTCTGTGTAATTATGAGAATAGGCATATAGATGGGTATTACTTAGGCTATTACTAAGCTGGAACTTAGCTCGCTAAATTAGATATGGGTTTTGTAGCAAGACAGTTAGATCTCATTACCTACAAGTAATCAATCAAGTGCCATGCCAATTGGTGTAGGTAATCATGCTTCTCCACAACTTTCTGCCTCTTGTGTTGTTAAGTAATTCAATTGATGACTTCATTTTGTACCACACTGACAACCCATCCAGAAATTTATCTCTTTGTCTTCCTCTGTCTCTTCTCCCCTTGATCTTTCCAGTTGTTATTAAATGTTGAAGTTTTACTTTTCTCATTGCACGTCTAAGACCATCGGAAAACACATATGAAGTAGCAACAAAAATAATTTTTTTATTTTGGGACCGCCACAACATGAAGAACTGTATTAAAGGGTTGGGGGATTAGGAAGGCTGAAGGATAGAGGGATTACACTGCATGGAGTTTATTATCTGAATCCTGTATTATTTGTGTGTTTTATTTTCTGTGTTTTTTTATCATGAACTATTTGAAATAGATTTATGTTTTCTGTAATATTGTTGATTTTTCTCTTGTTGTTCCAGCTGACCATTTATATTTCTTATTGTGACGTAATGTAGTTGAGTAAAACTACATTAGCTGTCTAGTTTACAGAAAAGCTGCAATATGTATGCATTTTGGCCTGGTATATTTAATTTTATGTTGCAATATTGTTGATATAGACATGCTATTTGTATCTCGAGCATTTTTCTGCGATCAATTATTATACATCCAGTTTGATATTGTTCACGGATGATAATGATGACATAATCCCTTTACCCGTGAGCAAGTAGCTCTTGACACTTGATGATGATAAAATAATCCCTTTAGCTGTGAACAGGTAGCTCTTTACACATGGTGATGATGAAATAATCCCTTTAGCTGTGAACAGGTAGCTCTTGACACATGATGATGATGCATCCCGTAATCTGTGAGCAGGTAGCTCTTGACACATGATGATGATGATGCATCCCGTTATCTGTGAGCAGGTAGCTCTTGACACATGATGATGATGCATCCCGTTATCTGTGAGCAGGTAGCTCTTAACACATGATGATGATGCATCCCGTTATCTGTGAGCAGGTAGCTCTTGACACATGATGATGATGCATCCCGTTATCTGTGAGCAGGTAGCTCTTGACACATGATGATGATGCATCCCGTTACCTGTGAGCAGGTAGCTCTTGAAAGTCCATAGCCTTTTTTGACATAAGCACAGGTTCTTCTCAGTTGTGTAACTGAGGTGCCTGTCAGACTCACGTACGGTTGTCTCAAAGGTATGGATGGTTAGGGGGAGTTTATAGATGCATATGTTTTGTCCCCAAAGGGAGGCATTCCACTGTGGCAGTATCTTAGGATTATCACAACCTGCTAGGAGCACAGCACACACATCTGAGCCAACAATCTCATCATTCTTCTGTCAGATTTGTTGACACATCCGCAGTGATGCACATTAAGTATTCCTCTGCCACAACTGGACAATCGTGCAATGTCTGCTGGTCGGTAGCTCTTCAGCATCCATGATCAAAGATTATTTGATAGAAAACAAAAGTAAGAAATTGAAAGAAGAAGATATTTTTTCACTTGTGACAGATTTTCAAAATAACACCCCCCCCCCCCCACCCCCCCCCCCCCCCCCAACTTTCCTTAGTAACCTATTACAACATTCCTGGAAAGAAGACGGTATCCTTATTCTTTGTACCCGGAACCAGCAGTCCAGGCCCAAGTTACTATATGGGCGATTGGTCCTGTATAGAATAGTTTGTTTTAGGTTGCCATGAGTCTCCCACAGTTTGTTCTGTAGAGATATTCCTGTGGACCAGGATATTGCTCTGTCAACAAATTCTCTGGGGCAATACTGTAGTATATATTCTGGGTAGGTGTTGTTATTCTGCACATGTTGGTTGCAGAGTCACTAATACCGATTCGGGGTAAGTGTGCTTTTAGATGGCAATGTTCCATTTTCAGTCGAAATACCCTGACTTGTTCCTGTCAGTTGAATTTGTTCATGCTGTCTTGCTCGGGGCTGTAGTTTCCATTTAGTTCTCTCCACTAAAGTCTCATAGATTATTTTAGCGGAGACGCTACTTCCCTGAAATTTTGAAGTACGTGGGATTGAGGGAGATTATCTGCCATTTTTGACAATTCGTCTTTGCTTTCAGGCATTTATTTAGCATCTAATTATTCTTTATATTTGTACAATATCTTTACTTTTTCTAAATACTCTATTTAGCTGAAAGGGAAAATATCTCTGAATTTCTAAACCACCACCCCATACTTCCTTATTTACAGATCTGGTGCTATGCCATTATTGGAGCTAGTTTTCAAGTAGTAATGTTAAAGTTAACCATAGCATTTATTAAATGCTGTAGGGGTGTAAGATGTTAATGACCTCACATTTCAGTGGCTCTGCTATATGAGGGTGGTAGCCATCTCCTCTCCCTTGCAGTCTTTACTTCCTGGATTAATCCGGTACACAATTAAGGCTGGGTTGACCCGGGAGCCTTTGTGATTTGAAAAATGTTTCAGCCTCAAACTGGGGAATGAACCCAAGATCACTCATATGCGAAACCAGCCCGCTAACCACTGCCCTACCCAGCTCCCTGTAGTTTTCAAGTACATGTTTTATCCGAAGATTAAGATTGTGAACTTCATCACGTTTTATCCTAGGGTTAAGATTGTGAACTTCAGCCCATGTTTTATCTTAGGGTTTGCTTCTCATGTATATTGTTGACTGGAATTTCTCTGTGTAATGTTGTTCTGTTAGTTTGCAGTACGGCTGAAATATTTGTACTTTCAACTTGGCATATCCATTTTTCTGCATGTCCCCAATATATGTCATTGTCTTCCTCTCACCGGTGTGTTGCCAGGGCACGAAAGGGAGCAAAGACAACACTTACCTGCCGTGTAGTAAGTGGCAACTAAGGAGGTTTGTGGGTGTTATTGACATTTCCAACCCATAGGTCAAAGTGACTCTTCTTCTTCAGCGTCCATTCTCAAACTTCTGCTGAATCTCTCTTGTAGCAAGACAATGGTACTACTAGATTTCCAGCAGGACGTAATCCAGAGAAAGGAAATTCATTGTGTCCCCATTTTATTTGCATCAGTGGCCTGATTCAAAAGTAAATCAACCATGCTCAATCTGGATCTTTCAGGTCAAAAGGTACAGATATTGCAGTCATGCTGTAAGCCAAAACAACAGAATCTATTCTCCAGACTACTTCTAGATAACCATCAGTAGTTTTGGGGGCATTCATTCTCAAACTCTCACTTTATCTCTTATATAGCAGAACACTGGTCTTACTAGATTTCCAGCAGGATGTAATCTAGAGAACACAAATACATTGTGTCACAATTGTATTTGCGCCAATACATCCGACTTCGGCGTTAGTAACTAATACATTCATTATTTTTACTACTTTGACTGAACAGTAAATGTCTGTAACTGTATTGATAGTATAGTAAGCAAAGGGTGTGATTTTTCTACACTCGTCCGAATGATGGAGGACAGGTGTATGGAGGACTTTGAAGGGCTTTTTGTGATAGGGGTGTTGGGAGAGCTTTTTGTGATAGGGTGTTAGGAGGACTTTTTATGATAGGGTGTTAGGAGGGATTTTTGTGATAGGGTTTTTTGGTATGCTTTTTTTTCTAACTTTGCCAGAGTGGAATCCTACAACCCTGATAGGTTATGGGTCATTATTATTATACGCCAGACGTACGAAAGAACTGGTTCTCATACTTGTTGTCATAGCCACAGACACACCACAGAGTTTTAGAATGAATGCAGATGAAGTACTTTACATCAGCGATGTTGTCATTTGTTTTTGTATTATAAATATGTTTTTTCACTTAATAATTTTTCATATTATGTGATACTAATTGGTGCTAATTAGTCATGTACAGAGCTGCAGATTATGTAATATATTCTCACAAACATATATTTTGATATTAATTGGTGCTATTTAGTCGTGTACAGAGCTGCAGACTAAACAATATATTCATATTTGATATATCAACATTGTAATCATTTAAATATATTTGTGCTTCACTAATGAAGATAGAAATCTTTTGAGCAGACATCAAATATTTTTTTATTGTAGGAGTGTACAAACAATTCATTATGATTTTTGGAGATTTCCCTGAATGCGTGCCTACCAAAATATTTTTATTATTTCTCTTGGTTATGTTTGTCAGATAATGGGTATTTATTAGCCGAAATGCTAACCCTAACTCATACAACTCTCCTAACCACTCATACGATCATCTTAAATAAATAAATATTTAAGTTAATAAACATAGATAAACAAATGTATAAACATAATCAGGGAAATAATCAAAATACAATTTTATTGGGTAGGCACGCATTCGGGGACAGATCCTGATTATTTCTAAAATAAATCCTCAATGTTTCATCTTCAGCATTTTTTTAATCAAACTTCCACTGGATCTCTCTTGTAGCAGGACAATGGATGGTCCTAGATTTTATCTCTCTTGTAGCAGGACAATGGATGGTCCTAGATTTTATCTCTCTTGTAGCAGGACAATGGATGGTCTTAGATTTTATCTCTCTTGTAGCAGGACAATGGATGGTCTTAGATTTTATCTCTCTTGTAGCAGGACAATGGATGGTCCTAGATTTTATCTCTCTTGTAGCAGGACAATGGATGGTCCTAGATTTTATCTCTCTTGTAGCAGGACAATGGTCCTAGATTTTATCTCTCTTGTAGCAGGACAATGGTCCTAGATTTTATATCTCTTGTAGCAGGACAATGGTCCTAGATTTTATCTCTCTTGTAGAAGGACAATGGTCTAAGATTTTATATCTCTTGTAGCAGGACAATGGTCCTAGATTTTCAATAGGATGTAGTCTAGAGAATGGAAATGCATTGTGCCAAGTGTTTTATTTGTACCAATGGCCCAACACATTTGTCTCAGTGCTCTATATTATATTATCCATGTACTAAGGGAAATTTTCAGCACATTGTGTGGTTTCCTGATGATTTATCTCTACAAATTTTGCTGTGTCAAATATTTGCTTTATAACAGTAATTAATAGACTGCCAATCTACATACTTTGAAAGTTTATGAATGACCAGTATTGCCGTGTGATTCGTATCTTTAGTTTCTTCCAACCTCTTGGATATCACAGGGATCTCTTCCCTGCACATGATAGTGCTGGTGGTAATGACAGAACAGTTCGACTTGCTTAAAACGTGTTGAGTCTGTGAATAATCTTTATGAAGGGAAATTGAAGTGTAAAATAATGACTTTGTAACAGAACTTTAAAAAAAGTCCCACCAAAGATGGATGTGTCGAGCCATTGCGGAAAAATAACGGCGACATAATTTATTTCCATTTTCTGGACTACACCCTGCTGGAAATATAAGACTATTGTCCTGCTACAAGAGAGAACCAGCGGGAGTTTGAGAATGAACGCTGAAGAGGATGAAGTAAAGAATGTGTACATGCATTGAGAGATTATAAATGGCTGATGCTGCTGTGAGTCATTGATATCTCTAGTTTCTTCCAACCTCTTGGGTAGGGTATCTCATGGATATACTTCTCTGGACATGATAAGCTCTTCCATCCTCTTGGGTATCTCATGGATATACTTCTCTGGACATGATAAGCTCATCCATCCCCCTGGGTATCTCATGGATACACTTCCTCAGTCGTGAGGGCATTTGATGGCTGGTCACATTCTATAGAAAGTCGTATTGGCTCAGAAGTCATACTGAAGTGGGATGAAAATATCAGATGTACCTTTAGATGTACGCAGGTAGCTTTAGATTTACGCAGGTAGCTTTAGATGTACGCAGGTAGCTTTAGATGTACGCAGGTAGCTTTCGACAGTCCTTCTAGAAAAACCACATGTCCTCATCGGTTGAGTAACTGAGGTGATACACAAATTCGCATAAGATTTACTGTTTCTTCTTCTTCAGCATTTATTCTCAAACTCCCATTGGATCTCTCTTATAGCAGGACAATGGTTAAACTATATTTCCAGCAGGATGTAGTCCAGAAAATGGAAATATGTTGTGTACCCGTTTTATTTGCACCAATGGCCCGACACATCCATCCTCTGCAGTATTTGCCATTTCAAAATTTATGGTTGTCTTAGGGAGTTTTATGGATACATGTTTAGTCCCTGAATGGAGACATTCCAGTGTGGCAATATCCCAGTATCATCACATCGTTCTAGGAGGGCAGAATTATATGTCTGGGCCAACTAGTTCATCCATTCTTCTATCAGATCTGTTGACCCATCTGCAGTGATGCCACCTAGTCTTCCCTGCCATGTGGGATTGTACCACCTAGTCTTCCCCGCCATGTGGGATTGTACCACCTAGTCTTCCCCGCCATGTGGGATTGTACCACCTAGTCTTCCCCGCCATGTGGGATGTACCACCTAGTCTTCCCTGCCATGTGGGATTGTGCCACCTAGTCTTCCCCGCCATGTGGGATGTACCACCTAGTCTTCCCTGCCATGTGGGATTGTGCCACAAAGGTGCAATGTTTACTGCATCTCTTCATCATCTATGATGATTTTTCACAGGTTGTCATCCTCGAGACAAGACATGCAGCAGCAATGATGATTTTTAACAGGTTATCATCCTTGAGACAAGACATGCAGCAACAATGATGATTTTTCATAGGTTATCATCCTCGAGACAAGACATGCAGCAGCAATGATGATTTTTCACATGTCATCCCATCCCCCCAACTTTCTTGTCATCTCTCTATGACATGCCTGAAAAGAAGAGTTCCTATTTTGTGCTCCTTGAGCTAGAAGTCTAGGCCAGGGTTATCACACAAATAAAACCATGAAGGAGTATGAGGTTGCCTAGATTCGTCCTGTGCCAGGTGGTGAAGTTTTGCTTTCATCTCCTGAAGGGTGTTTCTCATAGCATTTTTTAAGGGAAGTTTTCCAGGACTTTTTCAAGTCCCAGATGAATCGTTTACTCTTCATCAGCTGTTATTCTCAAACTCCCACTGGATCTCTCTTGTAGAAGGACAATGGTCCTACCAGATTTGCAGCAGGATGTAGTCAATCATCGGCTGTGTCCCAGATGAGCGTGGTGATGTGTCATTAGCTAGACAGTATTCTACTCCAGCATAAATCTCAACAGTTCAAGCATGGATCATATAGACATAGATCTCAGCATGGAGATACTGGTCTCAACAGACTTCATCACAGTGAACACCAATGTTTTCTCTTGATCCCAAAAGTGGAGCAAAGAATAGCAACACTACCTTCCATGCCTGTCATAAGATTCAACTATGGAGGTCATGGGGTGAAGTTGGCTTTTCCATTCCATATAGGGTCAAAGTAACTCAGAAGCCATGCTGAAGTCAGATGTGTCAAGCCAAAAGAAGCAGAAATCGGATCAAAACTACAAACCATGACACAATGCATTCTATATTTCAGACTTCATCCTGCTTATCTGCAGAAATTTGATAACAAATGCAGAAGTTGACTCTTATGACATGCATAGAAGGTAAAAAGTGTTGCTATTCTTTGTTCCCATTTTGGGCCACAACAACAGTGTGGTGGATCGTTCAGACACAGATCTTCTTCGTTCTTTCTCAAACTCCTGCAGATTAGCAGAATGTAGTCCAGAGAAGGGAGTGCGTTGTATCATGGTTTCCAGCAATGCTGCAATATCTGTGCTTTTTGGCCTGACACATCCAGCTTTAGCATGGTTTTGGGCCATGCTGACCCTATATTGGATGGGACAGCCAACTCCATCCCATAACCTCCTTAGTCGACCCATGACATGCATATAATATAAACAGTGGTGCTATTCTTTGCTCCAATTTCGGGCCACAACAGCACACCACATATGCAATGGATCGTTCGGACACAGGTCTTAAGCAGAATTCATCGCTGCGAAGATTATGAAGTGGAGGTAAACAAGCCAAAGTTCAGCACCGTAACCACTTATTATGACATACGTACGTAGGTAACATTGTTACTATTCTCTGCTCCTCTTTTGTATGTCCTTGTAACATATGGGTGTGTGAATCTCATTCATAATCACATGTATATTAGTTTCCAAACGATATATTTATATCTACCGCTATATGCCATTAAATACTTTTTATTTTGTAAACTCATGTTGCACAATATAATCTGCATGCATTGTTTGTGTCACAATGAAATGTATATCATTATTCTATGCTTTATTTTGGTAATTCAGAAAGTTATATTTAAAAAATTTTTGGTAATTCAGAAAGTTATATTGAAAATTTTTTGGTAATTCAGAAAGTTTTATTGAAAATTTTTTTGGTAATTCAGAAAGTTATATTGAAAATGTTTTTGGTAATTCGGAAAGTTATATTGACAAAAATTTTGGTAATTCAGAATGTTATATTGAAAACATTTTGGTAATTCAGAATGTTATATTGAAAATTATAGGGGTACCGGATTGATAGCATCAACACACAGAGTCAGGATTATATTTTGAGCAAGTATTTTCTCTGTTTCGAATGAAACATTTCCCGCCAAAGGCGGATGTGTTGGGCCATTGGAGCAAATAAAACGGCAACACAACGCATTTCCATTCTCTGGACTACATAACTGGAAATCTTGTAGGATCATTGTCCTGTTACAAGAGAAATCCAGTGGGAATTTGAGAATGAACGCTGAAGAAGAAGAAGAATGAAACATTTGAATATAGCTTATATTTTGAGAAAATATTTTCTCTGTTTAGAATGAAACATTTGAATATAGCTGATATTTTGAGCAAGTATTTTCTCTGTTTCGAATATTATGTTTATACTTTATTAATAAACAGTTTTCTAATAACATTTGTTATTTGTTTTTCAACTGTGTGTTGCTGGGGGCCTGAAATAGCAGCACAGAATAGAAACACTGTTTACCATTCCATGCGGGATGTAAGAGGCTGTTATGGAGGTTATGGGGTGAAGTTGACTGTCTCATCCCATATAGGGTCAAAGTGATCCAAGCCATGCTGAGATCAGATGTTGCAGACCGAAAGGCGCATATATCCATTCTCTAGGCTACATTCTGCTAATCTACAGGAGTTTGAGAAAAATGCAGAAGAAGAAGTACTTGCTTATATCATTTTATTGGCAGGCAATGCAGCAATAGACAGCACAATACTGAGAAGAGATGAAGCAGACTTGATCAAGGCAGTAATAAATTCATTTCAAGATGAAGATGATGTCAATGAGGCTGAGAACGTACACATACAGAGAATGTCAGTAATGGAAGTATCTAGAGGGGAGGGAAGGAAAAGTAAATTTTTTGGAAAGTCCCAAAGGTCACACAAGCAAGACCTGACTGGGACTCTGAGTCTACATACACTGGGATGGCTGCTGGAACGGAGAGTGGAGCACTTATGGAAGTGCCCCACGTGCTGTGATGCTAGATTCTAATCAAGAATCTGGAGACTGCCTTTTTGTATGCCTCATATATGTTTGTTTTTGTTGACTCATTTATTTCTGTAATCCATTGTTTGCAAAGGTTTGCCCCTGGTTTGTATCCATCTTGTCGGTATAGTAATGCTTTTTTGAGGGGGCCCTGTCTGATGGTAGTCTGGAAGCATGTGAGAACCTCTTAATCTATTGTCTTCTGGTGTAATCGTGAATTGGCATTGTGTTTGTTACTGATGTTGTCATTTCTGATTCTGTAGTTTATTATTACTGTGAGAATTTCACACGGCACAGAAGCACAGACAAACATCATGATAAATGGGCATAAATTTGAGGACGTGAATATTTTCAAATACCTCGGATCCTGCGTATGCAGCGACGGAAAACGCAAAACAGACTTAAAGATATGCCCCTAAGGCTGGAGAAATATAACTGATATGTCAAGGTTAACTTTAATTTGGAAAAGATAAATCAGTGTTAGTGTGAAAATCTAACATTGAATCTGACTTATGTTGTTTATTGTGTTGTGTTGGTGTGTAAGCTGAACACTCACTGCAGTCATGGAGAAAGGATACAGACCTTCGAATACAAATGTTACAGACAAATTCTGCACATCTCCTATAGAGAGCATGAGACAAATGTGTCAATCAATCAAGTGCCATGCCGAATGGCATAGGCGATCATGTTTCTCCACGACTCTATCTCTTTTGTGTTGTCAATGAGCTTGGTTTGTGAAATTTTACCGTGCCACAATACTAGTCCATCTAGCGACAAATGTGTACATTAGAAATAAAATAGATTCATACAAGAATCATTACTTTCAATAGTAAAGCAACAAATATACCTACTTGCATGGTTTATAGGTCTGTTGCTTAGGTGGAGGTGGGTGGTGGGAGGTGGGTGTTCAACTCCCCTCTTCCACCCTTAGGAAATCATGTTTTTTATTTGCTAGGAATTTAGCCAAAAGTTGGGTGAAATCCCTACATTAACGATTTTTCACAAAAAATTCATCAGCTTTCTCATCAAAAAAATCATCAGCTTTCTCATCAAAAAAGTCATCAGCTTTCTCATCAAAAAATCAACTTTCTCATCAAAAACGTCATCAGCTTTCTCATCAAAAAAGTCATCAGCTTTCTCATCAAAAAAGTCATCAGCTTTCTTATCAAAAAAGTTATCAGCTTTCTCATTAATTAAAAAAGTCATCAGCTTTCTCATTAAAAAATCAACTTTCTCATAAAATGTCCAGTTTTCTCATAAAAAATCAACTTTCTCATCAAAAACGTCATCAGTTTTTTCATCAAAAAAGTCATCAGCTTTCTCATCAAAAAAATCATCAGCTTTCACATAAAAAAAGTAATCAGCTTTCTCATCAAAAAAGTCATCAGCTTTCTCATCAAAAAAGTAATCAGTTTTCGCATCAAAAAAGGTATCAGCTTTCTCATCAAAAAAGTCATCAGCTTTCTCATCAAAAAAATCATCAGCTTTCTCATCAAAAAAGTCATCAGCTTTCACATAAAAAAAGTAATCAGCTTTCTCATCAAAAAAGTCATCAGCTTTCTCATCAAAAAAGTAATCAGTTTTCGCATCAAAAAAGGTATCAGCTTTCTCATCAAAAAAGTCATCAGTTTTCTCATAAAAAGGAAGGAATTACATAAAAAAAATTAATAATTTATTATTTTATAGGTAAATCCCCTTCCTCAATGAAAACTTGTCTGCGGCTCTGATGGTTTTTTTTGACGTGTGATGATATGATTATTCGTTATAAACTATACTACAGGGAACAGTCGAGGTTGGAAGAAGCAGACGAAGACTAAGAAAATCATGGACAGGCAGCATCAAGGGTTTGGATAGGTCAAGGTATTTTCACACTCATCTGCGTCGCTGAAGAAAGAATTCGCTGGAGAACTCTGGGTGTTGTTTCATTCAATGTGGTACTCCTGTGAATCTGGCAGGTTATAGCAGTTTTACCCAACTCTTTAAACCTTTCCCCACCCTCAATCTTTCAAAAATTCTGATGCCACCCCCCAGTCCTACATTTTTTATAGGTCTATTCAAAAAATGACTTATTCCATAAATGAAACCTAATTATAACTTGTTCAGGACACAAGACTTTCGTTTTAGGAAGAAATCACTAGAAAATTATTAAATGAAAAAAAAACAGTTAAGTAGGCTAAATTTTCAAAACATATAATGGACAACTAAATCTCAAGAACACAATTTTTTTTAAGTGTCCTCCTAAACAATGAAATCCCCCCCCCCTTCACCTTTGGGGCGTGTGCCACAACACCGGGTTATAGGCTTATAGTTTTGGTGTGATAGCAGGGAAAGGAACATGAGGTAAATGGGAACTGTTGCTGACCTGTCGTGCGAAGACGGTACCACATCTGTAATAAATAGGCTATTGTAATGTTGAACTTCTGTCATGTTTACGGGGAAATGTCACTTTAAAAAAAAAAAACAGGAACGTGCCAACTCTGATTAAGAACCTCGAATAAATAGGTCAGATTTAGGCCTGTTCAATCAATCGTCTCATTTTATCCTCACGGTACCCCCCCCCCCCCCAAAAAAAAAACACCCAACAACCGAGAAATACAGGAAGACTCAAAAACGTATACATTGTAAACTAATAACGATGTACACAGGAGACACAGTCACGTGACATTTACAGTGTATGAATAAATGTCTCCTTAGTTGATGATTGGTCGATAAGGAATTACAACCTTTTGGTTAAGGTATGTTGACATCATGGATTTAGAATATCATGGCCTGTCAGAAAAACTAATGTGGAAGTGTTGAAAGAGTGAAATGCGAAACGGACCCTAATAAATAATATAAGAAAAAGACAATCTTCATATTTTTGGCCACTTCATGAGACAAGGAGGTTTGGAGAATATAGTCACAACAGTCAAGATTGAAGGCAACAGAGACAGATGGCTACAACGTGAAAATATATTAGACAGTTTGACAACCTGGCACGGCAGGGAAACAACAACGAGCTTGATACATAATACTGGAGACAGAGAGATATGGAGAGCCATGGTCGCCTACGCCAGCCGGCATGGCACCTGATGATGATGTTGATATCGTCTTAGCGTAAATAGGCTTCAATTTCTAGCAAGTGTACTTGCGTTACAGCAAACACACACATCGTTAGGCTGTTTGGTGTAGGCTCCACTGGCTTCGTGAACTGTTCTTCCACGTGATATGGTGGTAAAAGTCCATTCGAACCACTGATTGTGGATTATTTTGATCCTCTGTGTCTCACAACATCCGTGTCATGAAAATGTTCGGAGATGAACTCCGTGAATACAGCATTCATTTACATTCATATGTTTATCAATGAACTCTCTAGTGATTGCAAAGATAAGTCTTGAAAAGATAATCCATTCTTCACCAAGATCGATGCCTTCTGGTGTAAACATCTTTTTCATCTTCTGTATCCATTCTCAAGCTCCTGCAGATCAGCAGGATATAGTCCAGATAAAAGTTGTGCCATAATTGACAGCTTAACTGACAAATCGAACTTCAGCATAGCATCTAGGTCAATTTGACACTGTGGGGTGAGACCAGTGTTATAAATATGTTATAGGTCATATAAGTAGGGGAAGGGGGGAGGAGTAATTCCCTTTAAAAAGTCATTCGTGTGTTTTCGTGTATCAGATCTTCTTCATGTGATGTTCCTTTTGTGAAAATCTCTACGGGGGGGGGGGGGAGACTTTTTACCCGCATTTTGACCAAATTTCTAATGCTAAAAGGCATAGACCTATTCTGATTAGCTAAAGGACGGGAAATTGAATATCTCAACCCTACAACCTCCTTATCTACGGGCCTTTATGGGACAACAAACTCCACCTTAAATTCCTCTTGGTTGCTGCTTACGATATGCTTGACAGGTAACAGTTTAGCTCCCCATGCTCCCCTTTCAGACCCGCCAACCAAGGACGATTTCTATTGGAAATTAAGTTTATCTAACTATCACTACGTTCAGATTTTTGTTTACTAGAAACAGATTCTTGAAGAGATTCTTTCTTTTTAATTATATCAAAGAACTGTGTCAGCTGTGATGGAAATTTAATTTATTTATTGGAAAATCTCTGTGACAGAAGACACATGGCAATCACATAATACTGTGAATGAATTAATACTTCTACAGAAAATACATTATGACCACTGATCTATGTATAAATAAATCAAAGTCTTCACGCTCTACCGCATTTAGGATTACCAAGCGTGTTTATTCGCTTGAACAAAGCGAGACCAAGTGTGTTGATTTGAACACGTAACACATTTGTTGTATTTGTAAACTGTTATAGAAACTGGGACATAGGCAAAACAGGGCGAGATATAAGTCAGTGTTATAAAACCAAGACAATCTTGGTGAGACCTGGACACATCTTTGCACTCAATACATACAATTACAATACATACGTGCCATTAACATAAACAAATGTATATTTCCGCAATTTTAGTAAGCAATGTATCAAGTCAAAATATTTTCAGTTTACATTTTTTTAAAACTCAGCTGACACAGGTGGATGTCGTTATATTGTGGAATTGCGTTTTTGTTGAAAGTAAATTTTCTCTAAAAAATGAAGCGTTTTAAAACTCACACATTGCAATCCCATTTTTTTTCTCGTGAATACTAAATTTATTTTCTTGTGTTCACGAAATTATAATTAGATCTTTTAAATTACGAATTAAGAACTATGGCCATAAAAACTGTAAGACTATATTATTACTTTGTATCAAAATTGTTTATTCTTTCCAATAAATAACAGTATCAAAAATACGTTTAAGTGTAACCGTGTAAATACAAATAATACTAAAATTTAGATAATTTCATGACAAAAAAGTCGAGTGAAGCACTTTCTAAGCAGCTCTCCTATACCCCCGTAATCCTCTTTCGAGGCGGTATGACATAGCAGGCGCCGACATTCGAAAGCCACTCGGACGCTAAGTATAGCTCACCACTTAGCTGAGCACGTTTATGCTGTTAACATTCCGTACGACCGAAAACTTCACCCCGGTGACTTCGTCCTGTCTTAACATGTCATATGGGGAGGAACCAGCCTAGATCCCAAGCGGTACTGTGACGAGCGAGCTGACTCGACACTGGCTGAACCTTGACCCCGCGGTGGAGTCTAAGACATGCGAACGGACTACTGACACTAGTTCCCATACAAAGTCAAGAGCCAACTTTTGCATGTAAAGTTCCGCGGGGAACTTGAACCTTATACGGACATTATCCCTTAACATCCAAAAGTTTATGTGCCACACTTTTGTTCACCATGTCAACAGTTAGGGAAGAATGTCGTGCATATTGCTTTCAAAAAAACGTTTTTATAAATAGTAGAACGGGGAAGAGTTACATAAAATCACTCAAAATAAATAGAGTTGTTTATTTAAATTATATTACCACATGATCAGATCAAAATATTTGTGTTCTTATGATTTATTAATACATTTGCACATATTAATACATTTCACATGTATTACATCCCCTTATCTGATAGTATCTGCGGGGTTATGGCCCTTAATGAATAATGGAAATGTCCACTCTCTATAGCCCTGCTATCCTAGACAGAGCCTCAAAATATATTTCACAAAATTATTTTTCCATACAGAGCCTCAGTTTTTATCCTATTTTTGCATTGCAATGACGTTTTTATCTTTGTAAAACGTCAAGTTCCAAAAAGAGTCATGTTTTTATGTTGTGAGTTTAATTCAAGTACAATTAGTTTTCGCAAAAACAAAACACTTGACATTTGTTTGGACAATCATTCAATCATGACTATTACATTTTTGTTTGTAAACGTTTTATGAGATTGTCTTTTGCTAGGTCATATCGACTTACTGTACCGTGTCTCTCGTCAAATACAGTCACGTGAACTCATTCTTCTAAATGACTTTACTTGACGTTGATTTGTCATTGGCTGTCGACACAATGTATACAAAAGTGACCAATGAAAATCACTGTAATGGTTAAATAATGTGACTTCAGATGGATTATTTTCAAATAGTCCACACAACTAATTGAGAGACAAGATTATACAGTGTAGTAAACAATGTGTAATGGGGAATTTTTGATACCACATCGGTATATTCCGGTCATTTCTATTTGTACTGTGTCTTTCATCAGACATGGGTTACATGCGATCTGTTGCATTCTTTATTTTTATAATAACTAATGAAACCAGTATTCTGGTTTTCACACTTTTCTTTTATTAATATATGATATGTAAGTTGTTTGGGAAAATTAGCGGTATATTGCCCTGAATGATAGATGCACAAAATAACCACCATTTAACACGTATTGTGTTTAGGCAAGTGCCACCAACTCGTTCCGTCAAAAGCACTAGACAACACAAATTGTTTTTAAAAAGTCACACACCATTAGTGTTTTTTTTTAAATCTCGAGAGGGGAACAAATAATAGCAATACTGTTTGCTTTCCATGTACATTTTAAGAAACGACTAAGGAGGTTATATGGTGGAGTTGGCTGCCCCCTCCTATATAAGGTCAAAATGATACAGTGCCATTTAAAGTCGAATGTGTTAGGTCAAAAGCGAAGATCTCGCATCAATGTTTTGAACAATGACAAAACGCTAATTTGCAGGAGTTTGAGAACAAACGCAGACTCAATTATCCAGAGTGAGAACTAAGATGGAAAGCATCTATGTCTTGTTGACCAGATCTCAATGTTCTGTTTATCTCCTGTTACCAGGGTTGATCACATCATCCGTAATATCACTCCCTTAATAATCACTTGTGCTTGTGCTTCTTTCTCTCCAACTTTCATCACCCCTTGCCTCCCATTTCGTCATATGTGTGTTTCTATTCATTGTTAGTCAGCTATAGTTTGTCCTGATGATGGTTTCTTTTTCAAAACTTCGTATGTCTTTGCGTCTATTCGCTAGTATGTCGTGTGTATACATATTGACAACATTTGTATCTAAATCCGTTTTTCCTTATATTCCACTGTGTTGCCCCAGCCCACGTATTTCCAGCCGATGTGTTGTTCCCGGCACTAGAGATTAATTCCAATAGACCAGAGAAAAAAGCTTGTCATCTTTCCTCAAGGATTATTACTATCGTATATCTTATGCGTCGCATAATTCTTTTCTCCTTCTTCCTCGTTTTCCAGCAGGTCAGATGCTGATATGGATTCCATCAAAGAACTGTTCTGTAGTTAGAAGCTCCAGTGCAGTAGTTAGTGCAGTAGAGCTTTCCGCCAGAATTGTTTCAGATAGCCATCGTTTCTCCCTTGTGCTGTGATATAGTGGGCAGTTTTGTAAAAAGAATAGAAGCATTCAAAAACTTATTTTTGTGTCGCAGATCTGGAAGAATCTGCGTCATAGTTTCATTTTTGGGTGAAATTACCCCCCTCCCTTCAAATATATAGCCCCAAATGTGGACCTAATTACATTTTGAGAACCACTGATCTTTATCTGCTTTATCTTTTTATGTGTTCGTCCTCAAACTCCTGTATGTTATCAGGATGTAATCCGGAGAATGGAATGTGGTATGTCATGATTTACATCGTGGTTGCGATATCTGCGCCTTTCGATCTGACACACCCTATTCAGTATGATTGCTGGATAGCATGATCCTCTATTGAATAGGAGAGCCAAATCAACCCACCCCCCCCCCCCCCCAAAAAAAACAACTTCTTAGTCACATTTTACGATGTGAATGGTAGACAACAAAAACAGTACCACTAACTTTGCTTCTTTTCCACACCACATTGGCAACACTGATCTAAACCACATTTTCACTGATCTAAACCACATATCACAGTACACACCACGCATTGTTTGTGTTTTGGTTTTTCTTACTAGTCCTAATGTTGACATCTTAAGAGCAATCTTACTTTCGTGAACTGTGCTCACGAGATAGAAATAGGGCTCTGTTTACTGGAAGAAAACTTGACTATTGTGTCTTAGATAGTCACACTGACTAAACATAATGCTTCATTAATAAAACATAATTTAGTCACAGTAAACAGAGAACTTCCCACTTTATAGAAAGTGGTTTTCACTTTATAGAAAGTGGTTTTACGTTTGCAATGAAGGGGAGATAATATGTACAGTTGTGAACATATTTGTTTTAATTAATTATTGTGTCAAAACAAAGTTGAGAAATCTATTCCTGATGTACTTTCACTTTAAACTTGCATTTACCAATTAGTGTGTTCTTTTTTTAAAATTGTATGCATCTGTCTAAAATATTTTTAAAGAGTATTATGAAACTCTCACACTTAGGCTGACACATTAAGTGTTTCCTATATACAAAAACGAGAAATAGGATGAGATCCCCTTGTTCTATCAATTTTTAAAAAATCATAGGGTTACTGTTTCATTGTTACAGTTACTCTTACTGTAATTACTGTTACTCATTGGAGCACCTGCCATCTGATGTTAAAATGTTGCCAAGATACTTGACTTTATCCCCATGATTTAATGTTTAATCATAGATAGTATATATCTTCCTTCATTAGACAAAGGCGTTGGACTTAGATCAGCCATGTTCTCAGAATGAACAGCCTAAAAATTCCCCAGCAGTCACTATATTGGGTGCCACCTAGAGTAAGAAGAGGGAGACCTAGAGAAACTCTACGAAGAACCATTAATAGAGAAGGCATGTCAATGAACCTAAACAGCACGCAACAATTGAAAGACCTGGCAACACAAACAGAAATGGAAAGCTATGGTTTCTGCCCTATGCGCCGCCTATGGCCCTGGAGGAACATAACATAACATAGATAGTAATGCTGTATTCTGGCGGTGTGTATTTCTTGAAACAGCCATTACTTCTAGTTTCTTCTTGTTTAGACTGAGAGCTTTGTTTTCACTTTTTTGTACTACCATGTCTAACAAACTTTAAATTTCTTTTTCTCCCCCTGCAATCAGACCTGTATCGTCAGCATATGTTAGATTATTCAGATTTTGTAACCTCCAACTGCTATTCCTAGCATGCTTTCTAAGTTTCATATAATATCCTCTGTATACAGGAAGAAAAGATCTGGTGACATTACACATCCTTGTCTGATGCCCATCTCTATCTTTGGAAATTCTCCTACATTGCCGTCAACACTCGACACAGCTGTTTGTTTCCAATACATGTTTCTTACTATCTTTAGATCTTACCATCAACATAGCTGTCATCTTATTTTTATATACAGTCATATGTAGTCGAATTTATATGCGTATTCTTATACAACTTCTGATTTATGAAACAACAGAGAATGAACAACGTAAAAACAAACTCAATGAACTGCTTTTTGCTGACGATAAAAACATCATGTATGATGACGAAGAAAAACTGCAAACTCACATCAACTCACAATCAAGAATATGCAATAAATACAACATGCGGATCAACCGACAAAAGGCAGAAACTATCCAAATAACGAGATCAACAGACAAAAAGCAGAAACTATGCAAATAACGATATTAACAAACAAAAAGCAGAAACTGTGCAAATAACGAGATCAACAGAGCATTTAAACATTCAAATAGAGAACACAAAAATAATACAAGTCAAAGAGTTCAAGTACCTACGAAGTATCTTTACAGAAGACGGATGAGTCAATTGAGAGATAGAAACAAGATGTAAAAAAGGCAAATATTGTGATATACCAGATGTCACTTTTGCTATAACACCCAAAAAACAACACGGAAGTAAAGAAACACATAATTAAGAGCATCGTTCTGCCAACACTATGCTACCAATGTCAGACTTGGCAACTAACACCTACACATAAGAGAGATCGAAACATGCGAAATGTCTAAGTAAGACTATTTGAGTCACCAGATTCGACAAGGTGCGCAATTAGAACATCAGACGGATACTAAGTATAACATAGAACATCAAGTATATAGAGAAACAACCGATAAAATTGTTTGGACGTCTTATGAGGATGAACGGTCCCATTAGAACGTATAACAAGATTTAACTAATGATAAAAAGCCAAGGGCAGACCAAGGAAAAGATAGACAACATCAAGACCATCCTGAATAAACATGACTACACTACAACTATAGCAACATACCTGGCTCTGGAACACAGACTACATCTTCTATACAAACCTCTACCCTCAGCGGCAAGTGTGGACGTTACGACAATAGACAATTCTTATAAAAACGTCCGCATTAGTAATAATTACTGAAATTTAAACCCCCTCCCTCCATTGTCCAAACTATTTTATCTGTTATTTCTATATATATTCTATGCATGGTGTTATATCTATTATCTTTCTGATGTTCTCATTGCGCATTTTGTTGAGTCTGGTGATTCCAATGACCTTCTTCAGACATTTCATTTTGCAAGTTTTAATCTTAAATACATCAAAAATCCTGTACACCATTCAACATAACTGCAGAATGTTCAGAGTGCTCAATAATTACATACTTGGGTTATACATTGTTCACTTTCTCCACCTTGGATTCACTAGACATTTGGGGTGCAAAGGGAACGCATTGCACTAGGCGGACCCAGGGTTAGCAGATAACCAAGACCTCAAATGTACCTCCTCGCGGTGCACCCTGGAAACAGAAATACAGCAGCTCGAGCTGATTCTGGCCAAATCATTTGGGGATCGTGTCCGAGAATGTGGAGGCAGCAGATGGAAAGAGATTTGACTGCATAAGAAACAGACAATATCTCCGACACCACCAGCATCACCACATATAGCGACACTGTCGACATACAGTGAAGCTAGTCAGTCCAGTCCGAACTGCAAATAGAAAGTGAAAAGAACTGCGTGAACTGCAAATAGACTCGAGACGAGCTTCTAGTTACCTGTGCTCCTTTCAAGCGGAGACCCAGACCCATTCATTGGCGTTCGGAAAAGCAAGAAGACCTAACCCAACTCTAATGTCGAGCCTTCCTAAACCAGAAATATGCTCGCGAAGAGAAAGGGTTCCGTACCCGATGGGCTTAGGCAAGAAAGGGACACCGATGGATGTCCTGGCCCAACTCTACTGTCAAGTTTTCCTATACCGGAAGTACACTTGCAGAAAGAAATGGTTCCGTACCCGATGAGCTCAGGCACAAAAGAGGCAAAGATTTAGCCCTGGCCCAACTCTACTGTCAGGTTTTCCTACACCATAATTACACTGGCAGAGAGAAAGGGTTCAGTACCTGATGGGCTCAGGCGATATTGGGACAAGGTCGCTCAGCTCGAGAACGCCTTGCTCTCAAACGCGTGGTGTGAGACTCGAACTTGGACAAAGGGTACACGATGTCGGTGAATGACACCTCGGCTAAGAAGGCGAAAGAGCCAGGGTCCAACTCTTCTGTTGAGTTCTTCCCCTTAAGGAGCCAGGCTCACGGATGAGAAACGGTTCAGTACCCGATGGACACTGGCACAATACGTCCAATTACACGAGGCAAGTTCATAGACAGTGGAACACCTCGTACGAGAGCAAAAATCGTCTTGGCGAAGAGTCACCACATACACGCGTGCCTGGAGACAGATATGGAGGCTGTCACAGGCTAGGGTAGCCCATCCGAATTGTCAAGGCATGCCAAAATCGGATATGCTAGGCCTACATGGCGCATAACTGTGGCACAACGTAATCACGCTCCCGGCGGAAATCGCACGGATATCCGTGCTGGTTACAATGGAGCGAACGCAAAACAAACAAACAAACAAACTAGACATTTATGGATCACATTTATGGATTTAGAAGTTATTCATCTGACATTGGACTATTTAACAATCTCAAAGGCATTAATCTATTGTTTCTTTTGAACCCTGTGCTCGCTTTTTATTGCGGCGTTCTTTGCCAGAGAAACTTCTACCATTTATTCATTTTAACACAGGTGGGAGAGTTGTAAGGGATATCATTGTAACACATGTGGGAGAGTTGTAGTGAATATAATTTTAACAGTGTGTTGTCTAGTATTATTATGTATAAGGGTTAGTCATGGTCGCTGTAATTTATTGAGTAATGGATGATAAGTTTGGGTTTTCTGTAACGTGATACACTGACAAATTATCACTTTCATTTATTCCAAAGACAGTACGTGAGAAAAGGAAGAGTGGATGTTAGAGTGGAAGGTCTATGGCACCATCTTTGTCCTTAGGTGGTATGCTAGTCATGTTAAGCACCTACGACTCAAAGTACACAGATTGAGTAAACTGTAGATTATAGGGACACCATATATATTGTTAGTTTCTTTGCCATTCCTACAATACGAAAGTTATAAATATATTTCTGAATATATAGTATATTCACAGTTTACTGAAATAATCACCATTCTTCAGTTTTTCTTTTAAAAAAATAAAGAAAGTATCTTATGGCGAGGTATGTGCCTTTCAGCCACACACACACACAAAAAAGGTACTGTTTCAGATCATCCAGTCACCATGATTCCAATATTAACATTGTGATGACAAAAACGTATTGAATATATAACTCGGCGGCTATGGTTTTGCAGCACTCCCTGAAATACATACTCTCGAATTCATGGTGGCTGGATTACCCAAGGGTGGCTCTATTATTATTTTATGGTTAAAAAAAACTATTATATAACCAAATTGGTGCCCGTGTGTTACCAGAGGACAGAAGGGGGGGGGGGGGTAAAGAAATGCAACATTATTATCCGCCCAATTATGTTGTAAGAGGGTAGTAAGCAGGTCTAGGGCTCGCGTTGGTTGTTTCATCCCCAAAAAGGTCAAAGTAGTAGGATGTGTCAGACCGAAAAGCGCAGATATCGCAGCTAAGATATAAGCTATGCCACAATGCACTTCGTTCTCCGAACTACATAATACTAATATTCAGGAGTCTGAGAACGAACGCAGAAGAAGAGGAGAGAAATTGGACCATGTACGCGTTTGAAAGAAGTGCGCCTCACCATAAGGTTACTTTAAATAAAATTAATTATAATAATAACATAGTTTGTAGTACAAACAAGAGTTAGGTAATAACGAAACATGAGGATGACAAAACAGAGGTTTATTACATAAACATATTGTGATCAAAAGTATTCCTTGATCACACACACACGCACACACACACGCACGCACGCACGCACGCACACACACACACACACACACATATATATATATATGCGTGCGTGTGTGTGTATGATGACCATTTTTACATTCACATTTGAAAATTCAATTAGAATTATGACCATGTCTAATAGTTCGTAGATGGCTAATGAGCCCTATTCGAGCTGTAAATATCCGTGCACAGTACGAACTTGGAATTACCACTGTAGACGGATTTTGATATATCCGTGACTTTCTAGTTACTCTCGGCTGTTAGGCTGCAACATTTCTCCTCTTTTCACAAGATGATGCGCTTTTTTTGACTGTAGAGCGCCATATATATACATACATAATGTCATGTGACGTATTCCTTCCAGAACGTTGTCTTCCCAATGAACTCTCTGAACCTCTCTCTGTCTTGCATTTTCTAGCGATGCATTCATGTTATCTTTAATGTCGTCAGTTCATTGTCTTCTTGGTCTGCCCCTTCTCCTCTTCCCAGGTACTCTTCCCTCCATTATTTGTCTTTCTAAACAGTTATGTCTCTTTATATGACCAAACAGGCGTAGTTTTCTTTTTGTTATTGTGTTTAGTAACCAACACTCTGGAATATTCAGTGTGTTTATAATATCCGTGTTTCTGATTTTATCATATACATACATACATAAATACATTAAGTGTTTTTTTTTCTAGGAAAAAAGATGGGTATACGGCGTTTACAGAAGTGGATGGTCAATACTTTAACATGAATGACCACCACCCATTCCCCTACCCCCTCTATTTGGCCGTAATAATTTGCATATTGGGAACTTTGAAAAAAACAACAACAAGCTTTCGTATGAAACATTTTGAGTAATCATATAATTTTCTTATAGTTCTACTGTCATAATATAAAACGGGCGGCGGTGTGGTTTGTTGTGTATTCTCCGTAACGTTAATTATGAGGTTGTGTTATCTAAAGAGGAAGGGTTCAATCATTTCGTGTTTTGACAGTGTCAGAAAGAGGAGCGAAGAATATTAACACTTTGATCTGCCATGCATGTCATAAGAGACTACTAATAGGTTTGAGGTTAATGTTGAGTATCTCTATCCATAGCCACTTGGAGGGGTGTAGACAAAATCATGCCCAGACCATTCCTTGATGTTGTTAATCCAGGATTTTCTTTAGTATAAAGGTAAGGCAGAGCCCATAACAGTGACCTGCCGTCGGAGATGAAGATAACTTTTTGTTTGCTAAGCTGCAGCAACTACAGTATTAGATGGGATGGCCAGTTTCCTTCCTTGCTGTGTTTACCTTCCCCAACTCATGCGTCAGGTATCCATTTACAGCTGGGTCAACTGGAGGAGCTGTCAGGAGATAAATCTAGCCCCGATTGTTTTGTCCAGATGTTGTTTGGAACCCGGCACTGGCACGCTGTAATCCAGTAAGCAAGCTCACTATCAGCTAGGCCACCGCGTTTCTCTTTAGTATAACCTCATAAAGAATGCCAGATAAACACCATCCTAGCAGGTTTTTATCATCTTTGAACTGAATAAACGCAGTTTAAAAGTATTTTTGAAATACTTTTTTTCTTTTTAATAGAAAGGTTTTTACAAGAAGATTGATGCCATCATTGGCGGTTTCCTGTTGGCAAGTGTTAACACAAACGGAACTAGCAATGGTACAAGTAGCATCGACATTGAGCAGGCTCACAATGGTGAATTTTCATCAGCGACAGTAGCCAGTGGGCATATCACTAACGGATCCTCTGTTGCTGTGACATTGTCTACATTTGGGCTCTAACATTGAAAATAACGTAGAAAATAAAGAATTTACAAACGAGAATACAGATGGCAGAAGCAAGGTCAACTGCAAAGTGGCAAGATAAATTATAAAATTTATAATAAATGTTTATTTTTGTGTTTATTTTTCTTCTGCGTTCGTACTCAAAACTCCTAAAGTTTAGCAGGATGTAGTTCGGAGAATGGAATGCATTTGGTCATGGTTTACAGCGTAGCTGTGATGTCTGCTCCTTTCAGCCTAACATCAGATTTAAGAATGGATTCTGGGTCACTATGTGAGTATGACGGGAAGGGACAGCTAACTCCACACCAAAACCTCCTTAGTTGACTCTTATGACATGATTGGCAAGTGTTTCTAATATGGTACATTGCCTTTTTCAGCATTCATTCCTAAAGTCCTGCTGGTTAGCAGGACATTGTCTGGAGAGGCGAATAAATTGTGTGATGGTTTACAGCTAGGCTGTATTATCTGCGCCTTCCAGCTCGGCACGTTTGACTTCAG
This sequence comes from Meghimatium bilineatum, assembly GCA_034231615.1. Classification (NCBI taxonomy): domain Eukaryota; kingdom Metazoa; phylum Mollusca; class Gastropoda; order Stylommatophora; family Philomycidae; genus Meghimatium; species Meghimatium bilineatum. The sequence continues at coordinate 60,018,424 of CM067300.1, read as the reverse complement.
CATGGTTTTTGGGTCACTATGACCTATGGAATGGGACTGCGAACTCTCTCTCACACACACATGACCCCCTTCCCTCCCTCCATGCATGGAAGATTAGTAATGCTATTCTTTGTTTTCTTTTTGGGAAAGGCAACACGTGTGTACATTTAACACACTGTATACAAGATCTAGGAGTATTAGTCTAAAAAATGTACTCAGTGACCACACCAAGAGAATTGTGTTCATACAGGCCCATATCTGCCCAAACCAGTCTGGCACATGCAGGTCAGTATCTGCCAAAATATTTGGTTTTTAAATTCAGGTCTGTAGTTGCCCAAACTGTGGTCTATTTTGCACATACATATCCGTATCTGCCCAAACCGCTGTGGTATGCATAATCTATAGCTGCCCACACCATTGTCTGGTTTGCACATGCAGATGCTGAACGCAGAAGAAGAAGCTTTTTCAGAGGCTCATAGCTTTCTTCTTGTCTTTACTTACGTACAGTGTGCAGTTCTGTAAAATATGTTTTGTGTTTTCTGGAACTTGTCCAAAAGGGTACATATCAGTGACACCAACTCCAAACTTCCCGTACATATGTTAGAGTATTTTCTCAATCTAAACATAGTTTGTTCCTTTCTTCCAAGCTTGTAGATACGATAGCATTGTCCTTTTGGCTGCCATGGATGAGGTGAGCTCCATTCCATGTTAATGGATCTTTTGATGATGGACTTCATTTTCAGAATTAAAAATTGTTTGTTTATAACAATTACTACAAAATATGTAAAAATAATCCGACCATATTTGAAATTGTTTTATATACTATATTACTTTATGTCATCAGGATATCGCGGAGACACAGAATGGTAACCAACTATTGAACGGCGTAGGGGAAGTTGATCTGATTGAAGCAGAGATTGACACTAACGGAGCAGACAATGGGGATGAAGATGACTTCTCACCACCGGTTAAAAAATTAAAAGGAGGTAGAAAATCCGTAGAGACACCCACTCGAAGTAAGTATAGAGGATTAATTTAATAAACAACAAATTTGTTCTCATAAGTTGTAGAAGAAATGGTTATCGTTTCTTCTTTTTCGGTGTTTATTTTCAAACTCCCACTGGGTCACTCTTGTAGCAGAACAATGGTCCTACTAGATTTCCAACACGATGTAGTTCAGAGAATGGAAATAAGCTGTGTCGCCTTTTTATGCGTTCCAATGGCCTGACACATTTGTCTTTGGCAGTTTGTTTTGGTTCCAAGAAATTTACAGGCCATTGCGCTCGGGTGTTGCTGGAGCCCAAAAGAGGAGCAAAGAATAACAACACTTAAATTGTTGCAGGATGTTTGTACAAAATGTTTGATCCTAAGTACAGTGATGTGGTTTCTCTCCTACTTCCTGTGTACAGTGATGTGGTTTCTCTCCTACTTTCTATGTACAATGATGTGGTTTCTCTCCTACTTCCTGTGTACAGTGATGTGGTTTCTCTCCTACTTCCTGTGTACAGTGATGTGGTTTCTCTCCTACTTAATCACTCCTTTCCCCGGGCGCCTGAGAAAAAAAAATACACAAAAACGCTCCACCTGATCTGAGTTATTTTGACACAAATACGGCATAAAATTATGTTTTGTTATATCATTAACTTACCTTATAATGTACGCTGTTCTTGCAAGTCGAAATACCAAAAAATTGGTTTCTGGGGTAACCATATTTAGTGTAAATCCTAAAGTATCGAGCTACTGGGTTCTAAGGGTAAGCATGGCATCTGGGTCACTTTGACCCCATATGAGATGGGACAACCAACTCAAAGATTTTAATCACTTTTTTAAAATATTGTTTATTTCCAGACTAATGTAATATGGACTGAACAAACTAATCAAACGTGAAGAAATCACATACAATGTCCGCTCGTTTAAGACTATGGACATACAATGTTTTTATTTTAAATGCTGACACGTGGCACCTCTGATACATTTTGTTTTTGTGTTTTTCAATGAATAAACGAACATTCTATAACATAACAACAACTAAAACATAAAAACAGCAATTAAAACATGTAGATATCACTTTCTATGACGATCACTTGCCAATGCTACACTACATTTGATTACTTGCCAATGCTACACTACATTTGATAGTAAAATATGTGGTCGAAAATGGACAAATTCATTTCAGAAATTTGTTGTCAAAAATTAGCCGGCTTTTTCCTTCTTGCAATCATAATGTGTAAAGGAATTTGACCTTTAGGCTGTGACATATTTCTTTCTAGCTTCGTGTGACGGGAATTCTACATCATATAAGCTTTACTCGTGTGATTCCGTGCTGATGATTTGGGGCATAGCAATGGGGGTGAATGGAGACGCCTACAGACCCAAGTTACATAATGACGTTGGGGCTATAACCACCTATAGAGCTTGTAAGGTTAATTATGTGTAATTGCTTAGTGACATCAGAAAATATGTATATGTTTTATCTATACTCTACAGCACCTGCTCGGACTTCAGGTCGTCTTGCCTCTAAGACTCCTGATGACAAACAGCCCACAATTATGTCATTGTTTTCTGGAAGGTGAGTTACTTGAACGTACATGATTATTATTGACTTTCTTTACTGCCAAAACATGTTTGCATTAGTTTGATTAAAAAAATTCAATAAATAGAAAACTGCAGTAAAATTGTGCACCAATTGGTAAGTAAATATATTAAAAAAAATTAAATAGCAGTTTACGTGGAACAATCACTGTTTGATTTTGTGGTTCCTATTCTGTTTGATTGATTGATTTTATGGTTCCTATTCTGTGTTTGTTTGATTGATTTTGTGGTTCCTATTCTGTGTTTGATTGATTGATTTGGTAGTTCCTATTCTGTGTTTGTTTGATTGATTTGGTGGTTCCTATTCTGTTTGATTGATTGATTTGGTAGTTCCTATTCTGTGTTTGTTTGATTGATTTGGTAGTTCCTATTCTATCATTTATTTTCACTTGATCAGGGTGTACTTTGTGTGAGTGTGTTTACAGAGTGTGTTGCATCATAGTTAGAGCTTAGCTGCGATATTTGTACCTTTTGGTCTGGCACATCCAATTTCAGCATGGTTTTTGGGTCACTTTAACCCCATATGGGATGGGACAACCAACTCCCAAAAGCTCCAACGTTGCCTCTTACTCATGACAGAAAAAATATTGCTATTCTTTGCTCCCCTTTCATACCTTGGCAACATGCGGGTAAAATATTTCATGTGGCTTATTTCTATTTATACTGCTTGTTAACCCTGGATTACTACAGTCCATGTGTTTCTATTTTGTCAGATTACTTCTGACATCTTGTGAATCTTACTAACTCCAGAAACAGAAGACCTAGTGCTGATATGAGAACATTTTTTTATAAACCCGGGGATGTTTACCGAACAGATTCTACATATGTACTGCAGCAAAACTGAAATCCAGAAAGGAAAAAAAACTTGGAACAGGGCAATGAAGTTTTGTTAGTAACACACATAAGTTAGTTACACAATGACTAGTAACACACATAATAACACATAAATCAACATTTTGACAAAAAGGCCTTCATCAAGAACACATTAATAACATAATATAAGTTAGAGCGGCACCATTGAAATTGATGTTATTTTGAACATCAGTGGTGCCATTCCTTGCTCGTCATATTATGTTGTGAATGTGTTTTTGTATAAAGATCTTTTATTGATTCAAATTGTCAGTTTGTGTTTTATTATGTACGTTACCAGTGATTAACAAAACTTCATTAACTTGTTTAAAGTTGCGTCTGTCTGATTCTATATAGAAGAGTCCATCAATGGATACAGAATATGTGAGAAAGTTGAGGTGGCCTGAAAGAGTTTAAGACTGATTCCAGCAAAATAAATTATCATAATCGCCTTGTACATCCTTAGACTATAATGATTGGATCACTGGTAATTCAATGATTGGATCACTGGTAATTCAATGATTGGATCTGTGGTATTTCAATGATCGGATCACTGGTAATTCAATGATTGGATCACTGGTAATTCAATGATTGGATCTTTGGTAATTCAATGATTGGATCTTTGGTAATTCAATGATTGGATCTGTGGTAATTCAATGATTGGATCTGTGGTAATTCAATGATTGGATCTGTGGTAATTCAATGATTGGATCTGTGGTAATTCAATGATTGGATCTGTGGTAATTCAATGATTGGATCACTGGTCATTCAATGATTGTAAAGGTGGTAATTCAATGATTGGATCACTGGTAATTCAATGATTTGATCTGTGGTCATTCAATGATTGGATCTGTGGTCATTCAATGATTGGATCTGTGGTCATTCAATGATTGGATCTGTGGTCATTCAATGATTGGATCTGTGGTCATTCAATGATTGGATCACTGGCCATTCAATGATTGGATCTGTGGCCATTCAATGATTGGATCACTGGTAATTCAATGATTGGATCTGTGGTAATTCAATGATTGGATCGGTGGTAATTCAATGATTGGATCGGTGGTAATTCAATGATTGGATCGGTGGTCATTCAATGATTGGATCTGTGGTAATTCAATGATTGAATCTGTGGTAATTCAATGATTGGATCAGTGGTAATTCAATGATTGGATCAGTGGTAATTCAATGATTGGATCAGTGGTAATTCAATGAATGGAAAGATTGGAGAAGTGGTGCTCCTGTGTGTTCCTGGGCCCAAAAGGGGAGCAAAGAATAGCAACACTATTTATCTTCCATGCATGTCATAAGACAACTAAGGAAGTTATGGAGTGGATTTGACTGTCCTATACTACATAGGGTCAAAGTAACCCAGAAACCATACTCAAGCCGGTGTGTCAGGTCGAAAGGTGCAGATATTTGCAGCAAAACTGTAAATCATGACACAAAACTTTGTTCTCGGGACTGCACCCTGCTAATCTGCAGGAGTTTGAGAATGAACACAGCAGAAACCATACTCAAGCCGGTGTGTCAGGTCGAAAGGTGCAGATATTTGCAGCAAAACTGTAAATCATGACACAAAACTTTGTTCTCAGGACTGCACCCTGCTAATCTGCAGGAGTTTGAGAATGAACGCAGAAGAGCAGTGGTAATTCAGTGATTGAAAAGATTTGATTACCTATTAGCGAAAGAAAGGATGAGAGCAGAAATGCCAGTCTCTAGCTGATAACCAAACTCAACTAATCGTCATAAGCTGCAAAACATAATACAACGTTCTTCAATCTCCGGACTACATCCTGCTAATCTGTGGGAGCTTGGAAACGAATGCAAAAGACTACTCGTCATCAAGATTAAGAAAGATATTGTCATAATTTCTCATGGTCGCAATAAGCAAACATAGTTATTGTTAACATTATTCTCTTTTCCTCTATTGTAGGGTAAGGGTAATGGCAAGGGCAAAGGAAAGTATAGAAAAGATGAGTTAGAACAGGAGAATGCTGTGAAACATTTTTCAGTACATCAGCTGCGAACACTGGATGTCTTTGCTGGGTGTGGAGGTACGTGTCTCACGTTTTCAAACATATTCATTACTTTCATATCGCAATATATGTCAACACCTAGTCTTCCATCAGTCACAATATCATATGTCAGGACGTAGTCTTCCATCAATCACAATGTCATATATCAGCACGTAGTCCTCAATCAATCACATATATGTCAACACGTAGTCCTCCATCAATCACAATGTCATATGTCAGGACGTAGTCTTCCATCAGTCACAATATCATATGTCAGCACGTAGTCTTCCATCAATCACAATATAATATGTCAGCACACAGTCTTCCATCAATCACAATATCATATGTCAGCACACAGTCCTCCATCAATCACAATATCATATGTCAGCACGTAGTCCTCCAGCAGTTTCTACCTTTGGAGATGCAGACGAGTGTGGAAAGATCTTGATTTTAGGATGGGGTTGTTTTTTGGGGTATTTTTTTAGATGGATTTATTATGGTTTTGGGTTATGATTAGGCTGTATTAGTTGTAGAATAAACTATTTGGGTTATGGTTAGTATACTTTATTTCTCTGTAACCATACTGCTAGTAGCCCTGCCACGAGAGAGAGAGAGAGAAAGAAAGAGAGATCTGGTTCCCAAGTCACCAACCTCAAAGCTAACCAAAATCACACTTGCTGGACATTTTTGTCATTATCAACATAGCAACAGACTTTCCTTTTATTTAATTGGGTCCAGACACAAAAAAGTTGAGAATCTGTGCTTAGATGTGGTGTACACAGTTTAAAATATTGAGAAACCCTGATGTTCCATATAATTCCATTTGTTTTGTTTGTTTTCTCAGTTTGACTGTTAGTACTACAACATATTGCAATGGAGGCTGCAGGGCCATAGCTGATACTGGCACCTCGTTGCTCGCTGGACCCAGCAGTGAGATAGAAAAGTTGAATGCTCAGATTGAAGCTATCAAGTTTGTAGGAGAGGTGGGTTGATTTGTGTAGCTCATTTTTTATGTTTACCTAGAACAAGCAGAGGTATGAAATCTACAGGGAAAGGAGGAAAGTGAAAGACAGCACATGGGGAAAGAAGGAAAAACCAAGACAACCTACAGGGAAAGAGGAAGATGGTCCACAAGGAGAAGGAAAGATACAGCCCACTGGGAAAGAAGGAAAGCAAAAAACAGCCCACATGGAAAGAAGGAAAGAGAAAGACGGCCCACAAGGAAAAAAAGGAATGAAAAAGACATCCCACAGGAAAAAGAGGGAAAGAAAAAAATAACCCACACGGAAAAGAAGGAAAGAGAAAGATAACCAACAAAGAAAGAAGGAAACTGCAAAATAACCGGCATGGAAAGAGGAAGATAACATTCATAGAGGAAAGAATGACACATTCAAAATGGTAAAACATGGAAAGAAATCAAAGCAATGGATTAAGATAAGCAGATAGGGAAGAAATGTGTTAAGATTGTTTATTTAATTTATTTATGCTTTGTTTTGCCGGCCAATGAAAAGTACAGCAGTAGTCAGATTGGCATTCTTCAGTGATGTAAAGTTAGTGAGCACTCTGGCCTGTTATAATGAAGGTCACGGTTATATGCTACCCTTTCCTTACCAAATAAGTACCTTTCTGGTATTCACACGTATCAGAGTAATTTTCATCATGGCATACAAGGGACCCATTTTGCCTTTCCTCTTCAGCCCCAATTCACTGTGCCATACTTCAGCATATAGCCTGTTACCAGGACACATCACATAAAACAAAAGTGGATGTGGGGTTTTTCTGGATCATTTGTGGTTTAGTGATTTTCTGAATAGACTGATGGCAGCTGCGAAGACGGATGTGTCTGGCCATTGACACAAATAACACACAGACAGTGTATTTCTATTCTCTGGAATACATCCAACTGGAAATCTTGTAGAACTATTGTCCTGTTACAAGAGAAATCCACGAGAGTTCGAGAACGAACGCTGAAGAAGACTGATGTGCATCACCGTAGGAGTTTCATCTCTTTTATCAGATATGGAAGAGCATGTACGCTGATAGTTCCCATAACTCATTCACTGTATATCTTCCTCATTCTACTTCTCTGTCTATGAGTTGTTCGGTCCAAAAGGGGGGCAAAGAATAGCGACACTCTTTAACTTTTATGCATGTCATAAGAGGCGACTAAGAAAGTTGTAGGGTGGAGTTGGCTGTCACATCCCATATAGGGTCAAAGTGACCCAAGCGCATACTTAAGTCAGATGTTTCATGTTGAAAGGCGTAGACATCACAGCAAAGCTGTAAACCATGACAACCAATGCATTCCATTTGCCGGACTATAACCGGCTAATCTACAGGAATGTGAGAAATAATGCAAAAGAAGAAAAATCGTACCCTTTACTGTAACCCCAAAATTTCGAACTCGTTCAATCTCTTAATAAAAGTCTCTTCTCTCATTGTGTTCCAACCACCTGGACCTAGACTTCTAGTTCAGAAAAAAATCACATTGCAGCAAATAGGATTTGAACCAGATCTGCTCAGATGGCATCTACTCACCTCACAACTCGATTTGACATGTTTTCCGTATTATGTTACACCACATTTCTAATTCTGTCGTCGACCGCACCACATCCCTAACATATCATCTGAGCAGACCTGGTTCTATGTTGCGAGGTGAGTAAGTGCCATCTGAGGGTACCCAATTGGAATCCCATTTGCTACATTATTATTTTCTTAAATAATAAATCCTGGTAGCTTCTCTATTATATTGTTCATTGACTTGACTTCTAGTTCTTGAAGCCAGTCTGTCAGCTCTCATCATCATCATCAACTTGACTTCTAGTTCTTGAAGCCAGTCTGTCAGCTCTCATCATCATCATGTACTTGACTTCTAGTTCTTGAAGCCAGTCTGTCAGCTCTCATCATCATCATCATCAACTTGACTTCTAGTTCTTGAAGCCAGTCTGTCAGCTCTCATCATCATCATGTACTTGACTTCTAGTTCTTGAAGCCAGTCTGTCAGCTCTCATCATCATCATCAACTTGACTTCTAGTTCTTGAAGCCAGTCTGTCAGCTCTCATCATCATCATCAACTTGACTTCTAGTTCTTGAAGCCAGTCTGTCAGCTCTCATCATCATCATCATCATCAACTTGACTTCTAGTTCTTGAAGCCAGTCTGTCAGCTCTCATCATCATCATCATCATCAACTTGACTTCTAGTTCTTGAAGCCAGTCTGTCAGCTCTCATCATCATCATGAACTTGACTTCTAGTTCTTGAAGCCAGTCTGTCAGCTCTCATCATCATCATGTACTTGACTTCTAGTTCTTGAAGCCAGTCTGTCAGCTCTCATCATCATCATCATCAACTTGACTTCTAGTTCTTGAAGCCAGTCTGTCAGCTCTCATCATCATCATCATCAACTTGACTTCTAGTTCTTGAAGCCAGTCTGTCAGCTCTCATCATCATCATCAACTTGACTTCTAGTTCTTGAAGCCAGTCTGTCAGCTCTCATCATCATCATCATCAACTTGACTTCTAGTTCTTGAAGCCAGTCTGTCAGCTCTCATCATCATCATGTACTTGACTTCTAGTTCTTGAAGCCAGTCTGTCAGCTCTCATCATCATCATGTACTTGACTTCTAGTTCTTGAAGCCAGTCTGTCAGCTCTCATCATCATCATGTACTTGACTTCTAGTTCTTGAAGCCAGTCTGTCAGCTCTCATCATCATCATCAACTTGACTTCTAGTTCTTGAAGCCAGTCTGTCAGCTCTCATCATCATCATCAACTTGACTTCTAGTTCTTGAAGCCAGTCTGTCAGCTCTCATCATCATCATGAACTTGACTTCTAGTTCTTGAAGCCAGTCTGTCAGCTCTCATCATCATCATCATCAACTTGACTTCTAGTTCTTGAAGCCAGTCTGTCAGCTCTCATCATCATCATGTACTTGACTTCTAGTTCTTGAAGCCAGTCTGTCAGCTCTCATCATCATCATGTACTTGACTTCTAGTTCTTGAAGCCAGTCTGTCAGCTCTCATCATCATCATGTACTTGACTTCTAGTTCTTGAAGCCAGTCTGTCAGCTCTCATCATCATCATCAACTTGACTTCTAGTTCTTGAAGCCAGTCTGTCAGCTCTCATCATCATCATCATCAACTTGACTTCTAGTTCTTGAAGCCAGTCTGTCAGCTCTCATCATCATCATCAACTTGACTTCTAGTTCTTGAAGCCAGTCTGTCAGCTCTCATCATCATCATGAACTTGACTTCTAGTTCTTGAAGCCAGTCTGTCAGCTCTCATCATCATCATCATGAACTTGACTTCTAGTTCTTGAAGCCAGTCTGTCAGCTCTCATCATCATCATCATCAACTTGACTTCTAGTTCTTGAAGCCAGTCTGTCAGCTCTCATCATCATCATCAACTTGACTTCTAGTTCTTGAAGCCAGTCTGTCAGCTCTCATCATCATCATCATCAACTTGACTTCTAGTTCTTGAAGCCAGTCTGTCAGCTCTCATCATCATCATCAACTTGACTTCTAGTTCTTGAAGCCAGTCTGTCAGCTCTCATCATCATCATCAACTTGACTTCTAGTTCTTGAAGCCAGTCTGTCAGCTCTCATCATCATCATCATCAACTTGACTTCTAGTTCTTGAAGCCAGTCTGTCAGCTCTCATCATCATCAACTTGACTTCTAGTTCTTGAAGCCAGTCTGTCAGCTCTCATCATCATCATCATCAACTTGACTTCTAGTTCTTGAAGCCAGTCTGTCAGCTCTCATCATCATCATGAACTTGACTTCTAGTTCTTGAAGCCAGTCTGTCAGCTCTCATCATCATCATGAACTTGACTTCTAGTTCTTGAAGCCAGTCTGTCAGCTCTCATCATCATCATCATGAACTTGACTTCTAGTTCTTGAAGCCAGTCTGTCAGCTCTCATCATCATCATCAACTTGACTTCTAGTTCTTGAAGCCAGTCTGTCAGCTCTCATCATCATCATCATCAACTTGACTTCTAGTTCTTGAAGCCAGTCTGTCAGCTCTCATCATCATCATCAACTTGACTTCTAGTTCTTGAAGCCAGTCTGTCAGCTCTCATCATCATCATCATGAACTTGACTTCTAGTTCTTGAAGCCAGTCTGTCAGCTCTCATCATCATCATCAACTTGACTTCTAGTTCTTGAAGCCAGTCTGTCAGCTCTCATCATCATCATCATGAACTTGACTTCTAGTTCTTGAAGCCAGTCTGTCAGCTCTCATCATCATCATCAACTTGACTTCTAGTTCTTGAAGCTAGTCTGTCAGCTATCATCATCATCATCAACTTGACTTCTAGTTCTTGAAGCCAGTCTGTCAGCTCTCATCATCATCATCAACTTGACTTCTAGTTCTTGAAGCCAGTCTGTCAGCTCTCATCATCATCATCATCAACTTGACTTCTAGTTCTTGAAGCCAGTCTGTCAGCTCTCATCATCATCATCAACTTGACTTCTAGTTCTTGAAGCCAGTCTGTCAGCTCTCATCATCATCATCAACTTGACTTCTAGTTCTTGAAGCCAGTCTGTCAGCTCTCATCATCATCATCATCAACTTGACTTCTAGTTCTTGAAGCCAGTCTGTCAGCTCTCATCATCATCAACTTGACTTCTAGTTCTTGAAGCCAGTCTGTCAGCTCTCATCATCATCATCATCAACTTGACTTCTAGTTCTTGAAGCCAGTCTGTCAGCTCTCATCATCATCATGAACTTGACTTCTAGTTCTTGAAGCCAGTCTGTCAGCTCTCATCATCATCATGAACTTGACTTCTAGTTCTTGAAGCCAGTCTGTCAGCTCTCATCATCATCATCATGAACTTGACTTCTAGTTCTTGAAGCCAGTCTGTCAGCTCTCATCATCATCATCAACTTGACTTCTAGTTCTTGAAGCCAGTCTGTCAGCTCTCATCATCATCATCATGAACTTGACTTCTAGTTCTTGAAGCCAGTCTGTCAGCTCTCATCATCATCATCAACTTGACTTCTAGTTCTTGAAGCCAGTCTGTCAGCTATCATCATCATCATCAACTTGACTTCTAGTTCTTGAAGCCAGTCTGTCAGCTCTCATCATCATCATCAACTTGACTTCTAGTTCTTGAAGCCAGTCTGTCAGCTCTCATCATCATCATCATCAACTTGACTTCTAGTTCTTGAAGCCAGTCTGTCAGCTCTCATCATCATCATCAACTTGACTTCTAGTTCTTGAAGCCAGTCTGTCAGCTCTCATCATCATCATGAACTTGACTTCTAGTTCTTGAAGCCAGTCTGTCAGCTCTCATCATCATCATCAACTTGACTTCTAGTTCTTGAAGCCAGTCTGTCAGCTCTCATCATCATCATCAACTTGACTTCTAGTTCTTGAAGCCAGTCTGTCAGCTCTCATCATCATCATCATCAACTTGACTTCTAGTTCTTGAAGCCAGTCTGTCAGCTCTCATCATCATCATCATCAACTTGCCTACCGAAGTCTTTGCTGGTGTGAAACCACAACATACTTCATCCACTCATGGGTTAGATATCTATTCTGAATCTTGAAGATCATGGATTGAGAGTCCTATACAGTAACTGCCCTGGCCATTTGTCCAAACCAGTGGTTGTCAAGTTGGGCATTGTGGCCCCTCAGGAGACCACAGCATATTGCTGGGACCATAAATAAAAAAATTGAAGACTAGGGACCGTAGATCTTTCTAGTGGGAGAAAGGGCAGAAAAAGATTATTTAATAAATATGATACAACATCATACAACATTTATGAAGATGATGCTAATGGTGTCCTGTAACTGCTGGTAGGATGATGATGGCCTTTTGGATCTTTACAGATTGTCAGAAAGCAGGCCAGTGTAAATTGCAGAGACACATAGTTAATACGTTTTACACGACTGCTTGCCCGGGCAGGTTTCACATGACTGCTTTCCTGGACAGGTTTCATACGACTGCTTGCCTGTACAGGTTTTATGGAAATGTGCCTTGTCATCTGCACTGGACCCCCCCCCCCTCTTGATTAGTTCAAAGAAAAAGCAATGTCAATAGACTTGGAAACAAGCAGGTCATGCCAGAAGATGGTTTAATACAACATTGACTGCATTAGAGTCTCCCCTCTGTATAATAATAGTAGGGTGTGGTCAAATTATATTCATAATTACTGCAGATGTGCTGGACCATTGGCGCAAATAAAACGGCGACACAGCACATTTTCAATTTCTGGATTACATCCTGCTGGAAATCTAGTAGGACCATTGTCCTACTTCAAGATAGATCCATTGAAAGTTTGAGAATGAAAACTGAAGGAGAAGAAGAAATTCATAATTCTATAAATATAAACAATTATTTTTAATGTCTTACTTCAGGTCACAACGATGGGGCAGACTGAGTGTCTCAGTGGTTTCATTGGCTTGGATGTGCCTGAACCAGCTGGACCTTTATGGATCCTGGGAGATGTGTTTATTGGACCCTACTACACTGAATTTGATATGGGAAACAATCGCGTTGGATTTGCTCGTACTAAAGATATCTCCACCAAGGCTAATGTTAAAACTCTTAAAGAGGCAGTCTATGAGAAACCCCGATGGTTTGGGATCCACGAGTCTGGAAAGAACACTTTCAAAATGGAGGTTGATGTTGAGGAAGAAATAAATATTGTAAATTAATTGTGTTTGGAAATTTTAATCATGAATATTTTACAATACGCAGTAATCTGTGTATCAATTTATGTTTCTTGTTTTTGGTAAGTCAAAAATAAGAATTTACTGCTTCAAAAATGGGATGGTCATTTTCTGAATGATAAATTTTATTAGATTTGGTTAGTTTTAGTGAAATTTTGATCACTGGAAACTTGGGATTTTGTTGAAAATATTTTATTTTGTTATTATTGTTAACTGTTGTGCATTTTATTTGAAAAAAAAATGTGTTTGTTGTGTATTTACATCTGAGCTGTGGGAGCTCAGTAGATTGTGCATTGGCTTCCGGGATGAGTTAGCTAAAGCTTGATACTCAATTGGAAAATTTGTAGATCACTAATGACTCTTCAGGCAACCCATGATACAACTTAAGAAAATCCGAGAAAGTAAAGGCTTTAGGAATGGTGGTAATGACATCATCTCTAGGTATTTCATAGGAGCTGTAATAGTCAGACTCTCAGTCCATGCTTAGAAAGGTTCATAATGGGTGGTTCAGATGAGTGGATAGAGTACATTTCATATTCTTATCTGTGGATAATTCTGTAGATTTATACTCCTGGACATGTGGGAGTCTGCGGCAATGAAAAAGCCGGGTCATTATTATTTTTTGTTGTGAAGATAATTATCTGGTCGTGTTGCATGATACTGTGGTTGCTGGTGCACCTCTCAACCTGGTATCTCTGACTTCAGCACCTGTGCTTGCTTGGGCAGGACTATGATCCTGCCTCTGTTGACATGACTTAGCTCTATCTCCACTTCATGGAGTTAACCCCGATTGGGTGAAACATCTCTGCTTGGAGAATTAGTTATGTGCAAAAATGACATATTAAGATCTCTACATGAATATTTTATAAATGAGGACACTAGACTAGAAAGAAATATTTTCTTCTGTTTTCGTGATTCTTTTGGTCTTGCTAGATCTTCATGCCACTTGCTAGGACAAATCCAAGTCTTCTGCAGGCCAAAGTAGCCACCCCAAAGTTTCTGCATCAGTTCAGTCCAGTATGTCCACAATTTTGTCTTGCTTCACAGTTTTTTTTGTAATCTGGAAAATAGATATGAAATGCGATTTAAGGAATTAAGAATTACCCTCTGGGCAAGCAGAGTAGGGCAGTTGAGTTCAAGGTGTGTGTAACCAGTGAGTTACAAGAACCACCAGCATGCATACTCTTCATCATATGCAGGAAGAGACTGAGTACCTATGGGTTTGTCTGCATCACTGTTGATTCAGAAAATTAAAATTTAACTAAATTAGGTGTGTCGTTGGTCCACGAAAAATGCAGAAATACCATATTACCCTCTACACTGAATGTTGTGTAGAGGTATTACTATAAGTTACATATATTCCTCTGGATCAAAGGTGGGCAATCTTGTTTGGGTTGGTGAGTATTCAGGATGTTTACCTGGGATAGAATCAACAAAACTTTTTTGTTGTAATTTGAGGTTAAAAAAAGATATAGTTTTTTCCCCCATTAATTGCAAAAAGTGCTTTATTGAATATTGAAAGATTTGCTGTGTTTGAGGTCAAAGCTTTATTCACATCCAGTAGCGAACATAAACAAATTGGAGGTAGTCACTGTCTGAGAAGTTTGTTTTGTTTTTAACAGTTTTAAACTAGCAACATCAATTGTTTGACCTAATCATTTTTTCTTTATCAGTTTAGTATCATATTATACAGTTTGGCTGAGATAGCTTGTGATTTGATATCTTCTGAACCCAACTTCCAGTGAGTAAAGTATTTTAAATCATCCTGACGGACCAGTAAAAATAGTTTTACCCGGATCTAGACATTCTTGACACTCACTTTCATTTATGTGTCTACTTAAATGTGTGTTGTTTCACAAGTGATTTTTATGTTGTTTTTTCAACTTGTATTTATGCAAGTTTATCTATTTAGATTTCTCTGTGTGATTTTAGACAGTTGAAAGTATATTGTGTTGATAGTTGCACAGTTGCCATATTGTGTTGCTAATTTACTGTTGTGATATTTGTACTATTCAGCCTAGCACGTACATCTGTCTTTAACGGTGATGTTTTTGCAGAATGGAGTGGGGTCAACCCCCACTTTCACACTTAGTTAATCTTGTAGTAGGTCACAGTGTTACAAATATTTTCTTTTCAGGGTCTTCCCCTCTCCCCAAATGAAAAATTGTATCTGAGTAGCTATTAATGATTCAAAATGGTATCTGAATGTATATTGATGAAGGATGGGATCTGAGCAGATATCAATGGTGAAACATGGGATCTGAGCAGATATCAATGGTGAAACATGGGATCAGAGTAGATCTTAATGGTGAATCATGGGTCTTATTTTTCTTTGGTTCTGTTCTTCCATGTTCATTCTCAAACTTGTACAGAATAACAGAATATACCGTAGTCCAGAGAATTGACTGTTCTGTGTCATGATTGTCTGCTTAGCTGTGATATCTGCACCTTTTTGCTAGAAACATCCAATATTTTAGCATGGCCAATGGGTCTTTTTTATCCTCTATAGTATGGGACAGTCAACTCCATCCCCCAAAATCTCCTTACTCCCCTCTTAGAAAATGAATGACAGGTTGTTGTTTCCTATATCCAGTTGCTGCTGAGTTGATCAATTTTTAGCAGTTCAATGTCATTCTGAAAAAGTGCAGGTCTTCTAAAGTTGACTTTACGATTCATACTGTTAGAAATTGTTAATGGTGTTTCTTCTTCAGCGTTCATTCTCAAACTTCCGCTGGATCTCTCTTGTAGCAGGACCATGGTCTTATTAGATTGCCTGCAGGATGTAGTCCAGATAATGAAAATGCGCTGTGTCTCCGTTTTATTTGTGCCAATGACCTGACACATCCGTCTTTGGCAGAGTTAAGTTGTTTGTAAAAGTTTACATGGCAGGTAACAGCTGCTATTCTTTGCTATGCTTTCAGGCCTTGCAACACACGAGTGGCAACACTGTCAAATGGCAACACTGTGTGATATGATATAGTATTTTGTTTCGATATTTACTTTTACTATGTAGTATTGTTACAGTTTGCCCATTTGTTGTTAGCCACAAGGTGGGAACCTACAAACCACTGGATCAACAATGAACCAACTGATATGTTGATGTGTTAAACAAATTTTATCTCACCTCCACAGACTTAACAAAGTTATATATCTATCACCCATTTCTTACTATATTATTCCAGTAGGTAAGTTACCAATCACTACTCCAGAGTTTGGGGTAACAGGGTTACCAGAACTATCAACTCCACTATTTTTGATGGTTGAAAGTTCTGATATAACCAAATGAACTCGCGTCTGAAGTTGAAAGGAGCGTACCTCACATAAGAGATATGTTTTATTTAACCAAAAAAAGGTTACTAATAAATAGTACTAGTGCAATTATATGATCCAGGTTATATGAAATCTTCAATCTGTGGACTGTACCAGCACAGATAATATCACAAAATAGAAACTATGCTTCTGTTACTTGTTCTATGGAATACTTTACTGTATTAAATGATTTCACAATTTTAATTGCCTTTAGTTCATTCATGTAATGTTTGTATTGTCACTATAAGATATTTCTTTTGGTACTTAGGCATTACAAGCTATTAAACCAATTGTTTCCTATGTGCAATTTGGGGGTGTGGGGTGGGTGGGGTCCTCCAGAGTTTCTATTCATACCTAGAAGACTCCAACCCTCACCAGTATGTAATGTTATGAGATGGAGCCTACTACTCAGAAGTGGGGGTCTATGCTTGTATATATACGTGTGTATATATATATATATATATACACATACATACATAGACCCCCTTATGTTGGTGTCTTCTATACACACACAGATATATATATATATATATATATATATATATATATATATATATATATATACACGTATATACACGCATATATCCCTTATGTTGGTGTCTTCTATACACACACACATATATATATATAGAAGGCACATGTATAGAAGTTGCATAAGAGCCTGAAACCGTTTGGTAGTATCAGCGTTGGTCATTTTATTGACCACACAGCTTATATCACAATATGGCCAATCATCATTGTGTTGTCAGGCCTGGAAAGAGAGCAAAGAAAAGTGAGTTACCTGTCATGTATGACATAAGAGGTGACTAATGAGGTTTAGGGATGTAGTTGGTTGTCCCATCCCATATGGCCAAATTAACTTAATACCCATGTTGAAGTTGGATGTTTCAGGCTGAAATGCGCAGATATCATAGCCAAGTTGTAAACTATAACACAGTGTATTCTGGTCTGCAGGAGTTTAAGAATTAACGCAGAATAATATGGCCAGTAAATATGACAGGGATAACACAAGAGCTAGTTGAAACAGCTGTGAAAGCATTAGTGCATGCGGGAGCTTAAGCCAATGAAGGAGCCGATACACTAGCGAGCATGGGCACAGTGTCAATAGGTACATCAATCTGACATAGTGAATGCATTATGGGACCTTGTCTGCTCAGAAGATTTTTAAAAGTATGAGTCATAGTCAAGACTGTGAGAGATTTGGTGTAAAGGTTGAAACAGCTTGTAAAAATAACATAATAAATGTATGAAGATATTGATAAACCAGCATCGAACTCAAACTGTCGGCTGCTTCTCTCTGATGGATTTATTGAGACGGGTGAAATTGAGAGCACCTATGAACTCTCCAGTGTGCACTGATGCCAACCTGCAGTCATAACTCTTAAAAATAAGACAATATCTATCATCAACTCGAGGTTGGTTGGTTGCTGATCCAGCGGATTATGGGCTCATGCCGTTTAACCCAAACTCTAGAGGTGTGACTAGGTCTCATTTTCTAACTAGGCACAAAACATGACATGACAGACAGAGACACTGTTTCAGATAGCCAAGATTGACATAACAGATTTGTATATTCTAGGCACCAACCATTTTGCAGTTAAATAATTGTTGCAAACTGACCAAAACATCACATGGACACCCTCAGACTCGCTGCTCAAAGAACATAGGACAATGTTGGTAGACTATGTTCTTTTATCTTTGGTTTGATCCCCAAAGGTTACAAGCAGCGAAGCTTATGTTACCTATGTGGAATTTGGAAAAGGCAGGGGGTGGTTGCAGAGACTTCTTTCACACCCAAAAGACTCCAACTTTCACCAGCAAGAAGACAGTAGATGGAATTTGAACCAGGTCATTCACTATTTCCTACGCAACTTGAGTTGGTGTTTTCTTACTTCGACCACGCAGCTTACCGGTATCTTCTTCAGCGTCCACTCTCAAACTCCCGCTGGATCTCCCTTCTAGCAGGACCATGAAATCCTACTAGATTTCCAGCAGGATGTAGTCCAGAAAATGAAAATGCGTTGTCACCGTTTTATTTGCGTTAATGGCCCGACACATCCGTCTTTGGCAGGGCAGCTTATCTAAAAAGATATGATTTTACTCACAACTTTAAATGTGTGTATTGTCAAGTTGCTATGAATATATTCTGATCGATCGAAAGACATAACATCTTATGCACACTGTACAAGTATGTAAATTCTTTGATGACCACAAACATTTAACATTTGCATATGCCATTAAGCCTAAGTACTAAAAGGGTCATTTGGTAAAGCTTGAAAAAGGATAATGAAGTATTGCTAATCACTGGAAACACATAACACACACAAATTGACGTTTCGACCAAAAGACCTTTATCAAGACTACATACACAACAAAAAAACAAGCAAGAACAACACCATGGACATTGATTTGTGAGTGTTCGAAATGAATAAACTGAGAAATAGGTATGATATATTTCAATCTTCCTGTATGTGACGTGTCCTTTACAGATGTCCTTATTTCCATTATGTAAGCCTCTCGGTTCTATGCGAGCTGCTCAACCTCTTCAAGTGCCGTATTCATTATTCACGCACACATACACACATACCTCTACACACGAACCATATTAATGATTAAAAAAGATGTCAGTAGATAATATTTGTCAAGAATGATCTATGTTGAATGATCTACACGTTGTCAAGTCGTGTGTGAATTGAAGAACATCATCATTTATAGGAGGAAGCTAAGAGTGTAAAATACATACAAAGGAAAACTGAAATCCAACAGGTAAGTGTGACACGGGGTAATGAAGTTTCGCTAATAACATGAAATGCACATAAGCACACACATAAATCGGTGTTTCAACCGAAAGGCCTTTCTCAAGGATTACATACACGTATACATCAAAAAAAAGTAGGGATGACACAACTGGCATTGACATGTCTAGTGAGAATTGTATGTGGGTTCATCTTTATTTCTAGTCCGTTGTTGTTTCTTGATAAAAAGTCCCTATTATTAGGATATGGGTTCATCTTGAAATGAATAATTCGATGAGTTCTTGTTGAAATAAAAAAACGGGATATGGGTTCATCTTGAAATGAATAATTCGATGAGTTCCTATTGAAATAAAAAGCGGGATATGGGTTCATCTCTGCAATGAATCTGAATATATCATGCTCTGTATTGTGGCATATAATGTCTTGTATTGAAGGAAATGATCTGAATGTATTTTATTTTACTATTAGAGTTGCGTTGTTGTTTATGTCTTGCTTAACTGAAATAATTGTCATCCCAGCAGAAATCTTCATGATATGACGAGCTGTGCTTGCACAGAAACTTAATGATATTTTTGTCACGCTTTTGATCTCAGGAACACTGCTAAAAAAAATCGGAAAGATGCCGTAATAGTTTACCTGTATGAAGCAAAATGAAGTAAACAGTTTTGGGTTAATTACGGGTAGACGTGTCCAACACTTTCCAACTTTTAGATATTAAGCTGATTTCACACAGCTTCTGTTACGCGGAAATAAAATACAGCGTCTACTACTGAGCATTCGATCTGCGCACAACAGAATGAGAGCTCTCTCGACTCCCCCGATCCCCAAAAGTTTTCCAGGAAAGTGGGGCTCTCAATGCGTTCCACGCAGATCGATAGATGAGGCGTTGTTTGCGCCTTTAGCAAAAGCTCGTTTCATTAAATAATGTGTGGTTTATTTGGTAAATAATGTAGACACATCTTCAGTAATGAACCCAGTTCTGTTATAACCACATAGAAATAGTTTTGTTATCCAAAGCTGGAAAAATATTGGCTCGTGTAATGCTCAACTAAATTACACATACAATCGCAGATTATCTTCTGCCAGAAAGTCAGTGGGGATTCCATGTGTGTAGAAACATAATGGACATGCTATTTGCTGCCAGTCAGCTCCAAGAAGTAAAGTATATGGTGCATATGTAATTATGATATGTAAAGCATATATGTGAATAGGTATGTATGATATGTAAAGTATATGGGTACATGGGTTTTTCTTGATATGTAAAGTATATGGGTACATGGGTTTTTCTTGATATGCAAAGTATATGGATGCATGTGTATTTTTTCATATGTAAAGTATATGGGTGCATGTATATATGTATGACCATGTGTGTGTAAGAACCCATTGCTTAATAGAAAAATACTATATATGTATATAAGCAGTGAAGTCGTTTTTTAATTTACATTTATTGAATATTTAAAAAAAAATATTTAAAAAAAAAGGAAAATAAAAATAAAATCCTCCACAGAGTCTACAAGACCATCCAAACCTTAGCATGCCAACAAAAGATCTACAACCATCTATTTCCAGGAGGAGAACCAAGACCCACGAGCCTAACACCAAACGCACCAAGTACAACAAACGCACCAAGTACAACAAACGCACCAAGTACAACAAACGCACCAAGTACAACAAACGTACCAAGTACAACAAACGCACCAAGTACAACAAACGCACCAAGTACAACAAACGCACCAAGTACAACAAACGCACCAAGTACAACAAACGCACCAAGTACAACAAACGCACCAAGTACAACATACAAGTCCTTCTTAGGACTACATCCCAATCCCCCAATATTTTTTTTCATAAGGACACGCAGACCAGACCCCAGGTCACATCACCAGTCCCTAACAGGACAACCCAGGCCATTGGGCCACGATATACGCCACAATATAACCAAAGGAAAACCATACCATGGTTGAAAGGGGCGTGTCTGACTCTAGACAGACAAATCCACCAACTAACAAACAAACATTTTTACAGCTGATGAAAAAACCAACTAAGTAGATTATGAACTTACTCCAATTTTGAAACAGGAAACCAAAAGACACATAAAAAATTCAATATTCATCCCAACATTATGTTGTCAATGTCAGACATGGACACTAAATAAAGAATAAGAGAGAAAGTTTCATCAACATCTGGAACAACATTCGTGGTCAACAGAGATTGAAAAACAGAGATTGAAATGGTTTGGCCACTTAATGAGAAAGAACCCTTGACCAGCGGCAAGAGCATATAACATGAAAATGGAAACAGCAAGATACAGAAGACAAAGAAACAGTTGGATTGAATGAGTTACCAACATTCTAACGAGGTAAAGTATTACTTCATATCAAGCGACCAGAATTGCAATAGCCTGAAAACCGATCATCATTCAATTCTGTGACTCCTCACAGCAGTGGCGTAGCGTGGGTCAATGGCGCCCGGGGCGGAATCATAATTTTCTGCCCTTGTGACATTAAAAACATATGGCAGTGATTGTGAAAGCCTGGAAGAAAATACATTTTCCGCCCTCCCGATGGTGCCGCCCAGGGCGGTCCACACCTCCGCCCTCTCTCGTTACGCCACTGATTGTGGGGCATCAACTTTGGCATGACAAAGGCACTTAAATCCAATTTCAATGTTTTCATTATTTTGAGGGGCATTTTGATGCCCGGTGCTACCTCAACCCCTCGGCACGCCCATCACTCAAGGCACGGGGAAGAATATGCTAACAAAGATGGCGGAAATCCCCAGTGAATTATAGCTTGTTTCATGATATAGCCTAATTGGACTTTGTCCACTGGTTGAAAGGGGCACGCCTCTCCAAAAGAGAGGCAAACTCATTAACCTACCTACCTGTGAATTATAGCAATTTTAGCTTAAAGCTGCATAATTATGTGCTATGAATGATACTCTCGGCTGGCACAGATCGCTTTGTTGAGAAGGATGGAATACATATGGGATAATCCAACTACAATTAAATAAATCCTCTATGTGTTGTCAACACTTTCCTCTATATAACCACATCACTGTTGCCTCTAATTTTTCCACTATCCTGTTTATTTATTGCCAAACTTAGCATAAATAGTTAGTTAGTTAGTCGTCGGATCATCATCACTGCAAACTGGACACATCCATAGTTGCTCCGATCTCTCCTTGAGTGTATCCGCCATCACACTTCTGCTGACAGTACCGGTCCTATGCTGGTTGACCATCATTCTTCTGCGCCCTCCAAAATGTTCACCTCTAGCAACACCGCATTTCAATCCCTGATCTTTAATCCTAGCCATTGAAAAGGAATCATCATCCACCTTAGTCTCACTCTCGCGTGTTATATCTCTTAAGGAGTTCAAAACGTCAGCGCGATCCATCGCCCTTTGCCACAATCGCACACGATGCCAGTTGATCCGCTCTTTCATTGCCTCGAACGCCCACATGTCCCAGCACGAAAATAAATGTAACCGCTTTCAAGCTCGCATTTCTCAAGGCCTCAATCCACTGTTCGCGAACGAGACCCACTTGTACCTTCTTAATCATACTCATAGAGTCACTCAAGATGCAGACCTGAGCTACTTTCTGTGTGCGTAGCCACTCAAATGCCTTGGTCACCGCCATAGTCTCCATGGTCATACTACTCGTAGTGACCGCAAAGGCACCACTTTCCTCCTTGATCGTTTTACCTGCGCATTGAGCTGTAAAGGCCCAAGCACTGCGAACATGCCTAATTACAGATCCATCAGTGTATATAATCACATCCCCCTCTTTGGTATTCTCACTGATTAAAGCCTGCACTTCTTTCTCCACAGCTGGGGGACACCATTCTCTGCATTCCCTGCTAAGTGATATTACTACTCTCAAACAAGTTTCGAAATCTGTGGGTAGACCTATCCATTACGCACCTGCTGCCACATCCTGTAATCTGCACACGCTTTGTATTATATCCTCAGCACATCCCATCCACGACCTTCCTCTCTTGAGTCTGCTGCCTTTAACTTTCTGTATTTCGGAATGCAACGGGTGTTCCTTATCTGCATGTATTTGAAGGTACGCCCGTGCACGGCAATACTGTAATCTATGCTCAGCTGTTGGGCAGTCAAGTAGGTATCGCATAGCTCTTGTCGATGTGTCTCTTGTGCATCCCAGAATGATACGCATTGCTGCATTCTAGACTCTATCCAGTCTTTTGATCTGAGCTTGGCTAAGAGTCAGAATTACCAGTGCATATTCCACCACAGCCACAACCAAACCCTGGTACAAAAGAAATAACAATCTTTGCTCACACTGCGCAGCAGCCATAACCTTCATTGCTGCTAAGCCTTTGCCTGCCCTTATGATAATGTGGTCAACATGTTCCCTGAAACTCAGGCTTCTGTCAAAAAACACACTCAGATATCTCATTGTGCTAGTTCTTTCTAAACTTTTCCCGGACAACGAAACTTGTGGCATGGGTGTCTTTACCATGTGATAGTTCAAGAAAAACCACGTCACGAATGCCGTAGATGGATTAACCACTGCTCCCGTATCTCGACACCAATTTGTCAATCTGTCCAGCTCCTTCTGTAGTTCCACGACACACTCTTCTCGATTTCTGCCCTGTCTATACACCAGATTAGGGAGCCGTGTTAGCGCAGTGGTTAGCGCACTGGCTTCGCATATGAGTGGTCCTGGGTTCATTCCCCAGCTGAGGCGGAAATGTTTTCAGATCGCAACGGCTCCCAGGTCGACCCAGCCTTAAATGGGTACCGGATTAATCCGGGAAGTAAAGACTGCCAGGGAGAGGAGATGGCTACCGCCCTCATTTGCAGAGCCTGTGAAATGTAAGATCGCTAACATCTCACACCCCTACGGCATTAATAAATGCTATGGGTTACTTTACTTTACTTACACCAGGATATCATCGGCATATGACATCGTTTTGCCAACACCTGTGATTTGATTGCCAGCGATATGTACTGTGTATACATTGAAAAGTACAGGAGATAGAGGCGATCCCTGTGGCAGGCCAGGGCTAATAACCGTTGGTGTAGATATCCAGTTACCACACTTAAGAACTACAACCCTGTGCATCAGGGCGGCGCCAACACACGACAAAAGGATTAACTGCAAGATTTAACAGCTGGTGCATCAAGATATCCAAGGACACCCTATTGTACGCATCCTCAAGGTCTATTGCGACTGCACATGTCTCCATGCGCGAATCGAACCCCTCAAAAACATCCTGCGCAAATATGGCTGCATTCTGCCATGTCTTCTTTCCTGGACGATATCCTCCTAACAATGTTGGTAAACACTTATTTCTTTCAAGATAACCCGATACCTTCCGGGCCACAATTTTTTCCAAAAGCTTGCCAATCGTATTCTGCAGTTATTATTCTGTAGCCATGTATCCTGGTGTGGTCCTTCCCAGGTTTGGGTAGTGGTGTATTTTGGTTGCCATCCCTGTGCTATGGAGACAGGGCTTGATGAAATCTAGTCATCTATTTTGTTTTTTATTTTGTTGTTTTCTGTTGTTTGTCTCTTGAAAAAGGTTCAATTTGAGCTGATACATGGAGAATTGCCCTGTTTAGTTTTATTTATGTTTTTTTATATATACTTTTTAAAATATATTTTTATTAATAGGCAAGGTAAGTGTTTTAGTAACCTGTTTAATTCATTTTGCTTGACTATTTGTTCATTAGGTTACTGCGGCACCATCCACTTTGTCGGACACCCTCTGACCATTTGGTTATTTACAAAGTTAAAATGATGCTGAAATCTGTGACTAAAGAAAATTGGGTGAACAGATGGGCTATGGGAAACACTGGGAGGGAAATATATGACTAGCCCAAATCCTGAAGATAACATCAACCTCCTAGGAAGAAAAGACCAGAGTATCATCTTCCGACTGCACACCACACAATATGTACAGCTTAACAATCACCTGAACAGAATACAACCACAACACACAATCCAGAGTGCTGACTGTGCACTCATCCCTATGAAAATGTTGACCGCAACCTTTTTAAATGCACAGCACTGGATGACATCAAGAAAATGCTTCTCCCTCTAGGGCTAGATAAATGGAACACATTATTTGGAACAAATCAACAGCTCACAAAACACATGCATATATCACACAATAGCATTGGGTCAAAGGGCATGAGCCCATGGACCGCTGGATCAGCAACCAACCAACCAATAAAACTTGCCTAGGAAATAAATCGTGTGAAACATAGACACTATGCATTTTGGCAATTTAATTAATTTGAGGGTCTCCTTGTTCATATGAAATTTTGCACTGGCCAGCTTTTCAACCATCTGTAAAGACGCAAAAAGCTGTAAATTTGTATGTTTTCTTCTAACTATATCAAGACCTTGTTTTAATGTATTCGGGTAGAGGGTAACTTTGTTTCATAAAATGGAGTCGCAGATCAGATTGTTTCTATAAAATGTGGTCATGACTCAAAAATATTTCAGAATCAGAGCGATTGATGTAGAAGAAATCTATTATTTTTGAGACGTGTCTCTAAATCTGGACAATCATTCTTTGATATAATTCTGTCATTCATTGTGGTTAAAAAAAAATGACAAAGTGCTTCATATAATCTTTAACAATTTTATTTACATTAAATATCTATTCTATTTATAAACCTGCACCCATCAGGGTCATAAGGGTACCACATTGAAATCTTTAGCACACAGTCCCCCAAGGGGTGAAAACTCTTGAGACTAATGGGAATTGAACCAGGTCCATTCCAGTGGCACCAAATCACCTTGCAAGGTATGGTTTTAACAATACATTTGCGAGAAATGAGATGTTTAAGAAAAGTTAAAAATATCAAACGGAAAAATGAAGATATCAGAGAAGAAATAAAAACCATCTCAAGACTACATTGAGAGACAGCAAACAAGGTGGTTTAGTCACATCATTAGAATAGAACCAAAGCAACCAGCACTTTGTGCATACAACAGCTGAAGATCGGGCTACAGGGAACAAGGAAGACCAAGAATTAGATGCATGGAGACAATCAAAGAAACCTTAAAGAGACACGCGCTGACAATAGCTAAAGTCTGACAACTCCCACTTCACCCACAACATTTAACAACACAATTGGATGACCCATGTAATAGGACAGCAAAGTACACCCCATAAGCTTCCTCTTTGGGCACCCCAATCATGAAGCCCTGATTGTTTCCATTCATGGGCAGTAGGGTTAGTAAAGCATCGAGAGGTTTCAGCAGCTCTAGCTAATATTTTTCTTTTCCACTCTTCATATTCCACTACTGAAGTCATTTGTTGATACTTATCTGCAGTCTGTTCTACTTTCTGTCTTTTTTATCTCTCATCATCTGAAAATTAGAAAAGTTAAAAAAAAGGGTTCAAAAGTTGTAGAGGATTGACTTCACTGTACTCGGTTTCCCATATATACTCATCACTCTCAACAAAGTGGCATGCCGCCTGCCAAGAGTACCACTCATATCACGTAACTCCATAGCTTCAAGTGATAACCCACAGGGATATCTGAAAAAATCTACTTTATACACAAGATGACATGAGTCAGATTTGAACTCATGACCTCTTGAACTCAAGGCGAACAGCTTAACCCCATTACACTAGGGAGATCCCCCTGAAAATTAGAAAGTTGTGACAAATCTTCAAATTAATAATATTGACTTTAATTAATGTTTTATTTGGGTCAGTACACATCACAGCCAGCCCCTTGTCATGGATATGAAGATTTAGTTGCCCCCAGTATGTTGAAGGATCTTAAAGTGTTGCGCAGAATAGCAAAACTATGACCTGTCATGTATGTTGTTAAAGATGAATAAGGAAATTTGGGGTTGTCTTGACCCATCCCATAGAATACTAAAGTAACCCAGAAGTCATTCTGAAGTTGGAATGTATCACAGAAAGACGAGATATCGCAGATAAGCTGTAAACCACACATAATGAACTCAGTTCTCTAGACTCATTCTTTGACATGGCTTTATGGTCACTTTGACCCATGTGATAGGATAGAAAAGTACACCACTAAAGCTCCTTAGCTGTCTCTTACAACATGCATAGCAGGTCACAAGGTTGCTATACTTTGATCCCCTTTTGGGCATCAGCAGATCAATAGAATAATGTCACTTCTGTCCTTGTCTGGAACATGTGCCTATGTAATAGTTAATCTATAAGCAGAAAATAGAATGAACTCAGAAATTATGCACAGGTTCATTGAAAGTTTGTTATGGTGTACACAGTTTTCATGTAGTCAATAATTTTACATCACTTGCAGAGCATGTCGCCACAAATTACAAAAATGGCTAATGTTAGTGAAATTATGCCATGATTTAATGAGAAGGGATAATGCTAGAGTTTGGAGGGGAGAGGTGTTAGGCGCAGTGTTAAAAATAATTCTGAGGAGCACAGTAGCCTAATTGATAGTGAGCTTGCTTGCTATCTCTGGATTACAGCATACCAGGTTCGAAACCTTGTCCGGACAAACAAAAATTCCCGTTGTGATTTCTCGCTGGACATGACCACTCCTCCTGTCGACTCAGCTGTAATAGGGTACCTGACACATGAGTTAGGGGAGGTAAAGACAGTAAGAAAGGGAACTGGCCACCCCAATTAATAGCTGCTGTGGCTTAGTGCATGTAGTTATATTCATCCGTGACATCAGGTGGCTGCCATGGGGCCTACCTTTACCTACAACTAATTCTAATTCTATCCCTACCCCCTCCTGCTGTGTTTCAAAAACTGTGTTCTTCCTATTTTCGTTAATTATTTCCCTGGCTTCAAACTACTAAACAATTGCATTCTGCAATGTCACAAAATATAAAAAAATTATGACCAGACAATTCTTTAAAAACTATGAGCGCTCTAAACATTGGTAGGCACACGTTCCAGGCATGAACCGTTACTTCTTCTTCTGCATTCATTCTCAAACTCTTGTAAACTAGCAGGATGTATTCTGGAGAACAGAATCTGTCAAATCAAGGTTTACAGCTGTCTGAGATATCTGCTCCTTTCAGTACAACAAACCAAATTTAGTACAGCTTTGTGGGTCACTGACGTCACATGGGTCCATTCATTATTCATGGTTTCAATAAAAATTACTCCCATGGTTAAACCAGACATGAGAAAGTTGGATACCACGGCTCAAACTCTGAGAAGGTGCCATATTAATTTAGCAAGTGTTGTCGAGGACCCTCTTCAGGTGGTTTCTGGTCTTTTTCTTCATTCCAAAACTTCCAATGGATATCTCTTGCAGCAGAACAATGGTCCTACTAAATTTCCAGCAGAATTTAGTCCATTCTTCTTCATCGTTCTTCAGTCAGATATCAGGTTACAGCACCAATAGCTTCAGTCAGATATCAGGTTACAGCACCAATAGCTTCAATGAATTGTGTGATTCGTTTCAGGTCATCCATGGAACCCCTCAAGTCTGGAAGCAGTGCCGTCTTAGTAGGCCATATTTTCTCCTTCTCTTCTTGGTAGAGTTGACAGGCATGAAGAATGTGTTCTGCAGTCTCTGGGCTCAGTCCACAGTTGCACAGGTCTGTCTCACCAATCTTCAGCTTTCGGAACATGTGACTTCTCAGTCTGTTGTGACCAGTTCGTAGTCTGAAAATGATGGTTTGTTCCTTGCGTGACATTTGGTGGTAGGGGTCATTTGGTTCTGCAGTTGGGTGCATTTGCTTCCACTTTTTCTTATATTCTGCTTTTAACATGGTCTTACTTTCATAGTACTTATTATCATTTTCTATTTGTTCCAGTGATCCCCCTTTCCTTGCTAGGAGATCAGCTTTTTCATTTCCAGGTATGCCACAGTGACCTGGGATTCACTGCAGTACTGTTTCTTTGGTGGTACTGCTGAGGTGTAGTAAGCAAGCCGTAAGTTCATTCATGTTCGTGTTCTTTGGATCTTTCAATGCCTGCAATACTGATTTTGCATCCGTTAGAAATACTACATGTCTGTTGTGACTCGGCAAGCAATTCATGAGCATTTTGGCTGCCTCTATTATGGCTTCCATTTCTGCTTTAAAATTTGTGGAATGTTTGCCTGTGGGTATGGATTTCTCTATTTCTTTTCCATCTGGTGTTACTATATATATATTCCTGATCCTCCATCTAATACTGCCTCTTTCGCTGATCCATCTGTATATACATGTGTCCATATATCCTTTGGGTATGCTTTCTGTATGTGATTCTTAGTTGTCTCCTTTAGTACTTGTATAGTAGTTTCTGTTTTCGAAATAATGCTTGGTATATTGTCCATAATTCTTGGGAAGTTTTTCCTGTCCCATGTTGGGTATGTGTTAAAGGTGTTTAGTGGTTTTAGGTTTTGTAGGTCTGTATCTGTGAGTGATTTCTGGAGCTGTTTAGCGGAGTGTAGAAAGCTACCTCTTTTGAGTCGCTCTTTTGTAGGTCTGCTTAGTCTTTGGTTCATTTGATGACTCTCCAAACATTTGAACTTTGCATGCTGTGTGAGGATTTTTTCATTTCTTCTTTCTTCCATTGATGGCAAACCTGTGCATGTTTCCATTTCTGTGATTGGGGTAGTATTCATACCTCCTGTTATAATTCTGAGATTGCGGTTTTGTATCTTTGAGATCTTTTGAGTGTTACTCTTGGCTGCAGTCCCCCATGCTGACATTCCATATTCCAAATCTGGTCTTACATAACCTGTATATGCTCTACTTAGAATTTTTCCATTTGCACCCCAATCTGTTCCAGCCAATGTTTTAAGGAGTGCTGTCCTCATTGTACCTTTTGTTTGGCACTTGTCTATGTGCTGTTTCCATGTAAGTCTTGAATCAAAAGTGACTCCAAGGTATGTAGGTGTCTCATCTTTTGGCAATGTTTGACCATTTATGGTTAGTAGGATTTTCTGTGGATTGGTGGACATGCTGAAGATGGTATAGGTAGTTTTTTGGGCATTGATAGACATGGCCCATAGGTCTGTCCACTTGGCCAAATTGTCCATAGTTTCTTGCAACTTTATTTTTGTTGTGCCTACGCTCTCTTCACTGCACCATATCGCCAGATCGTCTGCATACATTGCAGCATTTACTTTACGCGAGAGAATTTGGTCAATGTCATTCATGAATATAAGGAATAGAGTGGGGGATAGAACACCTCCCTGTGGTACTCCATGCTTAAAGAGTTTCTTTCTGCTATGCTTCATTTCAAGCTTCACTGCTGCTTTTCGGTTGTGCGGGTAGTGTTTTATCCAGTAATACATGCGCCCTGTCACTTTGTTTTGTTGTAGTTTAAGGAGGAGTCCATCTTTCCATACACAATCAAAGGCTTTTTCCATATCTACACACACCACTGATGTCTGCTTTTTTTTCCTGGAAAGCATCCTCTACTTCCTGGGCAATTAGTGTAATCTAGTCTTCTGTTGATCTACACTTTCTGAAGCCAGCTTGCTGATTTAGCAGGATTTTATTTTTTTCTAGGAACCACATCATTCTTTTGTTTACCAGGTGCTCCATTAATTTGCAAACACAGCTGGTCAGACTTATTGGGCGATAGCTGTCCACCTTATTTTTTGGCTTGCCTTTCTTGTGGATGGGTATCATTATGGCGGTTTTCCACACCTGTGGCACTAGACCTCTATCCCAACAGTTGTTACAATTTTTTATTAATTTCTTTTTTGCTGATGGTCCGATGTGAATTAGCAGTTCATTTGGTATGTCATCAGGACCAGGTGATTTCCTACGTTTTAATACTGCTAGTTCTTCATTTAGTTCATTGATCGTGGATGGAATATTCATGACATCTTGTTTATCTTTGCTGATCTCTTTTTCGATATTCCGTAGTTCTTTTCTTACTTCTCTTCTCCTATTTTCATCGATTTTGTGGCAGGCAGTACTTTGGTAATGCTGTATAAAGTGATTTGCAGCTTTCTTTCCTGTGAGTACATCTCCACCATTCTCTATAGCTACTGGTGCTGTTTTGTTATCTTCGTTGTTGAACATTTTTGTTATTTTCCATAGCTTTCTTCCCTCTTTGTCGAAGTTTAAATTTTCTGTTTTTTCATGCCAGCTTTTCCTTGTGTTTGTAATTGTCGTTTTTCTTAGTCTGGCTACAGCAGCTTTTAGTGATATGTTGTTTTCTGTGGATGGGCTATTTTCTGCTGTGTCTCTGGCCTTTGACACTTCTTTCTCCAACTCATCGAGTTCGTCAGACCAGTACGGTTTGTAATTGTTCCTAGCACCTCTTGGTATGGTTTGCTTGGCTGCTTGAAGAAGTGCAGAAGCCAGGAGTTGTGCAGTTTTGTTCACGTTTTTAATCCTTGGATTTAAGGTTTTTGTGAATTTGTCTGTCAGGTCAGCAAAGTTACTCCAGTTTGCTTTCTTGAAGTTCCATCTGGGTGTGGTTGTGGGGCCAGCAGGGGTATGGTTAATGTCAATGGTGAGTTTGATGGGGCGATGGTCACTTCCACCAAGCTGCTCCAGCACTTCCCTGTATGTTATTTTCGCTAAGGTGTCTGTTGCAAAGGCTAGGTCAGGGGTTGAGGTGGTGTGCCATCTTCTAGAGTAGAAAGTTGGGTGGTCTTCAGGTTCATTAAGCAGTTGAAGTTTCACCTCACACTGCCAGTCTTCCACTTCTTCTCCTTTAGTATCTTGTTCTGTATATCCCCAACTCTGTGAGTGGCTATTGAAGTCACCAATTACAAGGCAGTTATCTTTTTCTGTGTTAATTGTGTGTAGAGATAGGCTCTTGTCTTGTGGACAGTAATAGTTATATACTGTGACCTCTTTAGTTGGAAGGGTTAGACAGGTTCCAATGATTTCAGCCTGTTCCTCTGTGTCTACTCGAATTTCAGAGGCAACAATATTGTTTTTCACAAGTATAAGAACCCATCAATTATATCTTTTTTCTCTATCGTTCCGAAATGTTTATCCTCGGATGTTGAATCTATTGTTGTTTGTGAGATGTGTTTCCTGTATGCATACTATGTCGATTTCCTCTGTGTGTAATCGGTTTGCAAGTGCAGTCGTTTATTCCACTGCAATATTTTAAGTGCTTATTTTTGTCTTTGTCTGCATCATGATCTATATGTGATTTTTTTGAACCAGTAGTTTTTTTCCTCTGATCTCTTTTCCTGGCTCCACAAATTGAGACAGAGGTACCACCAGTCGCTGAGGGTGGGCTCCTTCGAGGCTTAGAGCCCGGCACTTCATCCGCCTGACGGGATTCCACAGATGAAGCACCAAAACGAATCATCTGTAACCTTTTATTTGACATGTGAAGTCATTGCGTGACACTGGTTTTCAGCCTTGGCTGGACTATTTTGTACCTTTCGGTCCAGTGTCTCCGTCTTCCATCTTACTTTTGAGTCAGGATGCGTTTCCCTAGCCCTTATCCATCCAAGGATTGTCCACAGGGCAGTGGAGGTTTTATTTTGGAGTTTTCCTTCTCCTAGACAGCTTGCCTAACAGGGTTAACGAGCACCATCTGCCCGGGGTTTTGAGGTAGAGTTCCCCTCTCCTAGGATAATTTTGTTGTTGCCAGGTATTCATTATCCTCCTCTGTTGTTTTTTTCTTGTAATCTAAGACACCTCTCACTCAGGGAAGGTGATTTAAGAACATTGCTCTCTCTTGTTCTAATATCTATAATTTCCCATTTACCCTACCCAACCCTCTAACCCTATCCCTACCCCCCCACCCCCCGGCACATTCCTGGGGGAATTTAGTCCAGAGAATGGAAGTTCCCTGCGTTGAGTCGCCGTTTTATTTACACCAATAATACGACACATCCATCTTCGATGGGGGTTTCTGGTCAACCACTGACTAGACAGATGAGTACTTATGGGAAACCATGTGTTATGACACTGGTTCATAACTCATATTACCTTTACCTTTTACAG
Source organism: Meghimatium bilineatum (assembly GCA_034231615.1). Classification (NCBI taxonomy): domain Eukaryota; kingdom Metazoa; phylum Mollusca; class Gastropoda; order Stylommatophora; family Philomycidae; genus Meghimatium; species Meghimatium bilineatum. Next base: position 59,985,366 of record CM067300.1, on the reverse strand, counting down.
TTGATCCCAAATTGTCATTATCGACTATGATGGACGAACTTGACAGGATGATCATGCAGTCTCCGGATTACATCCTGCTAATATGCAGGAGTTTAAGAACGAACACAGAAGAAGAGTGCCCAAAGAGCACTAGAAAACACTTCAAGTGAATGGATTCATCAAACTCTGTGGTCTGTATCAAAAGGTGTAAAAAAAACATCTGCCAACTGGGTCAGATGGTCTGCCAAAATTAATTAACATCTTTCTGTAGATATCCGTCTCTATAGGCCAGCGTTCCTCCTTTAACTGGTTTAGTGAAATGCAGTCTTGCAGGATATGCTCCATTGTCTGCCCACATGGACACAGAGGTAATGTTACCAGTCTTGGATGAATATATAGTATAAGAAATATAACAAAATAGAGGATAACAAATACACTGATATTGTTACTACTTTGAATTTGAGCTTCTACGACCTCCAATAAACTCTTCTTTGTACTTTTTACTTGTGGACTTTTGTCTGTGGATTGATGATTTATTCATTGCAGACATTTAACATTTACTTTAATGATACAAAAAGGGTCATAGAATAGAAGAGATCAAACATTTCAAAAGATGTAGAGTTTCAGTTTTACTTACATCAAATATTGACAGACAGTTAATCCGTAGTAATAAATGAATAGGCAAAAAAGATTCTGGCAAGGACCTTCTTCGCCCTGTTGCCCAGCCTGAAAGGGAAGAAAATAATTGTGAAACTTTTACATGTCATGCTTTTTCAAGAGGTGACTCAGGCTTTTAGGGGGTGGAGTTGGCTGTCACATCCCTTACAGGGTCAAATGACACAGAAACTATGCTAAAGTCAAACGTGTCAGGACCAATGGCCAAGATATCACAGCCAAGCTGCAAGCCATGACACGGTGCATTTAATTCTCCAGACTACATCCTGTTAATCTGAAGGAGTTTGAAAAAGAACGCAGAAGAAAAGGGCCTCCTTAATATGACACTGGAAAATTATGATGGTTGCACAGAACAGAGAGTAGCAGTGCTTAATGATGGTTGCACAGAACAGAGAGTAGCAGTGCTTGATGATGTTCTGCTAAAGAAACATCACATTAAAGAAGCTATTGGTTAATCCATGTTATTGTACTTCAAGGCAAATCCACAATTCTACATCTGAGAAGATGTCAAAGAATATGCATGCTGATAGTCCCCATGGCTAGCTAGCTGGATAAACACTCTTAATTCTATTCGACGTGTTCTCAGTTCTATTTATACCATAAATAATATTGAATTGCCGCCCATGTGTTACCGCGGTCTGAGAGGGAAGTAAAGAACAGCAACACTGTTTACCTTCCATGCATCTTGTAAGAGGCGACTAAGGAAGTTATGGGAGGGAGTTGGCTGTTCCATTCCATATAGGGTCAACATGACCTAAAGCTATGCTAAAGTCATATGTGTCAGACCGAAAGGCGCAGATATTGCATCATTGCTGTAAATCATGACACAAGACATTCCATTCTCTGGACTACATCCTGCTAATTTGGAGGAGTTTGAGAATGAACGAAGAAGAAGAAGATACTGAATTGCCTTGGATGCAGCATGGATACCTCCTGGATACCTCATCTATCCCAGTGTCCACTCCAGCAAGTGACCACAAACTTCAGTATATCACCAGTGTTTATCTTAAATTCACAGATACAAGTCTGTCTGCTCTCTTATTACTATGAATATCAGCACACCCAGGGCAATAGATCAATGTGATACCCAGAAGTTTAGAAATAGTTATAGTTTTGACAATGGATGCTCTGAATATTTTGTTCATTTGCATATTGTCAAAAGGAGCAGCTATCACAGACAAGTTGTAAACCATGAAGCATTAAAGACTTATAGTATTGACTTTAACCTCAATCATCATAATTGAAGCAATTATTATGTATTTCCCATTGTGCTCCATGAGAACTCTCAATATCAATAGTTATAATAAACACCAAGCCAGATTTTTATCATATTTTCAGATAAATCAAAAATTACGGGACTTACCAGTTCAACAAATAACATCTCTGTAAACAACCAAATACTGGAAAGTCTCCAACTTTAATTACTTGGGTAACCAAATGTTTGTTGATGGAGACTCAATGAAAGAAATAAATACATACATAGCAGTTGCAGCTAGCACATTTACCAAACTAACTAATATCTGAAAGTCAAAAGATCTAGGAAGAAACACTAAGCTAAAGCTATTCAACTCCTATATTGTCTCAGTATTAACATATGAAAGAGAAAGCTGGAAATCAACACAAGCAACAGATCAAAAATTAAACAGCTTCGAAAACAAATGTCTCTGGAACATAACATGAAATAACATAAAATGGAGCGATTTTATCACAAATAGTGATTTAAGAAAGAAAGCACACCAAGAATATGTTTCAAACGTCATAAGAAAACGCAGATGGAAATACCTCGGTTATGTTTTAAGACTAGATGAAAAGAGAATAAGCCAGAAAGCCCTTACATGGACACCTGAGGGTAAAATAAAACGAGAAAGGAATAAAGCAAGCCTAAAAAACACCATGCTTAAAGAAGGGGAAATAACATGGCCAGTGTTCCTCCTTTAGCTGGTTTAATGAAATGTAGTCTTGCAGGATATGTTCTGCTGTCTGTCCACATAGACACAGAGGTAATGTTACCAGTCTTGGATGAATATATAGTATATGAAATATAATTGTTGTAGTGTGACAAGTATGTCAACAATAATATATTCACGTGATCAAATAAACATGAAAAGCGAGACAACATCATTACCAAGTGCTTGAGGGACATGTTTATTTAACTGGATAATCAGTCTGTCTATAGTTGCTTTCCTGACTCCACTTTGTTCTTTAAGTTTGAATAAGTCAATTTTAAGCTTCAGTGTCCTGTTTGTGAAAAAACACAACTTTGTTAGCTAGTAGATAGTCGTGTGAACTACAAAACAGATGTGTGAGCTAGAAGACATGTGTGAACTAGAAGAAAGATGTGAGCTAGAAGACAGTTGTGTGCGCTAAGACAAACGTGTGAACTAGAAGACAGATGTGTGAGCTAGAAAACAGATGTATGAGCTAGAAAACAGATGTGTGAGCTAGAAGACAGATGTGTGAGCTAGAAGACATATGTGTGAACAAGAAGACAGATGTGTGCGCTAAGACAAACGTTGATCTAGAAGACAAATGTGTGAGCTAGAAGACAGATGTGTGAGCTAGAAGACATATGTGTGAACAAGAAGACAGATGTGTGCGCTAAGACAAACGTTGATCTAGAAGACAAATGTGTGAGCTAGAAGACAGATGTGTGAGCTAGAAGACATATGTGTGAACAAGAAGACAGATGTGTGCGCTAAGACAAACGTTGATCTAGAAGACAAATGTGTGAGCTAGAAGACAGCTGTGTGCGCTAAGACAAACATTGATCTAGAAGACAGATGTGTGAGCTAGAAGACAAATGTATGAACTAGAAGACAGATGTGTGAGCTAGAAGACATATCTGTGAACTAGAAAACAGATGTGTGATCTAGAAGACAGATGTGTGAGCTAGAAGACAGATGTGTGAGCTAGAAGACAGATGTGTGAACTAGAAGACAGATGTGTGAGCTAGAAAACAGGTGTGTGAGCTAGAAGACAGAATGTGTGAGCTAGAAGACAGGTGTGTGAGCTAGAAGACAGAATGTGTGAGCTAGAAGAAAGTCATGTACGCTAAGACAAACGTTGATCTAGAAGGCAGATGAGTGAATTTTTAAAATACATAATTAAGCAAGACTGTAGTTTCCTAAAAATTTGGGGTTATGGGTGGGCGGGGAGGGAAGGGTAAAACCTATTGATGAATCTATGGACAGCACTTTAGCAGCAATATCTCATCATATAAAACTCTAGCAGCAATATGCTAATTTGCTGCCATTTGTCATATTAATTAGTTCTGCATGCACCTAAAAATTGTAGAAATAGGATCTTACCTTTGCCAACACAAATATATATACTTTCTGTGGTATTTAATTATATTCAATAGTTTAATAATTTATTTTCATTTTAATTATGCTAATTTGCTGCCATTTTTAATATTTATTAGTTCTGCGCGCACCTAAACATTATAGAAATAGGATCAACAGATGTGTCTTGCCTTTGCCAACACAAAAATATATATAATTTCTGTGGTATTTAATTATATTGAGTAGTTTAATAATTTATTTTCATTTTAATTATGCTAATTTGCTTCCATTTTTAATATTTACGGTATTAGTTCTGCGCGCACCTAAAAATTATAGAAATAGAATCAACAGATGCGTCTTGCCTTTGCCATCACAAATATATATAATTTCTGTGGTATTTAATTATATTCAATAGTTTAATAATTTATTTTCTTTTTAATTATGCTAATTTGCTGCCATTTTAAATATTTATTAGTTCTGCACGCACCTAAAAATTATAGAAATAGGGTCAACAGATGCATCTTGCCTTTGTGAACACAAACATGTATATATTATGTGGCATTTAATTATAATATATATAATTATACTGTATATAATTCAATGTAAGTGTGATTTCATCATTGACATATGGATGTGAAAGTTGGAAATCTACCGCAATAATGAATAAGAAGTTAGTTGCCTTCGAGAATAGATGCCTCAGAAAAATCACAAATACTAATTGGAAAGATTTCAAATCAGACGACATACTAAGAGAGGAGACAAAACAAGAATATGTGACGAACATCACAAGAAAACACAGCTGGACATACATCGGCCACATACTTAGAATGAAGGAAGACAGAATTCCATGACAAGCCTTTATGTGAAAACCAGACAGGAAAGGAAATAGGTAATAGGAAAGACCAAAAATAATGCCCAGAAGAATATTTATGAATGAATTAAAATCAACAGGCATAAATGCACAAGACCTGCAATCCTTGGCAACTGACCGACAGGCATGGAGAACTATGACATCCGAGCTATAATTAGCTGCTATTTTTTAATATTAATTAGTTGTGTGTGCTTCTGAAAATTACAGAAATGGGAGCAATAGATGTGTCTTGTCTTCATGAACAAAAAAATATATAGTTTGTGTGTTGTAAAATAGAAAATAACAAAGATAAGTTAGAAATTATCAGCTCAGCTCCATATGATTTTTGTGTGGTCACAAGATTTATTTATATTTTCCTATATTAGGCTATATGTTTCATACAAGTTATTTTGATGTAAAATTAATAACTTTTTTCAGGGTTGACGTGTAGACTTGGCTGAGGTATCCATGAATTACATTTTTTAAGGGATATCTAACTATATTATTTGTAATTATGTAGCACAATTCTGAAAATTTTGTCCAAGTATCTAATCTAAACTAACTAACTAACTTTTACTAAATTTTCTTCCATGTCTCTCGTTTCATGCAATTTGCTTTAGATTTTCATTATCGAATTAAATAAGGTTGAACGAATCATGATGTAACTATGGAAATCATTAAATCAGTAACACTGATATTTAATTTCTACGATATTAATGTTTTAAATGAATGATCAACCAGTTCTTGATACAGCAAAACAAAAACATTATTTGAACCGGAAGTTAAAGATATTAGCATTTATTTACCAAGGGACATAGCCGGACATGTACTCCAAAATCAAGGGTGGTAATAAGTATGAGATATTAATAAATCATCAAAACACACATATTTTGATCTGATAATTGGCAATATCATGTAAATTAATAACTCTAATTTATATTGAGAGATTTTATGTAACTTTCCCCGTTCTCCTATTTATAAAAACGTTATTTGAAAGCAATATGCGCGACATTCTTCCCTCACTGTTGTCATGGGTAACAAAATGTGTGGCACATAAACTTTTGGATGTTAAGGGATAATGTCCGTATAAGGTTCAAGTTCCCCGCGGAACTAATACAAAAGTTGGCTCTTGACTTTGTATGGGAACTAGTGTCAGTAGTCCGTTCACATGTCTTAGACTCCACCGCGGGGTCAAGGTTCAGCCAGTGTCGAGTCAGCTCGCTCGTCACAGTACCGCTTGGGATCTAGGCTGGTTCCTCCCCATATGACATGTTAACACAGGACGAAGTCACCGGGGTGAAGTTTTCGGTCGTACGGAATGTTAACAGCATAAACGTGCTCAGCTGAGTGGTGAGCTATACTCAGCGTCCGAGTGGCTTTCGAATGTCGGCGCCTGCTATGTCATACCGCCTCGAAAGAGGATTACGGGGGTATAGGAGAGCTGCTTAGAAAGTGCTTCACTCGACTTTTTTTGTCATGAAATAACTTTGTAATTACTTAAATTTTAGTATTATTTGTAATACACCCTTACACTTAAACGTATTTTTTTTGTCGACTTTTTTGTCATTTTTTTTACGTTTGTGATTAAAAACAAATGTTTAGTCAAATTATTTCATTTTGTTTTATTGTAAAGAATACATCTTTTTTGAAAAAAAAAAAAAAATATTTTGATACAGTGCTGAGGATTCTTGATTTTTTACTAGGAACAAGTGTCACAGCACTGGGGCATTCCTATATATGCTCTGCTTGCCGTGCCGTCAGCCATCTAAAAGTGTATAAGCTCAGTGTCCCAGTCAGTTGCTGATCACGCGTTCTTCTGATCTTTCCGGAGAGGGAACACCTTCTTCCATCACATCTACTCAATACCATTTCTGCAATTCTCTGAATATATACATTGTCACGTTTCGGAGGGGGGGGGACGGAATTGAAGTTTATGAGTTTTAAAAACTTAATGGTTGAGAGAGCATTTGCTTTAAAAAATAACGCAAATTCACAATATAAAAACATATATTGTGTTGGTTGAGTTTTTAAAAAATGCAAACTTAAAATATTTTGACTTGATAAATATATTTCTCACTATAATAGCGGAAATATGCATTTGTTTATGTGGATGGCAGATATGTGTGTTAGTCACGGTCTCACGGGGATTATCTTTGTTTTATATCGTTGTCTGATATCTCGCCCGATTGTGACGTGTCCCGGTTTCTATCAGTTTAGTAATATGCATATAACGAATGTGTCACGTGTTCGAATCAACACACTTGGTATAGCTTCGTGAAAACAAGAGAAGTGTGATCATGTTTACGAGTTTGGCACGTTTTTTGACACGAGGGCATGGTAACACTAAGCGCAGGCGATTGTAAAGGCTTAAATCTATTTATTCATAGATCAGTGGTCATAACGTATTTTCTGTAGACGTCTTAAATTATTTCAAAATATTATGTGATTGTCAGGAGTCTTTCAGGGGATCATCCAATGAATAAATTAGATTTCCAACACAGCTAACCTGTGTTCTTTGATACAATTAAAAAGAAAGAATATCTTTGACAATTTGTTTCTAGTGAACAATCTGAAAGCAATGGTAGTTAAATGAACTTAATTTCCAATAGAATTTGCCCTTGTGTTACCGGGCCTGGGTGGGAGAAGTGAATAAAAACTGCCCTTGTTTAGCCGGGACTGGAAGGGGAGCAAAGAATAGCTACACTGTTACATGTCAAACATTTCGTAAGCAGCAACTAAGTGGATTTTGATGTGGAGTTCATTGTTCAATAAAGGCCCATAGATAACTATCATTGCCGTAGAGACGTTTCGATGTGGAAGGGGTTTTACCTAAAAAAAAACTAATGAAAAATAGGCATTCTTCCGTTGTTGTATGTAATAATTCCATCTTTTTACTGAGAAAGGGATGATTACCTTTTTTTGTAAAAAAAATCGTTACGGGAGGGGTTTGACCCGCCATTTGGCTAAATTACTAGCAATAAAAAATCATTTTATGATTTCTTAAGAGTGGATGGGAGTTAACCACCCCTCTTCCCCCCCCCCCCTCCCATTATCAATAGAAGTATAAACCATGCAAGTAGATATATTTGTCGATTTAATATTGATTTACTGATTTGGAACCAAAAACAATGTGCGCTATTAGCTCTTACTTCCTATGTGCAGTGCGGTAATTTTTTGTGTGAGCTTTCTTTCATACCCAGGAGACTTCAGCTTAGTACAATGCCTATTAAATGAGTTTTCTACTCAGAGGAGGTCTATAATTGTATAGATGACATGCTACAATCTTCCATAAAAGAGCCTCAATATAACGGCATGTCATCTATTAAGGTTTTCTGTTGCATGGGTGGTTTGTCTAGTGGGACATTTGTGAGACCCACAGATGCAACCGCATGCATTTAATATTGAAAGTAATGATTCTTGTAGACATGTATGAATCTATAGCATTGATTTTGTTTTTCCAAATGATAGTTGGTCTTGACATATCAGCTAAATCCATCTTTGAGCTAAAGTCACATTTTTGACTAGAAAATCCTGTGACTTCTGGATCACTGGACCGTCAATGGAATGGGTCAGCCAACTCAACCCTCAAAACTTTCTTAGTCACCATTTACGATGTGCATGTCAGGTAATAGTGCAACTAATATGAGCTCCATTTTCTGGTTTCTGCACCACACGGACTGACCACTGATATATAATACATAGCACACTCCACATCACACAGGCTGACCACTGATCTATCATAAATAGCACAATCTACATTATACGGGCTGATCATAAATGTACCATACACAGTTTAGTGCACATTACTCGGGCTGACCACTGATCTAAAACACATATCACAGTCAACACCATGCAATGTCTTTGTTTCTGTCTTTTCTTATAGGTCCTAATTTTGACATCTTAGCAGCAATCTTACTTTCGTCAACTGTACGAGATAGAAAAAAGGGTTCTGTTTACAGGAATAAAACTTGAATATTGTGTCTTAGATAGTCACTTTGATTTAACATAATGCTTTTTTTTTTAACTCACTAATTTAATCACCGTAAACATAGAACTTGACATTTTATAAAATGTGCTTTTACGAGTGCAATCAAAGGGAGATAATAATAACAATTGTCAATAAATTTGTTTCAACTAATTATTCTCCCCTTATTAGTTATCATCCCACTGTGGCATACCAGGAAATTGAAAAGGCAGACAGACTGGCACAGGATGGAGAGCAACACAGGGACAAATAAACCAAGAAATCGCCTACCAAGAAAAAGGACACTTATCAAAACCATCAGGAAAGTTGGCCACCGAAAAAAAAAATTACCACTATCTCGACAGAGCAGAACAGGTTGTTACCTTTGGCCTCAAAACAGAACACAAAAGATTAAACAGGCACTTAAATAGACTGAAACTGGTCCCATTACCTCTGCGCCCTTGTGGGCAGGCAGCACAGACCACTGAACATATTCTGCAATACACTAAACCGGTTATGGTAAGAACACTGGCCCACGGAGATGGATATCCACATAAGGATGTATGGGAGCACTGAGGAGCTTTCAAATACAGCAGCATTTATTAAGAAAACAGGACTTGCTATGTAGACACGTCAAACTGCGAACGAGAAGAGGAAGACTAAAAAAAAAAAAAAAAAAAAAGAGAAGAAATGTATTCCTGCTACAGCTTGAATTGCAACACGAATTAAACAAATAGTTTGTTCTTTTTTCTGTTGTATGCATCTGTCTAAAATGTTAAAAATATTATGAAAAACTCATACGTAGGTTGACCATGATTCCTGTGTACAAAAACTGAGAATTAGAATGATATACTTGTGAACCAAATAAGAACCAAAATTGCGCTTATTACAAACATGTGTGTTTCCAGTAACGATGAATGCAAATCATGCGAAACATGGGTACTAATAAAACATTGTTCAATATAACAACATCATTTGAATTAAATGCTACAGAATAGTTCTGAGAAAACCATGGACAGCAAGAAAAACAAACCGGGAAGTGCAAAGCACAATCATCGCCCAAGAGTGCTGGCTTCTGAAAACCATATTAAATGAACAACTAGCTTTTTTAGGTCATGTTAAGAGACATGACGGTATGGAGATAGTGATATTTGAGGGACGATAGAAGGTAACATGTCTAATGGCCAATCAAGACGCCTTAAGACAGAAGACATACAGGAATGTCTGCCCTAAAGGAGGCGGTACACCTTGCTCAAGACCGAGGAGAATTCAATAGAGCCATAAGGAAGACCACGTTCTGGATAGAATATATCACTTGTTTATCCCCTTAAGGTGCTCCAATAATAAAATTGGTATGATATACAATCTATACAATTATAGACCCTCTCTGAGTAGAAGTCTCTTTAAATAGGCACTGCACTAAACCGAAAGCTGAAGTCTCCTTGGTATGAAAGAAAGCTCAGAAAAACCACCCCACTGCACATAGGAAGCAAGAAATTTGGTTTTAAATGTGGTGTCGCTAGAAAGGAGCAGTTTTGTTGGCAAGAAAGAATAATGGTCAGTCAAATGCGTACTGGGACCGTATGGGTATGACAAAAACGTGATGTATTATATACCCAGGCAGTTTTAGTTCAGCAACACACTCTTAAACACATACTCTTGAATTCGCGGTGACTGGATTACCAGAACACGACCTCTATTATTATAAGCTGATGGTTAAAAACTTTGATGATACAACCAAATTTTCGCCTGAGTGTTTCCGGAGTCATAAATTGGAGTAAAAAAAAGGCGACATTGCTACCTGCCAATCATGTTGTAAGAGGCGACTAAGCATATCTTGGGCTCGCGTTGGTTGTTTCATCCCAAAAAGAGTAAAAGTGACGCAGAAGCTATGCTGAAGTCGGATCTGGAAGGCCGAAAAGCGCATATATCGCAGCTAAGATGTACGCTATAACACAATGCACTTCGTTCTCCGAACTACATAAAGCTGATCAGGAGTCTGAGAACGAACGCAGAAGAACAAGAGCGAAATTGGATCATGTCCGCGGTTGAAAGAAGAGCACCATTACCATAAGAGTACCACTAATGCAACAGAAAACCTTAGTAGATGACATGCCGTTATATTGAGACTCTCTTATGGAAACTTTGTAGCATGCCATCTATACAATTATAGACCCTCTCTGAGTAGAAGTCTCTTTAAATAGGCACTGCACTAAACCGAAAGCTGAAGTCTCCTTGGTATGAAAGAAAGCTCAGAAAAACCACCCCACTGCACATAGGAAGCAAGAAATTTGGTTTTAAATGTGGTGTCGCTAGAAAGGAGCAGTTTTGTTGGCAAGAAAGAATAATGGTCAGTCAAATGCGTACTGGGACCGTTAGTCAGCGTGTAATGGCGGCTACACTCATGGAGAAATCTGAGCACCTATGGACTTGTCCGGGGTGCAGTGATGATGATTCAACGACTAACTAACTAACTATAGGAAGCAAGAGTTCTCACAATTCCTGGAGATCTCAAAAACACAAACCATAATGTTACTTAAAAAAATTATAATAATAATAAAATATTGTGATACAAACAAGGTAATAATGAAACATGAAGATCACAAAACACAGATTTATTACACAGACAGATTTTTATCAAAATTATTCCTTGATGACCCATATATATATATTTAAGCTTACATATGGGACTGTCTGACCATCATGTAATAATGAACATGCGCACGCACACACACATATGCATGTGTGTGTGTGTGTGTGTGTGTGTGCGCTCGCGCACGTGCGTGTGTGCGTGTGTGTGTGTGTATGTATATATAAGAATAGGGTGTATATTATTTTTTATATATTCTTGTGTTCCTGTGTTGCTCCATCCTTTGCCAGTCTGTCTGCCTCTTCATTTCCTGGTATGCAACAGTGGGATGGTATCCACTGTAGTACAACCCTTCTTTGGATGCTCACTTCTCGCATGGCTTTCTTCAGGTTTGGCAGTTTATCGCTGTCAAGTGCTTGTCGGACAGGCATAGCATCAGTAAGAAATACCACCTGCTGGCATTGACTTGTGTTTTTAATTATTTCTGCAGCAATGTTTAAAGCCTGTACTTCTGCAGAGTAGTTGGAGCCGAATATTCCAGTTGGTGAACATGTGGATTCATTTTCTTTTTCTTGATATTTTATGTACACGCCAGCACCCCCATTCTTTACTGCTTTGGTTGCTGATACGTCGGTATATACTTGTACCCATGCTTCTCTGGGGTACATATCTTCAATCATGTTGCATACCATTGTTTTCTTTTGAAGATTATTCAGTTCTATCATAGTGTGGTAGTTGTTTATGGTGGTTCTGATAGTGAGATTTGGGTATTGCTCCCACGGAACTGGAAAAAGTGTTGGTGATATCTCTCTTTGTCAGTTATGTCTGGTAGTTCAACCTTATATTTTCTGTTTAGCTTTTTCGATCGGTGTAAAAAAAAACTGCTCCTCTTCAGTCTGGCCCTCATTGGATGTTCTGGCGTGCTCTTGTACTTTTCTGCATGTATCATGGTCAGTGTCTCGCCTGTATGGTAAGGGGGTGATGCCTGTAATTGTTTCCATTTCATTAATGGGAGAGGTCTTCATGGCACCTGTGATAAGGCGAAGTGCTTGATTTTGTACCTCGTTCAGGGCTTGTAGATGGGAGTTGGCTGCTGAAGTCTGTACCATATTCTAGTACTGGTCTAATTGCACCAGTAAATACCTTCTTCAAAGTTGCCTCATTGACCCCCAAGTTTGTTCCTGCCAATTTCCGCAGGAAGGCAAGTTTCTTTCTTGCCCTTGCTTCTATTTTCTCAAAGTGAGGCCTCCATGTCAGTCTCTTATCTAGCGTAGTGCCCAAGTACACTGGCTCGACTTCTGTTTGGAAATGTACATTTCCGAGTTTTATCTCTCCTGCTTTGTCCTTATTTGAGAGTGTGAATAGTGTTGTTGAAGACATTTCAGCATTTATCTTTACCGTCCATTCTCTGCCCATGCTGCTATGTTGTCTGCTGCCTTTTGTATTTTTTTGTTGGCGATCTTTAGATGTTCTTCTACACACCACACCACCAAGTCATCAGCGTACATTGCATCTCTTACACCTTGTGGCAATTCACAAATTATATCATTTATGAAGACAAGAAACGGAGTTGGAGACAATACTGAGCCTTGAGGAACTGCATGTTTTAGAAGAACTGTTTTGCTGTTGTATCCTTCCATGGTAACTCTTGCTTTCCTATTGTGTAAGAAGGAACGGATCCACTTGCTCATGTTGCCCCCCAATTCCGTTTCTTTGCAGCTTTATTATCAGTCCATCTTTCCAGATCTTGTGGAAAGCTTTTTGAAGATCTATCCATAGGGTGAAAACTTTTTTCTTTTCTTGAAATGCATCTTCTATGATCCGGGACAGGAATGTTATTTGGTCTTCTGTGCTGTTACACTCTCTAAACCCAGCTTGTTCTGGCACCAATAGCTTCTCTGATTCCAGGTACCACTTTAGTCTTCTGTTGACCATCCTTTCCATTGTCTTGCAGACACAACTCGTTAGACTTATTGGTCTATAACTGCTTGCCATCTGTTTGTCCTTGCCTTTTTTAATAATAGGACACATAAACGCTTCTCTCCACGACTGTGGTACATTGCCTGTTTCCCAATTATAGTTGTATATCTGTAATAATTTGTACATTGCTGCCTGTCCTAGGTTCCTTAGCATTTCATTGGTGACACCGTCCGGTCCTGGTGATTTTCTATCCTTTAATTTCCCTATAGATGCCTTTAATTATTCTATTGTGAATAGTATGGACATGGCGTATGGGCAGTTTGTGTTGTTCTTATCATTGTTCATTTCTTGACGAATGCTTCGTTGTCTACATGGATTGATGGTAATTGTGCTTTCTTTTCTGTAAGATTCCGCAAGCTTGTCTGCTGCTTGTTTATCACAGTGGAGTTTGCCTGAATCCTCCGCTGTAATTTTTTGTCGCTGGGTATTGCTATCATAATTTATTTGCTTGGTTAGTTTCCACAGCTTTCTCCCTTCCTTTTCAAAATTTAGTTTTCAAGTTTTTTTCCCTCCAGCTTCTTCTCTGTGTTTCTTTCTTTTCTTTAGTGAACTTTGCTTTGGTTTTTTGTAGAGCGATGTGGTTCTGTTGTGATGGTTGCGTCTCTGCCATATTACGTGCTTCAGTCAGTTCTTCCTGTAGTTTTTGGAGTGTATTGATCCAATATGGTACATAATTCTTCCTTGCTCCTCTTGGTATTGTCTCCTTAGCTGCCTGAAGTATTCCTTTATTAAACTCCATGATAATAGTGTTGATGTCTCTGCCTATTAATTTTATGTCTTTTGTAAGTATATTTGCTCTATGTTTATATATGTGCCAGTTTGCTTTCCTGAAGTTCCATTTTGGCTTAGTTGGTCTTGTAATTGTTGATTTGTTCACTTTGATGATAACTGGACGGTGATCACTGCCACCAAGTTGTTCGCCTATTGTTCTTCCCATTATTCCAGCCAGTTCTGAAGTGCAGAATGCCAGGTCTGGGGTTGAGGTGCTATGCCACCTTCTTGAGTAGAAAGTTGGTGGATCCTGTGGATTGTTCAGGAGGATTAGATTGTTATAATCTTGGCAACTTTCTATCTCTTCTCCCCTTCTGTCTAAATTGTTATATCCTCAGCTTTGGGAGTGGCTGTTAAAGTCTCCCACTGCCAGAAAGTGTTTGTACGGGATGTTAATACTGGTCATGTTTAGTGGGATGTCATTTGGGCAGTAGAAGTGTAGTATGTCCAGTTCAAGGGAGTTGTCTTTTATATGAATCATCTGGTATTCGGCACCTTCCTCTTGTATTTTCGTTTCTATGGCGTTTATGTTATCCTTGACCAGAGTTAGTATGCTGCCTTTCCTCCGATCTTTCCTGTCTACTCTAAAGCATTGGTACCCTCGTATTTTGAATGTTATTTTTTCGTTGAGATGGGTTTCCTGCATACAGCAAATACTAATTTCTTTCTGGTGTAAGGTGTTTTCTAGTTCGGTTTTTTTATTTCTAACTCCCTCTGCATTCCAGTGCATAATATTCAGAGGGGTTTTCGTCCTGTCTGGTTGGCCAGTCGCTTTCCTCTTCTGCCTCCTGCCTCAACGAGGTAGACTAGAGGGACCTCCAGTAGCTGGGGGTGGATTCTGTCGAGGTTCAGATTCCGGCACTGCTCCTGCCTCGGGCGAGCATCATGACGATTTTTAAAATTTTGTCGTGCAGACAAGTCAACTATTCGGTTTGAATGATACCATGGTTGCTCGTGCGCCTCTCGGGCTGGCATCTCTGACTTCAGCACCTGTGCTTGCTTGGACAGGATTGTGACCCTGCTCGATATTGGGTTGGCTTGACCAATTTTTGTTTCCAGCCTCTGTTTGCTGGACTAAGCCCCATCTCCACATCAAGGAGTTGGCCTCGATGGGGACTGGCTTGTGATAACTGGTTTAGTTTGAAAAATAGGTTATTTTATTCTGAAAGTCTTTTAAATGTTTTGCAGAGATGGCATAAATTCTAGTGATAGTTAAGTTGAGGAGAAATAATCTTTGTAATAGATTTCAACTTTTTAAAATTCTATTCCATCGTGGTCAGAGCAAAGATATATCTAACGCCTCCTGTATGTCTTTAGGGGGCATCGAAGATCATGGAATTCGCTTGTAAACTCCACACCCAGTCTCTTTAATCGCTTCTTACAATATGCATGGTATGCGGTAGTGTTTTGTTATTATTCTTTGCTCTAGTTTTTTTCATCTATTCTTTTTTTCACTTCTGTTTCACATCTGCCGTCATTTAACACTGTAATTTTACCATTTAAAAAAAAAATTGTAAATAATCACAGCTCGCAGGTACTGGGATGAGCAGCGTTGCCACTGCTGGGTTTGTTTTCCACTAGGTCTGACAATCAGCGGAACATATCTGGCTGCCCATATGGACGCAGAGGTGATGGAGCCAGTCTTAGTCTATTTAAGTGACTGTTTTGTATGTTATGCCCAGTTCTGAAGCGGAATATAATAACCTGCTCAGCTCTGTCAAGATATTGATAGATGTCTTTGATCGACTTTTTTGAAAGCTTTGATGAGGGTCTGCTTTTCTTTGTAGGTGATTTCTTGGTGTTATTGTTACTGTGTTACTCCGTAATTTACAAGCATAGCCTATCTGTCTCTACACGCCCTAGTATGGGATGGTATCCATTTTAGTACTACCCTTCTTTGGATGCTCACTTCACGTATGACTTTCTTATGGTATGGCAGTTTATTGTTGTAAAGGGCTTGTAAGACAGATATTGCACAAGAAAGAAATAACACCTGTTGACATTGGCTTGTTTTCTATTTAGTTATTTCTGGAGCAATATTTATTCTTTTGCTGATATTTTATGTTGGTTGGTTGGTTGCTGATGCAGCGGTCGATGGGCTAATGCCCTTTGACATAATGCCATTAAGTGGCATTATATTGCTGGGAAGTCTGTGGATTTTCGGCCCACCCCGGGATAGAGCCAGAGAATAACTATCACACCTCCAGGAAAGTAGGTTTCAACCTATGCACTGCTCCGAGCCACTACAACCAAGATAGGGTTCACTGTGCTCATTCTCCTCCACCAATTGACTACTGGTTATGCCGAATTTCTCTATTGTTCTAGGCATGCAACCAAATGTTCACGTCAAAAGGATTGTCACATCCTGAGTCACTGTGTATCTAGGATGGGTTTCAGCCATAGGAAAAAAACAGTGCTCTCAGTTTCCTCCTCCCCAGTGCTGCACAGTACATTTCTGGCTCCCTCCTAACCACAGAGGGTGCGGTGCATACATATATTCAAGTAACCATGAAACACATTTCAACAACAAAATAAAAGCATAATTATCATAATTGTATAGATGACGTGCCATGAAGCTTCTACAAGAAGATAACCTCAATATAACGGCATGTCATCTACTAAGGTTTTCTGTTGCTTGGGTGGTTTGTCTAGTGGGCCATTGGTGAGACCCACAGGCGCAACCACATGCGTGATATTTTATGTAAACTTCATGTCTACAGTCAATAAATAGCTCATCATTTTGTGGAAAGAGGAGAAATGCTGCAGCCCAACAGCGGAGAGTAGCTAGAAAGTCACGGATAGACCAACATCCGCCTACATCACTTATGGTCATCATCACTTATGATGGACGAAGACACACATGTAAACTTCAGTGCCTCCATGTTTCTATGTGGTACATATCTTCAATCATGTTGCATACTATTGTTTTCGTTTGAAGATTATTCAATTATCTCATAGTGTACCGATACTTGTTGTTTATTGTGGTTCCAGAGGCGTACCAAGGGTGGTGCGGGTAGGGGGGAGGTGCGGTTGCACCGGGTTTCAAGACTTGATGGGCATCAAAATGCCTCTCAAAATAATTACAATTTTGAAATGGGGTTTAAGTGTCTTTGTCGTGCCAAAGTTGATGCCCCCGCACCGTTAAAAAATTATATTTTTTTCTTGTTAAGCACATTTGGCCATCGTGCGTCTGTTGAAGATTCTTTTATCGACTTTATTGACACAGAGAAAAAAATTCCGCCGGGATTGCAAGATTGATTTTGAAGAAGTTAGAGGCGGACGACCTCGACATCATGGACTGCCGTGGTCAAGGGTACGATATCACTGTTGTGATGAAAGGGAAACATTCGGGAGTTCAGAAACGGATTTGCGATATAAATCCAAATGTCCAGTATATTGCCTGTTCTAACCATAATTTAAACCTAGCTAGAATCCATGCGGCACGAGAAGAAATAAACTCTGTGACCTTCTTCGGCACGCTTGATCGTCTGCATACCTTCTTCTCCAATTTCACTCACCGTTGTGAAGTGCTGATGAAAACTACTGGAATGAGTCTCAAACGATTAGCCGAAACACGCTGGAGCCGAAGTGGTCAAAATGGTTAAAAGCCACTTTCTGAAGATTCTGGAAACACTAGAAATTTTAACCGAGAGAACCGAAAATTCGGAAACGAGTCTGCGGCTGACAACTTGCTGGTGGCGATGCAGCCATTCACGTTCTTGACGTATCTAGGGTTCTGTCCTTGCTCCAGTTTTAATGGAAATAAATGACATGCAGGCATATATGCAGAAGAAAAGCTTGAGCGTTCAGGATTGTAGCAAAAAAAATGAAAGCTTTGAGTGAATTCCTTGGAACTTGGAATCCCTACGGAGCCACAGCTGCGAAAACGTCGTAAAAAGAAGATGCCTGGAGGAAAAGCCGCCGATGCCGGGTTAAGCTACAGAAATGAACTTTGGTTGGAAATATGCGCTTCCATGGACAGAGTGAATCAGGAGAGTTCAACAAGAATTGCACAAATGCATGAGGTTGCTGACAAGTTTGGCTTTCCTTCTCCAAAGCAACTGTTAGACGATCGAGTCGACATTGATCTTCACAACGCTTCTTTATGATGACATCGACAAGGATTAATTTTTACTCGAGAGAAAGTGACAAATGAATTTTGTCGCAGCATCTTCGGTCTTGAACTTAAAGGACCAAGGGCCTATGGAATTACTTGTCTTCATTCAGAAACATCAGCTTTCCCATTCAGTATCCAACATTGTCTTTTACTGTGTATGTTCCTAACTCTAGGAGTTAGTACAGTTACACGTGAAAGAAGTTTCTCCAAACTCAAATTAATCAAAAAACTATCGCAGGTCAACTATGAGCAACTTGAGATTAAACAACCTCGCAATTATTTCAATCGAACATTAGCTGGTCAATGATTTGAGCTTCGACACATTCATTAATAACTTCGCTAGTCAAAAAGCTCGCAAAGTGAATTTGTAATTTTAAATTTACAAATATTCATCGCACCGGGCTGCAATTACCCTATGCACGCCGCTGTCCAGAGGTGAGGGAAGGAAAAGTAATTTTTTTGGAAAGTCACGAAGATCACACAATCAACATCTGACCGGGACTCTGCTGGAGCGAAGGGCAGAGCACTTATGGGAATGTCCCGCCTGCTGTGAAGCCAATTTCTAATCAAGAATCAAGAACTAAAATCGACTGGTTCGCAGAAATGCATAGACTTGTACACAGTGGCGTAGCGTGGGTCAATGGCGTCCGGGGCGGAATCATTATTTTCCGCCCTTGTGACATGAAAAAAATATGTCAGTGATTGTGAAAGACTGGACGAAAATAAATTTTTCGCCCTCCCGATGATGTCGCCCGGGGCGGTCCGCACCTCCGCCCCGCCTCGCTACGCCACTGGGGCCATAGATTGCATTTAACGCTGAATAAAATTTCTGCATATTATTGCTGCCAGCATAATGTATCTCTTTGGCTTTGGTGCTAAACCAATAGTCTTGCATCCTCCTTAGCTCTAATTGCGCGTTTTTCTTTTAGTTTTCGTACAACGTCTTTTTGCTGGCTGATGTGAGGTCGTACACTTTGTACTGTTTGTGCTTGTTGTCCAAGAGAGCTTTGATCTGTACATCGTTTTGGTCAAACCAGTCTTGATGTTTCCGAACATCAACGCTCACTACTTTTTCTGTAGTTCTGTAGATAGTGTCACGGAGGTTTTCCCAGCTTTTTTGAATGTCTATGGGATCGACTGTCAATGGTTCAATTTTGGTATCCATTGAGCTGCGCAGAAGCTGTTTATAAAGTGGATCTGTCAATTTGGAGACGTCGAGACGTTTGGAGTGTTTGATATTTTGAGGTCGCCGGAGATGCAATGTATGGTGGTTCTTTTTGGAATAGATATAGACATAACGGATATAAAGACAGAGGCAGACCATGTAAAAGATGGATCACAAAAATCATAGAAGCCACAGGTACAAGCTTACAAACAGCACACACGACGACCATCTCCAGAGAACTCTTCCACTCCTGATGCCGCAAGGCAAACAAGTTCCACAGCGTATAGATAGATCTGTTCTGTTGCTCGTCCATCACATGTTATGATGATCATTTGTTACATCCACTTTTGAAAATTCAATTAGAGTTATGTCCTTGATTAGATTATGAATAGATATAGATACAATAGATAGATAGAGCCAAGAGCAGACCTAGGAAAAGATGGATATACATCAGACCATTCTGAATAAGCATGACTACCGTCTACGCATCAACCAGAGCAACACACCTGGTTCTGAAATGCAGACTACATCTCATTCACAAACTCCTACGCTCAACGACATGTGTGGAAGCTAGGACAACACCACCCGGGGATAGAAAATAGACTAATTTTAAAGATAATTTTTCGATTCGTATGAACACCAACACTGAAAGGTTACAATTTTGACATAATCCATGTACTTCCGGTTATATTTTACCCGGAACCATTGTTACTTCGATGAAAGTAAACAAACTTGAGTTCTGGATAAATTTATCGTCCTTAAATTTTTTTGGTTAAATTTCATTTTCTATTTTTGATGTCATTAGTTTCCCCATTTAAAATATACGCAGCACAGTTGTTTGTTTAAACCAGGGTATTATATGTTTTATTGATGGCGAACGAGCTAAAGATAGCCGTCATTTGTTCGAGTAATCAAAATCGCAGCATGGAAGCTCACAGCTTCCTAAGGTGAGATCATCTTTGTCAAGCAGTTGGACGTAAATCTAATAAACTATACCACATGTAATAGTACGTTGCTAATTGAAATAGATGCTTTGATGAAGCTAGTTCAAGTTGCTCGTTAAACTGTCACAAGTGACCATTTTCAGTTATAAAAATAAAAGCAAGGAATGAACAACTTAAAAATAAATAATAAATTAAATATTCAACGATACCTCATTCAGTTATGTACAAGTGTAAGTCCATCCTGAAAAAAGCTGATTTTTGTCTAGTTAATTTGTCATCAAAATAAATTACATGAAACATATAATATATAAAAATATAAATTAAACGTGTGACCACAAAATGTGGCAAAAAAACTAATCTTAGTTATTTTCAGTAGGCCTAAAACAACACACAAAATATATACATTTTTGTGTTCGCAAAGATAAGACGCATCTGTTGATCAGATTGCTGGAATTTTTAGATGGCCACTAATTGATATTCAAGATGGCGACGAATTAGCATAATTATAATGAAAATAAATTAGGCGCCTATATATCTATTATAATAAAATACCATATAAATTATATATTGTTGTATTCACAAAGACAGGACGAATCTGTTCATCACATTGCTGTGATTCTCAGATGCATTTATAACTAATTAATATTCAAAATGACAGCTAATGTGCATAATTAAAACAAATGTTGATGTTTTTACAAATGTAATTGCTATTTTCCGCTATGTCTCGCATTCTTAATAGTTACATATATAAACAGAAATTGCAGGGTTAGCTGAAGAATGTACAAATGGGTAAAAGCATACCTGCATAATAGAAGAGCCAGGGTACAATTAGATGGTCGCAAGAGCAAGAAAGTTCTACTGCGTCATCGAGTCCCCCAGGGAGGAGTCCTGTCACCCACACTTTTCTTGGTTTACATCAATGACCTAGTTGCTGAACTACCACACAGGATCAAAGTGGCAATGTATGCTGGTGATCTGGTGCACGGAAGAACATGCAACAGTTTTATAATAAAATGAGCTTGGTTCTGAGCATGAAATGCTGAGGCAGACATATTGGCCAGAGGAAACAACACTGGAATCAAAGCTCTATGGGACACTGTATGAACTACAAAAGATAGTGAGTTTTATTAAGGAGACAGAATTACAGATATAGACATGTTTCAAGTGAACGAAAGAAGAAGAATCAGGATGCCACATACAAAACACAATGGGAGTATGTCTAAATCCAAAGTATACAGCTGTTTGAAGTGAATGAAAGAAGAAGGAAAAAAAACCTGTGCACTAAATGTAAACCCTGGTCACAAGAAATGTATAGCCCAAGCAATATTTTCTGTACACACGAATCCCAGATGTCCAAGTACCTATGTAAACATTCATTACAATAGATACAATAAGATTATCCTTAAATTACTATGCCCTAAAGTCTAACTAAACCAACGTGAGTAATAATCCCATCCTCTTTGTAAAACAAGGAATAAAGATAAAGAGCATGTATGTCTACTCCATTTTTGCTGCCTTCATTTTCAAAATAAGAAAATTGTGCAATTACTACCGGGTAATTCCATGCATTAAAATGTATTCCATCCTCTGGACTAATCCATCTGTTCATGTTTTAATGGTTAGCTTACAGCTTGACTGTGATATCCGCAACTTTTGGCCTAACTGACACATCTGACTTCAGCATACCTTCTGGGTTACTTTGTCTCTCTATGGAGGGGACAACCAACCCCACCCCTATACTTTCTTAGTCCTTTTTCTCCTGAGTTTTTCTCCTGATAGTGTATGGAGTAATAAAGGAAAGTGTTCTTACTAACAT
Source organism: Meghimatium bilineatum (assembly GCA_034231615.1). Taxonomy (NCBI): domain Eukaryota; kingdom Metazoa; phylum Mollusca; class Gastropoda; order Stylommatophora; family Philomycidae; genus Meghimatium; species Meghimatium bilineatum. Next base: position 59,963,234 of record CM067300.1, on the reverse strand, counting down.
ATATGATGCAGACTTTTACCTTCAGTGATCATTTCTCACTCACATTGGATTGGGACTCCAGATTCTATTCATTTCTCACTCAGATTGGATTGGGACTCCAGATTCTATTATGCAACCTGTTGAAGACAAATGGTTGGTTGCTGATCTAGGGGTCCATGAGCTCATGCTCTTTGACCTACCATCATTGTGTGATATGTGGTTGTGAGCTGTTGTTTTGTTCCATATAGGATGTTACATTTATCTGGTATTGGAGGGAGAAGCATTTTTCTATTATCATTCTTCTTCTTCAGCGTTCATTCTCAAACTCCCACTGGATATCTCTTGTAACAGGACCATGGTCCTATAAGATTTCCAGGAGGATATAGTCCAGAGAATGGAAATGCGTTGTGTCGCCGTTTATTTTTGCGCCAAATGGCCCGACGCATCCGTCTTCGGTGGACTATTATCATTCAGTACTGGACATTAAAAAAAGGTAGTAGTTGGCAGTTTTGCAAGGATGAGTGCACTACTGACACTCTGGGGTGTGTTGTTGCTGTATTCTGTTCAGATAATTAGTTACGCTGTACATGTTGTGTGTGAAGTTGGAAGATGATACTCTGATCTTTCCTTCCCAAGAGAATGATATCATCTTTGAGATTTGGGATCGTTATATATTTGTAGATTTCTCTCTGTGTTCAGTGGCCCATCTGTTCATCCAAGTCTCTTTGTTCACAGATTTCAGCATATTTTTTAACTGTATGCATGGTTGTTATTGTGTGTGACTGTTCTTATCTTACTTCCATTTTTGCTAGTCTGTCTACCTTGTCATTGCCAGGTGTGTTTGAATGTCCAGGAATCCACCACATAACAATGTTCACTGCATGAGATGTTGGCATAGTGATATATTTGAACTAGTTTAGGCGTAGAGTATCTACTACATATTCAAAGTGAATTGGAGGCTACAGAAATGTGGTTTCTGAGAAGAATGATGAAAATACCATGGACAGCCAAGAAAACTAATGCAGAGGTTCTCATTGATGCTGGCTTAAAAAGATCAATCATATCAAACTTTAGAGGCAGACAGTCAAGGTTTCTAGGGCATGTGCTGAGAAGAACACAGCTTGAACACTTAATAACCACTGGAAAGATCAAAGGGAGAAGAGATAGAGGTTGACAAAGAGAAAAGTTATTAGATGGGCTTGTATCGTGGCACGGTAGAAGCTCACCAACCGAGCTTATTGACAACACAAGAGACAGAGAGTCGTGGAGAAACATGATCTCCTACGCCAGTCGGCATGGCAGTTGATTGATTGATCTACTACATTCTATAGCTTTTCTTTTTCTTCTTCAGCATTCATTCTCAAACTCCCACTGGATCTCTCTTGTAGCAGGACAATGGTCCAACTAGATTTCCAGCAGGATGTAGTCCAGAAAATGGAAATGCGCTTTGTTGCCATTTTATTTACGCTAATGGCCCAACACATCCATTTTCAGTGGTCTATAGCTTATAAAAATAGTAATTACCCCTGATACGTAAAGCACAAGGGTGATCAGCTTAACAATGAACTATCAGAATATGAGGTATGTAAATGAAAAAATATATAAATAACAGTATACAAGATACGAGACAGTTTCAACCTGAAGGCCTTCTTCAAGAAAATACATGACAAACAGTAAAAATAATTGTCATGTGACATATTCCTTCCAGAACGTTGTCTTCCCAATGAACTCTCTGAACCTCTCTCTGTCTTGGGCGATGTGGCTTGCATTTTCTAGCGATGTATTCATATTATCTTTAATGTCGTCAGTCCATCGTCTTCTTGGTCTGCCCCTTCTCCTCTTCCCATGTACTCTTCCCTCCATTATTTGTCTTTCTAAACAGTTATGTCTCGTTATATGACCAAACAGGCGTAGTTTTCTTTTTGTTATTATGTTTAGTAACCAACACTCTGGAATATTCAGTGTGTTTATAATATCTGAGTTTCTGATTTTATCCTTCCATGATATTCTAAGTATCTTCCTGTAGCATTTCAGCTCGAAGGCGCTGATCAACAAATAATTGTACTATTATGCGAGCTGCCCAGCTTCTTTCACTGTCATGTTCAGAAGGTCTTTGATTTCATGTGCCCATCATAGTTATGGTCTACCTCTTGTTCTCTTTCCAGGAACTTTCCCCTCTATGATTAATCTTTCCAAACCATTGTACCTTTTTATATGTCCGAAATATGTAAGTTTGCATGTTTTGATATTTTTAGGAGCCAGTCTACTTCTATGTTGAGATCTTTGCAGACATCTGCGTACGTTCTTTTTTCTGTTCTTAGGACCTTTCTATAGCATTTCATTTCTAATGCAGATAATTTCTCGGACTACATGCTGCTAATCTGCAGGAGTTTGAGAATGAACACAGAAGAAGTATGTTGCTATTATGTTCCACTTAATATAGATTTATAGTGCTATGGGAAAAGGCCATAAACGTATTGAGTGTTTATTCCAGTTCGGTTGCTTTCAGTGGGCCAAACATAAATGATTCCGCAGGCCATAAATGGCCAGAGGTTCCCCACACAGTATAACGTCCTGTTAGTTGGCATGAATCTGGGGGATCAGAAGACTTCATATCTCAGTTTGACCAGACCAAGTCATTATGTCCTTCTGTATTCTCTGTATTGTCTGTCTGTTTCTTCATACACACTCTCAGAAATGTATTTATCTGTCCTGCTTTCACATCTCATCCTGCTGTAACGCCACATTTATAAACCCATCCATAATTTACAATCTTCATTTTATTTTTTGCAGCAAAAAAGGTTTCAATGTCAAGTCATTTGGGACAGGGAATATGGTGAAACTTCCAGGTCCAGCCCCTGATAAACCAAACATCTATGACTTCAGTATTACCTACGATGCCATGTACAGAGATCTTATGCAGAAAGATTATGAATTGTATCCTTATTCAAGAATATTGTAAGAATATTGTATTGCAGTATATTGCATTGTAGCGGTGAATAATCTTCTTCTTTAGCATTTATTCTCAAAATCCTGCTGTGCTTGTGTGTTGCTGGGGCACGAGAGGGGAGAAAAACATAGCAACACTGTTTGCCTTCCATGCATGTCATAAGAGGCGATTAAGGATGTTATGGGGTGGATTTGGCTGTCACATCCCATATAGGATCAACATAAGCCAAAGCGATGCTGAAGTCAGATGTGTCAGATGGACTTCTAGTTCAGGGTGCAATGGATAGGGTCACTGTCTTCTTTTCAGGCATGTTTTAGGAGGAGACTAGTGAATGTTAGGGGTAATAAGCTAACACCCTGTCATCTGATGAAAAAATCATCATCACAGCTTGTTTCAATCTCACAGTTTTGTCTTCTATCAAATAATCTCCATTGATGATGAAGAGATGCGGACATTGCACCACTGTCATTTTATGGCAGACTCCTAGATTACGGGGAATGCTAGATGTGCAGTCATTGCGTATGGGCCAAGAAAAATGATGATAGTTGGCTGAGAAGTGTGTGCTGTGTTCCTGACACGATGTGGTATTCCTGGGAAACTTGTACTGGAATGCCTCCCTTCTGGGACTAAACATGCATTCATAAACCTCCCTGGTGCAACCATGCCTTTGACACAATCTTACATGAGTCCAGGTTTTACCTAGGTTGCATTTGCACAACTGAAAAGAAACTTGTGTTTCTGCCTGAAAGGGTGTGGATTGTCAAGAGCTACCTGCTCTCAGCTAAAGAGATATCACCTATCGTGTTGTTCTTCTTTATCTTCTGTGTTCACTCTCTGATATTGTCTATTGTCTTTCCCCAGGTGAATGATTGTTGATCGCATTCACACTTGCTGTTAAGTGTAGGGGTGGGAGCTTAAGCTGTCGTTCTAAGGCCAGATGTGTCGCCGTGGTTATCTTGATGTTTTCTATCCACCGTTTTCTTGGTCTACCTTTGGCTTTACACCCGGATATTCTTGTATTATGTGCTCTTATTGGTGTTTGGTTTGGCTTCATTCTCATAAGGTGACTGAACCATTTTACTTGCTGTCTCTCAATATGTTCGATACATGATATTATACCAACTCTTTTCCTAATTTCTTCATTTCTTATTATATCTAGTTTGGTAACCATTGCAGCTTTTCTCAGACACTTCATTTCACATGTGACGATTTTTCTTTGCTGCGAAGTTGTTAAAGACCATATTTGACATTGGTAGCACAGTGTTGGTATAAAAATTGTAGATATTATTTGTTTTTTTATTTTCCATCTTTATCTTTGAATGAAGAAGTAATGGTGAAAGTTGGTAAGTCACTGTGTTTGCTTTCTGGCACCTTGTTTCTATTTCTCTGTCTAGTCTTCCATCTTCAGAAAAAATACTCTGATAGCCAACATGAAAGTTTGTATGCTTTTCTCTGTGGAGCGTGAAGTACGTTGTGCTGTCAGTTCCACAGCAGAGCTTTGTTATTTGTCCCTCGGAGGGTCCAGTACATCTGTTTTTTTGGGCATGATCCATTTTTGTATAATTGACAGTGATGGTAGTATTTTCTTAACACAAACTGAGATATACGCAAAATGGAATTCTTCACATGCTAGACAGGAATCGGAGGATAAAAGCAAACCCTGAGCGATTCCAGCTTTCAAAGGAGAGGTTTGATTTGATTATCACCTGTGAGGAGAGAGTTTATGACCAGGTGTTAGAAGGTAAGTTTCTTTTGTGGACAAATGTGGGATAGTAGGTTAGTTTTCTGAGTTGTCTTTCGCGCACTTTCGGAAAACCCATAGCTACATAGAAGGTAAGATCTATTTATGACCATGTGTTAGAAGGTAAGATCTATTTATGACCATGTGTTAGAAGATCAGATCTATTTAAGACTAGGTGTTAGAAGGTAAGAACTATCTATGACCATGTGTTAGGTATTAGGTATGTTGATTATCATCTTCGCACACCGGACAAGTCCATAGGTGCTCAGATCTCCGCTTCAGTAAATCTCTCAGGGTATACCAGCTGATGGTTCCTGTTCTATGTGTTCATAGGGAGTTTCTATTTATTTCCAGATATTACAAGTTGTGATCCTTATATTATCACGTCACTACTTATATTTACGACCTACTATTAGAAGGTCTAACCTGATTAGAACAGGTAAAAATGCAGATCAGACAGCTTCACAATCTTTCTCTGAACAAACTTTCCTGATGACATCAGTACCAAACTTTGGACTGACAATCCCACTGAAGATGGATATCTTGGATCATTGGCGCAAATAAAATGGTGACATGGTGCATTTATATTCTCTGGACTACACCCTACTGGAAATTTAGTAGGACCATTGTCCTGCTACATGAGAGATCCAGTGGGAGTTTGAGAATGAATGCTGAAGAAGAAATAGGAGGACTGACAATGAGAACAGGAATTGCTCAATATTAGATCACTTTAATCCACATGTGTTGTTGGGGCCCAAAAGGGAAGTAAAGAATAGCAATACTGACCTGTCATGCATATCATAGAAGGCGACTAAGGTGACTCGGAGGAGAAGTTGGTTGTCCTACCCCTTAAAGGAAGTGACCCACACAACATGCTGAATTTGGATGTGTTTGGCCAAAAAATATATTTAGTGCAGCCAAGCTGTAAAACCCTGACATTCCTTTCTCCAGACTATATCCTGCTATGTTTTCTGTTCTGAGAACGAACATTTACACAAATTTAAGATTACTCGAAGATCAATTTCGTCATAATGCAGAGTAGATAACAAAGGGACAAATTATCATCTCTAGACTGAGAACAGACTCAAACAACATAGGTACAGGAGGTTTGAGGTCTGGGCGACACTAATTTGTGCCCCTGTGGACAATCTGCAGAAAACACTGAACGTATTTTACAGAACCGCCCACTGTACCACACCCACAATCAGTAGCCATTTAAACCATATCAAACCCCAGAAACCTCTCCATTTGTAGACATTGTTCCAATCTCATGAAACAGTGGAACACCTCCTTATTGACTGCCCTTACATTTCAACTATCATGAAAAAACTTTAACAGACACCCTTAACATTCACTAACTTACTGTATGGATCACTAAGTCAACTTCAGAAGACCTGCACTTTTATAAGAATGACTTTGTTCTGACAAGAGTAGAACTACTCAGCAACATTTAAATATCGACAACAACAACCACACCACAAGAAGAAAATTATTGCCCTATGAAACAGCTCAGATAGGAAAGCTCTACGGCTCTGCCGTGGGGCTGATGACCACACTACAATTCAATGAAATATGTATCAGTGTTTGACTACAGCCCAGCCATGGGGCTAGTGACCACAGTACATTTCAATGAAGAATTGTATCAGTGTATGACCGTACAGCCCTGATATGGGGCTAGTGACCACACTACAATTCAGTAAGAGTTATTTATAAAAGTATGACTCCGACAATGGTTTGGTCGCCATGTGATTCATTAGTTTATAAAGTATATACGAAGAGAGGAGAAGCAGAAAGAAGAGCCAAGGGTAGACCTAGAGTACGCTGGATCGACAACATCAAAGAGACATTACATGAACACCAAATAACATCTGAAGCTGCCAGGAAAACGAGAACAAGAACATTGTATCTCCCTCGTCACCTGTAAAGGGTAAAAGAGGAAAGAAAGAAGAAGAAGACTCCGACAGGAGAATGAGGAAGAAGCAGGTGACTTGAAGATAAATCTCCAGACTAACCAAGATGATTCTTCTTCTTTAGCGTTCATTCTCAAACTCTCGTTGAATCTCTGAAAACAGAACAATTTTCCTACTAGATTTTCAGTCGGATGTAGTCCAGAGAATGGAAATGCATTGTCTCGCTGTTCTATTTGTGCCAATGGCCCGGTACAACGGTCTTCGGTGGTGTAGATGATTGTCTATTGTCTGTCTCCAGATGAACTATGGTTGATTATATTCACACTCCAGAGTGCTGGCTGTGCACTCATCCCTATGTAACGGTTGACCACTTTTTTGAATGTCCAGCGCTGGATGATTTCAAGAAAATGTTTCTCCCTCCAGGGCCAGACAACTGGAACACATTATATGGAACAAAACAACAGCTCACAAACACATGCATATATCACACAATGGCATTGGGTCAAAGGGCATGGACCACTGGATCAGCAACCAACCAACCATTATAGCCACACTTGCCGTTAAACATAGGGGTGGGAGTTTTAGCGGTCGTTCCAAGGCTAGATGTGTTGCTTTAGTTGCATTAAGTCCATGTTTGTTCAAGTCTTCTTCTTCGGCGTTCGTTCTCAAACTCCTGCAGATTAGCAGGTTGTAGTCCAGAGAACGGAATGCGTTGTGGCACGGTTTACAGCATTGCTGCGATATCTGTGCCTTTTGGCCTGACACATCCAACTTCAGCATGGCTTTGGGTCACTGACCCTAAATGGGATGGGATAGCCAGCTCCATCCCATAACCTCCTTAGTCGCCTCTTACAACATGCATGGAAGGTAAACATTTTTGCTATTCTTTGCTCCCCTTTCGGGCCTCGGCATCACATGGGTAGTTCAAGTCTACCTTGATGTTTTCTTGGTCTTCCTTTGGCCATATGTCCGGATATTCATTTGTTCTATGCTCTTATTGGTAGAAGATGATTATGAGATTGATATTTGAAAGTGCATAAATACGCAGAACTATTATTTTTCAGACTTTGAGAACAGAGATCGTAACGATGAACAGGCTGTGCATATCATCAATATCGACATTCAAGACAACCATGAGGAGGCAACAATCGGAGCTTTCATGATTTGTGAACTTGTTACCATGGTAATCATCTGTTTGTCAGTTCTATCTATCCGTTGTCTTTTCTCCGCTTTTGTTGCAAGGCATCTCAGGATTGTACAAACGACAATCAGTTTTTGGGCTATGGCAGGTTCGGTCATTTGATATGTAGTAATATTGTGACATCTCAAAATGTTGGTAAAATCGTGTATAAACCGAGAATTTTTGGTAAAAAATCAGAACTTGATTTAGGGGTCTCAGCCTATAAATGAGAGTAGAGCCAAATTAAAAAGAAAATTACATAAAATCACGGTAACAGAGGTAAAAAGCCTACCGGTAAAAAAAACCTGTGATTTGCATGTTTTTGTTGATATGTTCAAGCCATAATAAAATGCCTAGGCCTATAATATACCAGCATCTGATGTTATTTATTAACCGAAATACGGTAACGGTTGGGGGGGGGGTGCCAAATGAAATAGCCAACGCCAATTTACCAGTAACAACTCACGTTTATCATCTAGACCTAGTGTACTAGTGTAGTGTTTATGTGCTGCCATGGGACATACCTTTACTTTACTTTGAATGAGAACAGACTGTCACTACACACATGAAAATAGGTACCAGATGGCGAGAAAATGAGGAAGACCAATAGAGGCTCTTCACAGAAAAACCATCAAAGAGAGTATGGCCATGTGTCAATAACATGAGAACTACACATGGTAGCATCACACCGCTCGAAGCAGAGCTCATTGGTTTCTGCCTGTAGCACCATATTTGACACTGAAGCAACGAAGATAGATATAGATGGATGGATGGATTATATTGTTATATTGTATTATATTACATTGCATTATTATATTATATTATATTATATTATATTATATTATATTATATTATATTATATTATATTATATTATATTATATTATATTATATTATATTATATTATTAGCTTAGATTATATTAGATTAGATTAGTTTACATTTAGATTGATAGATAAGAAAATATATACGATTAATTAGATTAGATAGATAGATTTTTAATCAGTGTACTTATTCACAGTAAAACATCTATTGAACTCATTTTTGCATGATTTCTATTTATTGAGCATATTTTCCTTCTACAGTTGTACGCATCAGATGATCTTGACAACGAGGTAGACGAGATCCTCCAGGAATTTGAACACAAAGTCAGCAGATCCGTGCTACATACAGTCCAGTTTTATTGAGAACTGTTGTCTATCTTATGTCTGTTGAACCCTTGCTGCTTTCACTATCTAATCAACTCATTTGTGCTATTCCTTCTTCAATGTGCATTTGTTGTGTTGTCTACATCTTGTAAATGATGATGTAATACCTTTAGCTGTGAGCAGGTAGCTCTTGACAGTCCATAGCCTTCCTGACAAAACCTCGTTTTTCTCATTCGAGCAACCAAGGTGACACCCGTACAAGTTTATTGTCTTAAAGGCATGGCTATGTTCGAGGGATTTATGAATGCATGTTTAGTCTTGGAAGGGAGGCATTTCTGTGTTGCAGTGTCCAGGTTCAACCACGTCCTTTCAGGAGTGCAGCATATACACTAAACCAACTAGTTCAGCATTCTTCTGTCAGAGATAATGGTATGTCTAGAATTCCCTGTTGCCTAGAAGACTCACAAAAGAACGAAGGTGCATTGTACACTGGCCTACATTTCTTTGTCATCCATAAGGCCCGAAATAATAAACTTTTGACAGAAGACAAAAGTAATAATCAAAAGTAAAAAATTGAGACAAGATGTTTGACAGAAGTAAGAAATCGAGACAAAATGTTTGACAGAAGACAAAAGTAAGAATCAAAAGTAAGAAATCGAGACATTTGACAGAAAACAAACGTAAGATTTCAAGAAAAGATATTCAGTGACAATTATGCTTTTTTTTTTTTACAGATGACAGGTTGTTAGTCTATCTCAAAACTTTGCTTAGTCTGCCTAAGATATGCCTGGAAAGAAGACATGGGTCCTATTCTTTGCACCCTGATCTAAAAGTTGAGGTCATAGTTGCCACATGGGCAGATCTTGAAGTGATACTATTGTATAAAAAATGACACATCCAGAGGTGGAAATTCACTTCTATTCTTGATTGATTGTTTCAGGTCTGCTTGTAATGATTAATATTATATTTTTTATGGAGGTAAAGATAAGCTACTCATCCGACTCTGTGTGTCAGAGGTACAGAGCACATCTGTGAGAGTCAAGTTACCGGGTTCAAATCATGCAGCTGGCAGTTGTACATCCATACCATTCATAAAGAAATTGAAAACTAATTAATGTAAATACTGCCAAGAAAATCACTATTCAAAAAGTGCTGGGTTAATGACTACATCCAAATTAGGATATGTTCATATCATTCACTTTGATATTGCAAGTTGTGTTATTTTGTTTCTTTGAAATAACTATTAGTTCTGTTTTTCTTGATATTTAGGAAGAGGCCTTTCTCTTTACTGTCTGTGACTACTACATTAATTAATTCTTGAATGTCTTCCTCACTTTTTGCAATCAGAACAGTGTCATCCGCATATCCCAAATTATTTATTTTATTTGTCCTCCCACTGATATTCCTGGGATATCAACTATTGCACGCATTATGTTTTCACTGTATAAAGAGAACATGTCTGGTGAAAGTACACAACCCTGTCTAACACCTTGTTTTATTTGTTGAAAAGGGCCAAATTGATTCCCTACTTTTATTGCTGCTATTTGTTGCCAGTACATGTTCTTGATGATTCTTAAGTCCTTACTGTAGATGTTCAAATTCTCTAGCATGTGTATAACTTCACTATGTTTAACTTTATCAAATGCTTTTGTGTAGTCTATAAAACATAGGATATGTTACCAATTAAAATTTATTTGTTTAAAGGTACATTAAGTTTTAACCAGTGTTATAGCACAAGGTTTTATCAAAAGTGCTCAGCTGCCTAGTCATTGGTTGACCAGAAACTGCCTGATTAGCTCAGTAGTGATGATACTATTCCTTGACCTACCAGAGCATGAACACTGGTATCATGGTGGCTGGGGGAACCACTGGAGTAATTTATATTTCAAACCACTAATAACGAGAACGCAAAACCCAGGTCTGCTGGTTGGTGGTCGAGTGACTTCTACTGTAGCACCCATTTTTGCAAATAAGATTTGTTATTAGACTTATCAACTACAAAACAACTACAAACTTTCATCAATAGATGTCTGCTTGGAATCAAGCATGTACAATTTTATGATAAGATCGCCAATGAGGAACTCGTGGACAGAATTCAATAAGTTTGTATATTGGTAGCGCATGTTATTCAGACATAGCCATCAACCCATCATTTTTTAGCTGTGATTTTCTAGGCAATATAAATACATACAGTAGTTTGCCATTGCTTTCTGAATGGTCCGGATGCGTAATTGCCTGTGGTAGGGATCGAACTTGGTACCTTTGTCATCACAGACTCGCTCTGTGCCACAGAGCCAGACATGAAATAGGTACCAGCCCTGAAAAAATGTATGTGTGCGTGGATCAGACTTTGGTTTCCTAAATCATGCTAGAGTCAGTATTTAATTATTAGTTTTAGGACAATAATTCTATATTTTGTGCACAGAGTGTTAAATTTTTCCATGCTCTGCGCCTTCTGAGGATGTGCACCCACACAGAGGGGAGATTGTTTAACAGTGGAGAGAGAACTAAAAAATGGTGGTGGAGGTAACAGGACATGTCAACCCTTAGTGTGTCAGGTCAAAACAAGGTATTCACACAGTTTTTCAATAGAAGGCAAATGGTTCTATGAAACCACGCACAAATGTGCGCAAACAAACATTCTTGATTAGAAACTGGCCACACAGCTTGAGGGACATTCCCATAAGTGTTCCGCCCTCTGTTCCAGCAGCCATTCCACTCGATGGTGTTTCGAATCTAATGCAGCCGAAACAGACGTCAACATCAAGGCACAACTCTAGCCCTTGCAACAGGTTTCTTTGTTGTTCTGCCCACCCACGCCGTGCCCGTAACTAGTTCAAGCACAACGTCGACCTGTTGGAACAACATGGTAACTGTTATCGAAGGTTACGACTACGAGATTGTATAGATGACGTGCCATGAAGCTTCTATAAGAAGTTTCTATAACAAACATGCATGCATGGAATACGTTTTGGAGGCTGTCATAGGCTAGCAAAACTCACCTGAATGAAAAGCATGCAGAAAACATATGTGCTAGGCCTATATGGTGCAAATTAAACTATAGCACAAAGTACCTCATGTTCCACAAAAGAAACATGAAAATTCGTGCTCATTATTTGAGAGTGAATGCAAACAAACAAACAAATTGTCTGATGAAGTGACATGTCTGCACATTGTGAAAGACAATGGTCCTGTGATGTGTCAGTGTGTTATTTACGGGTTAATGAGATCAGCAGAAAGCATTGTAAGACTGACATTGTTCTAGAATTTGTAGGGAACAAAGTCCAATAATACTTGGAGAAAAGAATTATATACATCTACTTCTGTGTTAGTTCTTGCATTCCTGTTGCTTAGCAGGATATAGTCAAGAGGATGGATTGTGCTGTGTTATGTTTGCAGTTTAGATGTGATAGCAGGATATAGTCAAGAGGATGGATTGTGCTGTGTCATGTTTGCAGTTTGGATGTGATAGCAGGATATAGTCAAGAGGATGGATTGTGCTGTGTTATATTTGCAGCTTGGATGTGATAGCATGATATAGTCAACAGGATAGATTGTGCTGTGTTATGTTTGCAGTTTGGATGTGATAGCAGGATATAGTCAGCAAGATGGATTGTGCTGTGTCATGTTTGCAGCTTGGATGTGATAGCAGGATATAGTCAACAGGATGGATTGTGCTGTGTCATGTTTGCAGCTTGGATGTAATATCTGTGCCTATCTGCCTGATATATCTGACTTAGCGTGGCAGGATACATATACAAAGAAGAATAAGTAGGGCATGGAAAGAATTGGAAAAAATAGCTAACGATAGGACAAGATAGAAGACGTTAATCATATAATCTGTGTTTGTATGGATCATATAATCTGTGTTTGTATGGATCATGTAATCTGTGTTTGTTTGGATCATGTAATCTGTGTTTGTATGGATCATGTAATCTGTGTTTGTATGGATCATGTAATTTGTGTTTGTTTGGATCATGTAATCTGTGTTTGTATGGATCATGTAATGTGTTTGTATGGATCATGTAATCTGTGTTTGTATGGATCATGTAATCTGTGTTTGTATGGATCATGTAATCTGTGTTTGTATGGATCATGTAATCTGTGTTTGTATGGATCATGTAATCTGTGTTTGTATGGATCATGTAATCTGTGTTTGTATGGATCATGTAATCTGTGTTTGTATGGATCATGTAATCTGTGTTTGTATGGATCATGTAATCTGTGTTTGTATGGATCATGTGCTGCAGGGTTTATGTTTATCATGTGATTTTTATTGATCATGTAATTGTGAATGATCAGACAGTCAAGGTTTCAAGTGCATGTGCGGAGAAGAACACAGCTTGAACACTTAATAACCACTGGAAAGATCAAGGGGAGAAGAGATAGGGGACGACAAAGAGATAAGTTAAAAGATGGACTTGTATTATGGCACGGTAGAAGCTCACAACCGAGCTTATTGACAACACAAGAGACAGAAAGTCATGGAGAAACATGATCACCTACGCCATTCAGCATGGCACTTGATTGATTGATGTAATTTCTGTTTCAATGGATCATGTGATGCGTGATTTGTGTTCATATGCATCATGTGATGTATGATTTATGTTTGTCATGTGATGTGTGTTTGTATGGATCATGTACTGCAGGGTTTATTTTATCATGTGATTTGTGTTTATATTGATCATGTGATGCTTGATTTATGTTATATGCATGATGTGATTAGTGCATTGTGTTTATGTTGACCATGTGATTTGTGTTTACATTTGTAATGGGATTTGTGTTTATTTTGATCATATGACACATACTAAAATATGTCAGGCCAAAAAGTGCAGATATCACAGCTACGATGTAAACCAAGACATAATGTATTTCATTCTCCAGACTGCACCCTGCTTCTCTGCAGCAGGAGTTTGAGAATGAATGTACAAGATACATGACTTATGTTTCTATTGATCCTAAGCTGTAAACTCTATTATTGGGACAAGTATTTTTTTACTATTGATCTGTATAATGTAGTTGAAATAGTTCTGAAGATAACGTCAAGTGGTTGTGACCATGTACTTAAGACCTAACAAAGATAGAGAATATTGACAGATTTCTTGCGCAGATTGTATCTATAATAAATAGATAAACAAAAATAATGTTTACGCCATTTTATTTGTGTTCAAGAGGTCATGAGTTTGAGCCCCAGGGCATGACTGTTTACAAGTTAATTTTTCTCTCTCAGAGATTCCTATGGACTAATGTTTGAAGCTATGAAGTTAAAGTGCCGTGGGCGGTACTTTTGGCATGCAGCATGTCCCTTCATTGGGAAATGAAATAATCTCTTTAGCTGTGAGCAGGTAGTTCTTGACAGCCCATAGCCTTTCTAACAAAACCACAGGTTCTGAGTTGTGTAACTGATACACCTTACTTTGAAATAAGGGGAAGGGATTACTGCCTGCATATCTTCATAATCAGGATGATTATTGGAGAGAAAACAAAATTGAGCCAAGATGTGACGATGATAATTTTTACACAGGTGACAGGTTGTCAGTCTATCCCCCCCCCCCCAACTTTTCCTATTCGCTTCCTACGACATGCCTGGAAAGAAAACAGTGGTCCTATTCTCTGCACTAGATGACCAGCCCTAGTTGCCACATGGATGGGAGAATATGGGTAATATGAGTATAAGAATTATTTTGAGTATTTTAAATAAAAAAGAATAGATGGGAAGTCATTGTTCAAAATAAACAATTTAATAGTAAAAAAAATATTGCTAAAGAGTGGTTCTTGTCAGGAAATGCCTGAGTAGTTGACACAAAATGGTGACACACATCTGGATTTGTATATAATATTACTTTCATTATCTATACAGTTGAGACAAGTTTCTTTTTTTGTGTGTTGATTTTTGTTCTCAAGTTCCTGCCAGTGAGCAGGTTGTAATCCGGAGAACAGAATGCACCGTGCAGTGACTGCCAGTTTGTGCATATTGTACATCATTTTTGTTTTATTGAAGTGTGAGATTTATTGCATGAAAAATTATCTGTAAAATTTGAGTTTAGTATTTGTAGTTTACCTGGCATATTGTGGTCAAATGGGTCAATATGTTTGGAGCAATAATTACAATTATATAATCACAGCAGAAAACAAATGAGTTTCAGTTTTTAATGTAACATTAGGTGTATCTGTAATATTTGTATATACAGTGAAATCCCTTAATAGCACATCCTTTTATAACACATTTTTGCTTACATAACTTTCTAAAATCCCCAATTTTATGTATTATATATTGTGTGTGCTATATACAGTGAATTTATGTTATTATACATATATATATATATATATATTTAGTCAGTCTGGACCAAGTTGTTATAATGGGATTTGACTGTATATCCATCTTTTTGCGTTGCATATGTTGGGCATATTTGTGTTCTTGTTGAATCAAAAGCCACTATATGTTGCCAGGCCCATAAGGGGATCAGAGAGTTAAACACAAGCAGATATCAAAAGTACAAAGGCTACAGACAAATTATACAAATTTCCTATAGGGAACATAAGACCAATGTGTTCGTAAGAAATAATGTAGAGATGTGTGCAGGTGTTCAGAAGCCATTGCTTTCAATAGTGAAACGACGAAAACTAGCATGGTTCGGACATGTATGCAGGCACGATTCCTTGTCAAAAACAATATTGCAGCGAACTGTCGAGGGTGGAAGAAGCAGAGGAGGACAAATAAAGGCATGGACAGACAACATCAAGGAATGGATAGGGCAAGATATTTCCATGCTCATCCGCATTGCTGAGGATAGAATTCGCTGGATCCATGGAGGACTCTGTGTGCTGAAGCATCCAATGTGGTACCCCTCAACATGAGACAGACCAACATGAAAGAAATCAACATGAGACAGACCATCATGAGACAGATCAACATGAGACAGACCATCATGAAAGAGATCAACATGAGACAGACCATCATGAGACAGACCATCATGAAAGAGACCATCATGAGACAGACCATCATGAGACAGACCAACATGAGACAGTTCAACATGAGACAGTTAAACATGAGACAGTTCAACATGAGAGAGATCAACATGAGAGAGATCAACATGAGAGAGATCAACATGAGACAGTTCAACATGAGAGAGATCAACATGAGACAGTTCAACATGAGAGAGATCAACATGAGACAGTTCAACATGAGAGAGATCAACATGAGACAGTTCAACATGAGACAGTTCAACATGAGAGAGATCAACATGAGAGAGATCAACATGAGACAGTTCAACATGAGACAGTTCAACATGAGAGAGACCAACATGAGAGAGATCAACATGAGAGAGATCAACATGAGAGAGATCAACATGAGACAGTTCAACATGAGACAGTTCAACATGAGAGAGATCAACATGAGACAGTTCAACATGAGACAGTTCAACATGAGAGTGATCAACATGAGACAGATCATCATGAGAGAGATCAACATGAGAGAGTTCAACATGAGAGAGATCAACATGAGACAGACCATCATGAGACAGTTCAACATGAGAGAGATCAACATGAGAGAGTTCAACATGAGAGAGTTCAACATGAGACAGTTCAACATGAGACAGACCATCATGAGAGAGATCAACATGAGAGAGATCAACATGAGACAGTTCAACATGAGACAGTTCAACATGAGAGAGATCAACATGAGACAGTTCAACATGAGACAGATCAACATGAGACAGATCATCATGAGACAGTTCAACATGAGACAGTTCAACATGAGACAGACCATCATGAGAGAGTTCAACATGAGACAGACCATCATGAGAGAGTTCAACATGAGACAGACCATCATGAGACAGTTCAACATGAGACAGACCATCATGAGACAGTTCAACATGAGACAGACCATCATGAGACAGTTCAACATGAGACAGTTCAACATGAGACAGACCATCATGAGACAGACCATCATGAGACAGTTCAACATGAGACAGACCATCATGAGACAGTTCAACATGAGACAGTTCAACATGAGAGAGATCAACATGAGAGAGATCAACATGAGAGAGATCAACATGAGACAGACCATCATGAGAGAGATCAACATGAGAGAGACCAACATGAGAGAGACCAACATGAGAGAGATCAACATGAGAGAGACCAATATGAGAGAGATCAACATGAGACAGATCAACATGAGACAGTTCAACATGAGACAGATCAACATGAGACAGTTCAACATGAGACAGACCATCATGAGAGAGATCAACATGAGAGAGATCAACATGAGAGAGATCAACATGAGAGAGACCAACATGAGAGAGATCAACATGAGAGAGATCAACATGAGAGAGATCAACATGAGAGAGATCAACATGAGACAGTTCAACATGAGAGAGATCAACATGAGAGAGTTCAACATGAGACAGACCGACATGAAACAGTTCAACATGAGAGAGACCAACATGAGAGAGATCAACATGAGAGAGACCAACATGGTATGTATGAGTGAACACCTGGTTACTACTTCGTTTCACCTGATACAGTGGAAGCCTTTAAAGTGCAACCTTTTATATAATGAAAATTCATATTTGACAATACTTGTCAAAATCCCCAACTATATTTATTTTGTGCTGTATATAGCGAGTTTCTGTTATTCTTTCTTCTTCTGCATTCGTTCTCAAACTCCTGCAGATCAGCAGGATGTAGTCCGGAGAACGGACTGCGTTGTGTCATGGTTGTGATATCTGCGCCTTTCAGCCTGACACATCCGACTTCAGCATGGCTTTGGGTCACTGACCCTATATGGGATGGGACAGCCAACTCCATCCCATAACCTCCTTAGTCGCCTTGTATGACATGCATGGAAGGTAAACAGTGTTGCTATTCTTTGCTCCCCTTTCGGGCCCCGACAAAACACAGGCATTTCTGTTATTATGTACATATTTTGTCAGTTTGGACCAAGTTGTTATACAGGGATTCCAATGTACAAAGTTTGTAAGATGTTGATGGAGATCATAAGTTTCATGTTGTCTCATCAGTGATACAATAGGTTGTCATTCTTTTTGTATGGTCCGGATGCCTAGCTGCCCATGGCTGTGTTCTAACTATGTATATTGACTGCTGTCACAAATGTTCTAACGTCTTAAGTTCTAATTAATAACAAAATAATAGTAAGCCTGCATCTAAAATATATTTTTTTTATTGAGTTTCAAAAATCCAATGATGACTTTATAAGATATACTGAACAAGCTTGTTAAAGTGTGCAGGCAATAAGAAAACAGAAGGGCTAAATTAATGTACATTGTCGAAAACAAATACTAAACATATGATTTGGCCCATAATCTCAAATATTATTACTGACACTAAAATAATTACTTTCAGTTACTATACGGATTCCTTAGTGCAGAGATAATTTAATAGATGTGCTATTCGCCAATGTGTTGCTGTGGCCCGAGAGGGAAGAAAAGAATAGCAACACTATCTTCCATGCATATCATAACAGGCGACTAAGGAGGTGAAGTTGGCCATCCCATCCCATATAGGATCAAAGGGACCCAGATGCCATACTGAAGTCAGGCCGAAAGGTGCAGATATCACAGCAAATCTGTAAAACATGACAGTACATCCTGTTCTCTGGACTGCATTTGCATTCTGCTAATCTGAGAATGAAGAAAACGGTAACAAAATCCACTTAGCTGTAAGCCACCAGAACTGTTAGCAGCTTAGGACATATCTTTTTTCCCCCTATACAGTTTACTGTTGCATGGCAATTCTCTTCCTCATATACTGTATGCTAGAGCATGGCAATTCTCTTCCTCATATACTGTATGCTAGAGCACACTGCAATTCTCTTCCTCATATACTGTATACTACTAGAGCAACCTTTAGCTTAGCTAATCTGCCATGTGATGATGGCATCTACAGCTGATCCCTGCCTCCAGTGTATCACATTCATTGACTGGATATGCTGGTGTTTTATGATTTAAAAAAAAGTATACAGATTTGCATAAAATGCATATATATAATTGGTGAATTGAGGATGGACACAGAAAACATACTCAAATTTCTTCATAAATTCATAAGCCCAAGTGGTAACCATGTCTTGGACTTCTAATTCAGGGTGAAACAACAAGGCCACTGCCTTCTTTTCATGCATGTCATGGAGAGGTGACTAAGAAAAGTTGGGAGATAGAGTGACAACCTGTGAAATTGTTGACATTGTCACATCTTGTCTCAATTTCTCAGTTTCTTCTTCTATAAAAATAATTCCCAAGGATAACGAAGAGACGCAGGACAATGGACCTTTCTTCTTTTGTGGCAGACTTGATGGGGGATGCTAGATGTACTATCACCTGTGGATCTGTCAACAAATCTGACACAGGAATGATGAGAGTTGGCACACAAGTGTGTGCTGGCAGGACATGGTAATCCTGGGATGCTGACACACTGGAATGTCCAGGACTAAACATGAATCCATAAACCATGACTAAGATAATGTTAAATGAGTTTGGGTGTCACCTCAGTTACACAAATGAAAACAACCCGCTACCTCAGTTACACAACTGAAAAGAACCTGCTACCTCAGTTACAGAACTGAAAAGAACCTGCTACACAGTTACACTACTGAAAAGAACCTGCTACCTCAGTAACACAACTGAAAAGAACCTGCTACCTCAGTTACACAACTGAAAAGAACCTGCTACCTCAGTTACAGAACTGAAAAGAACCTGCTACCTCAGTTACAGAACTGAAAAGAACCTGCTACCTCAGTTACAGAACTGAAAAGAACCTGCTACCTCAGTTACAGAACTGAAAAGAACCTGCTACACAGTTGCACTACTGAAAAGAACCCCCCCCCCGCTCTATTGTTTGAAAGACTAGCCCACCACGGGGCTACCTACTCACAGCTAAAGGAATTATTTCCTCATCTTCATCACCTGTTGAACACTGATATTGTGTTAAAGATAATGTGACAATATGTCCCTCCTGTCACAGACATCCTTGAAACCATGCCAACTCTTTCATTTCCTTCAACTCAAGCAAGACTACAATAAAATATCCCTGCACGCAATAAACATACACATAAATCGTTATCACATTGTAACGAACTTCAGAATTTCCATTGGGCAAGATCTGAGGAATAAAATGAACCAAGTGAGTTTGTAACTAGGACGGACACAATAATGTCCTGCTATAAGAAGTCATGAATTTTTAACAGTTCACAATTGATAACAAAAAATATAAAATAATAAGAAAAAAACCCCAGAAAAACTGTTATACTGTACATAATTACATTAAATATACAAGAAATAACAACATGGTAATATCAATATGATTCTTATAGTATAAATAACCAAAATAACGATGTCCGACAAAATGGAAAGTGCCATCGATTCTTATAGTAATAGAATATATATTTTTTGTCATGTTTATTTTTCTGTAGTCGTGGTAAATTTATAAAGTCCATGATCTTTTCCCAGTTGGAGGATCGCTATGATGAAACCTGTTGAAGGCTCAACCTTAGACTGCTCGGAGGGAATATACCCTTTTATTTCTAGACTGCTAGGAGGGAATATACCCTTTTATTTCTAGACTGCTAGGAGGGAATATACCCTTTTATTTCTAGACTGCTGGGAGGGAATATACCCTTTTATTTCTAGACTGCTGGGAGGGAATATACCCTTTTATTTCTAGACTGCTAGGAGGGAATATACCCTTTTATTTCTAGACTGCTGGGAGGGAATATACCCTTTTATTTCTAGACTGCTGGGAGGGAATATACCCTTTTATTTTGACATTATACAAAAGTTTCAGTAGAAAGTTGTTCAGCTCATGGTAATTTTTACACTGACAGCCACATGGAGTCAAAAAGATATCTGGGATTTGCAAAATATCTATTAAAAAACTCCCCGTTATAAAGATAAAAAGTTACGGTAAAAGTAAAACTCAAGTACCTGTAAGTATGGACATATTCAAGGAAGTGATAATAATGAAAATGTAAATAAATGTTACAAATACCTACCAATACTAATAAAACTATGATAAATAAAATAAATAAGGAAGAAAATAGTTAACGTAATGATCAAAGATCTTTATCAGAATGAACATATAATAATCAGAAAAACAACGACAAAATTTCTTTTAGTTTGAAAACATCTTTAAAAACATTATAATGTATTGCATAAATGTTTCAATATCAGTCAGGTCTTCACCAGGCCTTTACACTGACTGTTTTATTTATGTTTTTGTAAAGATGTTTTTAAATTAATTTTCTTTCTATTTTTGTTTTTCATATATGTTTATGAATGATAGTTAATTCAAATCCTTCCTGTACATGTCGTGGCATCTGCTATGGCAAAGCATCCTTTATTTCCACAGCCCATATAAAGCCTCCCAGCACTCCTTCACAGGAAAACATGCAGTAACGAGTCTATGTTTATTTAGACAAAGAACTGATCGTTTTCATCTTTATGTATTTTACTATCAATTTTTGCATCCGTATTTATTTTAATATCAATGTTTTTATCATGTTTGTATTTCTAGCTTAATCACTATTATCCCTTTGGTATTTGTGTTGCCACGGCCCATAATCTGATCGTTGGATCTTCTCTGGCTCTCTGCTAATTATATATTCAATGAAGCCTGAGTTTTTTCTCTACAAATACAGACAATCTGTACCAGTTGATAAGTATGGACTGTACATAAACTGAAATCATGTTTTTTTAGAGAATATTATGAGAAATCACTTGAGATAACAATGTGCACCATGGAAATTTACTTTAGGTGGTTCCAGATATGTTAAGAGTTACAAAATTAAATATATGGTGTCTATAAAGTTGCAGTGCACTGAATTTTAAATGAAATATATGTGCTCAATATGACATTATTAAAAGTTGTGTCCTGTGGTCCTGGAGAAAGAAAGAGTCTTTGTGTGACTCTGCAGATTGTTGTTAGCTGGGAAGTTAATGTTTATTCAAAGACCAAGAAATAACTTTGTTATGCTATGTGCCACTTTGCCCAATACAAAATTGACACAAGCAGTAGTGATTTTTTCATAATTGTTATAGTGTCAATGAAGTCACACAAATATACACAATACCCACAATTCATGTGACGTAGTGTCACCAGCAACATAAATGAATGCACAGGGACTTCATAGACACCCTGGTCTATTGTCTTTCCCCAGGTGAATGATGGTTAATAGTATCCATACTTGCCATTAAGAGCCTCAATTGTCGTTCCAAGGCCAGATGTGTCACCTTGGTTGCGTTGAGTCCATGTTTGTTAAAGATTATCTTGATTGTCTTCTATCTACAGTTTTCTTGGTCTACCTGTTGCTCTATAACCAGATATGCTTTTATTGATATTTGGTTTGGGTTCATTCTCATAAGGTGACCAAACCATTTTACTTGTTGTCTTTCAATATGTTCAATACATGATATTATACCTACTATTTTCCTATTTTCTTCACCTCTTACTTTATCTAGTTTTGTAGCCATTGCAGCTTTTCTCAGACACTTCATTTCACATGTAACGATTTGCCTTTTCTGCGAGACTGTTAAACTGAGATAGAAGCTATGGGGCTATCATCTGGACATGGAAACAGACTGGACTTTGTCCCTGTGGCAAAACTAATTCTTTCTCATGATCAATATCAATAAATGCAGCAAAAGTTTTTATATTATGTAATGCCAATAACAAATAATCACTGCTAATTATAGACATTATTAACAAGATGTACCGATAACACTGGAAAGACACTGACATTGATCAAGATTGTTACAACATATCCAATCAACAAATACATACAATTGAGAGCATAAAATGATACGTCAAAGATAATATAATATTAAACTACCATCTGATCAAGCAAATAGATAGAATTTGAGAAATAAATTATGGAATAACAATCTGTCACAGAAAGTAAACATGCAATGAAGCGGTAAACCATGACACAACACATTCCATTCTCCGGACTATATCTTGTTAATTTACAGGAGTTCGAGAAGGAATGCAGAAGTAGGAGAATCAAAACAAAAGTTGCAAAACACATAAGTTGACAACAGCAAGAGGTTAGGTGAAAAACAAAAGTTGCAAAACACATAAGTTGACAACAGCAAGAGGTTAGGTGAAAAACAAATGTCAGAGATAATGTGGAAAAACTTGAATATTAAAATATTAAAAACTCAGAACAATAGAACATCTTAAGATATAACTTAAAACAAACACAAATTTCAAGATAAACTAAGAACAAAATAAACATTTCAAAACAGAATTAAATACAAAAGAACATTTAAAGACAGAACTAAGAACAAAAGAATATTTCAAGACAACTAAAAACAAGAACATTTCAAGATAACACAAAAGACCATTTCAAGACAGAACTAAAAACAAAAGAACATGGTTAAACAAGTAGAAGATGGATGGCAGACACTGTCTCAAAAACAACAGAATCTGGTTAAGCAAGGAGAAAATAGACAGCAGACACTGTTCCACAAACAACATAATCTGTTTAAGCAAGTAAAAGATGGACGGCAGACACTGTCTCAAAAAATAAAATGAATCTATTAAGCAAATAGGAGATGAACGGCAGACGCTGTCCCAGAAATTCTATTAAGAATATGATGTGTTATTCAGATATGACCATCTTGCTATAAATTTGTGATACAACATAACAAGCATTCTTTAAGAGAGAAAAATAAATTGTTTGCCAATAATTGAAGCATAATCCCGCAAACAACATTTCTATTCAATTATTGCTAAATTAATAGGTAGGCCTACTTTGCTGTTTGTTGTTCATCCATCACATGATGATGATGATACTCATTTGTTACTTCCGCTTGTGAAATTCGGTATATCCTTGACTATGAGGTCTCGTAGGTGGTTAATAATCTCTATATTCTGTATATCCTTGACTATGAGCTCTCGTAGGTGGTTAATAATCTCTATATTCTGTATATCCTTGACTATGAGCTCCCGTAGGTGGTTAATAATCTCTATACTCTAGCCACAAATGTCTGTTTGGTCTACCTGTGACTTTCTAGCTACTCTCCAATGTTGAGTTGATGTATTTCACCTCTTTTCACAAGATGATGCACTGTTTTTGATTATTATGCAATGTAGCTCTATTTTGTCCAAGTTCTTCTCATGTATCTTTGTATAGTTCAAAGGATTTCAGTGAGTCCTTGTAGCGTACTTTTGACCACCTTGAGAAGATATACCCTTTTGCGACTGAACGGTACTCAAAAGAGAAGTATCTTTGGCAGGCAATAATCTGGCACATGTACCACATTACTCGCCCAACAAATCTGTGTCTGCATCAGAATCATGTCAATACTACGCTCGTGTGTTGCCGGGGCCCGAAAGGGGAGCAAAGAATAGCAACACTGTTTACCTTCCACGCATGTCGTAAAAGGCGACTAAGGTGGTTATGGGATGGAGTTGGCTGACCATGCCATATAGTGACCCAAAGCCATGCTGAAGTCTGATGTGTCAGGCCGAAAGGCACAGATATCGCAGCAATGCCGTAAACCATAACACAACGCATTCCATTCTCCGGACTACATCCTGCTAATCTGCAGGAGTTTGAGAACGAACGCAGAAGAAGAAGAATGTCAATACAAGGGATACCTTTTTTCACTCTGATTTGTTTACTCAGAGCTACTACGTCAATATTGTACTTTATTAACTCTCTCAATCAGGGCCATGTGTCTAACAGGCCTACTACTAATACATCCAACATCCATATGTTGTAAGGGCCAGAAAGGAGAGCAAAGAATAGCAATACTGTTTACACCTTCCATACATGTCGTAAGAGGTGACTAATGAAGTTTTAGGGTGGAGTTAGGCCGTTCCATCACATACAGTCAAACTGACCCAGAAACTATGCTGAAGTCAGATGTGTCAGGACAAAAGGTGTAAATATCACAGCTAAGATGTAAATCATGACACAATACATTCCGTTTCCTAGACCACATCCTGCTGATCTGCAGGAGTTTGAGAATGAACACAGAAGAAGAAATGTTGAATTTTTAAGTAGACATACTGCTAATACATCCAATCGTATTCAGAACAATGTTGATGATAAGTTTGAGTCATGAGCACATTCAACTGAGTTGGATGTGAGTTGCAGGGCTCATTAAGATCATACATAAAAATGGAAACAGAGGAAGATGCAGAGGAAGATCAAGAAGAAGGTGAATTGAAGGAGTCACAAACATTCTGAGATGTCACAATATTAATGTATATTAAGCAACAAAATGTGCCATAGCCTAAAACTGATCGTTATTCAACTCTGCAAACCTCACAGCAAAGCAGAGAAAAGACGATAGACAGACTAGATAGATAGATAGATAGATAGATAGATAGACAGACAGACAGATAGATAGATAGACAGATAGATAGATAGATAGATAGAATAAATCCAATCATATTGGTGGTACAATATGGACAATCAACATGTGAACCACGAGCAGATTTAACTGAGTTGGGTTTTAAAAGCAAGACCCACTGTACAATCTACCACCAAGCCAACATTTTGGTGTTTAAAAAATTTTTAAGCAACTTTAATACATTAAATCATATCTGTGGCAAAGTCTGGACGATCGCCTTTTGAGTAATAACAAAATTTGACTGAGTTATGTTTATAAGATGGGCCACTAACAACTCCGACAAAGAAATATGCTCTAAGATACAAATAATTTTCATTGTAAATTTAGTTCCTATAAACATAAAAACACATGCTAACATCACCAAGAGAACAAAAATCTAGATTCGAACATGGATGGTATATAAGTACATACAATATATACATTTAAAGGCATTAATGAACAATAAAAGAATCAACAAATACATATATTTGTCAAGAATTGTACAAAAATAGCGCACATATAAAAATAAATGTGTTTAGTGTGTAATAAAAATAGACATAAGTGTACTTGTGAGTAAAGTGTGCTCAAAACAGAAATAAGCCCCAACTGGGTTTACATAGATGATGTAGTGGAGGTTTCCTATTCTTCTAGATCAGGAGTTCTCAACCTTTTCAGATAATGAGAACCGCCCATATGTAATTGTTAGTGCTAGCGAGGACTTTTAACTTGCATGGTGAGAGCATCAGGTTAAGAATTGCTGGTCTAGATGAGGTCACTACGTGATAAATGTGTAATGTTCTTTAATATGAAATACATTTAATGTACTTCGACGATTCAATAACAGGAGCACACACACAAAAGGGGCTATGGTTATAGTTTGGTCAAGCAAATGAAACCGCGCATGCGGTTGTGTCTGTGAGTTTCACCAATGGCTCACTAGACAAACCAATCATGCAACAGAAAACCTTAGTAGATGATATGCCTTTATATTGAGGTCATCTTCTTATAGAAGCTTCATGGCACGTCATCTATACAATCCCGTAGTCGTAACCTTAGATAACAGTTACCATGTTGTTCTGACAGGCCGACGTTGTGCTTGAACTAGTTACGGGCATGGCGTGAGTGGGTGGAACAACAAAGAAACCTGCCGCAAGGGCCAGAGTTGTGCCCTGATGTCGACATCTGTTTCGGCGGCATTGGACTCGAAACACCATCGAGTCGAATGGCTGCTGGAACAGAGGGTGGAGCACTTATGGGAATGCCCCATGTGCTGTGAGGCCAGTTTTCTAATCAAGAATCTAATCAAGAATCAATCAATAGAAAACAGACCAGCTAGCAAAAACTTAAAGCCACTGGCGATGACAATAGATACAAGATTCAGTATCTATTCCCTGCCAAAGATGGATATGTCAGGCCATTGGTGCAAATAAAATGGCCACACAATACATTTCCATTCTCTGGACTACATCCTGCTAGAAATCTAGTAGGACCATGATCCTGCTACAAAAGAATTCAGCAGGAGTTTGAGAATGAACGCTGAAGAAGAAGAAGTCTCTATTCTATCTATCTATTCGCTAAACCCTTTGTTGCCTTTCAGCGTCAGGGGTAGAAGAGTTTTCTGGAGATGGCCCTCTTGTGTGCTAAGTATATTGTGGAGTTTGTCGCCTCTTTTATTCCGGTGGTCCATCGTTTTCGTGGTCGGCCTCTAGGTCTGCCTTCGCTATATCTGTGTAGCATAACTTGTTGTGGTATGCTATCTGATGGCAGTCTACTGATGTGTGCAAACCATTTTATCTGTTGTCCCTTAATATATTTTAAGATTGGAGTGGTACCGCTTCTTTGCCTAATGTCTTTATTCCTTACTCTGTCTCTTGACGATATTCCTAGGATTCTGCACATGAATGCCATTTCAGCTGTCACAAGTTTATGTTGTCCACATTCAGTATCATTTCCAGAAATGAAGACCATCATCAGAAGCTCCATTAACAAGGGATGTAACTAGATTCACACATGCAGCCAAAAGTATGAAGCTATCTACAAGCTTGGAAGAAAGAAACAGACAATGAATTTTTCAATTGAGAACTGACCAAACATACTCCAATAACCAGCCAAAGACGGATGTGTTGGGCCATTGGCGGAAATAAAACGGCAACACAACGCATTTCCATTCTCTGGACTACATTCAACTGGAAATCTTGTAGGACCATTGTCATGCTACAAGAGAAATCCAGCGGGAGTTTGAGAATGAACGCTGAAGAAGAAGAATACCCCAATAACATATGCTGAGGACGTTAGGAGTTTGTGACACAGGTATGTGATCCTGTGGACAATTTCAGAAAACGAAGAAAATATTTTACAGAAATCCCACTTTATGACACCACGATAAACAAACTATGCCTATCTGTAACAGCTTTGATGGACAAGCTCCATGGCCCTGTTTCAAGACTGATGACCATGGTACAGTTCATTGATGAAATCCATATCAGAGTCTGACTTCAACTGGAATACGGGGAAGAAGTTAAGAGTTGGAGTTTTGGAAGAAGCTAGACATGGAACAACCCCATTTCAGAGCTAAACAAATACTACAATTCATTAACAAGCAAACATCCATGCTAATTGGAAGAGTATCCTATATAGGACATTGCTATTCAATTATTATAGAAAA
This sequence comes from Meghimatium bilineatum, assembly GCA_034231615.1. Lineage (NCBI taxonomy): Eukaryota > Metazoa > Mollusca > Gastropoda > Stylommatophora > Philomycidae > Meghimatium > Meghimatium bilineatum. The sequence goes on along the minus strand of CM067300.1, from coordinate 59,935,312 downwards.
TTTTTTAGAACTTCCTAATATATCCAATTACATCAAATTCCAAGACAACATCAACCTCCTGGGAAGGAAAGATCAGATTATCATCTTCTGACTCCACACACAACATGTACAGCTTAACAATCACTTAAACAGAATACAATCACAACACACTCCAGGGTGCCGACTGTGCACTCATCCCTACGAAACTGTGAATCACCACTTTTTTGAATGCCTAGCGTAGGGTGATGTCAGGAAATGCTTCTCCCACAGAGGCCACATAAATGGAACACCTTATATGGAACAAATAAACAGCTCACAAACACAAGCATATATCACACATTGGCATCGGGTCAAAGGGCATGATCCCATGGACCGCTGGATCAGCAAACAATTATCCAATTTACAGTCAATACAACGTGGAGCTTTCAAACTGCAAGTACCTTTAACCGAGTTGTTTTTGTGAGTCAGTCCCTCTAAATATTATACCACAGAGCTACCTACCATCAATAAAAGTGACCCGACATTTTCTATGGAAGTCCAGTTGGAACAAATTTTTTGTTTTCAGCACACTTTGATAACAAGTACTGAGAAAGGTACAATAAAATTTGCAAAAAATTGATGTGCTGGGAAGATTAAAGCTGCAAATATTGCAAGTCTGTTGTGCACTAGCAGCACAATACACTAACGCTTAATTTGCTTAATGATAAGAGGATAACTCAAATGGTTACACTACGAGCAGAAGTGAACAAAATACAGTAATTGAACAAAATCTGGCTCCCAAATTATTTTTACTGGCCTGTCAGGCTTATTTTAAAGTACTGCTACTATTCACACTTGCCACTCAAAAAGATTAAAACTAAAAAAAAAAAAACAAATGCTGGAAGCATCTCACATGAAATAAATTAAAATCTGGCCCACCAGCTGAAAAAAGGTTTTCCACATTTACACAAAAGCCAACATAGAAAAAAACAAAACAGTACATCAAATACAAGATAATATCTCTGAGAAATGAGTACAATTAAATCTTTTGAGATTCTGTGTATGGTCATGAATAGTTTTTGTAAACATAACTTTTCAAAAAATAAACATTGTCTGTTATTGATATTTTCAGCAAAAATTGTGACCTAAATTCTTGTTAATAGGAACAAAATAAAATGGTACATCTCTGTAAATGTTTACGGATTATGTAAAAGTTTTAACGAATATTGATTTTTTCAATAGACAGAAACATTAATTTGACTGTCATATTTATTCTTTATATTACTTTGATATCTATTTATACACCTTTTAGCTACGTGCGGTGTAGATATCCTCAACAAATTTTCTCAATATTATCCTATATTACCTATTGCTTTCCAGGCTTTTCCCCCATGTTCTAGCAAGTGTCTCTGCATCAAATTATTTCCTTTAGATATTTCTTGGTTTTCCTCTTTCCATGTGAGTTACAAAACAATATCCATCTTATATTTTGCTTTAGATTGGGATCTTCTTAATGTATATCCTATTCATCTCTAGCGATGTTTCTTTAATTTTCTCCTACATTGGAGATTGTTTTAGTTTTTGCACGAGTTCCTCCTTGGTTGCCTTATCATACCATTTTAAACCTTGTACTTTGGAATATTTATGCTACTTAAGATTTAGTATTATTATAGTGGAATCCCTCTATAGCACATCTGTTTATAACAAATCTCCCTATATAACAACACTTTTCAAAATCCCCAATTACATTTATTCTTGATACTGTCTGTGTATAGCAAATTTCTGTTCTTATCGTACATAAATATTTTGTTGGTCCAGACCAAGTTTATTATAATGAGATTTAACTGTAATATGAGCATTTTATTTGTGAAACATTGATAATTATAAATAGAAAATTGTTAAGAAGATGAAGGTAGTTCTATCAAAACTGGTCAGTGTTTACATAAATATATTATGCAGATCCCACGCATGCGGTTTCGTCTGTGGATCTCACCAATGGTCAACTAGACAAACTACTCATTCAGCAGAAAACTTTAACAGATGACATGCCGTTATATTAAAGCATTCTTATGGAAGCGTTGTAGCATGTTATCTATACAATTATAGACACCCTCTGAGTAGAAGGCTCAGCATGCATTGCCTTAAACCAAAAGTTGAAGTCTCCTGGGTATTCAAGAAAGTTCAGAAAAACCACCCTACTGCACATAGAAAGTAAGAGCTAATCGCTTGCAATTCCTGAGGTTCTCAAACAAACAATATTATGCAGATATGCTGGTGGTCATGGTACTGAGAGCAGATGAGCTTGGATCTAAGGTATCTGTAGTCAGAGAGTTGATCAAGTGTAGGGCGAGCTGCTTCATGACTGCCTACTGATGTAGGCACTATAACCAATGACTATCTTGTGGTGTAGATAATTATGGGTGTAAGTTGCCAGGTATGAATTAGAAGCCCCGCCGAAGATGGATGTGTTGGGCCATTGGCGCAAATAAAACGGCGACACAACACATTTTCATTCTCTGGACTACATCCTGCTGGAAATCTAGTAGGACCATGGTCTTGCTATAAGGGAGATACAGCGGGAGTTTGAGAATGAATGCTGAATAAGAATTTGAAGCAAAGAATAGCGACATTGTGACCTGCCAAGCATGTCGTAAGAAGTTGCTAAGCAGGTTTTGGGGTTGGAATCAGTAGGGTCAAAGTGACTTATAAGCCTTACTGAAGTCAGATGTGTCAGGCTGAAAGGTACATATATCACAGCTGGCTGTAAACCATGATACAGTGAGTTGTGTTTTCTGAACATGAGTTCTGTTCTGCTCATCCGCAGAAGTTGGAGAGCAAACATATAAAAAGAAGAAGGGAACTTCCCAGCGATATAATGCCATTTAATGGCATTAGGTCAAAGGGCATGAGCCCATGGACCGCTGGATCAGCAACCAACCAAGAAGGGAATTTAGAATAAAACATGGGGCAAATAAAACTTGTCATCTGCAGATTACTGAGTCAGTTTTATGTTTAACAAATGGGCTATAGGAACCATCCGCATGCACTACCTTTGACATCTTTTGAGTGTTTGCCTTATTTGTTTTTTTTCTCCTGAACTATGAGCCATGAAGCTCTTGTTTTCTGCATGCAATGGAGTTGTTTCTCCAGATTGGTATGGTATTTCTTTCATACCCATAAAACCCCCAACTCTCAGTTATATACTATTCTTTGAGAAGAGGCTTCCTGCTGACAGGGGATCTGTTTATGAATGTAGAAGGTATGTACCAGAACTAAGTATGCAGACATTCAATCACATGAAAACCTACCATAATTTTGTGATATCAAATGCTGGTCACCGTTTGACCATACAATCTATATGACTGCTGGGCTGAATATTGTCAATTTTTTGGGGATATAGGAGACTCCCAGGGTTGCAGTTGTATCTAGAAAGGAATTGATTGTACTTTTTAAAAAAGAGTTCTTCATCCATTTTCATATGTAATACCCTCTTTTTGATAAGAAATGTGATGTCATTTTGTGAACAATTGTTGAGGGGTTTCACCCCTACCTTTCAGCTAAAACTGTTGAGTGGTTTCACCCCCACCTATCAGCTAAAATTGTTGAGTGGTTTCACCCCCACCTTTCAGCTAAAATTGTTGAGTGGTTTCACCCCCACTTTCAGCTAAAATTGTGGAGTGGTTTCACCTCCACCTTTCAGTTAAAATTGTGGAGTGGTTTCACCTCCACCTTTCAGCTAAAATTGTGGAGTGGTTTCACCTCCAACTTTCAGCTAAAATTGTTAAGAGGTTTCACTCCCACCTTTCAGCTAAAATTGTTGAGTGGTTTCACTCTACCTTTCAGCAAAAATTGTTGAGGGGTTTCACCCCAACCTTTCAGCTAAAATTGTTGAGTGGTTTCACCCATCTTTCAGCTGAAACTGTTGAGGGGTTTCACCCCCACCTTTCATGTAAAATTTCATGTTCTGATTTTCTAGGGGCATAGGTTTAAAACACCGAAACCACACCCCCGTCCCCATCTACAGGCTGAGAAAAACTAAGCACATACAAATCTTCCTAGATTGTTAATGACATCAGTTCATAATTAGATAATGAATATGATCAATATAGCAGAATATATCACTTTCAATGTCAGTTGTATCTGATAGATCAAGCTGGTAAAATTGAGAAGAATTGAGAAATGGGATCTACTGTTCAATTGACATGAATAAAACATCAATATTTGACAGGAATAACAATATTATGAGGACACATTTACAAGAAAGAAGACATCTTGTATAGAGATGTGGTTTTTAGTTTCTTCATGCTTACTCTTTGATATCAACATTACATTTCATTTATTTATGTATGTTGTATGTGATGTCTTGTTATATAAGAAATATTTCTTGATTAGGAACAAGCGTTGCAGCTCTGGGGGCATTCCCATATATGCCCTTTTGTCAGCCATTTAAAAGTGTATAAGCTCAGTGTCCCAGTCAGTTGCTAATTACGCATTCTTCTGATCTTTCCAGAGAGGGAACACGTTCTCACATCGCCTCTAGTCACTCCCATTTCTACCATTCTCCGAATATGTACAGTGTCTCGTTCGACCTCCTCCTCGTCTTCTCGTAAGGTATCCATGACTGCTATAATCAATTAAATCCTGTCTCTTCTTATCTCAGTGCCGTTCACCAAGGCTTTCCCAGCCAACGCATCAGCTCTTTCATTTCCCCTGACCCCAGCATGACCTGAACAGTAGATCCATATAAGAAACACTAGTCATAGATAACATCTGTGATACTGATACATTCACAAGTAGGCAGTTACTGACATGAATATTTGTACAACTGTTTTGTCATACTGATACATTCACAAGTAGGCAGTTACTGACATGAATATTTGTAAAACTGTTTTGGTGCCAGGTAATAACAGTCTAGTCAGTGTCAGAATCTCAGGTTACTACTGTTACATTGTTGTGTCAATGTCAGGTTAGTACTGTTACATTGTTGTGTCAATGTCAGGTTACTACTGTTATATTGTTGTGTCAATGTCAGGTTACTACTGTTACATTGTTGTGTCAATGTCAGGTTACTACTGTTACATTGTTGTGTCAATGTCAGGTTAGTACTGTTACATTGTTGTGTCAATGTCAGGTTAGTACTGTTACATTGTTGTGTCAATGTCAGGTTAGTACTGTTACATTGTTGTGTCAATGTCAGGTCAGTACTGTTACATTGTTGTGTCAATGTCAGGTTAGTACTGTTACATTGTTGTGTCAATGTCAGGTTACTACTGTTATATTGTTGTGTCAATGTCAGGTTACTACTGTTACATTGTTGTGTCAATGTCAGGTTACTACTGTTACATTGTTGTGTCAATGTCAGGTTACTACTGTTATATTGTTGTGTCAATGTCAGGTTAGTACTGTTACATTGTTGTGTCAATGTCAGGTTAGTACTGTTACATTGTTGTGTCAATGTCAGGTTACTACTGTTACATTGTTGTGTCAATGTCAGGTTAGTACTGTTACATTGTTGTGTCAATGTCAGGTTACTACTGTTACATTGTTGTGTCAATGTCAGGTTACTACTGTTACATTGTTGTGTCAATGTCAGGTTAGTACTGTTACATTGTTGTGTCAATGTCAGGTTACTACTGTTATATTGTTGTGTCAATGTCAGGTTACTACTGTTACATTGTTGTGTCAATGTCAGGTTACTACTGTTACATTGTTGTGTCAATGTCAGGTTACTACTGTTACATTGTTGTGTCAATGTCAGGTTACTACTGTTACATTGTTGTGTCAATGTCAGGTTACTACTGTTACATTGTTGTGTCAATGTCAGGTTACTACTGTTACATTGTTGTGTCAATGTCAGGTTACTACTGTTACATTGTTGTGTCAATGTCAGGTTACTACTGTTATATTGTTGTGTCAATGTCAGGTTACTACTGTTACATTGTTGTGTCAATGTCAGGTTACTACTGTTACATTGTTGTGTCAATGTCAGGTTACTACTGTTACATTGTTGTGTCAATGTCAGGTTACTACTGTTACATTGTTGTGTCAATGTCAGGTTACTACTGTTATATTGTTGTGTCAATGTCAGGTTAGTACTGTTACATTGTTGTGTCAATGTCAGGTTAGTACTGTTACATTGTTGTGTCAATGTCAGGTTACTACTGTTACATTGTTGTGTCAATGTCAGGTTAGTACTGTTACATTGTTGTGTCAATGTCAGGTTACTACTGTTACATTGTTGTGTCAATGTCAGGTTACTACTGTTACATTGTTGTGTCAATGTCAGGTTAGTACTGTTACATTGTTGTGTCAATGTCAGGTTACTACTGTTACATTGTTGTGTCAATGTCAGGTTAGTACTGTTAATATGTTGTCTGAATGTCATGTTAGTACTGTTACATTGTTGTGTCAATGTCAGGTCAGTACTGTTACATTGTTGTGTCAATGTCAGGTCAGTACTGTTACATTGTTGTGTCAATGTCAGGTCAGTACTGTTACATTGTTGTGTCAATGTCAGGTTACTACTGTTACATTGTTGTGTCAATGTCAGGTTAGTACTGTTACATTGTTGTGTCAATGTCAGGTTACTACTGTTACATTGTTGTGTCAATGTCAGGTCAGTACTGTTACATTGTTGTGTCAATGTCAGGTTAGTACTGTTAATATGTTGTCTGAATGTCATGTTACTACTGTTACATTGTTGTGTCAATGTCAGGTTAGTACTGTTACATTGTTGTGACAATGTCAGGTTACTACTGTTACATTGTTGTGACAATGTCAGGTTAGTACTGTTACATTGTTGTGTCAATGTCAGGTTAGTACTGTTAATATGTTGTCTGAATGTCATGTTACTACTGTTACATTGTTGTGTCAATGTCAGGTTAGTACTGTTACATTGTTGTGACAATGTCAGGTTAGTACTGTTACATTGTTGTGTCAATGTCAGGTTAGTACTGTTACATTGTTGTGTCAATGTCAGGTTAGTACTGTTACATTGTTGTGTCAATGTCAGGTTACTACTGTTACATTGTTGTGACAATGTCAGGTTAGTACTGTTACATTGTTGTGTCAATGTCAGGTTAGTACTGTTACATTGTTGTGTCAATGTCAGGTTAGTACTGTTACATTGTTGTGTCAATGTCAGGTTAGTACTGTTACATTGTTGTGTCAATGTCAGGTCAGTACTGTTACATTGTTGTGTCAATGTCAGGTTAGTACTGTTACATTGTTGTGTCAATGTCAGGTTACTACTGTTACATTGTTGTGTCAATGTCAGGTTAGTACTGTTAATATGTTGTCTGAATGTCATGTTACTACTGTTACATTGTTGTGTCAATGTCAGGTTAGTACTGTTACATTGTTGTGACAATGTCAGGTTACTACTGTTACATTGTTGTGACAATGTCAGGTCAGTACTGTTACATTGTTGTGTCAATGTCAGGTTAGTACTGTTACATTGTTGTGACAATGTCAGGTTAGTACTGTTACATTGTTGTGTCAATGTCAGGTTACTACTGTTACATTGTTGTGTCAATGTCAGGTTACTACTGTTACATTGTTGTGTCAATGTCAGGTTACTACTGTTACGTTGTTGTGTCAATGTCAGGTTACTACTGTTACGTTGTTGTGTCAATGTCAGGTTACTACTGTTACATTGTTGTGTCAATGTCAGGTTACTACTGTTACATTGTTGTGTCAATGTCAGGTCACTACTGTTACATTGTTGTGTCAATGTCAGGTCAGTACTGTTACATTGTTGTGTCAATATCAGGTTAATACAGTCAAATCATTGTCTCAGTATTCAGGTATTGTCAGTCAAGTCATTTTCTAAATTTATGGAAGGAATTAGAAAATCTCCCCATCATTAACTAATATAGGGCTGAAAGTAAAACTCCATCATCTGGAACAGGTAACACGAGTGACAACCTCTTGCTCCCTCCGCCTGAGTTCTATTACCATCATGAGTCACACTCATTACGCTCCCATCTTTAGCTTGAAGTCACACTCATCACACTCCTATCTTTCACTTGAAGTCACACTCATCACGCTCCTATCTTTCGCTTGAGTCACACTCATCACACTCCTATCTTTCACTTGAAGTCACACTCATCACGCTCCTATCTTTCACTTGAAGTCACACTCATCACGCTCCTATCTTTCACTTGAAGTCACACTCATTATGCTCCTATCTTTCACTTGAAGTCACACTCATTATGCTCCTATCTTTCACTTGAAGTCACACTCATCACGCTCCTATCTTTAGCTTGAAGTCCATCACACTCCTATTTTTAGCTTGAAGTCACACTCATCACGCTCCTATCTTTCACTTGAAGTCACACTCATCACGCTCCTATCTTTCACTTGAAGTCACACTCATTATGCTCCTATCTTTCACTTGAAGTCACACTCATTATGCTCCTATCTTTCACTTGAAGTCACACTCATCACGCTCCTATCTTTCACTTGAAGTCACACTCATTATGCTCCTATCTTTAGCTTGATAAACCAATAGTGCTTTAGTTGTGATTTGTGCTGAGTTTCATAATTTTTTTATATATAGAAATATGAATTATAATTATGTAGAATCTTTTCATATCATATTTTTGGTAAGTACAGAAATTATGCATTTAAAATTGATAATTGTGCATACTGCTGTAATGTAAACATGTCGGTTACAGCATCTGAATATTCTGGAATGAAGCAAAGAGTCAAGACTTTCTCAGAGAATTTGGTCATGAGGAAGTTCAATCTTCTCAAGAGAATAGAGGATTACCAGATGGTCCTGGTATGTTGACACCTTGAGTTGTAGCAATGTACAGACCCAAAGTAGCAGCACCAATGACGCCAGTGACTACTACAAAAGCGATAAGATGTGCTTTCCAGCCACCTTTGTAGCGTGCCGGTCCAAAAGCTGAAAGCAAGGCCACAGCCAGCGTCAAGGTCATCACCATAGAGACGGTTGTGTTGATAAGTAGGATTGAACCAAACTTGGCGAACGGTTGAATGTATGTCTGTGTTAGGGGTACGGCTGCGATGATAGTTGTTAAAGCAGAGCACACTATAGCGACACCAATATGTCTAACTGCCTGGGATGTACGTTGTTTTCTCAAGTCTGCTGCTGGCTGTGAATGAAGAAGTGTCACATGTTAATGATTATATAAAATATATATATTCAGTAAAAATAAATCATGTGAGGTTATATACAACCTTCACTTTTGTGAGATTACATACAACCTTCACTTTTGTGAGATTACATACAACCTTCACTTTTGTGAGATTACATACAACCTTCACTTTTGTGAGATTACATACAACCTTCACTTTTGTGAGATTACATACAATATTCACTTTTGTGAGATTACATACAATCTTCACTTTTGTGAGATTACATACAATCTTCACTTTTGTGAGGTTATATACAACCTTCACTTTTGTGAGATTACATACAACCTTCACTTTTGTGAGATTACATACAATCTTCACTTTTGTGAGATTACATACAATCTTCACTTTTGTGAGATTACATACAATCTTCACTTTTGTGAGGTTATATACAACCTTCACTTTTGTGAGATTACATACAATCTTCACTTTTGTGAGATTACATACAATCTTCACTTTTGTGAGATTACATACAATCTTCACTTTTGTGAGATTACATACAATCTTCACTTTTGTGAGATTACATACAATCTTCACTTTTGTGAGATTACATACAATCTTCACTTTTGTGAGATTATATACAGTCTTCACTTTTGTTGGACTAACATAGGACAATAAACACAAAAACGATTTTTTATCAATATTCATTCACTCATATGCTTCATTTGCACTGTTTCTCTGATCTGACTTCTATGTTAATCGCATACTTCATCTGGACTGCTTCTCTGATCTTAGTTAGTTAGTTAGTTAGTTAGTCGTCGGATCATCATCACTGCAAACTGGACACATCCATAGTTGCTCCGATCTCTCCTTGAGTGTATCCGCCATCACACTTCTGCTGACAGTACCGGTCCTATGCTGGTTGACCATCATTCTTCTGCGCCCTCCAAAATGTTCACCTCTAGCAACACCGCATTTCAATCCCTGATCTTTAATCCTAGCCATTGAAAAGGAATCATCATCCACATTAGTCTCACTCTCGCGTGTTATATCTCATAAGGAGTTCAAAACGTCAGCGCGATCCAATGCCCCATCGCCCTGTGCCACAATCGCGCACGATGCCAGTTGATCCGCTCTTTCATTACCTCGAACGCCCACATGTTCTCAATCCACTGTTCGCGAACGAGACCCACTTGTACCTTCTTAATCATACTCATAGAGTCACTCAAGATGCAGACCTGTGTTACTTTCTGTGTGTGTAGCCACTCAAATGCCTTGGTCACCGCCATAGTCTCCATGGTCATACTACTCGTAGTGACCGCAAAGGCACCATTTTCTCCTTGATTGTTTTACCTGCGCACTGAGCTGTAAAGGCCCAACAGCTGAGCATAGATTACAGTATTGCCATGCACGGGAGTACCTTCAAATACATGCAGATAAGGAACACCCGTTGCATTCCGAAATACAGAAAGTTAAAGGCAGCAGACTCAAGAGAGGAAATTCGTGGGATTTCGAAACTTGTTTGAGAGTAGTAATATCACTTAGCAGGGAATGCAGAGAATGGTGTCCCACAGCTGTGGAGAAAGAAGTGCAGGCTTTAATCAGTGAGAATACCAAAGAGGGGGATGTGATTATATACACTGATGGATCTGTAATTAGGCATGTTCGCAGTGCTTGGGCCTTTTCTCTGATCTTAATCCTATGTTAATCACATACTTCATCTGAACTGCTTCTCTGATCTTAATCCTATGTTAATCACATACTTCATCTGAACTGCTTCTCTGATCTTAATCCTATGTTAATCACATACTCTATCTCTACTGGCTCTCATATCCTAATCCTCCGCCGAAGATGGATGTGTCGGGCCATTGGCGCAAATAAAACGGCAACACAACGCATTTTCATTCTCTGGACTACATCCTTCCGGAAATCTAATAGGACCATGGTCCTGATACAAGAGATATCCAGTGGAAGTTTGAGAATGAACGCTGAAGAAGAATATCCTAATCCTATCTTCATCACATATTCCATCTCTTTTGCCTCTTATCATGGGATGTCCATAAATTACGTTAATAATTATTTGTCAATATTTGACTTTCTTGCCCATGACTGTCAAAGAATTCAGTGACTCAAGATATTCCCCCCCCCCCCCCATGCTTAACTATGTCAAATAATGTTTAACTACTCTTAAAATAAATTTTAGTAGAAAAATTACACAAAAACTATGTTATTCCCCCCCCCCCCCAGATTTTGTGAAAAATGTTTCTTCTTCTTCAGCAATCTTTCTCAAACTCCCACTGGATCTCTCTTCTAGCAGGTCAATAGCGAACTAGATTTCCAGCAGGATATAGTCCAGAGAATGGAAATGTGTTGTGTCACCATTTTATTTGTGCCAATGGCCCAACACATCCATCTTCTTCTGGAAAAATGTTTCAAATTCAAACAATTTATTTTGTGTGGGAAAATAAAGTTTTGTTGACATCAACTTTTGTCAACAACTGTCAAACATTTTTCAGATCCCCCAACTAATTATTGACATAATTTATGGACATTCCCTATGACTCATACACTTCATCTCTACAGTTTCTCTTCTCTCACCTGATTACTGATGTGCTGTAGAGACATTCTCTTGCCTGCAAGTATATATCCTTCTACTATATGCACACAGTAATCTACGGAGGATCCAACCAAGATAGATAGTGAAACTGCCTCCACTGCTCCCATCTCCCAACCAGCCAGAGCAAAGATGCCAACAACACAGCAAATCATTGCTATAAACAAATCAGAAATAACAAGTCAGATAAGCAGAAAAGTCAAATATGTTGTCAACTAAAAACATAATCAGCAGTCAGGTAAATATATCAATTTTTGGATACACACACCAATGATTGTAATATAAACATTTAGGGAGACACACCAATGACTGTAATATAAACAGTTAGGGAGAAACACCAATGATTGTAATATAAACATTTAGGGAGACACACCAATGATTGTAATATAAACAGGGAGACACACACCAATGATTGCAATATAAACAGTTAGGGAGACACACCAATGATTGTAATATAAACAGTTAGGGAGACACACACCAATGATTGCAATATAAACATTTAGGGAGACACACCAATGATTGTAATATAAACAGTTAGGGAGACACACACACCAATGATTGCAATATAAACATTTAGGGAGACACACCAATGATTGTAATATAAACAGTTAGGGAGACACACACCAATGATTGCAATATAAACAGGGAGACACACACCAATGATTGTAATATAAACAGTTAGGGAGACACACACCAATGATTGCAATATAAACAGGCGGACACACACCAATGATTGTAATATAAACAGTTTGGGAGACACACACCAATGATTGCAATATAAACAGGGAGACACACACCAATGATTGTAATATAAAGTTAGGGAGACACACACCAATGATTGTAATATAAACAGTTAGGGAGACACACACCAATGATTGTAATATAAACAGTTAGGGAGACACACACCAATGATTGCAATATAAACATTTAGGGAGACACACCAATGATTGTAATATAAACAGTTAGGGAGACACACACACCAATGATTGCAATATAAACATTTAGGGAGACACACCAATGATTGTAATATAAACAGTTAGGGAGACACACACCAATGATTGCAATATAAACAGGCGGACACACACCAATGATTGCAATATAAACAGGGAGACACACACCAATGATTGTAATATAAAGTTAGGGAGACACACACCAATGATTGTAATATAAACAGTTAGGGAGACACACACCAATGATTGTAATATAAACAGTTAGGGAGACACACACCAATGATTGTAATATAAACAGTTAGGGAGACACACACCAATGATTGTAATATAAACAGTTAGGTAGACACACACCAATGATTGTAATATAAACAGTTAGGGAGACACACACCAATGATTGTAATATAAACATTTAGGGAGACACACACCAATGATTGTAATATAAACAGTTAGGGAGACACACACCAATGATTGTAATATAAACAGGGAGAAACACAACAAAGAAAGCAAATTGAAACCCTGATAGACATATTTTAATGACGGCAATAGTACATAGGTAAAGGATATACATACCAATAATAGTAATGACGACAATCAATAACAACATAATGTGTCCTGTAAAAACAGCTACAGCCATCACACAGATGATCATGGACAGAACTAGCCCATAGAGGGCACTATTGACTGCAACCACTTCCATCATGACCTGAAAATAAAAATCAAACATATTCAGCCTGAAATAGAAAGGAAAAATGAGTTTTATGGAGCAACATCACTGCACTATGGACAAACTTATGTGGTCAGTATCCACCCAGTAAATGTTGAAATAAATGTATGCTAATTGTTCCTGTCACTCGCTGGTTGAATACAGTAGAAATCCAATTATTCAAATCCCAATTAAGCTAATGCCCAATTATCCGAATCAAATTTGGGTGAAATAATTTTAGAACGAGAGCATTAGAGGATGCGGTAGAGAGGTTCCAGGGCAGTGCGCACATGCCGTTATTATGTAGGTTATTTGCAATACATAGTTGCTTATATATTGCTGTACTTTTATCAATAAAATTCTGTTCATTTCAATGTATGATTGTATGTATGTACACTGTTTTGCTTCATTCCTGAGCTATATTCAATTATCAGAATTTTCAATTATCCGAATCGGCCCGATCCCTAATTAATTTGGATAATTGCATTTCTACTGTACTTTCATTATTCTACCCTGTACATCTCCAGTTTTAATAGTTCCACGTTTAATATTAAATACCTCAATCTCAGCATCGATGTTATCATCCATCAATCATGCTGTGTCAAGTGTCTGCATCAAACTGGCGATAGTGAAACAGTTTCAACACATCACTCTCAAATTGCTTAGTATATGATTAGGAGGTTCAACAGCCAGTGTGAAAAATTGGACTACCCTGAGACAAAAAAAACTAGTGTAAAAGATGGAACTAAGTGAGAAATGGGACTACACTGAGACAAACTAGCCAGTGTGAAAGATGGGACTACCCTGAGACAAACTAGCCAGTGTGAAAGATGGGACTACTCTGAGACAAAATAGCCAGTGTGAAAGATGGGACTACCCTGAGACAAAATAGCCAGTGTGAAAGATGGGACTACCCTGAGACAAACTAGCCAATGTGAAAGATGGGACTACCCTGAGACAAACTAGCCAGTGTGAAAGATGGGGCTACTCTGAGACAAAATAGCCAGTGTGAAAGATGGGACTACCCTGAGACAAACTAGCCAGTGTGAAAGATGGGACTACCCTGAGACAAAGTAGCCAGTGTGCTGAAATTTAGTGCTGGAAAACTGACACCAATCTGTAACTTATTAACAGAGCAAAACACCTACATGTTGCTTGATCTGAAAGGGGAGCAAAGAATAGCAACACTGTTTACCTTCCATGCATATCGTAAGAGGTGACCAAGGAAGTTTGGGGTAGAAGTTGGCTGTCTTATCTCATATAGATTTAAAGTGACCAAGAAGCCATGCTGAAGTCGGATATGTCAGGCAGAAAGGCGAAGATATCACAGAAAAACTATAAACCATGACACAATGCATACCATTCTCTAGACTACATCCTGCTAATCTCAGGAGCTTGAGAATGAAAGCAGAAGAAGAACAGAGGAGAAGATGTACCCATTCTTTATTCTTCTTCTGCGTTCGTTCTCAAACTCCTGCAGATTAGCAGGACGTAGTCTGGAGAACGGAATGCGTTGTGTCATGGTTTACAGCATTGCTGCGATATCTGCGCCTTTCAGCCTGACACATCCGACTTCAGCATGGCTTTGGGTCACTGACCTATATGGGATGGGACAGCCAACTTCATCCCATAACCTCCTTAGTCGCCTTTTACGACATGCGTGGAAGGTAAACAGTGTTACTATCTTTGCTCCCCTTTCGGGCCCTGGCAACACACAGGCGAGTTTTTATTCAAGACATGCTCCCAGTTCTAGACAGTACTTTATTTATTTAATATCTTGTGATTTTATATTTAGAAACATGTCTTATCATCATTAAGTGCCGTCTCCACAACGATGGTTGACTGCAACAGACCTCTAATGTCCCCTGTCTCTTGTTTTGGTGGTGCACTCTGCTAGACTAACATGTCCATCTTGTGATGTTACTCTCCCACTTGTATCTCTGCCCACCTCTTGCTCACTTCCGTTTGACTTTACCCTCAAGTAAGGTCTTCAATAAGGTGTCATATCTTTTAATGTCTCCAAAATATTTTATTTACCTGATCTTTATTTCTCTTAGTGTAATTCTTTTTTCATATTATGTGTTTTTACAACTTCTTTGTTTGTTTTCTTCTCTTTCCATGATGTTCTCTCTATTTCACTATACTCTGTTCACTCTAAGAATTAAGTGGGTCAGTGCTTCTGATTGGTTGTTGGATGTAAAATGCATTAATTGATTGTTAAGTGCCCAATAATATTGTTTTTAAATATTTTTAAAATGTTGCTTTTACATGTCATCAGCTGTTTAAAAATCACCTGTTGCTGCGGAATAATATGGGGGTGTGTTTTGACCCACTTCATTCTTAAAGTGAACAGAGTATATATATCCACATCACATCAGTTGTCTTATCAGTACACACTTAACATTGCTATTCTAATAAACCCCTACCACAGATGAAGACCCTTGTGATAACACATTATTAACACACAAAAAATTGGTAGCATATCCTTTACAGGACTAGCTATCAACCCAGCATTTGTTGGCTGTGGTGATTTTCTAGGCAATATAAATAAATTAAGTAGTTTGCCATTGCTTTCTGAATGGTTCGGATGCACAATTGCCTGTGGCGGGAATCAAACTCAGTACTTTTGTCATCAGAGACGCGCTCTATACCACTTCGCCACAGAGCCAGACTCATTGTTACTATGTTAAATTGGCTTACTTTCTTTCTACCCAACACTTCCTATCATACACACACATTATTATCACAATTATTAGAATATAAACAACAAACCTTTGTCCAGAACTCTGAAGTCTGAAACATGCTGTGTAGAGGTGAATCAGATGACAGGATGTTATTCTTAATGTGAGCCATTAACTGTTCCCATTTCTCAAACTGTTTGTAAGCTTCGAAATAAGCCTGGCCTTCAGATGTTGTCTGTGGGGGAGTTCATTCATGTGATTAATATTGAAATACAAATAAAACCAAGTACAGTAGGAATACAGGAGAATATCTACAACCAGGTACAGGGAGAACACAGATGAACAGTATAACCAGACGCAGTGGGAACACAGATGGACAACTATAACCAGATACAGGGAGAACACAAATGAACAACTATAACCAGGCACAATGAGACCACAAATGAACAACTATAACCAGATACAGGGAGAACACAAATGATCAACTATAACCAGGCACAATGAGAACACAAATGAACAACTATAACCAGATACAGGGAGAACACAAATTATCAACTATAACCAGGCACAATGGGAACACAGATGGACAACTATAATCAGGCACAATGAGAACACAGATGAACAAATATAATCAGGCACAATGAGAACACAAATGAACAACTATAACCAGATACAGGGAGAACACAAATGATCAACTATAACCAGGCACAATGAGAACACAAATGAACAACTATAACCAGATACAGGGAGTAACAGATGGATAACTATAACCAGGCACAATGAGAACACAAATGAACAACTATAACCAGAAACAGGGAGAACACAAATGATCAACTATAACCAGGCACAATGAGAACACAGATGGACAACTATAACCAGGCACAATGGGAACACAGATGGACAACTATAATCAGGCACAATGAGAACACAGATGAACAAATATAATCAGGCACAGTGGGAACACAGATGACCAGCTGTACCAGGTACATTGGTAACATGAAAGAACAGCAACTAGTAATAGTGGAAACAAGTACTAGTATAAATATTTTTTACTAATAACTTTGAAGCAAATCCCACCAAAATATACAACAGAAAGATTAAAAAAAACAGTAGTAAACATTTCGACAAATGCTACCAAATCTCACTTATGATAAGGTACAACTCACAGACTCAAAAGCAAATGCCAACCACAGAAGTCGCCTCCCTTTTTTATCTACACCTCCCTCAGCGTGTACAGGAGCCTGGTGCTGGTAAATGGGTAATGTGCCTGGTAGGTCTCGGCACTCTGGGATCAGACTCAACTTGGAGTTCAATCTGTATATGCCTGGAAAAAATAGAAAGAATTTAAAATATGGGATTTATATTCTTGATTCTTGATTAGAAAACTGGCCTCACAGCAAGTAGGGCATTCCCATAAGTGCTCCGCCCTCTGTTCCAGCAGCCATCCGACTCGATGGTGTTTCGAGTCCAATGCCGCCGAAACAGACATCGACACCAGGGCACAACTCTGGCCCTTGCGACAGGTTTCTTTGCTGTTCCGCCCACCCACGCCCGTAACTAGTTCAAGCACAACGTCGGCCTGTCGGAACAACATGGTAACTGTTATCGAAGGTTGTGACTACGGGATTGTATAGATGACATGCCACGAAGCTTCTATAAGATAACCTCAATATAAAGGCATGTCATCTACTAAGGTTTCCTGTTGCATGGTTGGTTGGTCCAGTGAGCCATTGGTGTGATCTCACAGACGCAACCGCATGTACAGGGATTTATATTTATATGTAAGAACATCAACAATAAGATTTTATTTCAGCAGTTATGTGTACTCTGATTTCTTTCTTACACATGCATATATCAAGATGTATGACAAAGTGTGTGTATGCTAGGGGACATGGCACCTTTTGAGAAATGGAAGTGTCTGTTGTCAGACCTTCTTCCGGATAATAATCACTCTCAATCTATTGTCATTTACACTTGCGACGTTAAGCATTGTGGTGAAAAGGTGGAGTTGTCTGTCTTTGGACATTTGAGTCGTATTGGCCATGGTCAGCCTGTGTTTCATTAATTGTCTTCACCCCATCTAGTTCTTAGTCCTCTTCATGCCTTGTAGCCTGATCTTCTGTAACTCTCAATATAGAATGCAAGAAGTGGTGCCCCATTGCTGTAGAATTTGTGGTGCATGTATTGATCAATGAGAATGTCAGGGATTAGGACAGTTATATACATGTATGATTTGGTTCTTAGACATAGGTAGTATTTGGAGAATGTCAGCGATTAGGACAGTTATATACATGTAGTGTTCAAACACTATAGAACTGCTAAGGGTTCCAATGTAACTCATTTTTATGCGTGATGGAACTTATAAGAATTATTTCCACCGAAGACGGATGAAATAAAAATTGTTGGTCATTGTCATGTGTCGGGCCATTGGCGCAAATGAAATGGTGATACAACGAATGTCCATTCTCTGGACTACATCCTGCTGGATATCTAGTAGGAGCATTGTCTTGCTACAAGAGAGATCCAGTGGGAGTTTGAGAATGTTGTCTTGCTACAAGAGAGATCCAGTGGGAGTTTGAGAATGTTGTCCTGCTACAAGAGAGATTCAGTGGGAGTTTGAGAACAAGAGAGATTCAGTGGGAGTTTGAGAACAAGAGAGATTCAGTGGGAGTTAGAGAATGTTGTCCTGCTACAAGAGAGATCCAGCAGGAGTTTGAGAATGAACGCTGAAGAAGAAGAATATTTGTAATTCAACAATTCAGTATTTGGAATAAACAGTGGTTTTTCAACATAAACATATAAACTTAGGAATGCAGTGGTTTTTTTCTTCATTTCTTGATATCAAGGTTATGGCTCAGTTCCCAGTTATAGAGGGACATTTTTAGACTATAAACTGCATACCGGTATTTGTTAACCCAGTATTAGGAAATGCGTACCAGAAAAAATATGGAGAAGTAAAGGCAACTTGGATAATGCTGGTTGACTTAGCCATATGAAATTTTTGGAGCTAAAAGAATACGTCCACCAAGATTCTACAATATTTATGTACAGAATAGTTCATATATTTCAATATCAGGGATGTTCAATAAGTTCCTGGAATAATTTTGTACCTGTAAAACTGTAATACGTAGAGCACTGCTATTTACTATGTTCATGTGATGACCATGTGCCAATGTATGTAAGAAACTGAAAGTATGTAATTTCATGCATGCGATGTGTGTGAACCAAAAGTGACAGTGACCTAAGTTTGTCTTGTCACATTTTAAAAAAGGATATTAATCTTCAACATGTTTGTACTGACTTTCATATCCAGCTTGAAAAAACTGGTACTAAAGCTATCAAATTGTGCAAACAGCTTTCAGAGAGTTTTGTCTAAGTAGATCCACAACATTTGAGTGGTATTCCAATTTCACCAGTAGATAAAGATCCTGTGATGATGGCCATGGTACTGTCACTATGAAGAAATTTCTGACATAACACAACATTCCATTACTTCCACAACCTTCATACTCGCCCATTCTAGCTCTGCGTGACTTCTCCTTTTCTCTTGTTTCCACAACTTGAGAACAACGAAAGGTTGCCGACTTCGTGACATTCAGAAGATTTAAGACAATGTGACAAAAGAATTGTGGGCTATTCCCCAAAAAATGTCTACCAAGGGCACTTCCTTCTGTGGCAGAAGCACTAGAATAAGTGTATTCAATGAAATGTGGACCATCTTAAAGGAAATAGAATCAACTAGTCTGCAAGTATAACCGTTTTCGGGAGGGGGTGGGGATCCGTCCGGCAGCTTATTTATGGCCACGGAGATAGGGCTTAGTTCAGTCAACAGAGACTGAATACTAAAACTGGCCAGGCCTTCCTAAAATTTAGCAAGACCACAGTCTGCCCTAGCAAGTACAGATGCTAAAGATGGAAGAAAAAAAACAAACCAGCCAAGAGGCACACCACAGCAATCAGGATGCCACACATCAACCCCCACAATGGGAATATGTTTATATATGATGCAACTTCGGAGAAAAGCATGTTCTATGCAAATGAAAGAAGCAGAAGAAACTAATCTCAAATCTGATAGTAAATGTGTTAAAATCAGGAAATTAACATTTCTTCCTATGTTAACAACAAATTTCTGACTGCTCAATGCTGTGGTAGCAGAAATGCTAGTCACTAAGCTATTTTGTGACTACAATAAAAAGTTTAAATTTAGCTTTTTCGTTACAGAAAAAGTGGTAACAGTGCAAGCATTAATCTAGCTTATGTTTAGGTCAAGATTGTTTTTACAAAAACGAACAAAATGAGAATGTTTTCAAAGTTTCAGTTATCATGTTACAATTATCGCTAATCAAGTTGAAATGGAAGGAATTTTAGTGAAATTCCTGTGTACTGTTTTTCTAATCATGAGGAATTTTTGGGAATTATGTTTATTTTCAAAGATGTATAAAAAATATATATTGTCAAAGATATATAAAAAAGCATATTTTCAAAGATATATGTTTCAAAGATAAGATATATTATGAACAAAATAGTTTCATTATGAAATGACATCATCAACATTAGGTTTGACCATCATGCATTAAGCCCTAAATATCAATTACGTTGTCTTTCGAATAATTATTCTTAGATCTACTATTGAAAATTGGACAGAGCAGGTCAGAATATCAAATTGTTTTATTTATTTTCATAGAAGACATTCTGAGCACGCTAGTTTGGTTATGAAATAGTATCAGAAATATGATAGTATATGTAGGCATTTCAAGGAATCAATTGGTCGGACAAGAGCATGTGAGGCAGTCCTAAAAAAACACAATTTTTTCATTTTCACTACACAATTCTCAAAAAACAATCAAGAATGCAGGAGAAAGTTATGTTATCTGTATTTAGTGTAGAAACTATGAATTTGTTTTTCACAAGATAAACCTAGGCTGCACTGTCAACAACAACAAAACTATCAAAACAAGGAAACAGAAAGAAGCAGTCATACTGACCACTAGGCAAGCACTGAGCACTCCCTGGCTTGACCAGGTCGGTCTGATTAGAAATAATGTTACAAACTGTACACAGTTCTCGGAGATGGTTGATGTCATGCAAGTCTAGATTGAAGATCTCTCCAAATTTGAGGTCAAAGATGGCTTTGCCCTGTGGAAAGATTAAAATCTGTCATATTTGTTTGTGATAGTAATTAGGAATTATATTTAGTGGCATCTAAAAAGTTAACAATAGTTAAATACTATAAAACAGGATATGTTTCAATTATTATTATTATGAAACCACATGATGATGATCATGAAATAATCCCTTTAGTTGTGAGTAGGCAGCTCTTGGAAGTCTATTGCCTGTCTACAGATTCATCTTATTTGTGTAGCTCTTGTTTGTGCAGCTCATCTTATTTGTGTAGCTCATCTTATTTGTGTAGCTCATCTTATTTGTGTAGCTCATCTTATTTGTGTAGCTGAGGCGATACTTCAACTCATATAAGGTCGTCTCAAAGACATGGTTGTATAAATGGGGGGGTGGTGTTAATGGATGCATGTTTAGTCTCCAAAGGGAGGCATTCCAGTATTCCCAGGATTACCATGTCCTGCACATCACACTCTGCTGATCAAACTATCTCATCATACTGTCAGATTTGTTGACCCATCATTTGTTGCCATGTCTAGCATTCCCCGTCACCCAGGATTCCACCACAAAGGACAAAGGTGTAATATATCCTAGCCTGACTCTTCATCGTCCTACTGTCAGATTTGTTGACCCATCATTTGTTGCCATGTCTAGCATTCCCCGTCACCCAGGATTCCGCCACAAAGGACAAAGGTGTAATATCTCCTAGCCTGACTCTTCATCGTCCTACTGTCAGATCTGTTGACCCATCATTTGTTGCCATGTCTAGCATTCCCCGTCACCCAGGGTTCCGTCACCCAGGGTTCCGCCACACAGGACAAAGGTGTAATATCTCCTAGCCTGACTCTTCATCGTCCTACTGTCAGATCTGTTGACCCATCATTTGTTGCCATGTCTAGCATTCCCCGTCACCCAGGGTTCCGTCACCCAGGGTTCCGCCACACAGGACAAAGGTACAATGTCTCCTAGCCTGCACCTCTTCATCATTCATGGGAACTATTTGATAGAAGACCAAAGTCAGAAATTGAGACAAGATGTGACAATGATTTTATTTCACAGGCAACAGGATGTCAGCCTATCCTTCCTTAATCTACGACATGACTGGAAAGAAGACAGCGGCCCTATTCTTTGCACCCTGAACTAGAAGTCCAGGTTCCCGTGGCCACATGGGCGATGAAATGAATTTAAAAGACAATAATTAAAGGTACAAATAAAACACAGTTCTGTAAGGCTTAATCAAACAAAGATGTTCATAAAATCAAATTTATTGAAATTCTAACGCAAAATCTCAAAGTGTGTACTGACCTTGAACTGGTCCAAAACATGACCTACATCTTCTTGTGACCTATCCACACCTTTAATGCCAAACACAACATAGACAGTGGCCCCTGATTCAATTAGAGGTCTGTCTTTCAAATTGTTACAAGACTGGCCTTCACAAGCATTAAAATTCTCTTCAACTGATGAACTCTTGATTTTTGCTGATGAGCTCTGTTGGGACTGCTGTACTTCTCCTGTAAGACAATTCACATACAGAATTCGTGTCAGGTGTTCACAGACAGATATCTTTGTAACATATCAGGTGTGCACAAACAGATATCTTTGTAACATACCAGTTGCCCAGGTAGATATTTTTGTAATATACCAGGTTTTCACAGATAGATATCTTTGTAACATACCAGGTGTTCAGACAGATATCTTTGTAACATACCAGGATTTCACAGATATCTTTGTAACATACCAGGTGTTCAGACAGATATCTTTGTAACATACCAGGATTTCACAGATATCTTTGTAACATACCAGGTGTACAGACAGATATCTTTGTAACATACCAGGTGTTCAGACAGATATCTTTGTAACATACCAGGTGTTCAGACAGATATCTTTGTAACATACCAGGTGTTCAGACAGATATCTTTGTAACATACCAGGTGTTCAGACAGATATCTTTGTAACATACCAGGTGTTCAGACAGATATCTTTGTAACATACCAGGTGTTCAGACAGATATCTTTGTAACATACCAGGTGTTCAGACAGATATCTTTGTAACATACCAGGTGTTCAGACAGATATCTTTGTAACATACCAGGATTTCACAGATATCTTTGTAACATACCAGGTGTTCAGACAGATATCTTTGTAACATACTAGGATTTCACAGAGATCTTTGTAACATACCAGGTGTTCAGACAGATATCTTTGTAACATACCAGGATTTCACAGATATCTTTGTAACATACCAGGATTTCACAGATATCTTTGTAACATACCAGATGTTCACAGACATATATCTCTGTAACAAACCAGGTGTTCGCAGACAGTGATTAGTGATTTCCTGAACCGACAAAAGTGCACTCCAGGCATCCTCATATGATTATAAACAATGTCACATCAGAGTTTTGAACCTCTGAATTGCCTGTGTATTGCCAGGTTCAAAGAGAGAGCAAAGAATAGCAGCATTTTACATTCCATGCATTAAAGTCTAGCAGAATACACCACCAAGGCAAGAGACAGAAGATGTTGAAGGTCTGCTGCAGCTAACCTTCAATGTGGAAATTGCAACTGATGATAATGATAACATTTGAGAGTACTAGTATCTGCTTTATGCACAATATTTGACGATGACAGCACAAAGACATCATTAGGTGCCATCTCGGTAGCGAAGGCTGGCTGCAACAGGCCTCCAATATCCTCTGTCTCTTATCTTGGTTGTGTAGTTAATAGATTGTATTCTGCCCATCTCATGTGTTTCCTTCCTACGTGTATCTCTGCCTACCTCTTGCTCACTTTATCTTAACTCTACCTTCAAGTTGGTTGGTTGGTTGCTGATTAAGCAGTCCATGGGCTGGTACCCTTTGACCCAATGCCATTAAAATGGCATTATATTACTGGGAAGTCTGGATTTTCAGACCAGAGCCAGAGAATAACTATCACACCACCAGGAAGGTAGGTTTCTTCCTATCCACTATCTTCAAGTAAGGTCTTCAATATGGTATGTCTTATATGTCAAAAATTTTTCAATTTATTTGTTTTGATTTTTATTTTCTTTAATAACTAAGTTTAAAAAAAATAAACATGCTGTGTTGTCAGAACATCTTTGTTTTTTCTTCTCTTTCCACAAAGTTATCTGTATTCTTTTATATATCCACATATCCTTTATAGCCACATCTCAGAGGCATCAATTGAGTCTAATAGCTGTTTGTTCATTATCCATGTTTCTGATCCATACATTAGTGTAGATTATAGGTCTATGTAGCATTTTATAGTTTTCACTTTTTGTTTATGATTTGTTTGGATGTTAGTCGTTTCCTTATGTCATTGAAAGTATTTTTAGCAATTCCTATTCTCCTTTTCCGGAGGAATAAAAACCTGGGTCATAATTTCTCGCCTGACACAACATCTCCTCCAATTGATCCAGCTGAAAATGGGTACCTGACGCAGAGTTTGGGGAAGTAAAGACAGCAAGGATGGGTACTGGCCACCACTCCAACTAATAGTTGTTGTGGCTTAGTACATGAAGAATTATCTTCATCCCACACGGCAGGTTGCTGTCATGACCTACCTTTACCTTTATCCACCTTTTCACTTCTGTTTCACACCTACCATCATTTGTGATTGTGTCCATGACACAGGTAATAGTCTACTTGATGCTTTATATCTTCATGTATTTTTATGTTTAGTGTTTGTTTCACTTTGATCTTTTGATTATCATGGTTTATTTTAAAACGTTAATATCTAGTCTATAATCTCTGCTTGATTTGTCCATTTAATCTATTAATATTTGTAGCTACTGTTCACTTTCTGCTAAAAGGACTGTACCATTTGCATATATTAGACTGTTTACTATTTTCCCATTGATATTGAACCCTGGCATTCCTTCTATCTGTTTTAAGTAATCAGTAGGCGAGATTTGAACCAGGTCCGTTTAACTGGCATTCATTTCACCTTGTAACTTGAGACATCACGTTTTCTAAATCTGACCTCACCTTTTATAAATTTGACCTCACATCCTCTCTAAAAAAAAGTTGTAATTTTAGTCACGACTTCCAACGTGTATATCCTTGAGTTATATCCTTGAGTTATATCATTGAGTTATATCATTGAGTGAGTTATATCCTTGAGTGAGTTATATCCTTGAGTTATATCATTGAGTTATGTCATTGAGTGAGTTATATCCTTGAGTGAGTTATATCCTTGAGTTATATCCTTGAGTTATATCCTTGAGTGAGTTATATCCTTGAGTTATATCCTTGAGTTATATCCTTGAGTTATATCATTGAGTTATATCATTGAGTGAGTTATATCCTTGAGTGAGTTATATCCTTGAGTTATATCCTTGAGTTATATCCTTGAGTGAGTTATATCCTTGAGTTATATCCTTGAGTTATATCCTTGAGTTATATCATTGAGTGAGTTATATCCTTGAGTGAGTTATATCCTTGAGTTATATCCTTGAGTTATATCATTGAGTGAGTTATATCCTTGAGTGAGTTATATCCTTGAGTTATATCCTTGAGTTATATCCTTGAGTGAGTTATATCCTTGAGTTATATCCTTGAGTGAGTTATATCCTTGAGTTATATCCTTGAGTGAGTTATATCCTTGAGTGAGTTATATCCTTGAGTTATATCCTTGAGTTACTATAAAAATTTACTAGTTGATTGAAACACACACAACAACACACTCACTGCACAAGTATGTAAATTCCCAGAGGACCCCCAAATATTTAACAAGCATGCCTAAATGCTTCCCATTTATATTATTATCTGTTTCTTGATCTTGAGTTCAAGATGGCGACATAAACAGAGTGATAAAGTTGGAGGATGTATTAATTGTGATTTTGTGATATTTTAAATGTTCATTCAAGGATGAAACTATGACAGATCCGGCAAACAGGTAGAGGATTTGATGAAACTACGACAGATCCAGCAAACAGGTAGAGGATTTGAGTGTTCACCGAAATCTGCTCTAGATATTGTGCAAGAATTTAAGAAAATTAGAAAATCTATCAAAGATCAGAATAACAAAAGGTCACAGAACACAAATACCAATCCACCATCAAACAGCACAACAAAAGTTGAAATACGGACATGGAACATCTGTGGCATCAACAATACAGAACCAGAAATAGTAGATTAAATATAAAATTTCCATAATGGGAATAACAGATTGTAGAAAAAAAAGATAAAAAACATGAAACTAATGCACAACTAATGCATTATTCTGGAGCAGTGTTAAAGGCGAACAAAGAGCTATATACGGAATAGGATTCATTCTTGATACAGAAACTTCCAATTGAAATTAAGTACTGAAACAAGTGCAGGAATTTAAATATTTTGGGAGCATTGTTACAGACGGTGGAAGAATGGACAGAGAGCTCGAGACAAGAATTCAAAAATGGAACTATGTAAATTATGACATTACATCAATTTTTACACCAAGACGGATGTGTTGGGCCATTGGTGCAAATAAAATGGAGACAATGCATTTACATTCTCTGGACTACATCCTTCTGGAAATCTAGTAGGGCCATTAACCTGTTACAAGAAAGATCCAGTGGGAGTTTGAGAATGAACACTGCAGAGGAAGAAGAAACAATTTTGAAACACAAATCTATCCCGATGGAAACCAAAAGACAAATCTTTACACCAACATTGTGTTATCAATGTCAGACATGGACACTAACAAAAGAACAAGAGACAAACATGAGATGTTACATGAAAGAAAGAAGCAAACAGAACACAAAGATATCTTGTCAGGAATGAAGAGATTTACAAGAACTCTAGGAACAACATGTGTGATCAAATATATTGAAAAACAGAGATAAATGGTACTGGCCACATAATGAAACTGTTGGAACAACATGTGTGATCAAATATATTGAAAAACAGAGATAAATGGTACCGGCCACATAATGAAACTGTTGGAACAATGTCTGTGATCAAATATATTGAAAAACAAGAGATAAATGGTACCGGCCACATAATGAAACTGTTGGAACAACATGTGTGATCAAATATATTGAAAAACAAGAGATAAATGGTACTGGCCACATAATGAAACTGTTGGAACAACATGTCTGATCAAATATATTGAAAAACAGAGATAAATGGTACCGGCCACATAATGAAACTGTTGGAACAACATGTGTGATCAAATATATTGAAAAACAGAGATAAATGGTACCGGCCACATAATGAAACTGTTGGAACAATGTCTGTGATCAAATATATTGAAAAACAAGAGATAAATGGTACTGGCCACATAATGAAACTGTTGGAACAACATGTGTGATCAAATATATTGAAAAACAGAGATAAATGGTACTGGCCACATAATGAAACTGTTGGAACAACATGTCTGATCAAATATATTGAAAAACAAGAGATAAATGGTACCGGCCACATAATGAAACTGTTGGAACAACTTCTGTGGTCAAATATATTGAAAAACAAGAGATAAATGGTACCGGCCACATAATGAAACTGTTGGAACAACATGTCTGATCAAATATATTGAAAAACAGAGATAAATGGTACCGGCCACATAATGAAACTGTTGGAACAACATCTGTGATCAAATATATTGAAAAACAGAGATAAATGGTACCGGCCACATAATGAAACTGTTGGAACAACGTCTGTGATCAAATATATTGAAAAACAAGAGATAAATGGTACCGGCCACATAATGAAACTGTTGGAACAACATCTGTGATCAAATATATTGAAAAACAAGAGATAAATGGTACCGGCCACATAATGAAACTGTTGGAACAACGTCTGTGATCAAATATATTGAAAAACAGAGATAAATGGTACCGGCCACATAATGAAACTGTTGGAACAACGTCTGTGATCAAATATATTGAAAAACAGAGATAAATGGTACCGGCCACATAATGAAACTGTTGGAACAACGTCTGTGATCAAATATATTGAAAAACAGAGATAAATGGTACCGGCCACATAATGAAACTGTTAGAACAATGTCTGTGATCAAATATATTGAAAAACAGAGATAAATGGTACCGGCCACATAATGAAACTGTTGGAACAATGTCTGTGATCAAATATATTGAAAAACAGAGATAAATGGTACCGGCCACATAATGAAACTGTTGGAACAACATGTGTGATCAAATATATTGAAAAACTGAGATAAATGGTACAGGCCACATAATGAAACTGTTGGAACAATGTCTGTGATCAAATATATTGAAAAACAAGAGATAAATGGTACCGGCCACATAATGAAACTGTTGGAACAATGTCTGTGATCAAATATATTGAAAAACAGAGATAAATGGTACAGGCCACATAATGAAACTGTTGGAACAATGTCTGTGATCAAATATATTGAAAAACAAGAGATAAATGGTACCGGCCACATAATGAAACTGTTGGAACAACGTCTGTGATCAAATATATTGAAAAACAAGAGATAAATGGTACCGGCCACATAATGAAACTGTTGGAACAACGTCTGTGGTCAAATATATTGAAAAGCAGACTGAAATGGTTAATCACTTAATGAGAATGAATCCTTATTGGCCACTGGCAAGAACACACAACATGAAAATAGAAACAGCAAGATACAGAGGAAGACCAAGAAGAAAATGGATTGAAGGAGTTACCAACATTCTGAGACATCACAATATTACTGCATATAAAGCTACCAAATATGCCATAGCCTGAAAACTGATCGCCATTCAATCATGTGACACCTTACAGCAAAAGTAAAGAAAAGACAGCAGACAGATCTGTTTGTTTTGGTTTTTTTTGCTGTTTTTTGTTGCAGTGGTATTTTTTTGTTTTGTTTTTTGTTAGTTTCTGTTGTATTTGTGGGGCCTTTGTAAATTCCCACTGATCTCAATTATAACTGGACAACAGTACTACTAGATTTCTAGCAAGATGTAGTTCAGAGAACAGAAATGTGTTATGTCACCGTTTTATGTGTGAATGGTCCAAACACATCCAGCTTCGGCGTTAGTCTATCCTGTTAAACACATTTTCTGTGTAGGTACAAAGAAGAAAAGGAAGAAGTCAAGATAGCAAATTGTGGATGGACCGTATTTATACAAGTCTGAACACAGACAAAGACTTACCTGTGACAGCATGACTAATCTGGGTAGTTTGAGGGCTGTACTCATGTCTACTTTGTTGTGGTACTGAATGCTCTTCTCGTTGTGTTGCTGGAGTTGGTGATGGTTTTTCTGGCAGTTTTGTGGTACCAATTAGTTCATTGCTCAATGTACTCTGAATAACCTGCTGACTTCCATTGTTTGATGAGGACACCAATTCAGAAAAAACTTTGTACATTCCGAATGCTAATGATTTTAAGGGCACATATTTTGTTTGGTTGCCAAAATTTAAAAAGTCTTGATCAACACTGTTTATATCTTGCCCATTTGGAGAGACAGTATCCGGATACTCTGTAGGCCAGGGCTTGGTAGTTGTAAGAGCCAAACCGAGTTTAGTGGAAAGTCTTTCAGGACGTTCCAAATCTGGTGGTGCTGATGGAGTGGCTGCTGTGGAGAAATGTGGGTTATCAGACTTGTCCACCCTGCTGTAATGGATCTAAGAAGTAGACAAGAAATTGAATTCATGAAATTCTTGATTAACTCATGAAAAAATATAATTTTCTATTCCCCTATTTTGGCACATAATAATACACACAGACAGATACGCATATACACACTCAAAATATTCTATGTCAGGCATAATCAACGATCATGTCATCCACAAGATTAGAGAAAGAAACATTCATTTTCTATTGTAAGAACAGGCCACTAAAGACTCAATGGGCACATTTATATGAGTTTTCTTATTTTCATTCATTTTCCTTTTGCGATGAAGTTAGTGTATAGGGCAGAGATCAGATCTCTCCAATTGTGTCTATTCAAAGCTATTCTGTGCAGTTCTTGAATAGTATGGATATTGTTTGTTTTACTTTCTGTAAGTATTGTTCTTCTGAGTGTTTCTTTTGATCTACCCCTGGCTCTTTTGCATGTATTTGTTATTTGCAACACAGCTATGCCATTTATATGAGTTTTGTTATTTGCAACACAGATATGCTTATGTGCTAATATGGACAAGCAGCAGGAAACACAGAACATATTCTGTGAATTGCCCACTGTATAATAATAATAAGAGTCATAACCCGTCAGGGTCATAGCGGTGCCACACTGGATACATTAGCACACAATGCTCTCCAAACATCTCTGTCCTCAGCCATTCGGAGGTGTGTAGAAAAATCATGCCAAGACCATTCCTTGATGTTATCAATCCAGGATTTTCTGTCCTCTTCTCCTTCCACCTTCGACTGTTCTTTGTAAAATAATTTTAGAAAGTTAGTCGTGTCTCATTACATGTCCAGACCAAACAAGTTTATGCTGTTTCAATGTGGTTCTTGATAACCAGCTATTTGTTTATTTGACAAATATGTTTGTCTTGTGTTTTATATAACTAATTTTTAACAAACATCTGTAGCTCTTGTTTTAAAAAGACTGAATTCTTCATTCCATGTTTACATTGAGTGTCCAACTTTTCCCATCTGTATAAAAGTATACTTTGCACTAGCGATCTCAATAGATTGAGGGCTGTTGTCATGTCTACTGTGTTGTGGTACTGATGTCAGGCAAAATCAATGGATCTCTCTTATATGCATGACTAATTTGGGTAGATTACCTGTGACAGCATGAAAATCTGGGTAGTTTGAGGGTCCATTTATCAGGTCCACTTTCGCAACAGCAAGCTGTCCAATGATGGAGGTATTTGCTGTCACTGTATCAAACTACCTAGATTAGTCATGCTGTCACAGCCATATGTGAACAGCCCACTGTATCAAACTACCTAGATTAGTCATGCTGTCACAGCCATATGTGAACAGCCCACTGTATCAAACTACCTAAATTAGTCATACTGTACAGCCATATGTGGACAGCCCACTGTTTCAAACTACCTAGATTAGTCATGCAGTCACAGTCATATGAGGACAGCCCACTGAATCAAACTACCTAGATTAGTCATGCAGTCACAGCCATATGAGGACAGCCCACTGTATCAAACTGATGGAAACTGATTGATTGGTTGTTTCATGTTGATGGACATATTTGATTTAAGTTTTCAATGAATACAATTGGAGATAGAATTGTCTATGCAGGTGTTCATAGTCCTGTCAGTGGTAGAGTATGCCTTGGCTATCCTGACTCTTAGCAGGACTCTTATCCTGGCCCAATACAGGTTGATAAACTTGACAGGATACAAAATGAAGATACTCCTATCATACTTGGATGCCCTAGAGATACAGCAATCGTGATAATGCTATTCTTGCTGTTTTATCCTACCATGATGTAAAGATTGGATATTTGATGTGCTAGTTCATAAATGTGATTCGGTGTTGACAAGTACAATCCACTAATGCTGCTATTGATAAGATCAAAGGAAACAGATTAACATTCACCGCGCCTATATTAACACCGGTCGCCGAAAAACAAAATGGCGGGTAGCGCCGTTGGCGGCATACCCCATCCAATGAGATATCGTTATAATAGACGCCCCACAGCCTGATTGGTTACTTGGGAACATGCGCTATTGAAGCCGGTTCATTCCTACGTCTGACATGATCGTTGTAACAATGGCTAGCCAGAAGATACAAATTTTATAGCAATTAATCTGACCACATCTGCACACCGGTACGATGCCATGATGGTCGACAGGTTTTATAGACCTTTCTTTCATCGTATTTTGAATAAAATAACATTGAATCGTGGCTTGAATCATGAATTATTGAAATATTTAGTTTCACAGCAGTGAATATACAGAATGCCGTGTTGGTTTGGAGACTTGTAGACGTTTGATATCGAATATGTTGAAGTGGCACCATAAATGACTCTACACCTAATCTCAAAGTACAATTTTACTGCAAATCTACATGTTTTATACAGTTCCCCCGGCTATATTTTGATAATTTCACAGTGAAAGAACATAAATACAACAGATTTGCGTGATTTAGTTTACAGTGTTGCCAAGGAATTCGATAAGCAAGGTAAGTTATTTTTTATTTATTTTTTTCCTCTTTATTTGTTATAAAATATATGTTTGTTTTTGTGAAAAACATCTTTACCACTTTCTCATACGTCTGGTATCACACACACACGTACATAAATTACACCAATATATGCAGAATTCAATTCTTTATTTATATGTGCAAATATTATTTAAATATCTCTAACAACCAAAAAATTATCACATTTTCAAAACAGTCACCACCAATAATGCAAATTTTCAAAAAAGAACCCGGTGGCAGGGAGACGTTTCGTATCTTTTAATCTGGCTTGCTAAAGGTTAATATGTTGTTATATGATAAGAATGTTTATGTATTCATTAAAAAACACAAATACAATATGTATCATGGATGCCACATGTGTGCATGGACAATAATTATGTTGTATGTCGGCCTAGACCTAGTTTACCGGACGGGCATTATATGCGATTTCTTCTTTTATCAGTTTTTTAGGCCATATTATATTAGTTTGGTTATGAAACAATATATATACAATGAGTATAGGTATTTATGAGGATTTTATCAATGTTTCCATGCATTGCTCAAGTATTAGGGTCATCAAGACATTATATTTGCGATTTTTGAAATGGTGTTTTGCGATTTTTTTCCAGAATTTCAACTTCACAACTTGCTCACAACTGTTATATCACACATATAACAACAACAAAAACATGATTATATTCATTATTCTCTCCTTTATTTAGATGTGCAAAAATTATTTTGATATCTTTTAAATCAAAAAATGTATCAAGTTTTCAAAACACCCACCATCAATAACGCAAATTTTCCAAAAAATAATTCAGGCCAAGGGGGTATTTTGCGTAATTTTAATTCAGGGCTCTAAAGGTTAATAATTTCTGCAGATCGAAGCACAGAATAACAAACATACCTCATACAGCCCAGAGCATCTATCACAATGTAAAGCGTCTATGATGGTGAAGTTAGCTTTCAGATCCAACAGCTGCTGTATGTTTGTGTCTGGTCTAAACAGTTGTGGAGGGTGAGTCGATGGCTGTAGATGGGACATCAAGAAGCAGCTGGCTATCAGCAAGCAAGCATATAGTCCTGAAGATAGAAACTTAGTTTTAAAAAGCACAACAGCCACATACTATTATGTTATATATTATACTACATTATGTATATACATACAAAAAGCAGGAAACATATGCAGATATAAAAATCATAAAGGCACGAAACCAAAAATAACAGCTTGGTGGACAGAAGAGTTAAAGAATGCAATGAAAGATACAAAAAATAAAAATACAAGAAATGGGCAACAAGCAAAACTTATGAAGATTACTCAGAAGCGAGACACCAAAGAATAACACCAAGAAAAACATCAAATCTGCAAATATTAAGTCATGCAAGAATATGGAGAAATGCTTAACGAGGATAGACAAAACGCACCAAAGATGTTCTACACTAAGTACAAAACATGAAAAGTAAAAAAAACAAACCAACAGAAATAATCAACGATGAACATGGCAACATACCAAATAGGCCCCAAGAAATCATGGAAAGATGGAAAAATTACTTCAATCAACAGTTAAACTTAAAGGAAGGAGAAATTATTACAACAATAAATACAATAGAAGAAGAACTAGAACCATACATCCTGAAATCCGAAATTGAAGACGCAGTTAAACATGCACCAAATAACAAAGCACCAGGAATAGACGGCATACATATAGAACATGTCTATGAAAAATACTCAAGAGTGTCATTAGAGATAGATTTAGAAACGATAACATCAGACAGAAAACCAAAACAATACCAGTATTGGAACACATCAAAAGACAACAGACCAAGTGGTTTTCACACGCTTCCAGACTACCGACATATAGCATGCCACAAATGGCCATAACACATAGACATAACGGTTATAAAGCCAGAGGCAGACCATGTAAAAGATGGACCACAGAAATCAAAGAAGCCACAGGAACAAGCTTACAAACAGCAGACAAGAAGGCCATCTCCAGAGAATTCTTCCACCCCTGACGCCGCAAGGCAAACAAGGGACACAGCGTATAGATAGATAGATTGACCTATAGAAGTAATAAAAATACTAACAGTGAGATATAAGGTGGCTACACAGAATGTTCAAAGTGATATGGAAGACACACAAGACACAGCAAGAGTGGAATACAGTAGTGATTTTTCCCATTTGGAAGAAAAAAGGTAGTAAGAGGGACTGCACTAAGTATAGAGGCATATCACTCTTAAGCCACATAGACAAATATTCAGCAAGATAATAGAGAGAAGAATGTGCCCATATATAGAACAATGGCTCAACAACACACACAAATGGGCTTTCAGAAAAATAAAAGCTATACAGATATAGCTATACAGGTTTGGTTCTTCACCCTCAAACAACTTTCAGAAAGCGCAACAGAACATAACCAAGATTTATATTTGGCTTTCGTGGACCAAGAAAAAGCTTTTGACAGAGTGGAGAGAGCACAACTATGGATAACACTACAGACATATGGAGTTTTCCAACATCTGATAAGCCTAAGTCTGAGCATATACGTGAAGAGTCAATGCGCAGTAAGAATGATCACAGTTACATCCAATCATTTTCAAATTGACTGAGGAGTGAGACAGGGATGAGTACTATCCCCCCTATTTGTTTATAACATACATAGATCAGATTTGCAAAGTAGCAAAGACAATGGAAGAAAACAATCTGAGGGACAACTTAAACAAATTACTATTTGAAAATGACCAAGCACTAGTAGCATCATCAGAAGAGCAACTACAAGGAAAAATAGACAGATTACATCAAACTTTCCAAACATTCCAAAAAAAAAGATAAAAATAGAAAAGACCGAAGTAATGAAGATAGGAAGAACAGAAAGAAACACCAATATATACATTGGAAACAACAGACTTAAACAAGTGACAGAATTCACATACCTGGGAAGCAATATAACAACAGATGGCAAGAGCAGCACAGAAATACACAATAGATGTAGTAAAGCATACCAAACCCTAGGGCAAATGACACCAATCTTCAGAAACAAAAACGTAGATTTAAACATGAAAATAACACTAATCAAAACGATTATTATACCAAAGCTGTGCTACCAATGCTGAACATGGATGACAGCACAAGACAAACGTAAACTTGTGACAGCTAAAATGGCATGATTATGCAGAATCCTAAGAATATCGCTAAGAGACTGTGGAGACAAGAGAGCTCCATTACATGGTGAGGAATACATAGCAGACTGTTCCTCCTATCCTAATGACCATCGCCCAGGACTGGATTACTATAATAATAATAAGACCCATAACCCATCAGGGTCATAGGGGTACCATGCTGGAAACACAAGCACAGATAGTCCCCCAAACACTGTATCCTCAGCCATTTGGAGGAATGCAGAAAAACCATACCCAGACTATTCCTTGATATTATCAATCAATAATCTTCTTTGTGCACATCTTCTTTTTCTACCCTCAACTGTCCCTTGCAAAATAATTCTAGAAAGTAAGGCATGTTACATGCCCAGACCAAACATGTTTATGCAGTTTCACCACAGCCAAAAGTGCTTCTTGACAATTTGTTCTTACTGCGCATTGACGGCATATATTCTCTGACATTGGCTTATCACATGTTGGGAAACTCCATATGTCTGCAGTCTTAATGATAGTTGTGCTCTATCCACTCTGTCAAAAGCTTTCTCTTGGTCCAAAAAACGCCAAATATAAGTCTTGGTTATGTTCTGTCAGAACTTTCTGAAATTTGTTTGAGGGTGAAGATTGCATCTGTACAGCTTTTATTTTTGTTTACTTATTTGCTGCCTGACAAGTCTTAACAAGCATCTTAAGCGCTTGTATTCAAAAGTCTGAATTCTTCTTTCCATGTCTTCATTGAGTGTCCAGCTTTCATATCCATATAAAAGTATACATAGCTCTAGCGATCTGAATAATCTTTACTGTAATAATAATCTTACTTTTCCAAATTATGTTCAACCTTGAAATGGCAGCCTTCACCACAGCGAGTAACTAAAGCATGAGTTGCTATTGACACCTCTATCAGAAGAGAATGCTTGACAGGCGAGCTGAAGCTCATAACTCCATTCTGCATGTTGCGAAACAGTATAAAAGCTAAAAGTCCCCTCTGCGGAGGAGACTTTTTCTTAAAGTATTTCCCACAACTAAGAGTTAGACTCTTCTGTGTATGAAATAAAGTTCTGGAGAAAACCACCCAATCCAATTAAAAAGTAAGAACTAGTCACTTGTAGTTCTTGGGGATTGAAACAATAATAACAAGGGGTACAGTACAAGTATATGCCACGGCAGTCGAGTTATTTCCCTTGCATATTTTTTTCAAATTTCATGTTCATTATTTAATAATTGAAATATTAATTCATTTTAGTATTTGGGTAAGGATGGATGTGTTTTATATAACTAACCCTAACCCCAAAACTAAATAAATATTTCTACTATTAAATGATAAACATGAAATTTATGAACATAGGCAAAGGAAATAATTAAACATGTGGTGACGTCCACTTGCACAGTACCCAACAACCCTTCCATAAATATTACACTTTTACACTCACACAAGAGATAACTGTAGCAACAACAAAAATTTCACTAACCAATGACAATGTACCGCCCTCTTATCACAAGCTTATCTGTGAGGAACATCATCATCTTCTGCAGCAGCAGACCTAGACACATGTTGTTGTCATCAATTGTATCCAGGTCTGTCTGACTGGCTTCAGCTTCACAATCTGGAAAATAAAACAGATTCTATTTGAAATATTGAACTCAACAAGAAATGTTTTAGTGTTCACAAATATATATCACATACATATCTAGGATAGTATAAATAACTAAACTGTCCGAGGATATCCGATTAGGTGAAGAGTGCCACAGTAACACAACTAATAAGTGATAAATACTATATTAACTCTTCTCATCCATGGAGTCGCTAATATATCTACATTTTGGAGTCCCGTTATTTCAAAAAGCCGCTGACATCGACATTTTGATACAAATTTATGAAAATTTATCTATCGTGAATTATAAACATTATCGCCCGTGTGTTGCCAGGGCCCGAAAGGGAGCAAAGAATAGCAACATTGTTTACCTTCCACGCATGTAGAAAAAGGCGACTAAGGAGGTTATGGGATGGAGTTGGCTGTCCCATCCCATAAAGGGTCAGCGACATAAAGCCATACTGAAGTCGGATGTGTCAGGCCAAAAGGCGCAGATATCGCAGCAATGCTGTAAACCATGACACAAAGCATTCCGTTCTCCGGACTACATCCTGCTAATCTGCAGGAGTTTGAGAATGAACGTAGAAGAAGAAGAAGAATATGTATATTTACAAGTCAATACAAATGAGACGGAGTTGTGAGACCATCTCTTTGCATTGATAGTTTTGTGTGTTTACTGTTAGTTCACTTTTGTTTCTTAATAAAGATCCCTATTGGACCGTAATGTGGAAAAAGTCATTGTTCCTTGGATTTGTGTTATTTCTCAATGACAACCCTTGTTTTACTATTTATTAGTTACATTAGTTACCAGTGATAAGAATACATTATCACAGTTCTGGATGTTTTTCAGTAATAACAAACCTTGAGCTTGAGCAATGCTTTCCGCAGCTCTGTTGGTCTGCAAGACAGGCTCAATGTTTGGGTCATCAATTAGTAGCATGTCATCATCATCCATGCCATCATCATCATTATTATTCTGCGACGTGCCACCATCTATGACTGAAAGATGATCGTAAATGTCACTGCAGTAAAACTGTAAACCAATAGGCAAAAATAGTAAAAACACAAAGTAATATAAAATAATAAATAATAAAACAATAAAAAAAACAAAACAAAGGAATATAAAATAATAAAAATAATAAAAACACAAAGGAATATAAAATAATAAAAATAATAAAAACACAAAGTAATATAGTGCTACAGATCACATACAACAACATGGAGAACTACAAAATGGGCAATAAGAAAACGACAACATTTCATCAATGGATGCTTGTGAAGAATGATAATGAAGTAGTTCCTTTTTTGCTGTGAGCAGGCAGTATTGACATCCCATAGCCTTTCTGACAAAAACTGAGTAACTGAGATGACATCCGAACTCACATACGGTTTACCGTCTCAAAAGAATGGTTGTGTTAGAGGGGTGTATGAATCCATGTTTAGTCCCAAAAGAGAGGCATTCCAATGCGGCAGTATACCAGGATAATCATGTCCTGCCAGCAGCATAGCAAATACATCTGGGCCAACTAGCTCATCATTGCACCATTATATATATATCACTGTACCATTGTCGTCTTGGGTGCCCTCTTCCCCTGTTGCTGTTAACTCGCCTTCAGCTATTAATCGTTCGATGCTGTTATGTCATATGTTATATTTACATGACCAAAAAACACAGCTTTCTTGCTAAGACGTTGTTAGGGAGCCAGCCCTCTTTGACGTTTATTGATCTTAGCACATCTTGATTTATCTTTTTAGCTGACTATAATGATATACATAAAACTTTTCTTTTGTAGCATCTCATTTCTTCTTCTTCTTCAGAATTCATTCTCAAACTCCCGCTGAATCTTCTTTGTAGCAGGGCCATGTTCCTACTAGATTTCCAGCAGGATGTAGTCCAGAGAATGAAAATGCATTGTGTCACCATTTTATTTGCTCCAATGGCCTGACACATCCATCTTCTGTGAAACATCTCATTTAAAAACACAGTGATTTATTGAATGTCCTTGTGACATTATTCCTTGTGACATTATTCCTTGTGACACTATTCCTTGTGACATTATTCCTTGTGACAAGTCTGAAGATATATCATGAAGACACTATGAAATGCAGAGTAAGATTAAGTTATTGAATCTGAGGCAGGCGATTGAACCTTGGAGAAAAATGTACATTTTATCGTAGTCACAGGTCTATAGCACGTTTCACTAGCTTTACGCAACATCAAAATAATGTATCTCAGCAAATATATAACACATATAATTAAAATTTTGTGCATGAATTAGACATTTGTATAGAATATATGAATACAATTTTTCATTGAAATGCAGTCATTATTTTCAAATTTTTGTTTATTTGCAATATGTATCAAAAGTATGATTGTCAACACATATATCACAAATATCTTTTCAGAAATGTTTACAATCAGTTATAAGACCTAATTTACACATGATTGTTTTATCACACAATTGGCATGATTTAAGGTGAAATTGTACTATTTTTACTCTTGAACACAAGATAGATGGTGTTTAAGGTTGTTTGTGGTGTAATATCTGAAGTGGTAAAATTTCTTTTCTTGGTACAAAGTATAAAATAATTAGTATGCTGACAAAGATCAAAGGATTTCATTTGTTTATCAAAACTGGACATGATGCACAAATATGGAGTACATTTTTATTGGGTCTAAATAAATATAACATTGTCTGTTGTCTATCCCTAGGTGGTAGCTGGTTGATAGCATACATTTGCTGTTAAGCTTAAGGGGTGGGAGCTGTAAGTTTCTGTTCAAGGCCAGATGTGATGTCTGAGCTGTACTGACTCCATGTTTGTAA
Source organism: Meghimatium bilineatum (assembly GCA_034231615.1). Taxonomy (NCBI): domain Eukaryota; kingdom Metazoa; phylum Mollusca; class Gastropoda; order Stylommatophora; family Philomycidae; genus Meghimatium; species Meghimatium bilineatum. The sequence continues at coordinate 59,895,559 of CM067300.1, read as the reverse complement.
AGGATGGTTGTGATGTTATTGATCCATTTCTTTCTCAGTCTTCCCTTTGCTTTATATCCTGCTGATAGTTTGTTATAAGTTCTCAGTGGTAATTGCCTTGGGTTCATTCTCCTAAGGTGACAAAACCATTTTATCTGATGTTCATATATTCGATACAAGGCATTATTCCTACTCTTTTTCTGATATCCTTGTTTCTTACTCTGCCCAGTTTGGTGACCATTGCTGCTTTTCTTAACCTTTAGCATGTTGTGTTTACAATTCGGGCGATACATTTCACCCAAATTGTGTCATGTCTTGATTTCGGAAGGCGAAATCCGCCGCTCAGTGCACTAAACCCGAAACCAAATGAAAAAATTGAGATTGGTAACTTTTTGACAGAATGTTTTGGCAACATTGAGAAGGTATTTCATCTAACTTCCTATTTCTATTGTTAAAATGGTGATAGACAATGTTGTATGATTATGAAATGGAAATCCGAGCAATCTGTAAGCATCGGCATTGGGGCGAAGCGACACGACAGTGAATAAAGTTTATTATAGTTTTTGTTCATCGTATATTCAGTGAAATTATTATTTATTCGGATGGAAAAGTGGAAAACTTGAGAGGTAAGTTCTTCACATACATTACTTAAAATATACCACGAGGTTTCCATTATGTAAAATATATAATAGTCAACAGATTTCACAGCTTTCGATCGATCAAAAAAACTGTAGGCCTAGATGTAGATAGGTCTAAATCTGTCTTTATCATTTTCTCACACGTCCCATATCACACACACACACAAACAAAACTTACACCAATATATGCAGAATTTAATTCTTTATTCATATGTGCAAATATTAGTAAAATATCTGTAACAACAAAAAAGTTACCGCGATTTCAAAACAGCCATCAACGATTACGTAACAGTTCCAAAAACTCAGCGACAGAAGAGAAATTACGTAATTGTAAACACAGCGTGCCTAAGGTTATCATCACTTCATCTCACATGTGATGATTTTTCTCTGTAATGAGGTTGTTAAATACCATGTTTGACATTGGTAACAAAGTGTTGGTATGAAAATTGTACATATTATCTGTCTCTTTATGTCCATATTGATTTTTTGGATCTTTTGGATATTTATACAAAAATAACATTATATTTAACCTTTACGACTCTGCGGTCGCAATAATGCGCCTATGAGAACAGCTCCGTTGTGCCTGCAGGCGCAATCCCGCTACATAGGATATCGCCCGATTCCAGAGTACGGAACTTCACAAAGTAATGATCCCGTGACGTATAAAACACGCCAAACGACGCTAGGAATACGTTGCAGTTTAAAGGTCAAGTTACTTTACTCATTACGACTGCAAGAAGAGAGAAAACCGGCTGGTTTTGTCAGCGAATTTCTGGAACGACGTTGGCCATTTTTTAGCCATATTTTACTATCAAATTGAGTACCGCGTGGCATGGCTAAGTGATCGTGAATACATGTTTTAATTGTTGTTTTTTATGTTTAATATGTTGTTATTTGATAAGAATGTTTGTGTAGTCGTTCAAAAACACAAAAATAATATGTATCAGGGGTGCTACGTGTGTGCTTAGACAATAATTACGCTGCGTGTTGGGCTAGACCTAGTGTTTACCGGACGGACGTTAAATGCGATTTCTTATAAACTACATGTTTTAATTGTTGTTTTTTGTGTTTAATATGTTGTTATTTGATAAGAATGTTTGTGTAGTTGTTCAAAATCACAAAAATAATATGTATCAGGGGTGCCACGTGATACATATTCAGGATTTTATCAATGATTCCACGCATTGCTCAAGTATTAGGGTCGTCAAGAAGTTACATGTGCGATTTGAAAATTGCGTTTTGCGATTTTCCCCCCGAATTTTCAACTTCACAACTTGCTCACAACTGTCATATCATACATACAACAACAACAAAAACATGACTATATTCACTATTCACTCCTTTATTTAGATATGCAAAAATTATTTTGATATCTTTTAAAATAAAAAAGTTATCACGTTTTCAAAACACCCACCATCAATAACGAAAATTTTCCAAAAAAGAATTCAGGCCCAAGGGGATGTTTCTTAATTTTTAATTCAGGGCCCTAAAGGTTAAAAAATGGCATAAATACATTAAATGGTTAATTAATTACATTTGTTTCTTCTTCTTCTTCTTTCCTTCCTCTTTTACCCTTTACGGGTGTAGAGGGAGATACAATGTTCTTGTTCTTGCTTTTTTTGGCAGCTTCAGATAATGTTATTTGGTGTTCATGTAATGTCTCTTTAATGTTGTTGATCCAGCCTACTCTAGGTCTAACCCTGGCTCTTCTTTCTGCTTCTCCTCTCTTCACATATGCTTTATAAACTAATGAATCACACTGCATTCTTTCCAGATGACCAAACCATTGTATCTGTTGGTTTTGTATGTATTGAGTAATTCTGTGTCTTCTGGTTGCTCCTGTGGCTTTTCTCAGACATCTCATCTCTGTTGTAACCAGCTGTCTCTTATGTTTTGTTGTTAAGGACCATGTTTGACATTGGTAGCACAGGGTTGGAATGAAGATACTTTGGATAAGATGTGTTTATGTTGTCATTGGTAACATTTTGTGTTGCAATAAAGGGGATAATTGACCCAATATTTGATTAGCTTTGCTACAAAGAATGTCTATTTCGGTGTCCATCTTTCCATCTGAAGAGAATGTTACGCCCAAGTATTTGAATGTGTTGGTTTGTTTAATGACTTGATTTTCCACTGCTTATATTTAGATTGTGTGTATCCCTTCCTATTGCCATGGTTTCTGTTTTATCTATGCTTATCGTCATGTTGCTGTTCTTGCACTCGATGTCCATGATGTTAGAAAATAAATTTCTTAAACACATTTGTTTGAGGGCAAAGCTAGTGAAACCTGCTAGAGATATATAACATGAAAAATCCTGAATGCAGAGAAAGGAGATCTAGTTTGTAGAAAAATTAAGAGAGGTTGGCTAGATCTAGTAGACTGTGTACTCTGTCCGTGTGACGTGTTTGTAGATATAACAATGACAAATGATCTGAGGAAGAACAACAAAAGATGTCTTTACTCAGAGGAGCTAACCTCACCTTCAACATCTAACATGGGCAGATCATCCTCATACAGGTGGTACTGATTTCCCTGCTGCTGGTTATACTGTAGCTGAGTAGAACTGCTCGTGCTGATTTCTTTTGACCCAAAACATGAGAAACAACTGAAGAGATGAAAAACAATAGCACATAAATGGGATATCTTGTTTACATGTAACAACAAAACATCATGCTCTCACATACAAGTTAGTTAGTCACTTTCATGTTTAGATGTCCCATTACATTTCCCCCAGTTATCTCAGATAAAAATCACCATGATGAACATATTTCCTCAATAATCTCAGAAAACAGACCACTTTGATGTACACATTTCTCCAGCCATCACTGATTCAAACTACTTTGATGTACACAGTTCTCCAGCCATCACTGATTCAAACTACCTTGATGCACACAGTTCTCCAGCCATCACTGATTCAAACTACCTTGATGCACACAGTTCTCCAGCCATCACTGATTCAAACTACCTTAATGCACACAGTTCTCCAACCATCACTGTTTCAAACAACCTTGTTGTACACAATTCTCCAACCATCACTGATTCAAACAACCTTGATGAAGACAATTCTCCAACCATCACTGATTCAAACAACCTTGATGAAGACAGTTCTCCAGCCATCACTGATTCATACCACCTTGATATACACAGTTCTCCAGCCATCACTGATTCATACCACCTTGATATACACAGTTCTCCAGCCATCACTGATTCAAACCACCTTGATGTACACATGCAGCAAATAAACAAACTTGCAGGATATCAAGAACCACTTTTGGCAGTGGTGAAATGGTGTAAACTTGTATGGTTTGGACATATAATGAGACACAACTCGTTTTCTAGAAATATTTTGCAAGGAACAGTCAAGGTTGAAAGGAGGAGAGGAGTACAGAGAAAATCCTGGATTAATAACATCAAGGAATGGTCTGGGCATGATTTTTCTATACTCCTTCGAATGGCTGAGGATAGAGTTGTTTGGCAAGTTTTTTAGTGCTGATATTCTAGTGTGGTACCCTTACAACCCTGACAAGTTATTGGTCTTATTATTATTATTATTATTATTACTATTTTTATTATTATTACTAATGTACACAATTCATCACTCATCTCCAATACAATCCATTTGATGTACACATTTCCCAGTCATCTTTGACACAAACCACACATTTCCCAACTCATCTCTGAGAAAAACCACCTTGATGTACACATATTCCCTAGTCACCTCCAACACAATCCACCTTGACATACACATTTCCCCAGTCAACACTAACATAAACCACCTTGATGTGCACATATTCCCTAGTCACCTCCAACACAATCCACCTTGACATACACATTTCCCCAGTCAACACTAACATAAACCACCTTGATGTGCACATATTCCCCTATCATCAATGACATAACCACACTGATGTACTCATTTTCCTAGTCATTTCTGAGATAAAACAACTTATTTAATCATTTCTGCTCCAAGTCACTACTTGGTCTTTTATGCCTGACTGGTGTCAGCTGAGCCCCAGATTGATTACTTAACAACCACAGCATACAAAGGAAAGGAATAACGTTTTATTCATGAATAACAAACTGTTCTGCATTTGTACACACGCCAAGAGATTTACGGTTAGAAAATCAATCTTGCTTGCATTTCATAACATCACTTCACTCTACCTTCATGAAGTTACAAAAGGTCAGATTATCAAAGGATTTTAAAAATCCTTTTATATGCTTTTATATGCAGAATGATAGGCTTCAGAAAATCTGCACAATTTCATTAAAACGAACACAGATATATGACAGTGCTATATATAGCACACACAATATGTGGAAATCAAAAAGTATGTTTATGAAAAAACATGTCAGCAAACACAAACTACCGGTACCTGCAAATACTGTTTATCATTTATAGAATGAGATATCATTTAGCTATTTTTGCTGTCAATATTTTAAAATTAGTTTCTTTTCTTTTCTGAACACCTTTACATTTTGTGAGTCTTGACTGACTTGTATGATTCTTGCAGGTGTTACAGCAGCTTTGTTTGATTATTGAATAAGACATAATTGTTGGTTATTTTTTTTGAAATTTCTACTGGTTAGTGTGAAGCAGTCCGGAGAATAGAATGAACTGTGCCATGGTTTACAGCCTTGCTATCTGTGCATTTCAGCTTCAACATCTCACTTTATCATGGGTTTTGTGTTACTTTGATCTACGGAATGGGATAGTATTGGGTGCAAAGGGATTTGCATTGCTCTTGTGTAATCCCAGAGTTAACAGATAACCAAGATCCTGAAAGCACCTACTTGTGGTGCACCCTGGAAACAGATTACTTTGAAGCTCATGCAGAGCTTCTTCTTTTTCTTCTGCGATCAGTTTCCTATGCTTAGAATACAGGCAGGAGGGCCACCTTCATTAATTCAGTCATCAGCATCAAGTCTTCATGGTTACCCCACAGCTTCACTTCCAGATCTGCCTCTTGGGGCCAGTTTTTAGTCTTGAAGTCACCAAAGAGTGGAAATGTCTGCAGAATGTGTTCTAAAGTCTTGGGAACCTATTGACATGGAATGCAAAGCTATTCTAGTTAATATTTTATACATCTGTCTGGGCAGTGTAGACTGAGATGAGAGTTGACTACACAAGACAAACTATATCTCTGAATATCATCTCTCAGTCCCTACAGCCAAAACACTGTCGCAGCACAGCACAATACAACGGCTGTGCTGGACTACAGGATTGTCTTGTCCAAAGCTCATGAAAGTGAAAATAGTCAGCAAGTCTCCAGAGAAGTAAGACTCATCTATTGGGTGGGTACATGTGAAAGTAGCACTGGTCTAAATGGCTGTGTCATGAGCAACATAAGTGTCAACCCAAAACAAAAGCAATGTTCATGTTCAAGAACAAGCTTTCAATGTTTTCTATTAGTACCGGTAGATTGTGAGAAAAAAGATCAAAAAGTAAAATACCATCCAGGTTCAAAGAAAAAAATGTGTGTAGAAGTTCAAAGTTGGAAGAGGTTTCCACAATGTCAGTGAACAGAACTTCAGCTAACAGGGCAAACCAACCCTAGTTCCACTCTACTGCAGAGTGTTTCTTATTTTGGAACCAGGTAGCTAAGGACATGGGGGAAAAATGACTGTTTAATTGTATGAGAAAAGTTCAATGGCAGTGGAACACTTAGTACAATATAGACATAGTCAACCCAAGATAAAATCCTTGCTTACAGTCTCTAGTCACCCAGAGATATGTTTTGACGTGTAAAGTCTAAGAGCACATTGGGTAATAAACTGTCATGGGGTAGACGTGATACACACTTGTCACCTGGCAACAGATATGAAGGCTGTAACTGGCTAGATACCTGAATCATCCTTTGATTTCTGCCATGAAGGTCTAACATATCTGATAAAACATGCCATAATCGGATGTGTTAGGCCTACAAGGAAAAAATCAAAGAGTAGCACAACATACTTTATGCTCCCAGTGGAAATCACACATAATTTGTGTTTCTTATCAGAGAGCAAACACAGAAGAACATAGCATCTTGTGGATAACCAAAGTATCCAATAAAGTCATATGGATCTCAACTCCATCCACGAACCTCCTTAGTTGTCTATTACAACATAAATGGCATGTCACAGCATTAGTGGTACTATTCTTTGTTTTCCATTAAGGCCTCAACAATACACTGTGGAAACACAGAACGAGATGCAAGAGGTTTGTTGAGGACCTGTGCTCTAGAGGGAGTTACATGGTAAATAGACAAGACTTTCTTGTTTTGAGTCTTTCTTTGTTTGTTCACTATGACAAAAATTTAATATGTAAAGCTATGTGGTAGTTTACAGTTTTATTTTAAAATATTTCATCTCAAACTCCCATAAGATCTATCTTGTAGCAGGACAATACCTCTACTAGATTTAGAGCAGGATATAGTAGAGCGTAATGAATATACTGGGGTATGTTGTTTTGCTGTTTTATTTGCATCCATTTTTCAAGATATTCAACACACAACAGGTAGTTTACGATGTCATAATATTTGCACTTTTCAACATGCTTATGTAGGCTACAATAGTGTAAACCAGTACTAGGTCCATCTCTTGAAGGTAGTGAACAGTACTAGGTCCATCTCTTGAAGGTAGTGAACAGTACTAGGTCCATCTCTTGAAGGTAGTGAACAGTACTAGGTCCATCTCTTGAAGGTAGTGAACAGTACTAGGTCCATCTCTTGAAGGTAGTGAACAGTACTAGGTCCATCTCTTGAAGGTAGTGAACAGTACTAGGTCCATCTCTTGAAGGTAGTGAACAGTACTAGGTCCATCTCTTGAAGGTAGTGAACAGTACTAGGTCCATCTCTTGAAGGTAGTGAACAGTACTAGGTCCATCTCTTGAAGGTAGTGAACAGTACTAGGTCCATCTCTTGAAGGTAGTGAACAGTACTAGGTCCATCTCTTGAAGGTAGTGAACAGTACTAGGTCCATCTCTTGAAGGTAGTGAACAGTACTAGGTCCATCTCTTGAAGGTAGTGAACAGTACTAGGTCCATCTCTTGAAGGTAGTGAACAGTACTAGGTCCATCTCTTGAAGGTAGTGAACAGTACTAGGTCCATCTCTTGAAGGTAGTGAACAGTACTAGGTCCATCTCTTGAAGGTAGTGAACAGTACTAGGTCCATCTCTTGAAGGTAGTGAAGGATCTTGGAAAAATTTTGTTTCCAGAAAATAACTTCAAACATCTTATTTGCAGCTTTTAAGCTCTATGGGACACTGTATGAACTACAAAAGACAGTGAGTTTTATTAAGGAGACAGAATTACAGATATAGACATGTTTCAAGTGAACGAAAGAAGAAGAAGATTTGCAGCTTTTAAAAAAAATGTATAATCCATATCCATAAAATCCATAAACTATCAAAGTTGTAGGGGTACTGCATTAGATGTAGCAACACAACAACCTATCAAAGTTGTAGGGGTTGTTGTTGTTGTTGATATTCACATGCTGATGAGTAATGGTACTCTTGTTAGAACAATGTCATTCTTTAAAAAGTTCAGGTCTTCTAAAGTTGACTTAGTGGTCCATACAGTAATTGACTGTTAAGAGTGTCTGTAGAAGTTTTTTTTCCTGGCAGTTGAAAGGTAAGGGCAGTCAATAAGGAGATGTTTCTCTATTTCATTGGGATTAGAACAGTGTCTACAAGTAGATAGTTGCTAGGATTTGATACGGTTCAAGTGGCTATTGATCCTTACATGTCCTGTTTGAATCAATAGCCACTTTAGTAGGGGTACAGTATCAGATGTTGCAACACACATTGTCCTTCAGCAATTTCATTTTCTATTGTTTATTGTCTGTCCCCAGGTGAATGATGTTGATCATATTCACAGTTGCTGTTAAGCATAGGGGTGGGAGCTATCATTCCAGGGCCAGATGTGTCAAATGGTTGCATTTAGTCCATGTTTGTTCAAGGCTTTCTTGATGTTTTCAATCTTTTCAATTTCTATCTTCATCAATGCCATAAATTTAGAAAAAAAATCATGAATGATCCATTCTTTGATAATGTCTGTCTATGATTTTCTTTTTACCCACCTGTACTCCGTCCACCTTCAACAGTGTATGGTCTCTAGTATTGTTATGGTGTCCGTCCATTACAAGTGATGATGACCATTTGTTACATCCAATTTTGAAATTCATTTAGAGGTATGTCCTTGCCTATGAGTTTGTAGATGGCTAATAAGCCCTATTCGAGACACACATTTCCTTGAATAATTTGGGCATGGAATGACTACTGTAGACAGTTTTTGGTCTATCCTTGACTTTCTAGGTACCAGTATTAGCCTCTAATATTAAATTAATAATGAAAGATCCATTTAGGTAACATATTCTTGTAAGAAGTCTTCATTTTCTGGATGCTCTGAATTCCTGATTATTTTGGAAAACTTGACCTGCCGTAGTAAAGGACATGTCCAAACATTGTGATGTGTCTTGTTCATCATAATCTTGGATAATGCTTGCCTGTTACTAGCAACCATGCCATTCATTAATGGGTGATGCTTGTCCGTTACTAGTAACCATGCCATTCATTAATGGGTGATGCTTGTCCGTTACTAGCAACCATGCCATTCATTAATGGGTGATGCTTGCCTGTTACTAGAAACCATCATTATAAATTTTTCCTAGGCTGTTGTCTCTATATGTGGTTACAAACTTCAGTCTCAAAATGACAGTTTGGTGAGGGCTTGTTTTAATATGGTGGTGTCCAATTCCTCTTCAAAACTCCCACAATGAAATAGTCACCAAAAAACACAGCTGTTATTGCACAAAGATGAGGTGGTCAGAAGACATGGCTGGATAATATCAAGGATTGGACAGGGTGTGAAATTTTCAAACTCATCAGGATGGTAGAGGATAGAGATGCATGGAGATCTTTCTGCACCGAATGGATCAATCTGGCACCCCTACAACCCTGACGTGTTATGATGCATGGAGATCTTTCTGCACCGAATGGATCAATCTGGCACCCCTACAACCCTGACGTGTTATGGGTTTTATTATTATTAAACTTCAGTCTTCTGTTAAAATGTTGTTGTCTAGGAGTCAGTTCTCTTCCAATTAAATATTCATAATATTTCTTGATGCATAGCTTTCGCTGTCTATGATAATTGCAATACCATTCTGTAGCATCTTGTTTTGAAAGAGCTTATTGACTGTTTGCCCCAGCATTACTATATGTCCATTTTTCATGGCTGTAAATTGCTATTGGGAATACACTTATTCTAATCTGCCCATGTGTTGCCAGGGCCAAAAAAGGAAGCAAAGAATACCTACACTGTTACATGCCATGCATGTCATAAGAGGCAACTATAAAGGATTTGAGGGTTGGAGTTGGCTGTCCCATCCAATACAGGGTTAGTCATCCACAAGCCATGCCATGCTGAAGTCGGATGTGTCAGGTTGAATTGAGCAGATATCACAGCTAAGCTGTAAACCATGGCACAATGCATGCCTTATTTGGACTACATCCTGCTAATCAACAGGAGTTTGAGAACGCAAAAGAATAATTCTAATCAGATTGAATTAATCTGCGCTGCGAGTGCATAGCCAAAGATTTTTCCACTTACTCTAATTTAGATTTTGCTATGAGCAGCTTCTGATTTCTGTTCCAAATTGCCATGAGTCATTTATGTTTCCATTAACTCCTACACATTGACAATTAATGACACCTTTCAGTAATGAACAATACCAGTCAACATATTCATTCAGAGCAGTCTTCTAGTGAACACACCCTACATTTATGTTCACTCCTATATATTGACAATTAATGAAACCTTCCAGTAATGATACAAGCCGGTGGAGATTCCAGTGTTCAAATATACCATACTTTATGCTGCAAGATATGGAAAAGCGGAATATGGCCGTAAGAATGGAAAAAGTCAGTATACATACCCTTGCCAAAGAAAGGAGACCTACAACTGTGTACCAACTATAGAACAGTAGCAATAATTAGTCAAGCTAGCAAAATACGACTGCAGATCATAATTAAAAGAATACAATGCAAATTAGAAACATAAATTAATGAAGTTCAAGCCAGTTTTCGAGCAGGAAGAGGAACAAGAGACCACATATACAACACGAAGAATATAATTGAGAAATGTAGAGAATACAGCTTAGATCTACATATGTGTTTCATAGACTACACCAAGGCTTAGATCTACATATGTGTTTCATAGACTACACCAAGGCTTAGATCTACATATGTGTTTCATAGACTACACCAAGGCTTAGATCTACATATGTGTTTCATAGACTACACCAAGGCTTAGATCTACATATGTGTTTCATAGACTACACCAAGGCTTAGATCTACATATGTGTTTCATAGACTACACCAAGGCTTAGATCTACATATGTGTTTCATAGACTACACCAAGGCTTAGATCTACATATGTGTTTCATAGACTACACCAAGGCTTAGATCTACATATGTGTTTCATAGACTACACCAAGGCTTAGATCTACATATGTGTTTCATAGACTACACCAAGGCTTAGATCTACATATGTGTTTCATAGACTACACCAAGGCTTAGATCTACATATGTGTTTCATAGACTACACCAAGGCTTAGATCTACATATGTGTTTCATAGACTACACCAAGGCTTAGATCTACATATGTGTTTCATAGACTACACCAAGGCTTAGATCTACATATGTGTTTCATAGACTACACCAAGGCTTAGATCTACATATGTGTTTCATAGACTACACCAAGGCTTAGATCTACATATGTGTTTCATAGACTACACCAAGGCTTAGATCTACATATGTGTTTCATAGACTACACCAAGGCGATTGATTGTGCTAAACATCACCAGCTGTAGTCCATCATGGGAGACATGGGCTTCCCCAAATATCTAATACATCTCACTGAAACACTAAATCACAGACAACAAGCACCAGTAAGAGTGGAGGGAGAAATATCTGAATGGTTCACTGTTCAAAGTAGAGTGAGAAAGGGGTGCACTCTATCTCCTTATCTTTTTAACATCTGTGTAGAGAATATAATGAGAAATGTAAGAGAAGAACTAGAGGAAAATGAGTTTCATCCAATAAATATCGGTGGGTACAAGATTCCAGAAATAAGATATACAGATGAAACAGTCCTCCTTACTACACATCCTGAAGGACTTAAACAACAAAGAAATACAGCTAGCTCCAAAATCTATATCTAAACACACAGAAAACAAAAATTATGATATCAGACAAAACAGAGAGGTGTTCAGAGTATCCACGATGAAGACAACATTCTGGAAAGCATGTCACTTGATATAGTCAACATAATCATTCAGAGGCATCTTCTAGTGTACACACCCTACATTTATGACCTCAATTGATAGTCAGAGATGTGTTAATTATTTGGTCTGACAGAGAGAAAGGTAATATGGTAACATGATTTCAGCACAATAGTTTTTGGATTCTTCTTCTGCGTTCGTTCTAAAACTCCTGCAGATTAGCAGGATGTAATCCAGAGAATGTAATGCGTTGTGTCATGGTTTACAGCTTGGCTGCAATATCTGTGTTTTTTCTGCCTGACACATCCAACATCAGCATATGACATATGGGTTACTTTTAACTTATATGGGATAGGACATCTAACTCCAACTCCAAAAACATACTTAGTTGCCACTTATTATATTCATGGCAGGTAAGTGTGACGATTCTTTGCTCTCCTTTCAGGCTCTGACAACACATGTCGATGTAAAGTCAATTAGTGTCAGATTAGATGGTCTTCACATCAAATATTGGCTGCAATGTATTCTTCTTCTTCAGCATTCATTCTATTACCCCCGTTGGGTCTCTCCTGTTGCAGGACAATAATCCTACTAGATTTCCAGCAAGATGTAGTCCAAAGAATGGAAATATGTTGTGTTGCTGTTTTATTTATGTCACTGGCCCAACACATCTGCCTTCGGAAGAGCAATGTATTCAACATCTGCCTCCAATATCAAAGAGGATCTGCTGCTCACAAACACTGTCTGACTGATGATTACTGAAAAGCTTAAACTGCAGTACAAATGTAAGGAATGGTACAAATGTAAGGAATGGTACAAATGTAAGGAGCACATGAAATTAATAAAAGACAAGATACAGCGGACATGCATGAAAGACAGATAGACAAAGTACATATAAGTGTAGAGATTCAAACTAAAAATAAAACACTTTACTGACACAGGTTAATGTCTGTGCTCATTGAACCATGTAGCATCTTGATTTGTAGTGTTCAATGCTGACTTTTATTCTACCCTGCTTATTGATTCAACAGAGCGTTAACAACTGGGGGAAAGCTATAAATAGAAGCCCATTAAATATGAATTCTCTGTTTTGCTGTCTGATTATAGGGAAATGTTTTGGTAAATCTACAGCAGCGAGCACTTTAAAGAATGTACTTTTCTGCATGAAGGTTGATGTGGAAGTTTATGCACAATGTTTGTTTGTTAAATCCTCTCTTAGCCCAGGCATGCTCTTTTTAAGCCTAAGGTAGAAGCCTTTTGTTTTGTTTGTTTGGCGTTCACTCCATTGTAACCAGCATGGATATCCCATGCGGTTTCTGCCGGTAGCGTGTTTACGTTGTGCTACCGTTATGCACCTTGCAGGCCTAGCACATCCGATTTCGGCTGAAGCCTTTTGTGATTATATCTATGCCATCTTTTTTATCTTCTTCTGTGTTCATTCTTAAATTCCTACTGTTTAGCAGGATGTACTAGTCTGGAAAATAGAATGTATTGTGTCATAGTTTAGACAGCTTGGGCTGCAATATTTGTATCACGACAAAACACGTCGTAACTTCAACATGAACTTTTTATCTAATTGTTCTTTATCTTCTACAGCATCCGTTCTCAAACTCCCATTGGATTTCTCTTCAAGACAATAATCCTATATGTTTTCCAGCAGAATTTAGTCCAGAAAATGGAAATGTGTGCTGTCTCCATTTTATTTGCACCAATGGTCCAACACATCCACCTTTGGAAGTATCTAATTATAATCTTGTGTTCTGGGGCTAGTTGTGATTGTTATTACGTGTGCAATTATTGTGTAAAAGAAAATCTAAAATGAGGATCAGTGAACATTACTCGGGTGTTTATGTTGTCAAGTAATGTTTAGCATGTATAGGGAAAACAGCTACCATTTTTGGCAGACTGTCAAAACAAGCTTGAAAAAACCATAAACTAAAATTGAAAACAAAGACAGATTTATCAAACATATGTGCTGTGTACACTATACTACGGATATGAAACAAGGACTACCTACAAAAAACATGAGAGATGTAACATCTTTCATCTAAGATGTCTCCACAAAATATTAAACATTAAATTCACCGAAGGTGAATGTGTTGGGCCATTGGAGCAAATAAAACGGTGATGCGGGAGCAGCATTGTTCAGAAAAAATATGTTTAAAGATATGGAAGAAACATGAGAAAGACGCAAACAATAATCTTCCACTGCAGTGATATGATTGCTTGAAAAGTCCCTATTCCTGAGAAAATATTCAACAGATTGCTTCTTCTTTTTGCTTAATGACCGTCTGCAAGACATATAAGGTGATGCATACTTACAAGGTTTTGCCCTGAAATGGACTTGTGAAAGCCCTGAAATGGACTTGTGAAAGCCCTGAAATGGACTTGTGAAAGCCCTGAAATGGACTTGTGAAAGCCCTGAAATGGACTTGTGAAAGCCCTGAAATGGACTTGTGAAAGCCCTGAAATGGACTTGTGAAAGCCCTGAAAAAATTGGCGATACCACTGAAAAGGACATTTACAGTGGTTGCTGTCTAAGTTGATCTATTATGTATAAATTGATGTATCATGGTTGATATCCAAGTGAATGTATCATGTCTAAATTGATGTATGACGGTTGATGTCTATGATGATGTATCATGGTTGATGTCTAAGTTGATGTATCATGGTTGATATCTAAGTTGATGTATAATGATTGATATCTGTTAAATATAATGATTGATGTCTGGGTTGATGTCTAAGATGATGTATCAAGGTTGATATATCATGGTTTACATCTAGTTGATGAATCATTGTTGCTAAGCTGATGTGTCGTGGTTGATAACTAAGTTGGGATGCAAAGGGAACGCATAGCCCTTGGCGGACCCAGGGTTAACAGATAACCAAGATCCCAAAAGTGCCTCCTCATGGTGCACCCTGGTAACAGAAATACAGCGGCTCGTGCTGATTCTGGCTAAACATTTTGGGGATCGTGTCCATGAATGTAACAGATGGAAAGAGATTTGACCGCAAAAAGACTGGCAATATCTCAGACACCTCTGTGCCAACACATGCAGCAACACTGTCGACACACAGTGAAGCTAGTAAGTCTGGTAGAAGATTTGGAGGGCTGCCAATGTAGTCGGTACGAAGCAGGCAGATGTCCCAATAAAAATAAAAGCACAATGAGTACACTGAGAAAGATGCACAGCGCTAGAGAGCAGCATCATGTGCAAAAAGCACAGAAAACGGTTAGATGAAATTGGAACTAAAGGATTTTTGCTCGAGACAAGCTTCTAGTTACCGGTGATCCCAGCCTGGGCCCAACTCTACTGTTGAGTCTTTCCTATACTGGAAGCGTGCTCACAGAGAGAAAAGGTTCAGTACCCAATGGGCACAGGCATAGCAGTCCGAGGTGACAAGCACTGTTCAGCTCTAGAACAAAACACAAGTCCCTAACGTTCCTAAATATGTGTACAGATTCAGACCTGGACGAGGGGCTCACGAAGTTGGTGAGCAACGCTTTGGCTAAGAAGACGAACGAGCCCGAGCCCAACTCTTCTGTCAAGTTCTACACAAAACTTAGATATCTTCCTAAACCGGAACCAGGCTTGAGGACAAGAAAAGGTTTAGTACCTGATGAGCACAGGCACAATACGTCTAATTACATGAGGCAAGTTCACTGGCTGAGGAACGCCTCGTGCAGGACAGACGTGAAGGACAAACCATTTCGGCATAGAGTCAGTACACATTCGCTGTCTGGCGACAGATAGGAAGACTATCACAGGCTAGGGTAGCCCACCCGAATTATCAAGGCATGCCGAAATCGGATGTACTAGGCCTACAAGGCGCATAACAGTGGCGCAACGTAATCACGATCTCGGAGGAAATCGCACGGATATCCGTGCTGGTTACAATGGAGCAAACGCAAAACAAAACAAACAAACATAACTAAGTTGATGTATTATGGTTTATGTCTAGGTTGATGTATCATGGTTGATATCTAAGTTGATGTATCATGGATGATATCTTAATTGGATGTATCATGGTTGATATCTAAGTTGATATATAAAGATTGATATCTTAGATGATGTGTCATGGTTGATATCTAAGTTGATGTATCAAGGTTGATATCAAAGTTGATGTATCATGGTTGATATCTAAGTTGATGTATTTATATTTATGTGTTATGTTGATGTAACATGGTTGATATCTAAGTTGATGTATAATGATTGATGTCTAAGTTGATGTATCATGGTTGATGTCTAAGTTGATGTATCATGGTTGATATCTAAGTTGCACCATAGTTGATAAAGTATAATTAATGACTATATCTTGAAGAAAGTTAATTCAAAAAAGAGAACTGATCACTCACTTAAGAAAGAGCAGTTCCACATTTTTGGAGACATCATGAAAAGAGGAAAGATGGAATGCATTGTGACAACAGGCAAGTTGAAGAGCAAGAAAGGTGGGGGAAGACCAAAAGAGAAGATGTTTGACAACCTGGTATGGAAGAATATGGATATTGGAAATAATTTACAACACTAGAATCAGAATGCTGTGGAAAGACTTGACAATCAATGCCACACGTCACGGACTATAAGAAGAAATGAATGACAGCACATGAAACAGAAGGGTGTGGAAAGACTTGAGAACCAATGGCATGAACCATAAGAAGAAATGATTGACAGTACATGAAGCAGCAGGCTATGGAAAGGCATGGTAATGAATACAACATTTTCACCGTTTTATTTGTGCCAATGTTCTGACACATTCAACTTTGGTGTTACAGGGAATATAAGAAGTAGAAATCCATGCAGGTGTGAAACCTCGATAGTCTCCAACCACCCATGGTATAGCTATCCATTCCTAATTTTGTAGATATGAAAATATATGTTAAAACTACATCACACTAAAAAAAATGCAATCCAAACATGGCAATATTTAGGTCAGCAACAAAACACTTGACATTCAAGCAGTTGTAAAGTAGAACAAGTACTTACGAGAGCAGGAACTTCTCTAACGGCTCGATATAGCAGGCATGCAGGTAGAGGGTTGGTGGCATCATGATGAAGACAGATATCCAGCATGAGGACACGATCAGTGACATGAACAGACCAAACTCATAGACAGCTGGTATCTGAGGTGGAACCATCAGAATAAAATAGTCACCTGGTACACATCAATTCATTTTTTCAATAATGAGAATTAATGTACTGTATATTCTTCTTTGTTCATTCTTAAACTCCTGCAGATTAGCAGGATGTAGTCCAGAGAACAGAATGTGTTGTGCCATGGTTTACAGCTTAGCTGCTATCTGCTTCTTTCAGCCGTACACATCCAACTTTAGCATGGTTTCAGGGTGACTTTGACCCTATATGGCAGAGGTCGGGAACCTTTTTGTCTGAGAGAGCCATGGACACCACATATTTTGAAAAGTAATTCTGTGAGAGCCATACATTATGTTTAAAACTAAAAATTCAAGTAAATGTGTGCATTTTGTGTAATTTCAACACTAAAAGTACAATAATTATGTCTCTGAATTCTTTTTAATAACATTGTTATGCTATTGCTAATCAATTATGAGTATTTCTTACCATTAATGCGACTTCTGATACTGAGCTGCAGTAGACTTTAGTTCATTTGTAGAATGAAATATTGATATGCAATTAATATGTAGATCAAAGGAGTCTAATGAAACATTTTTTTTTATAATCGAACATTTGTCTGCGAGCCAGATGCAGACATTAATAGAGCCACATCTTCTTCTTCTTCGTTCATTCACTTGAAACATGTCTATATCTGTTATTCTGTCTCCTGAATAAAACTCACTGTCTTTTGTAGTTCATACAGTGTCCTATAGACCTTTGATTCTAGTGTTGTAGAGCCACATCTGACTCGCGAGCCATGGGTTCCCGATCCCTGCTATATGGAATGTAACAGTATCGCTATTGCTTAGGCCTATAACTAAACATGATTGCATCTTTTTTTTAAACTACAATTGCCTAGATGGTTGTAAACCCATCTCATTATATTGACAATTTTGTGTGTTTATTTCTAGTTAATTTTTCTTGATAAAGGTCCCTATTGAACAATAACATGGAAAATGTCCTCGTTCCTATGTCATTTCTTCTTCTTCTTCTTCTTCTTCTGCGTTCATTCTCAAACTCCTGCAGATTAGCAGGATGTAGTCCAGAGAACGGAATGCGTTGTGCCATGGTTTACAGCATTGCTGTGATATCTGCGCCTTTCGGACTGACACATTCGTCTTCAGCATGGCTTTGAGTCACTGACCCTATATGGGATGGGACAGCCAACTCCATCCCATAACCTCCTTAGTCGCCTTTTACGACATGTGTGGAAGCTAAACAGTGTTGCTATTCTTTGCTTCCCTTTCGGGCCCCGGCAACACACGGGCACTATGCCACTTCTCATTGACATTATTTTTGCTGTTAATTATTTACGGTATATTCATAATCAGTGACAATAATACTTTATCATAATTGTTATCGACTTTTAGTTTTGTTACTGCGACATTCATTTTGTCGAATATACTCTGACAGTTTGGTTATTTTCTTTTTAACTCCCTCCTATAACCTCCTTAGTCGCCTCTTAGAAGGTAATGCATAGAAGGTAATCCATGTTGCTTAGGTGTCAACTAGTACCAATTTTCCATATTAATACAGATTTCGTCCACAACATTTTTTTTATTTTTAAAAAGGTCACTTGGTGTTAAATTTCCTAGTAATTATTACTAATGTGAACATTTTTAAAACTCTCACACGTTCATATTGAGGGGTTAAAAAAGAATAATAAATAAATAAAGGTAGTGGGGTTTTTTGGGGATTTTTAAATACAGACTTTTTTAAAATTGAAATAGGGAAATAAATTGTTAAAAATATGGATTTATGAAAAACTAAGTTGACAGCTATGGTTTTGTTATTATTTGATCCCCTTTCAGGCCCCAGCAACACACAGGTGTATTATAACAATAATACTTGTGTATTGCATATTATTGAATATATGTTGCTTAGTTACAGTACAGTAAAAAAAAGTAAGTAAAGTAACCCATAGCATTTATTAATGCCGTAGGGGTGTGAGATGTTAGCGATCTCACATTTCACAGGCTCTGCAAATGAGGGCGGTAGCCATCTCCTCTCCCTCGCAGTCTTTACTTCCCAGATTAATCCGGTACCCATTTAAGGCTGGGTCGACCTGGGAGCCGTTGCGATTTGAAAACATTTCCGCCTCAACTGGGGAATGAACCCAGGACCACTCATATGCGAAGCCAGTGCGCTAACCACTGCGCTAACGCTTCTCCTAGTTACAGTATATGTTACAGTGTTTTTTATATATATATATATATATATATTATATATAAAGTGACATATTCTTTTCAGAACGTTGTCTTCATCGTGGATACTCTGAACACCTCTCTGTCCCAGACATGCAGGCTTGCATTGGCCAGAGACATGTGCATACATTCTTCGATATCGCTGGTCCATCGTCTTCTTGGTCTTCCTCTTCTTCTCTCCCCTGGCAATTTGCACTCTACAATCAGCCTTTCGATACAATCATGTTGCTTTAAGTGTCCAAATATTGTAGTTTCCTTCTTATTATGGTATTTAGAAACCACCCTTCAATCTTCTTCTTTTTCTTCAGCGTTCATTCTCAAACTCCTGCTGAATTCTCTTGTAGCAGGACCATTGTCCTACTAGATTTCCAGCAGGTTGTAGTCCAGAGAATGGAGTGCTGTGTTGCCGTTTTATTTGCGCCAATGGCCCGACACATCCGTCTTTGGCGGGGCCCTTCAATCAGTTTTAGTAATTTCAAAACTTTAATGTTCTTTGTTTTCTCTGTCCATGACATTCGTAGGATCTTTCTGTAGCACTTCATTTCAAATGAATTTATTCTTCTGGATATTGTCTTGTTTAAAGTCCAAGTCTTGCATCCATATGTTGCTACTAGGAAAACACACGATCTTAAAAGTGTTAATTTAGTGTCGTTATTACTACTTTGCCACAGCTTTCTAATTTGTGTTAACGTGAGTGTTACAATTGCGATTCTTCTTCTAATCTTGACTGAACAATCTCTGCAGCTGTTTATATTTGCTCTCAGATATTTGAATTTGTTTACACATTCTAGTTCAATATTGTCTATGTTGATTATCAGTTTGATCTTTGTTTTGTCTGTTGTCATAATTTTTGTTTTCTGTGCATTTAGATGTAGATTTTGGATCTTGTTGTATTTCTTTGATGTGATTAGCTGTGTCAGTCCCTCAGGATGTGCAGTAAGGAGGACTGTGTCGTATACATATCTTATTTCTGGAATTTTGTACCCACCGATATTTAATGGATGAAACTTAATTTCCTTTATTTCTTCTCTAACATTTCTCTACATAGATGTTAAAAAGATAAGGGGATATAACAGTGTTACACACATATAAAACAGCTGTGTAAATGTAGAATTAGTATACTTTATACACACTAAACGTTTATACATTTATACACACAAACTGCTATGTATATATAAAGCTGCCTTGTACACACTAAACTGAACTGAACTGAGCATATAAAACTGTACTGCACAGTTAAATTTAGGAACAAAGTAATGAAGTTTTGCTAATCACTCAAGACACACATAATAACACATACAAAACACTGTTTCGAGTCACATGTTTGTAGTAATTTATGTATATTCCTTGTCCAGTGTCGTTTCACCTCTTCCAGTCATTCTACAATGCCAATGTGAACGTCTATAATTCTTACTGTTCGTTTTCTCTTGTATGTTTAAATTTTGTTTTAATTTTTGTCTTGATAAAGGCCTTTTGGTCAAAACATCAATTTGTGTGTGTTATTATGTGTGTCTTGAGTGATTAGCAAAACTTCATTACCTCCGTTCCTGGATTTACCTGTCGGATTTCAGTTTTGCACAGTAAGTGCATACTATCGATCTCCTGCACAGTAAAAACTACATTGTACGCATAAAACTGCTTAATACACACAAATTGTTATGTACACATAAAACTGCTTAATACACACAAATTGTTATGTACATATAAAGCTGCTTTGTACATATACATCTTGTTCTGTAAGACTACTCTAGATTAATTCCGGATAATCTGCAGGAGTTTGAGAAAGAATGAATAAGGAGAAAGCTACTCTGGACTACATCCTGTCGAGATAGAAGAAATTTGAAAATGTAAGCAGATGAACAGTACTTACATAGAACACAAGATTGATCAGTTTTATGATGAAGGCACAGACTATCAAACACTTACATAGAACACAAGATTGATCAGTTTTATGATGAAGGCACAGACTATCAAACACTTACATAGAACACAAGATTGATCAGTTTTATGATGAAGGCACAGACTATAGGACACTTACATAGAACACAAGATTGATCAGTTTTATGATGAAGGCACAGACTATAGGACACTTACATAGAACACAAGATTGATCAGTTTTATGATGAAGGCACAGACTATAGGACACTTACATAGAACACAAGATTGATCAGTTTTATGATGAAGGCACAGACTATCGGACACTTACATAGAACACAAGATTGATCAGTTTTATGATGAAGGCACAGACTATCAAACACTTACATAGAACACAAGATTGATCAGTTTTATGATGAAGGCACAGACTATCAAACACTTACATAGAACACAAGATTGATCAGTTTTATGATGAAGGCACAGACTATAGGCCACTTACATAGAACACAAGATTGATCAGTTTTATGATGAAGGCACAGACTATCGGTATAGTATATTGGCAGATGAATAAAGCAACAGAAGAGAAAAACAAACTGACAGAAGATACAAACTGGATAACTTACCGACGATGCTATATTGGCAGCAAATGCAGCAGCTGTGGTGAATGAAGTGAAGAATGTGGCCACCCCAGCTGTCCTGACCGTGTAGCAGATTCTTTTCACAGGATCCTTCATGTGGTCAGCCTGTCGGTAGATGTTCATGTATACAAAAACATCGTCCACACCTGAAATAGTCAATGAGCAACATTTCTGTTGATGTGACAAAGTAGATATACAACCTGTAATATGTTCATAGCACTAAACAGCTCTTAATAATTATCTGACACATAAAATGGCACTGAAAATCTTTCATAATAGGAAATTTTTCAGAAAACTATACCATCTCGCTACAAAACCAAACCTAAGTACAAGACACATCCGATTACAAAATATTCATAAGTTCAAGACACATCTGGGTACAAAACAAGCTTAAGTACAAGACAGATCCGGATAAATAATATACCTAAATACAAGACACATCTAGGTACTAAATACAAGGCACATCTGGCTACAAAATATACCTAAATACAAGACACATCTGGGTACTAAATACAAGACACATATGGTTACAAATATAACTAAATACAAGACAGATATGGACAGGGCAGTAGATATGTTTACCTTAAGGGAAGGGGTTAACTAAACAAACAAAAACCTCAATTGTAGGTTTTCCTGAGTAAATTCCTCTTTGGATTATCCTTATGTGAAAAATTGTTAAGGGGTAGTTTAACTGCCTTTTGGTTAAGTTTCAAGTTCTAAAAACATGTTCTGATTTGAATGGAGAGGGGGGGGGGGGGTTTAACCCTCCTAGAATATGGATACAATACACAAGTAGGTACAAAACATACCTAATTTACAAACTACATCGTGATACAAAACACACCTAAGGACACGACACACCTGGGTATAAGGCACAACTGGGTAAAAACCCACCTTCTTCTTCTTTTCGTTTGCAGTTTGACATGTCTACACAGCAAGTCCTGTTTTCTTAATAAATGCTGGTGTATTTGAAAGCTCTTCAGTGCTCCCATACATCTTTCTGTGAATATCCATCACTGTAGGTCAGTGTTCTTCTCTTAACTGGTTTAGTGTATTGCAGTCTTGCAGGATATGTTCAGCAGTCTGTGCTGTCTGCCCACAAGGGCACAGAGGTGATAGGACCAGTCTTAGTCTATTTAAGGTCTGTTTAATATGTTGTGTCCTGTTCTGAGGCGGAAGATAATAACCTGCTCTGCTCTGTCGAGATAGTGGTAATTGTCTTTTTGAGTGGTCAACTTCCTTGATAGTTTTGATGAGGGTCCTCTTTTCTTGGTAGATGATTTCTTGGTATTTTTGTTCCTGTGTTGCTCCATCCTTTGCCAGTCTATCTGCCTCTTCATTTCCTGGTAAAACCCACCTAACTACATAGTAAATCTGTGTACAAAACACACATAGATGTTTTGTACACAAGACATACCAGGGTACAGAAAACCTTCACACAAGACATACCTGCCTCCTATCAAACTCATATATATATATATATATATATCAGTGATATTTAAATATATATTTATTTATTAATTATATATAGGTATATATATAAATTTGAAAGCAGATAAACATGACAGTGAAACATACCTGTGTACAAAAACACACCTGGGAACAACACTCACATTTTAATAACAATTCTTGTGTAAAACTGACTAACAAATGTTTCTTCTGGCCTGACTCACCTATCCCAATGATGACAAAAGCAGCAGCTCCATTCAGTATTCCCAGAGCATTGATGCCAAAGACAACACGATAGAAGAACAAAGAGATTGGAAAACTGATTGCAATAACAATCACCCCCACAATGGTAAGGTACACCGATAACGACAACACAAGCATCAGGGCAAATATGGCCACAAGTGAGATGATGGCAAGACGGACATCACTCCAAAATGAGGATGACACCTCATAGTCAAAGATTTCATTACCGCCATACAAGACCCGAACTTTGCTGAAAAAGACAAAAAAAAAGGCTAGATTTTAGATGTACAGAATAAAAATGGTAATACAAAATGAATACAATTTTTCATTCATTTTCATTCCCTTTCTACAAAGTAAACCATTAACATATAACTGTTGTGCTGATAAAATTCTATGAATAATCTACTTTTGTGGCGGAGCAGTATATAATGTGTCTTGAGTGGTCGAGGTACCAGGTTAATATCCCACCGCAGGCAACTATGCCTCTGGACTTTTGAGAAAGCAGTGGCAACACACTGAATATATTTATATTGCCTAGAAAATAACTTGAGCCAAATAATTATGGGTTGATTGCTATGTCCTGAATAGGATATACTACCAACAACTCTACTTGACTATGCAAACACTAACCACATGACTATACTACCACTAACCACTTGTCTATACCAGCGATAACCACTTGACTATACCAGCAATAACCACATGACTATACCAGCACAAACCATTTGACTATACCAGCACTAACCACATGACTATACCAGCACTAACCACATGACTATACCAGCACTAACCACATGACTATATCAGCACTAACCACTTGACTATATCAGCACTAACTACTTGACTATACCAGCACTAACTACTTGACTATACCAGCACTAACAACATGACTATACCAGCACTAACCACTTGACTATACCAGCACTAACCACTTGACTATACCAGCACTAACTACTTGACTATACCAGCACTAACCACTTGACTATACCAGCACTAACCACATGGCTATACCACACTAACCATCTGACTACACCAGCACCCTGTCTTTGTTAGTACTCTAGCTTCTGTCTGTACCTTTGTGTTTTTTCCCCAGACAAATATAATATTGTTCTACTTTAGTTAGTGGAAAGATCATCCTCACTGCACACAACCATCTGTCCATACGTTCTCAGATTTCCTCCTCCAGATATCCCTCAGTTGGTAGCGACTGACCACAGCTACTCTGTGTTGGTTTACCAGTCTGCTCTGGTTACCTTTATAACCCTCTAGTTTAGCCATGCCCA
Organism: Meghimatium bilineatum; assembly: GCA_034231615.1. Taxonomy (NCBI): domain Eukaryota; kingdom Metazoa; phylum Mollusca; class Gastropoda; order Stylommatophora; family Philomycidae; genus Meghimatium; species Meghimatium bilineatum. Next base: position 59,870,852 of record CM067300.1, on the reverse strand, counting down.
TCTTGACATGGAAGTCCTGTTATCTGCTCAGGGTTGCAGATTCACAAGCATTTGTTGCATCGACCATCCATCCTATATCCCTAAGAGATTTTAGAACATCAGTTATAAACATTCGATCAATCACTCAGTGGGTGACTTGGAAAGTAACAGTGTAGATATACAATTCACACTGTAGAATGAGGGTAGTCCATTGTAAGCAGAATTAGGAAGGACAAACGTAGGACACACGCCACCAGGGCATGTGTGTGGAATCAAGCCCCCTGGTGGAATGATGAGGTTCAATGTGCATGGAAGTGCAAACGCAGCGCAGTTGCAGAGTGGCAAAAAGCAAGAAAAAAGGTGACAGCACAACCAGATCTTGTTCTGCAATTAAAACAAACCAAAGACGACAGGGTTCAACAGTTTAAAGATATCGCCAAATCTGCAAAACAAAAAATGGGAAGACTTTTGTTATGAGATTGCAAACGAAAAGTCGCTAAAACTGTTCTGGCGCCTGCATAAATCAATGGATGACCCAAGGAAGCGTATACCAATCCCCAATTTCCAAAGCACAGACTTCGTATGGCAGAAGACAGATGAGAATAAGGGTGCAGCACTGCCGGCTCAATATAAGGCACAAACTGGTCAGAGGAATGTAGGGAATTACAATGAAATCATGAAACAGTCACAGACATGTGCAATAAGGAAGTTATTGAAAGTGATACTGCATTTACTCTTTAAGATATTACAGCCGCACTGAAAAGATCAAGAAATGCAGCTCCAGGACCTGATGGCATTAGGTACAACGATCTCAGAGGCAGGTCAGATGAGGACCTTAAGGAGCTGGCAATGTTGTTTAACAAGAGCCTAGCGACTGGCACAGTGGAGGAAGACTGGTTGCATAGTTATTTAATCCCACTACCCAAGCCTGGCAAGAGTCATGCGATGATACAGGGTTTCAGACTCATAACCATGCAGAATACGATTGGCAAGTTGTTAGAAAAGATTGTTGCATGAAAATTGTCCCTGCATCTAGAGATGAATAGCAGTCTGCCCTCAACATTGGGAGGCTATCGTCCAGGTAAGCAGACTTGGCACAACGTCACCGTATTTGTGCAAGATGTGTTTGAAAGTTTTGACGAACGAATGGAGACATGCACTGCTGCAATAGACCTGGAAGATGCTTATAACAGAGTTCCCTTGGATTTCTTAATGACCATAATGCTGCAACTCCAAGGTAGTCCTTTCATTGTCAGGTGGATTATCTCTGCACTTCTTCAGAGACAGGTTGTTCTTAAGTGTGGGAGTTGGTCTTCGGCACCAACAGTCATAAACCCGGGACTACAACAAGGGTCACCTCTGTCCCCAGCATTATTTAATGTGTATACAGTTCAAATTACAAGCTGTCAGAATTCAGGACCGGGAGAACTATGTCCTATGCTGATGACATCTTGGTATATAGGCAGGGCAGAGATAGAGAAACGATCGCCAGAAATTTGCAGAGGGAGCTTGATCATATAGGGGATTGGTGCAGTAATTCTGGAGTTTTTGTTAATCCATCACAGGCATCGATAACATAGTTTTCTCTAAATAATCATATAGTAAACATGCCCACGTCAACGGTTACATTGAGAGGGGATGTCCTCGAGATAACCAACACAATGAAATACTTAGGGGTTATGTTGGACCGCAGTCTGAGTTTCAAATATCATGTTGACCACATCATTATAAAGGCTTATAAAGGTCTTGCGGTGATGAAGATTATGGCTGCTGCTCAATGTGAACAGAGGATGCTATTTCTGCTGTAATAGGGATTGGTGGTGGCGGTGGTAGAGTACGCACTGGCGATTCTAACACTGAGTCAGACTCAAACAGAAAGATTGGATAGAATCCAGAATGAGGCAATGCACATCATTTTGGGGTGTACGAGAGATACGTTGGCACGAGTTATGCGATACTTACTGGATTGCCCAACTGCAGAGCAAAGAATACAAATCTGCAGGTTGCAGGACTACCTACAAATCACCGCTGATAAAGAACATCCTCTACACCCTGAAAATCTCAAAGCGAAAGGCAGTCGACTTTGGAGAGGAAAGTCGTGGATAGGGTGCGCAGAGGATATTATACAGAGTGTGTGCAGATTAGAGGATGTGGTAGAGAATGCAGGGAATGGTATCAGATATTGGTGGAGTTGGATGTACTCGCTCTAATCAGTGAAATTCCAGGGAAGGTGATATGATTATATATACATATGGGTCAGTTGAGAGACACATCAGAAGTGCCTGGGCCTTCATGGCTCAAAGGTGGGGAGAAACCATCAGAGAGGAAACTGGTGCTTTCGCTCAGACCACAAGCAGCATGACAATAGAGGTTTTGGCAGTAACCAAGGCTTTTCAATGGGTCTGCTCGAAGACTATCTGCAAGTACGTGCATACTCAGTGACTCGATGAGCATGATTGTGAAAGTTGAGGAGGGATACATTTGGGAATAGTGGCTGGATGCAGTGAAGAATTCCTGTATGCGTAAAGTGACTTTCATTTTTGATCAGCACACGCTATTACTACGGCTGTTGGTGGAGCGATGGATCGAGCAGACATTTTGAACGCCCTACGGGAAAACGCACAAGCAAATGACTGTATAGGTGACGATGACTCTTGTTCCATGACTAGAATAAAGGAATTTGGTTTGAAATGTGGTGTCGCTAGAATGGAGCGGTTTCGTGGGCAAGAAAGAATGATGGTCAATCAACTGCGTACTGGGACCATCAGTCAACGTGTAATAGCGGCTATACTCAAGGAGAGATCTGAGCACTTATAAACTTGTCTGGAGTGCAATGACGATGATCCAACGACTAACTAACTAACTAAGAGGATGACTTGAATAGTAACAACCTAGATATACAATTCACACTGTAGACATTAGATCAATCACTCAGTGGATGACTTGAATGGTAACAACCTAGATATACAATTCACACTGTAGACATTAGATCAATCATTCAGTGGATGACTTGAATAGTAACAACCTAGATATACAATTCACACTGTAGACATTAGATCAATCACTCAGTGGATGACTTGAATGGTAACAACCTAGATATACAATTCACACTGTAGACATTAGATCAATCACTCAGTGGATGACTTGAATAGTAACAACCTAGATATACAATTCACACTGTAGACATTAGATCAATCACTCAGTGGATGATTTTGAAAGTAACAGTCTAGATATACAATACACACTGTAAACATTAGATCAATCAGTCAGTGGACAATTTGGACAGTAATGATCTAGATATTGTTGTTCGTCCATCACAAGTGATGATGACCATTTGTTACATCCACTTTTGACAATTCAATTTTAGTTATGTCCTTGATTATGAGTTCGTAGATGGCTAATGAGCCCTATTCGAGCTGTAAATGTCCTTGGACAGTTTGGACATGGAATAACGACTGTAGACGGATCTTGGTCTATTCGTGACTTTCTAGCTGCTCTCCGCTGTTGAGCTGCTGCATTTCTCTTCTTTTCACAAGATGATGCGCTCTTTTTTATTTTAGAACGTCATGTAGATCTATTTTGTGCAAGTTCTTCCCATGTATCGTTGTCTATTTGAAAGGCGTTCAGTGAGTTCTTTAACGAGTCCTTGTAGCGCTTCCTTTGGCCACCTTGAGATCGTATACCATTCTCTAGCTCACCATAGAGAAGTATCTTTGGCAGACGATGGTCTGGCATACGCACAAAATGACCTGTCCAACGAATCTGTGTCTGCATCAGGATCGTGTCAATGCTTGGGATACCAGCTCTATCAAGGACAGTGGTTTCTGGAATCTTGTCTTGCCATCTGATGTTCATAGCTTCTCTGAGACAATTTGTATGAAAATATCTGATTGATCTAGATATACATTACACACTGTAAACATTAGATCAATCAGTCAGTGGACGATTTTTACAGTAATGATCTAGATATACAATACACACTGTAAACATTAGATCAATCACTCATTTGGTTGCAGTAATATACCAACTGTCACCACTACTTCTTCATCCCAAGATCGAGATGGAAGTTAAAATACAAATGATTTACAGTATATTCCTACTAACACTGTGTTACCAGTGCCAAACCTGGTCTTTCTCCTCTCCACATTACAGAAAGATAGTGACATTTGAGATGAAATGCTTCAGGAAAGATGCAGGGGTCACCAGGCTTGACAGATTACGAAATGAAGACATCAGGGAAAGAGTAAGTATAACACCTTGCACAGAATAGATAGAGAAGCAGCAGATCAAGTGGTTTGGCCACATTATGAGAATGCATCACAAAAAGTTGCCCGTACAGGCATATAACCAAATGAGATCAGTGTACAAAGCCAGAGGACGACCACGAAAAAGATGGAAAGAAAATGTCAGGGACATCTTGAACAAAAACGGTTATAGCACAGCCGAGGTGACATATCTGGCCCTGGAACACAAGCTCGAGCTCCAATCACTGTTACACTTAACGGCAAGAGTGAATAACAAACGACTTTCGGAAAGACAATAGACTCATTGGATGACTGGGAAAGTACCAGTAGGGATCTAGACAATGAAGACAAAACTAAACATTAGATCAATCACTCAGTGAATGGCCTGGGGAGAAGTAGTCTTAAAATTTAAAAGAAAACTATAAACATTAGATCAATCACTTACTCCTCTAAAGACTTGAAAAGGAGAAGTGATCTAGATATACAATACATATTAGATCAATCACTTACTCTGTTGATGACTTGGAGAGGAGGTTGATGTATGTCACCACAAAGTTCTTGAACTTCTCATCCTGGTCCTTTCTAAAGTCATTTACACAGGAGTAACCTGCACACATGTCAACATAGCACATACAGTGTTTTATATTGAACAGTCACATACATAATTGTACATAGTTCTATATATAACTTTTACCGGTAGGTTCTTTCTAGCACAACAATCGAATACAACACAATTATACATATGTCTTCCACATCAATTTTTAGTTTTCTGGAGAAATAAATACAACACAATGATACATACGTTTCCGTATAATTTTTTAGTTTTCTAGAGAAACAAATACAATACATTTATACATATGTCTTGTACTGAATTTTTAGTTTTTTAGCAAAACAAATACAACACACTCATACATACCCCCATTACATCTCCATATACAATTTATATACATATAAATGAATATAGAATTTTTAGTTTTCTACCTCAACCATCATGTACAACACAATCATACATCATATCCACAGAATGTTTAGTTTTTTAGTGAAACAAACAAATACAACATAATCATACATACCGGTACATATCCACAGAATGTTTAGTTTTTTAGTGAAACAAACAAATACAACATAATCATACATACATATCCACAGAATGTTTAGTTTTTTTAGTGAAACAAACAAATACAACTATCATACATCATATCCACAGAATGTTTAGTTTTTTAGTGAAACAAACAAATACAACATAATCATACATACCGGTACATATCCACAGAATGTTTAGTTTTTTAGTGAAACAAATACAACATAATCATACATACATATCCACAGAATGTTTAGTTTGATACATACTTCTCCATTTACATTTTAGTTTTCTAGCACAACAATCAAATACAATTATATGTCTCCATAGAATTTTTAATGTTTTAACACAACAGACAAATACAACACAATCATATGCCTCCATAGTATTTTTAATTTTCCAGCACAATCAACAAATATTCACACACACAAAATGAAACTTGGAAAGCGGTAATGAAGTTTTGTTAATCACTGGTAAGAACATAATAACACAAATTGACATTTCGACCAAAAAGCAGTGGACATATTACTCGTTATAGTATGTTGTGAATGTGTTCTTGATAAAGGCCTTTTGGCCGAAACATCAAATTGTGTGTGTTATTATGTGCATGGCGAAATTGTTGTGTTGATGTTTCCAGAGGGACATCCCTACGACCCTGAAGGGTTATGAGTTTGATGACAATAATGATGTTATTATGTGTGTTACTAGTGATTATCTAAACTTTATTACCTCGTTCCAAGTTTCTTCTTTTGATTACAGTTTTTTCCGCAGTACACAGTATCAATTCTACATAAAGGCATGTCTTATTTAGACTTTCTAACTGAACAATATCCAACAATGTGACTGTAAGATATGCACTTCTTACAACTGTGGGACTTGGCATGTACCAAGTTTGAAATCAGCTGCAGGCATTTGGTCAGCCTAACTTATTCAGAAAGCAATGGCAATCTACTGACAATAAATATTGTAACAGATGCACTGCTATGACTGGTGTCACAAAACAAGAAATAAATATACTGGTTGATATATATATATATATATATATATATATATATATATATATATATATATATATATATATATATATATATATATATATATATATATAAAATCAATAAACCCGTAACCCTTCGGGGTTATAGGGGTACCACATTGGATGGTTCAATACACAAGAGTTCTTCAGTGATTTCTATCTTCAATGATGCAGTTGAGTGAGGAAAGAACTTGTCCTGTTCACTCTTTGATGTTGTCTGTTCATGTTTTTATTTGTCCTCTTCTACTTCTTTCACCTTCAATAGTTCCTCGCAGTTTTGTTTTTGCCAAGGATAGATATATATATATATATACTCATCAAATATGATTCGCATGATTGAAGCATGAGATATCCATCAGTAATCAATGATAAGAGAAATCTAGGACCAGAAAGATCAATTACATATTCATACCCGGGAATGCAAATGTAAGGTAGCAAGCTGACAGAATGACAAGTGTGTCTACTGTATTGGAAGGTACATCAGCAAACAGTGCTGACATGCTCAATGCGCTAAATGTAAGGTAGCAAGCTGACAGAATGACAAGTGTGTCTACTGTATTGGAAGGTACATCAGCAAACAGTGCTGACATGCTCAATGCGCTAAATGTAAGGTAGCAAGCTGACAGAATGACAAGTGTGTCTACTGGAAGGTACATCAGCAAACAGTGCTGACATGCTCAATGCGCTAAATGACTCCATATATATCTAAGATATTTTCAGAAGTTTAAATCATGGCCGTTATCAAAGACTCAAAAGGTGTAAAGATTGACTTCACTGTACTCTGGTTTCCCCCATTGTACATATCAACAAGCTGCACGCTGAGAGTTATATTTATAGCATGTAACTTGGTAGCTTCAACTGATAATCCCCAGGAATGTCAAACAAAATGTACTTGTAAATACGATGTCATGACAACATATTGCTGTGTTTTGCCAGATCCCAAAAGGGGAACAAAGAATAGAAACACTGTTCATCGTTCATGCATGTTGTAAGAGGCAACTAAGGTAGTTTTGAGGATGGAGTTGGCTATCCCATCCCATATAGGGTCAAAGCGAATCAGAAACAATGCTGAAGTTGGATGTGTCAGGTCAAAAGGTGCAGATACTGCAGCTAAGCTGTAGCCATGACACAATGTAAATGAAGAATGACACAGTATCAACCTCTTAACCTTGTGAGCTTAAGGCAGATAAGGTGATGACATTGATAAGATAAGATAATGACATTGTAGACTAATAATAAATACCAAACTTGAATTTTTCTTTTCCTGTTCATTCTCAAATTCCTGGCTACATCCTGAATAGGATATGCTGTTAATTAAAACAGATTTTACATCCTATTTGCTCCTATTTGCTATAGGTGTGATTTCCCCCAGAGTTTTATTTTATACCCGGAAGATTCCAGTTCTCAGTGGTATGCAGTGTTTTAAGAAGAAACCTTCACATGGGAAGTAGGATATAGAGATTTGGTGATTTTCTACTTTACCACCATATGCAGTGTTGGAGTCATGAGCTTCAGCTCCACTGTCAATCATCCTTTCCTGTCAAAGGTGTCTAGGGTAACCTAGTCCGGTTCTCCCAGTATGATGTGCAATGTTGGGTTCTCTTAAATATTGCACCACGAAGAAGGAAAGTAATTGTTTAGATAATGCTGTAGTGCTTGCACAAGAGGAAAATCTAGCTATATTGGCATGTCATCGATTGAGAGTGTACTGTTGCATGATGGTTGATCTGGTAGGTCAATATTGGGAGACACAGTAGTGTAATATTAAGTTATTTACCAGCTGATTAGCAAACCCAGTTTTTTTAAGTCCACTTGTTATTTGTACTTTGAAATAAAAATACCTCACATGGTTTACCCAACTACCAGGATGTATGGTTCCAGGGATCCTGTTCTAGGAAAGTCAAGGAATGGTGCCATCACTATTCAGAAAGTGTGGTAGGGAGTGCTAACGAAGTTTCTGTGGTCAACCACTGACTATGCTGAGTCCTTATGAGAAACTGTGTGCAACGATGCTGGTTCGTACCACAGCTTACATTTTACCTTTCCTTTTTGCCAATAGTGTGACCTTAAAAACTTCCACACATGGATTAGAGACATGCAGCATTCAAAGACTATTCGCCCATGTGTTGGCTGAGATGGGGACAAAATATAGCAACACTTACTTGCAAAGCATATCATAGGATGCGACTCAAGGGGTTTTGGGATAGAGTTGGCTGTTCTATTCAACAGAGGGTAAAAGTTATCTTGAAGCCATGCTAAATCACATGTGTCAGGACAAAAAGTGCAGATATTGTTAGTAAATGCGCATGCATTTGTGTCTGTGGGTCTCACCAATGGCTCACTAAACAAACCAACCATGCAACAGAAAACCTTAGTAGATGACATGCCTTTATATTGAGGTTATCTTCTTATAGAAGCTTCATGGCACGTCATCTATACAATCCCGTAGTCGTAACCTTCGATAACAGTTACCATGTTGTTCCGACAGGCCGACGTTGTGTTTGAACTAGTTACGAGCACGGGGTGGGTGGGCGGAACAACAAAGAAACCTATTACAAGGGCCAGAGTTGCGCCCTGATGTCGACGTCTGTTTTGGCGGCATTGGACTCGAAACCCATTGAGTCGAATGTCTGCTGGAACAGAGGGCGGAGCACTTATGAGAATGCCACACGTGCTGTGAGGCCAGTTTTCTAATCATGAATCAAGAAATCGTTAGTAAACTGTAAAAACGTATACAACACATTCCATTCTCCAGACTACAACCTGATAGTCTGTAGGAGTTTGAAAACGAACACAGAAGAAAGAACAAATTTAGACAGCATAGCAACATGGAAGATAAGTGTCTGTTCATCATCAGGTACTCAAAATACTGAAATTATTTTGCAAGGAACAGTCAAGGGTGGAAGAAGATGAGACGGACAAAGAAATTAATGAACTGATAACATCATGAAATGGTTTGGGCATGATTTTTCTACTCCTTAAAATGGCTGAGGATGGAGGTATTTGGAGGGCTTTTTGTGTTGATGTCTCCAGTGTGGCACCCCTACGACCATAAGAGACGGGTTATGGGTCCTATTTTTATTATTATATAATTACTCAAATTTCACTTCTGAAAAACTGTTTGTCTATTACAAAGAAAGTGTGTTAAAAGAAAGATGGCTTAGGGAGACAGACATTCAAAATCTTGAATGATATTGCAAACAACTAGGGAAACAGTATCTAGAAGAAATATTGAATGCACAGAATACATAAACATCTGATATTTATTAATACTGAGGGTAATAGTGAATAGGAATATTTGTGAAACTGAAAAATACTTTCCAACGCACTTTCTGCAGAAATGTAAGTCGATTCGTGGATATAATATATGGCACATATGCAGTGAATCAAAGTAATTAATTAGTAGTGAACAAAGATTTCAAAAAAGAACAGTGAACCAACATAGAACTGGGACCAGTTGTTATACCCTGAGAGACTTACTGAAGTGGAGATCTGAGCATTTATGGACATGTCTAGTGTACAAAGAGGATAATCAATATACCTAATCTAACCTAGTAGTGAAACCAGACAGCTGCTGATGCTTGTGTAGTTTCTCATGACTTGTTACTGTTAATTCTAACATAAACCCTTTATTAGTATGTACCCCTGTTACTCTGTAATTAATTTTTCATATTATTTACAAAGTTTGACATGATTGAGATTAAATCGCAGTAATTAATCAGAAGTGAAATGAGTCTGTTGATCGTGCATGTCTAGTTATTGATGAGTTAATTAATTATTGTTCTATCTCTTCATTTTCTAATGATTGTGCATGTCTAGTTATTGATGAGTTAATTAATTATTGTTCTATCTCTTCATTTTCTAATGATTGTGCATTCCTAGTTATTGATGAGTTAATTAATTATTGTTCTATCTCTTCATTTTCTAATGATTGTGCATGTCTAGTTATTGATGAGTTAATTAATTATTGTTATATCTGCTTCATTTTCTAAAAATGATTTCATTATGAAATTGCCAAGCGACAGCATGCATCATACATCCCACCCATTCAGTATATATTTTATGGTGACAATTAAAAAAATAGTACAGTGGAAGCTCTCCTATTTTTGTAGGACAAGAAAGGGATTTAGCAATGGGGAAAAATCATTGAGAACAGCTGGGGTCAGTTACTGAGAGCAATGTAGCAGCTAGACACATTGAACAGTCATCTTTCACAACACTATGTAGACTTTGACACTGGTGCCCACACACAAAACATTGACAATTTCTATTTCACATAATAAACTATTTTGTGTTGTACTTTAAAACATAAACCACAGAAAAATATTACGTCATCGGTGCTTAATCAACAGCATATTCTACAGAAACGCGTGTACATACATTTTCAAAGTTGGGTGTTACTTTTGGTTCCACATACTAAAACATCACCTACCTGGTAGCGGTGCTCCAAACAGGACTTCAGATCTTATTAGATGACTCTTCTGAAATGTTTTATTGATTTTATCATCAACATAGTAGTAGAAAGACTCCTGGTTCATAGCTAGTTTCAGAGCACTGTCTATATCCACAATGTTGGCCCCCAGACCATCATAGTATATATTTCCACCTGCATCTTGAGAATGGGTAGAAGTAGGTCATTAATGAGTTCAACGGCACACACCCATTCATGTTTCTAACTAGAGGGTCATAACGTTCCATGCCAGGGTCCCGGAGACAGAAGTTGTGAAAACCAGGATGCTCCATAATTCGTTTCTCAATAGAATGAACTGTCGCAAGTCGTTCCTTTGTGAACATGTTTGTATCGTCATCACCATGAGCTAAATATATAACATGCATTTTCCACCTGGCTAGACTTTGATATTCAAATAGGCAACCTATTGTTGATCTCTTGATCCTTTCCAGAACACTGTTTACAGCTGAACCAATACTGAAGCCTAAATTAGATGAATCGTGTGATCTTGAATCTCTTCTTTGTCGAACAAACCAATATTATTTTTCCCCAATCTTTCTAACATAGAATGGGTATTTTTGAGCATTTCATTTTCTTGGTAAATAAAGTATCACGTGTCCATCTTGGGCAGTATTCGAGGCTTCCGATGTATCACGACGATACTTGCCTTTAGAAGAATTATCTCTTCTTGCAAGCATTAGAGCCTCAAAGTTACGATAAGCCTCATGATTTGGGATGCTGAAGACTTGACCGATTTATCAATGACAAGCTTGTCAGGTAATAGAAGATAAGACTGTAAATGCCTAGACCTACATTAAGGCCAACGAAAACAATTATAACAAAGATGGCCAATAGAACATGGTACCACCTTCTCTGTGGAAATCCCATCTTGGTATTGCTGTGAAAGCAAGACACTTTACAGATAGTACCAGCTTCTGAAACTCTGTGATCCACTACTAATGGTGGCAAGGCAGACGACAAGGACAATATTGGTGTTGATATACCATCATGCATCTGATGATGCTGAAACACTGGTTTCATCATCATTGTTATTGTGTACAGCTTGCCTAATGTCACTGCCGTCACCATTGTTATTGTCACCATCGTCAAAGTCTTCCTCAGCCATTCTCATTAAATCATCCTTGTTGGTGACATCACTATCATCCATGTTTGAAACTGGCATCCATCTTCTACTAGAAGATCTAGAAAACAGTGTTCTCCAGCTCATTGTTGATCTGAAATTATTACAAATGTAAGAAACATAAGAATCACATTACTAATAGACAGTACAAACAAACAGTAAACAATGGATGGTGAATAAGTAAATATGTGTTACAAGAACCTGATATTACCAATAAAAAGATGGTAAAAACAATTATAATAAAATTAATAACGACAAAAATGGTTGATGTATCAATCTAAGATCATCTGAACAATTATATAATAATAATAAAATGAATATATAAACAAATATTAATTTATAAACATCTTTTTCAAAAAATAAATAAACAGTCTATGTAGCAACCTGGCATAGGACAATAGATAATTGAATATTATCAAATACTTTATCATTTCTGTTACTACGGCTCATACCTGATTATTGGATTTTCTCTGACTTTTTCTAATTATATATTTGAATGAAAAAATGATATCTCAGGTTTTGCAACAATTTGGCGATCACAAAATAAATAGCTTGAAGCCCTAAGAGATCATTGAGATTAATGTTCTAAAACCAATGAGTTTGAGGAAGTGAGATCTTTTATAGATAACTCTAGACTGTGTTAAAATATTATAATAATACAATCCTGTCCTAGCAAAGATGCTCCTATAACATGGCAATCAATATAAAGCAATACTGCCCGTGAAACAGTAAACAATAGTACTAACCCTAACCCAAATCCTATAAAATGGCACACACAGTATTGGAAATAAAGTCATCCCTCAGTTATCGTGGTTAACAGGGACCAGAACCGGCCACGATAAGTGAAAAACCGCAAAGTAGTGTCATCCTCTCATTTTTAACACATATACATATTTTGTGTATGTATAATATCAATAAGTGTATATGAAACCATATAAGTGCATATGTTATCATTAGAACATTAAAGAATAGTTTCAAACATATAAATAAAATATTAATAGTATAAATAACATACATAAAATAATGTATAAATAATATAAATATGATATGTGTGTGTGTGTGTAACATACGTAGATGTGTGTGTGTGTGTGTAACATACGTAGATGTAACTAAAGTGTACATACTGTAAATATGTTTTTAGAAATCCGTGATGTACTGAGGCCGCGATAAATGAACCACGAAGTAGCGAGGGATAACTGTATTTCAACTACTAAATCGTTAAAGATATCCATGTGAAATATCAGTGTAAACAAACTTAACCGCACTGGACCAGCTAATTTTATCCTACACTTGACAACCTAATATTGTACAAAACGCTGGATGAATAAAATCAGCAATAGGTTTAATCTTGGCTTATATCTGACAGAAGCACAGAGAAAATGTGCTGCCCATAAATACAGAACAACACACAGGCGCCCAATCCTGATCATACATGACAAAAAATATGACAGGGATTTGACTTTTCCCTATGCTAGGGAAAATATGTCTAGATTAAACTGTTCAGCATCTTCTACACACACCAGAGAGATGCAATATAAAAAGTCTGAAGTTGTTATTTGGGCGCACCTACGGTATAAGTCTTCACTGTGACCTTTGTTCTAGTTTCGAGGTATTACCTAACCTTTGCAGCATGATTAGTAGAATTTGTTTTAAAATTTCATTCATTTCATTTTCCTTTTGCGCTAACGTTAGTGCATAGGGCAGAGGTCAGATCTCTCCAATTCTGTCTGTTCAAAGCTATTCTTGTGCAGTTTCTTGAATAGTATGAATATTGGTTGTTTTACTTTCTCTAAGTATTGTTCTTCTGAGTGTTTCTTTTGGTCTACCCCTGGCTCTTTTGCCTGTAGGTATCCCATTCAAGAGATTGGTGGTGTATTCTGTTGATGTCTGCGGGTAGGACATGCCCTATGTAGAACCAATGGTGTTTTTTGATAACAAACATCTGTGATGAAATTTTGATGTGTCTTTTCTCTGATTTTATCATTCAATTTGAATTCACTTCAATGATTTAAAATTAAGGTATATTAATTGAAAAGGCATATTGATTTCATACTAGTATTTACATTAGGGATGGGGGTAAGGGTTAGGATCAGTTATAAATGAAAAAATAAATTTGTTATCAAAATTATAATTGTGCTTGATGTCATGTGTGTAGGGAAATGTGATGTCACAGCATTCATTACATTCAATAATTTCATTGGTGTTACACGGAAATACGTGACGTCTGTTATTTAAAAATGTAAACATTGTGTGCTATTGATAGCACAGGGAATACTTAAACCGTAGTTTTTTTATTTGTTATCATCGATTATGATGGATGGATATAATATTATATTTGACAGTGCCTTTAAGATCCTGGTACATTGTAATGTGATCACAGAAAAAAACAAAATAAAAGATGTAAAAACATTTATCAAGATTTCAGCAGTGGCACCTTAATAAAGGCAGAAAGTCGAGAAATAAATATTCAAAACATAGTGTTTTGTTTACAGACTGTGTTTTGTAAACAGTTTAGAGTTTAGTGTTGTTTGTCTCACAACAAACTTATCAGTCTCGGCAACAAACTTCACAAAGTCAGTTTCAATAATAAAAACAACAACTAAATAAATGACGCTGCTAAATTTATTTAGTAATGCACAAAATCGCACCAACCAAATTCATAACACACTGAATCCTTATGTTTATAACTAAAACGACTAATTTATTATCTGACCTCTTTGTTGTTCACGGTGACAAGAACCGCTCCCTGGTGAACTTTTTATCTGTTGTGATTGAACTCAGTTCTCAGAATAATTGTATGTAAACTGTACACCCTTTCTGTATTCATATCCGTTTGCTTCTGTATGTAAAAGTATTAACTTGATTCTGCATAGCAGCATCTCAATATTCACCTGGTTGATGAGAATATTTGTGACATTTTAGACACCATCCGGTAACTGATCGTTACAAGTTTCGACTGCTGCTTGCTTGTGTTCCGCTAGAGTTGCTGTGTTCAGACGGTAGTGACGTCATTGTTGCCGCTTAGCAACACAATGACAGTCATTATCTTGGTGGCGAGATATAAGGACGCTATTGTTTACGTTAGTAAGGGAAAGAATCAAAGAGAATATATTTATATCGTCAATCTTGAACGTTGCAGTGACAGGATTGTTTGAATTTCTAACAATCTTTGTTATTTTTGTTTAATGTCAACACTATCTCGATTGCAGGTCCGGGGAGAACTATGTCCTATGCTGATGACATTTTGGTATATACTTTATATAGGCAGCACAGACATAGAAAAACTATCGCCAGGAATTTGCAGAGGGAGCTTGATCGTATAGGGAAGGGATTTGGTGCAGTAATTCTGGAGCTTTTGTTAATCCATCAAAAGCATCGATAACATGGTTTTCCCTAAATAATAACATAGTAAACAAGCCCTCCATCGGTTACTTTGAGAGGGGATGTCCTCGAGAGAACCGGCACCATGAAGTACTTAGGGGTTATGTTGGACCGCAGTCTGAGTTTCAAAATCATGTTGACTACATCATTGTAAAGGCCTTGCGGTGATGAAAATTATGGCTGCTGCTCAATGTGAACAGAGGCTGCTATTTCTGCTGTATCGGGGATGGTGATGGCGGTTGTAAAGTACGCACTGGCGATTCTAACACTGGGTCAGACTCAAATAGAAGGATTGGATATAATCCAGAATGAGGCAATGAGAATCATTTTGGAGTGTACGAGAGATACGTTGGCACGGCTATGCAATACTTACTGTATTGCCCAACTGTAGAGCTACCTAAAACTAACACAACTGTGTGGGACTACCTAAAAATCCCCGCTGATAAAGAACATCCTCTACACCCTGAAATTCTCAAAGTGAAAGGCAGTCGACTTAAGAAAGTCGTGGATGGGGCGCACAGAGGATATTATACTAACTAACTATCTCGAGACGATCTGGTGCATGTTGCTCCTGGTTCAGCATTTTACAGTTAGTTAGTCGTTGGATCATCGTCACCTCACTCTGGACAAGTCCATAGCTGCTCAGATCTCTCCTTGAGAGTATCCGCCATTGCACATTGACTGACGGTCCCAGTACGCGTTTGATTAACCATCATTCTTTTTCGACCACGAAACCGCTCCTTTCTAGCGACAAAAATTCTTGAAACCAACGGGAGTTTAACCAATCCGTTCTAACATCACCGAATCGCCTGGCAACAAGAGTAAACGGGTTTTTCCGTACTTGACTACCACATCTCAACAACAACAACAAAAACGCGATTTTGTTGACATTCAAACTCAAGTCTCTGAGAACGTACCAATCGAGACAAGGACTATTATAACATCAACGACTATCCCGTACATGTATAGATATATCCTCAGTAACACAAACATATAACATCCGTATTTTGTAGATTAGTAGGATGTAACGGAAAGCGCTGCGTCACGGTTTACATAATTGCTACGATATATGCGCTTTTCGGCCTGACACATCCAACTTCCGCATGGCTTTAGGTCACTTTAACCATATATGTGATGGGACAGCCAACTCCACCCATAACCTCTGTGGTCCTCATACGACACGCATGAAAGGTAAACAGTGTTACTATTTTTTGTTGTTGCTCTCTCTCTCTCTCTCTCTCTCTCTCTATCAAGCCCCGTCACCACACGGGCGTGGGAATATTAAAAGATATGACACCTTGTTGAAGACCTTACTTGAGGGTAACGTCGAGGGGAGGTGAGCACGAGGAATACAGAGATACAATTGGGAGAGAAACATTACGAGATCGACAGGTTACAACGGCATCTCACTACCATATTTCACTCGGGCACGCTTGTTGTGGTATATTCATTTCTACTTGTGGTATTTTTATGTTTGTATGTTATGTGCGTATCTTGAAAAATGCCTTTTGATCCGAAACGTCGATTATGTCATGTGTTATTGTCATTTGTATGATTATACTCTGTGTTTTGTTGTGTATACTATATTAATTCATGTAGGCATCCGACAGTGATAGTCAGTTGTTTTCCAGTAGAACTCCACTACCTGTCCTCCACGTGAGTATTATTTTCATTCTGTTCTACTAGCAGTACTACCTTTTATAGGTTACATTCTAGCAGAGTGTTCCACCAAGAGAAAGAGACGGGATGTTGGCGATCCGTTGCAGCCAACTTTCGTTGCGGGGACGATACTTAATGAAGATCACGGGAAGGCTCAGTCAACTGAGAAACGAATTGGGGTTTTGTTGCCCATAGGAGTGTCAGGAAGGTGCTTGAGAAATTGTCTGCCTGCTTCACTACAACAATATGCATGAAAATTAAGGTAGTGACGGTGATGTTCAATTTCTTGGTAACTGAAATGTCAACTCACATGGTGGTACTCTCAGACACACAGAGCATGTTTTGCGTGCGATAGAAAGGTTCGTGCCAAGGAAAGAGCAGCCTGGGTGAGATAGAAAGGTGCGTGCCAAGAAAAGAATATGTGACATTGCTGGACAGCTCGGTTTCCAGGGTTATGGATACAATGTCCTGATTATTTTGTGCACTCATTGGGGGGCAGTGATGTAGTTTATAGCACAGGATTGAAAAGAGATAGTGCCGAGGTAATAAGGGTGATCATTCATTTACTACAAAGTGAAACCTCAAAGTAGTATGAAATGTTCAGGCTTTGGAACTGCAGTGATAGCTGCATGAAGTTCATTATGGAATGTATCTTTAAATTATTCTGGATTTGCCAGAGTTGGTGCGTACGCACTGATGATCGTTGCGTATTTCTTACCAGAGAGTGGGGGAACTTTAATAGAATTTACTACTTTTAATAGCAAAGCTTACTCCTGATTCACGGCACATCCTGCATTTGGAGCGATGGAAAATGTGAAACAAACTGAAAGATAGGCCCCTAAAGCTATAGATGGATGCGGCTGATATGCCAAGGTTAAATTTAATTTGGAAAAGCAAAATCAGTATTAGTATGCAAATCTAACTTTGAAACTGACTTATGTTGTCTATTGTGTTGTGTAGGTGTGTAAGCTGAACAGTTATGCAGGGAGGTTACAGACCTTCGAATACAAATGTTAGACCTTCGAATACAAATGTTACAGACGAATTCTGCTCATCTCCTGTAGAGAGCATGAGACAAATGTTAACGTAAGAAATAAAATACATCCATACAGGTCTACAAGAATCATTACTTTATATATATATATATATATTATATATATATATATATATATATATATATATATAATATATATATATATATATATATATATATATATATATATATATATATATATATATATATACTTGCTTGCATGGTTTACATGTCTGCTAAATAAGGGGGAGCGGGTCTTTATCCTCACCCACTCCTAAAGAACTAGGCCCCATACTTAGGAAATCATAACAAAACATGAATTTTAATGCTTTAAAATTTAGTCAAAAGCTGGATAAACACCTTTAATTTAAAGATTTTTTACACAAAAAAATCTTCAACTTTCTCATCAAAAAGTAATAACATTTTTTTCAACAAAAAATAATCATCTTATCATCACCTTTCTCATTAAAAAAGACATCATCTTTCTTATAAAAAAAATTCAGCATCTTTCTCATCAAAAAGCCATCCTCTTTCTCATCAAAAAGTCATCACCTTTCTCACCAAAAAAATCATCATCTTTCTCATCAAAAAGTCATCAACTTTCTCATCAAAAAGATGGATTTACATACAAAAACTAGCAAATGCTTTTTTTACATTATTTTATTTAAGCAAAACCCCTTTCTCAATGGAGACATATCTACGACATTGATGGTTTGAACATGCCCTGACATGATTCCTTGTCAGAAGTTTTATTACAGGGAACAGTCAAAGATGGAAGAAGTTATATTACAGGGAACAGTCAAAGGTGGAAGAAGTTTTATTACAGGGAACAATCAAAGGTAGAAGAAGTTTTATTACAGGGAACAGTCAAAGGTGGAAGTTTTATTACAGGGAACAGTCAAAGGTGGAAGAAGTTATATTACAGGGAACAGTTAAAGGTGGAAGAAGTTATATTACAGGGAACAGTCAAAGGTGGAAGAAGAAGATGAAGACAAAGAAAATCATGCACAGATAACATCAAGGGCTGGACAAGTCAAGATATTTTCACACTCACCTGTATCGCTGAAGATAGAGTTCGCTGGAGAACACTGTATGTTGTTGCATCCAATGTGGTACCCATGCGACCCTGACAGGTTATGAGCTTATAGTAAGGTTAGGGTTAGGGTTAGGTTTCTGCTTTCTGATAGCAGAAAGACAACATAAGGTAACTGGGGACTGTCGCTGACCTTTCGTGCGAAGACGATACCACATCTTAAATGAATATCCTATTATAACGTTATACTTCAGGCATGTTTACGGGGAATGTAACTTTTTTAAATTTTAAATACGTACTGACCCTGATTCAGAATCTGCAATAAATAGATCATACTTAGACCTGCTTAATCGTCTCAGTTTATCCTCACAGTAACTTCCACAAAAAAAGAAAAAACACAAATAAAGAATATGCTTGAAAAATGTGTAATAACAATGTCACAGGAGACGCACAAACGTGGCATTTACAGCATACAAATAGTGTAGCCTAAGTTGATTTGTCAATAAGGAATTAAAACTTTTAGATTTAGGTATGTTGATATTGTCTTAGTAGAAATAGGCATGAAATTTCAGCAAGTTTAGTGCCTGTGTTACAGCAAACACACACATAGACTGCTTGTTTGGTGAATGTCCCCACTGGCTTCGCGAACTGTTCTTTCACGTGGTCTGGTGGTAAAAGTACACGCGAACGACTGGTAGCAGATGGGCGAACCATCTGTATCTCACAAGATTCGTGTCATCAACATGTTCGGAGATGAGTTTCGTGAACTCAGCATCCACACTCACATGGCTACCTCTGAACTCTCTATTCTGCCGAAGATGGATGTATCGGGCAATTGGCGCAAATAAAACGGCGACACAACGCACTACCATTCTCTGGACGAAATCCTGCTGGATATCTAGTAGGACAGTGGTCCTGCTACAAGAGAGATCCAGCGGGAGTTTGAAAATGAACGCTGAAGAAGAAGAACTCTCTATTGGGTGCAAATATGGTCTTGAATAGATAATCGATTCTTCACCAAGATCGGTGCCTTTTGGTGTACACATCTGTTAAATTCTTATTTCATCTTCTGTGTCCATCCTCAAGCTCCTGCAGATCAACAGGATATAGTCCAGTCCAGAGAATATAGTCAGCTGTACCATGATTTACATTTTGTCTGACACATGTGACTTCTGAATATCGTCTGGGTCAATTTGACACTTGTGGGATGAGATCAATGCATTATATATTTTTGCAAGTGTGTGTGTGTGGGGGGGGGGGGTCCCATAAAAAAGTTATTTCGTGTGTTTATGTGTATCAGTTCTTCTTGATGAGTTTCGTGTTAATTGCTTAGGGGAGGGGTGGCTTTTTACCCGCCTCCTGGCGAAGTAAATAAACAATTAGAAGACAGAATTGATGGCTCTGAGATGTGGGTATATAGAAGAATAGGGAGAACATCATGGAAAGAGAAGAAAACAAATAAAGAGGTGCTAAAACACTTAATATGAAGAAGGAACTGCTAAGAGAAATAAAGATCAGGCAAATAAAATACTTTGGACACATTAAAAGACATGACACCTTATTGAAGACCTTACTTGAGGATAAAATAAAAGGGAAGCGAGCAAGAGGTAGGCAGAGATACAAGTGGGAGAGTAACATCACATGATGGACAGGTTACAGTCTAGCAGAGTGCACCAGGAAGAGAAGAGATAGGGGATGTTGGAGATACATTGCAGCCAACCTTCGTTGCGGAGTCTGCACTTAATGGTGATGATGTTGGCCAAGTTTGAAGTACTTAAACATCATGTTCCGATGTGCTAAGCGGCAGGGAGTTGAATAACTCCAACCTCCTTTTCTATGGCCTTTATGGGACAACCAAATCCACCTCAAAATCCTCTTATTTGCTGCTTACGAAATATTTGACATGTAAACGTGTAACTATCCTGTGCTCCCCTTTCAGGCCCGGCAACACAAGAACAGCTTCTATTGGAAATTAAGTTTATTTAACTACAATTACTTTCATATTTTCCACTTGAAACACATTCTGAAAGACATTCTTTCTTTTTTAAATTGTATCAAAGAACACATGTCAGTTGTGTTGGAAATCTAATTTATTCATTGGATGATCCCCTGACAGAAGACCAGTGGCAATCACATAATATTGTGTGTTAATTAATATGCCTACTGAAAATACGCTATGGTTACTGTTCTATGAGTAAATACCCAGAATAGATTTAAGTCTTCACACTCGCCTGTTCTTAGTGTTACCAAGCGTGTTTATTCAAACTTGTAAACGTGATCACACTTCTCTTCATATAAACATATTTATATTACCGTTATACAAGTGAGATATTTGAGTTTATCATTGCAAAATATTTTGAGTTTACATATTTAAAACTCAGCTGATACAAGTGGATTTTATCGCTATATTTTTTTACATCGAAATTTTGTTATTGTTGAAAATATATTCTCTAAAATATGAGTTTTAAACTCACAAACTGCAATTCCAATTCTTTCTTAATGAATACTAAATTCATTTCCATGCGTTAACGAAATTCTAAATAGATGATTACAATATTCCGCCATAAAAACTATACATTGTCACTATTCTATCAAACTAATTTATTATTTTCAAACAACAACAATATCGAAAACCAAATGAAATCTTCTTCGTCTTCTCGTTCGCAGTTTGACATGTCTACAGAGCAAATCTGGTTTTCGTAATAAATGCTGCTGTATTTAAAAGCTCCTCAGTACTCCCATACATCTTTCTGTAGATATCCATCTCTGTAGGCCATTGTTCTTCTCTTAAGCGGTTTAGTGTAGCAGTCTGTGCTGCCTGCCCACAAGGGCACAGAATGGATGGGACCAGTCTTAATCTATTTAAGTGGCTGTTTAATCTATTGTGCCCTGTTCTGAGGTGGAAGAATAAAATACTCAAATGAAATAATTTTACTAAACATTAAAATACGCGGTGCAAGGGAAGCAACCGTGTAATATACAAATGACACTAAAATAAGTAATTACATAGTTATTTCATGACAAAAAAGTCGAGTGAAGCACTTTCTACGCAGCTCTCCTATGCCCCCGTAATCCTCTCTTAAGGTGGTTTGACATAGAAGGCGCCGCAAATCGAAAGCCATTCGGACACTGAATTTGTCATCACTCAGCTAAGCACGTTTATGCTATTCACATTCCGTACGACCGAAAACTACTTCGCCCTTTTAACATGTCATATGGGGAGGAACCAGCCTTGATCCCAATCTGTACTGTGACGAGCGAGCTGACTTGTCACTGGCTGAACCTTGCCCCCGCGGGGGGGGGGGGGAGAATGGGGTGGGGTCTAAGACATGAAACGAACTAGACTAGTTTCTATACAAGTTCAATTTTTTTTTTTCAATTTTTATTTGCAACAAAAAATATTTACAAAACCAAATACATTTGAAATGTGCAGTGTGCATTTTGTTATGAGATGGATTAAACAACATTCATGAAAAATTTGTGATGAGAGTGTAATGATAAAATATAATATGTGAAAGAGTTTTTATTTTTGTTCATCCTTGCACGCATATTATCCAAGCAAAAATGCATTTACACACACATACATACATAGCATATATACATACATACCGACACACGTGCACATATATATACACACACAAACATACATATATATACATATACACACACAAGTGTACATATATGCGCATAGTGTGAGCTGGATTTCATGTAGGGGTTGTTTTGTGTTTTTTTTGCCCTTTTTTTCTTGTTTTTATTTTCCAAATAACATTGTATGTACCTATACATATTTATTCATATATATGTATATGGGCCCTACAACATATTTGGAACAATACATATTATAAAAGTAACACCAATAGACATATGTAATGTGATGAAATTTTGCCCGCGAGTTGAAATGTGGAATGATGGGCTTTTACAATTTTGTGAAATGGGTGATACATGGATGACAACAAAAATAATTGATGGGGAAAAACCAACAAAGGAGTAATTGTTTACATATATCCATACATGTTCATATTATGAGTAAAGCTAAGCAGAAATTCGTAATATAATACGTACGTACAGTAGCAACAGTTTTCTAACATTTGGAGATAAATAAAACTACAAAGTGTGTTTGGAAAAAAATAGTTCATTTGAAACATTTGGTTTTATATTGTGTCTCCTCTCGGAAATACTTAGCAAATCAATACAAGTTCAAGAGCCAAACTTGTAAAGTTCCGCGGGGAACTTGACTCGCATAGACGTTTACACAAATCAAATCCATATGTTTATGTTCCACACACTTGTTAACCATGTCAACAATTGGGGAAGATAGTCGCGCATATTGCCTTCAAAAAAACGTTTTTATAAATTGTAGAACGGGGAACAGTTACAAAAAATCACTCATAATAAATGGTAGGGATTCACTTAAATGATATTTTCATATGTTTAGATCAAAATATTTTTATTTTGATGATTTATTAATATATTTGTACATATTAATACATTTCACTCGTTTTGCATCCCCTTATCTAAGAGGTTATGACCCTTGTAAATAAATGGAAATTTCTACTCTCTTTAACCCTTCTATCCTAGACAGGGCCTCAAAATATATTTCACACAAATTATTTTTCCATCATCATCATCATCAAGTGCCGTCTCCGCAACGAAGGTTGGCTGCAACGTATCTCCAACATCTCCTGTCTCTTGTCTTGGTGGTGCACTCTGCTAGACTGTAACCTGTCCATCGTGTAATGTTACTCTCCCACGTGTATCTCTGCCTACCTCTTGCTCGCTTCCCTTTGACTTTACCCTCACGTAAGGTCTTCAATAGGGTGTCATGTCTTTTAATGTGTCCAAAGTATTTTATTTGCCTGATCTTTATTTCTCTTAGTAGTTCTTTCTTCATATTAAGTGTCTTTAGCACCTCTTTATTTGTTTTTTTCTCTTTCCATGATGTTCTCCCTATTCTTCTATATACCCACATCTCAAAGGCATCAATTTTGTCTTCTAATTATTTATTTAGTGTCCATTTTTCCATACAGAGCCTCAGATTTTATCCCATTGTTACATTGTGGACTTTGAGTTTTTCGACTCATTTATTTAATTTCGCGTTTTTTCGTTAATGCCAGTTCACACAGGATGAGCAGAAATGAAATTTCCGATATACTGTAAAAACAGAGAGCAAGTATGCCCCAACATGGAATAGGCACCAACCTTAGAACAGTTAAACACATGATCTGAAACAACTGTAAAAAACAATGGATGGGCCGCTGTTTAAAAAGGAAGAGAGCTATATGCAGACATGTTCCCCAAAAAAAATTCACACAACATAAATAAGCTTCACTGTAAAGATCAAACCAGAATATTTAGGCTGCAAGCAACCCATGTACAACTTAACAAACACCTACACATGAAGACCATATTTGAGGTCTTTTCATAAATTAGTCAAAAACATTGTGATTTTACAGACTCAATTTCCGCTCTTCAAGCACTAGAATGGGATGGACATTGTTCCTGATCCAGCGGTCTATGGGCTCATCTCCTTGACCCAATACCATTATATGATATATGCATGTATTTGTGAGCTGTTGTTTTGTTCCATATAATGTGTTCCATTTATCTGGCATTGGGGGAGAAACATTTTCTGGATGTCATTCAGCGCTGGACATTAAAAAAGATGGCGGTCAACAGTTTCATAGAGATAAGTGTACATCCGGCACCCTGGAGTGCGCTGTGGTTGTATTCTGTTCACGTAATTGTTAAGCTGTACACTCTGTGTGCAAAGTCTGAATATGATACCTGTGTTCTATAATCTGATCTTGCGGACTCACGAAGAGCAATGCGTTTCTCTGATTGGTCCATAGGCTAACCATCTGTTGTGGTGGTTTATAGGCAAGGTAATTCGTCGGTCATCCGTTTCCATCCATACCGGCGTCAAATGAGGTCCGCATTTTAGCTCTCTCTAATGACTCCATCCATCCTCTACAAACATCACCTGTTCTGACTTTATAAATCATATTGATTGGGTCACTTTGTATGCACCCATGGGAATAGGCTTGGTAATCCAGCAGTTAAGTGCATGTGATTCGGCAATACTTTCATTGTTAGACTACTTATTGTTACGGTAAGGGCTCTACTGGCTTCGCGCATTGTTCTTTTTTCCATGGACATAAAGGCCCATGCGCATCGCTGGTGGCGGATGATCGACCCGTCCGTATAAATCACAACATCTGTGCCGTCGACATGTTCACAGATGAGTGCCTTGACCTCATCATCCACCTTCACAGGAATGTGTGTTCCATGCACTCTCAATTGTGTGAATGACGGTCGTGACTGCCTCTTCAAAGATCATAGGAATAGATATTCATTCCTCACCAGGAGTTATGACCTCTGGGGGCGGAAATCTGTTTAAAGATATAATCGGCACGACCAATCCACGATTTGCCTCTCTCAAGCCTGCCCCCCTTCACACGAGGGAACTCAGTGTAGTGGGTGGTCTATGTCAGAGCTCTCTCTAAGGTATGCACAGGCCGCCCCTAACAATTGCGGGGCCCTATGCGAAACGGATTGCGCGGGGCCCAGTCTGGGTAGGGAAGAGGATAATAAAATAAATTCTAATATGAATTTATGGGCCTATGAAAGTGCGGGTCACACTGCGGCCGCATAGGTTGCAATGGCCTAAGACCGGCCCTGTGCACGGGCAGGCCACACATCACTTCTGGGAATTCTCAGAAAATCAAGGAGAAACCTTACCGACACACAGGGTGTGTCCCTTGTGCAACCAAGGATGATCCTTATCGCTTCATTTTCAATTCTCTCCAGTCGAAAGAGTCAATCTGTGTGTTACTAGCGGTGATAATGGCGCCTGCATATTCAATGACAGTGCGGGAAAGATAATTATATACGATTACAAAATGTGATTGTTGAGTATATTGTTCTTCTTATGCGATCAGTTTCCTATGTTCATCAGTCTATACAGGGAGGCGGGTCGCCTCCATTAATTCAATCGTCAGCAGGAGGTCCTACGATTGCCCCACAGATTTACCTTCAAATATTGTTTAGTATCAGCCGCTGTCATCACTCTCGGAGCTGAAAACCTTTGTTTGCTTTTGCGATAACAAGATCAACGTGTTGCTAAAAGTACAGACAACGATCAAATCGCACGCCCAGCTATTGTAAGGATGAGGTCCTGATTACATTGTACCCTCTCATTTTCACCGTCGGTGTCGCAGACTTTAAGATTTGATTGTTAAGAGAGAACCATGCCACAGCAGCATTCTTTTAGTTGATCAGGGCCCCGAAATCATCACACCAGGAGACGGTACGGTCTAGCTCATTCTGCAGTGATCCAACAGTATCTGTTTTGACCATTTCCATCATAATATCGTCCGCATAAGACCGGTTCTACCAGACCCGTCAAACTGCTGCTGTGTGATTACTACGGTGTAGACATTGAATAATACGCATGATAGTGGAAATCACTATGGTAGACCTTGGCGTATTGTTATGGATTTAGATATCCAACAATCGCATCTGAGAGCCATCTTCCTCTCGAACAACACAACTGATATCCATCTGACGACGAAAGGGTCAACATTAAAGAGCAAGAGCGTGTTGATGATGTACTCAAATGGTCTCTGTTGTATGCGTCCTCTAAGTCAAACGCGACAGCACATTTTTTTCAGACCTGAATGGAAGCCTTCGAATAAGTCGTATAAATCGTCGTTGATTTATGAAATTATTGATTTTTATATTTACAATTTTGTTGATCAATTAAGTTTTCATTTCCTAGCTAATATGATTTATAATGTTAACGCAAGCATTTGTAGAACGAAGTATCCGTCCCATATCAACTTATCGTTAAGTTCTTGCAGATTAATATTCCATTTCAAAAGTAGTGAATAACTGATTGATTTTTGCAATTTTATATGCTTTGCGAAACACTTTTGTAGTTGTTTCTTCTTGGCGTGATTGAAATTTTAGGGATACCGTTTCAAGTGTCTCTTTCTTCGCGTCTTATAATACTGTTATGAAAAGTGTGTGGTCATCGCTTACTTTATGTTTAAATATTTTATTGGTTGTTATTCCTAAAGATGCCAACTGTTGTTCCCGAGTTTTGCCAAAATAAGTTACTTCACTCTTTGCCCATTCTTTTGAAATCTTAGATCCCATTTTAGTCTCCGTGCCGAGTACTTGAATTTTGCTACAAGCACTGCAACCTATTTTTCCATAATTTGTTAGTAACTAAACGTTTCTTTCGCAGAAATTATTCGTTTTTTCCATTGTCCAACAGGATGGTCAACTATTTTTCACTTGTTCATTCGTTGTAGTAGAACATGAATATGCTGCAACTACAATCGATTCTGACGTTTTCAATATGGCTTGTTGAATAGCGAATGAAGTCCTAATTAATTATATACAGAAATCTTCTCGTCATATGGTGTCATGCCCGCTGGCGTAGGCGATCATGACTCTCCACAGCTCTATGTCCACAGTATTATGTGTCAAGATCGTTGTTGTTTCCCTGCCGTGCCAGGGTGTCAAACTGTCTAATATTTTCTCACGTTGTCACCCTTTGTCTCTGTTGCCTTCGATCTTGCCTGTTGTGACTATGTTCTCCAAACCTGCCTGTCTCATGAAGTGGCCAAAAAATGAAGATTGTCTTTTTCTTATATTATTGATTAAGGTCCGTTTCGCATTTTACTCTTTTAACACCTCTACATTAGTTTTTATGGCAGCCCATGATATTCGCAGCATTCTTCTGTAGAACCACATCTCTATTGCCTCTAATTTCCCACTTTCCAGTTTGTTTATTGTCCAAGACTTGCATCCATATGTTAGTATAGGGGTTATATAGCACTGCAGAACTCTCTTTCTCACCTCTAATGACAAGGTCACATTACACAATATATATTTCATTTTTCTGAATGATGTTTTTGCCTGTCATATTCTGCTTCTTATTTCTGTTGAGCTTCTTTCATCTGATGTAATCGTTGTACCTAAATATTTGAATTGGTGGACCTGTTTTAATACTATATCATTCACTTTGA
Source organism: Meghimatium bilineatum (assembly GCA_034231615.1). Classification (NCBI taxonomy): domain Eukaryota; kingdom Metazoa; phylum Mollusca; class Gastropoda; order Stylommatophora; family Philomycidae; genus Meghimatium; species Meghimatium bilineatum. The sequence goes on along the minus strand of CM067300.1, from coordinate 59,842,783 downwards.
TCTTGCAAAATTGTGTTATTTTTTTTCTTTGAAATAACCATTACTTCTGTTTTCTTGATATTTAGGAAGAGGCCTTTCTCATTACTTTCTGTGACTACTACATTAATTAACTCTTGGAGGTCATCCTCACTTTCGAAGACATTACCATTTTAAATCATTAAATTTCCCCCTACCCCCTACCAAACACGTATCTATGGCCCTGGTTCTGGTATAGGCCCCTATATGTTATTCATCGGTTGATCAAGTCGTGGGTGAGCTGACGCCGATCGATTTGGTGTAGTTTGGCGTGCAGTTAAATTTGGTGTAGTCTGGTGTGCATTTAGATTTAGTGTAGTTTGGTGTACATTTAGATTTGGTGTAGTTTGGTGTGCATTTAGATTTGGTGTAGTTTGGTGTGCATTTAGATTTGGTGTAGTTTGGTGTGCATTTAGACAGCAGTGTTGCGTTGGCGGTCGAAAAATATCGACTTGTTTATTGCTGCTCAATTTGTTACTGTTGTCTTCCTGAGATCTATAGTTCCCTCCACTGTAGTCATCTGTTATTTTATCGAAGTTTTTACTTCATGAAACTTTGAAGTAGGTCTACATGAAACTGATGGAGCTTGCTTCCCGTTTTTGCAAATTCGTCTGCTTGTTCGTTGCCAGGGATGCCACACTATTCTCAATTAGCTGGTATGAAATGTAGTTTTCCTAGATAAACTGATATGACTTCAGAAAGTATGTATGGAAATTTTCGATGTTCTGATAAGACACATGTTCTAGAAAGATGTCAATACACATGATGATGATAATAATTGATTCATAAGGGAACCGAAATAAAAGAGGCGATAAATTCTACACCCAGGCCTATACCCAGCACACCCGCCGAAGACGGATGTGTCGGGCCATTGGCGCAAATAAAACGGCGACACAACGCATTTCCATTCTCTGGACTACATCCTGCTGGAAATCTAGTACGGCCATTGTTCTGCTACAAGAGATCTCGCAGGAGTTTGAGAATGAACGCAGAAGAAGAAGAAGAATACCCAGCACACAAAGGGGCCGTCTCCAGAAAACTCTACAAGGAAAGGAAACGTAGTGTCTATGTCGATCCAGGAATAGGGTAATAAAGTTTTGCTAATACCGAATAACACACATAATGACACACACAAATAGACGTTTCGACCAAAAGGCCTTTATCAAGAAAGACAATTGAACAAAATTAAAACATATAACAGAAAGCGAACAGTAATAACATCGACGGTCACATTGGTATGAGTAGTATGGATCATATGTGTCTATTTCAACCATTCCACGGTTGAAAGAGCGTGTCTGACTCTAGATAGACAAACCCACCAACTAACAAACAAACAAGTCTATGTCGTACGACCAGCGTTCTCGTGGGCGTCTCGAACGTTATACAATTTCTTAAGTTGCAAATATAACACCATACAAGAAAACATTAGTATCACAGCACATGTTTTTACACACATGACTGTAAACTTTTTTTGGGTTTCAGGATGCAATCATTTGTTTTTCAAGTAACTTCCTAAGTGTATCAATGCACATCCTCTTCAAACACGTTTAATTAAATAGATAGATTCACAGTTTCAAGAAGAACAAGATCATAATCTTTAAACACTAAAACTTTTATGAAGTTGTGTTTCTATTTAAGTACTATTTTTTAAATATATTTATATATATTTTTCAGAGTAAAATTTTAGAAATTAAAGTTGTAACTAAAACTGCAATTAAAAGTGAAATGTGAAATGAATAATGGACAAAAATAACCACGATCACGTGACAAAATGAATGGAAGCCGGATATGAAAGTAAGAAAGTAAACAGCAACGTCTGAAGGAAACTATCTGACAACGGTTCAAAAAAGCTTACAATCTCAAAGCTCATTTAATGAATTGCGTGCCTTAACTGTTAATTCTGTTCGACATTATCAAAAGTACAAGAATAATTCATTCTTATTCCTAGAATATCATTATCATCAGTATGAATTTAAATACGGCTTTGGAAGACATGGAGCGTAATGATTCAGAAGAAGGGACATCTGAAACAACTCGATTATTGATGCCAGATGTTGAAGTTAGACATAGAGGACTACGCACAAATTACCAAAGCGATGACTTATCATCTACTTCTGATGATAATGAAGAGGAACCCTCTCCTATTAGCAAACATTTGCGAAGATTTAATCGAAGCGTGAGCATTGCTTCTTTGCGGTTTGAAAATGGAGAACCTATCTCACAACCACGGAATCCAGTAAGAACTTTGAGTACGTTTGCAGGTGTTTTTGCCCCGGTGGCAGTGTCACAGTTCTCTTCTCTTCTATTTCTCAGATCTGGTAAGTAAACCATTCGTGTGTAAGACTGCAGTAAAATTAGGCACTATATGTCAAAGTTGGATTATTGAAATAGGAAGTAATTTCATTTAAAATACATACAGGCCTTTACTTTTAACTATGAAGCAAAGCAATCAATACATCTTCATCTTAGAGTAGGGGTTCCCAATCTTTTAAGATGAAGAGTATCGGCCACATGCAATCGCTGGTGCTTCTGAGCACTTTTTAACTACATGGCGTGAGCACTTGTCCTTATGAGAGCATCAAGGTGCTTATCAGCACCAGTCTAAGAATACCTGCCCCTATAGGATAAATGCTATTTGGGAAGATTCTAAAGATAATGTATAAGAAGCATACGTGGAAATTAATCATTGTTAAATTACCTCTGCATTTTGGTTAACATTTTCATAACACAGTTTGATTTGCTTGACTGAAAGGCATAAATAGTACAGTGACAATATTGTCTATTGTATTCACATTCTCCATCTCGAAATTGCATGAGAATCCATGCTGGCTAATTGAGAGTGTATGTAGAAGAAATAGAAGGCTGACATTTTTAATAGTCTAAATTTGACTAAATATCAGAAGTAAAACTGACCTAATAATAAAAATCTGAGTTTATAAATATTTTAAATAAAATATGAGTTTCCTATGAGTTACTGGTTTGAAACGCATCCATAACAATGAAAAAATTAAAATGATGTATGGCTAAAATGGCATAGAGCATTGGCTTCATTGTACTTGGGTATTCCCATAGGTACTCCACCCATGTCAATGCACATCATTTGTCGAGAGTACAACTAATATCACGTGACTCCGTACAATCCCCAGGGATCTCTGAAAAAATACACTTTCTAGACAAAACATCACAAGCTGAATTCAAATCTGCTAGCTCTTGAACACAAGGCGAACATCTTGAGCACTATGCTACTAAAATCCAGAATTATGTGATTATTATGCTACTAAAATAACGACGGTTTATGGGCTTATAGATATATTATTGTTGACTGTATTAGCATTTAATTGTTTTTTGTCATCCTAGGATTTGTAGTTGGTAACTCTGGTCTTCTGGAAACATATTCACAACTAATCCTGGCATACTTCATTCTAGTGATGACTGTACTCTCCATATGTGCAATCTCAACCAATGGTGCCTTAGAAGGAGGAGGAGCCTACTGTATCCTTTAAGAGTGTTTTTGACAATTATTAATTACTTAGTAAAGTATAATTCCCCAGCAGTCACTAAATTGGGTGCCACCAGTAGTAAGAAGAAGAGGGAGACCTAGAGAAACTCTACGAAGAACCATTAATAGAGAAGTCATGTCAATGAACCTAAACAAAAAAAAAGAATTGAAAGACATGGCAACACAAAGACAGAAATGGAAAGCTACAGTTTCTGCCCTATGCGCCGCCTATGGTCCTGGAGGAACATAACATAACATAGTAAAGATGTAAACATCAAATAATTAGAGAGAATCTGTGCATCAGCTTGGTCCGGAATCAACAAATTATATAATTGACAGATTGCGATTACAGTTCCAAGTATATATAACCAAACCAAAGTTATAACCAAAATACATAACCAAAGTTATGTTCCAATAGGAACCTTTATCAAGTAACAAAAAACAAACAAGAAATAAACAACACAATTTGTTTTTCAATGCATAGAGATGGTTAACAACTGTATAGTTAATAGTGAGCTTACTTACAGTGTGCCAGGTTCAAAACCACATCTGCAAAAATCCAGGTTGTGATTTCTCGCCTGACATGACTGTTCCTCCATTTTACCCAGCTGTAAATTGGTATCTGATGCATGAATTAGAAATGGTAAACACTGCAAGGAATGGAATTGGCTAACCCACCTAATAATTGTTGAGCTTAGTTATGAAGAGTTATTTTCATCTGCAATGGCAGGTTGCTACCATGGGACCTACCTTGACTGGTTCATAATGTTGTCCATGTTTCACTGCCATAAAGAAGGTTCCTTAGGACCTTAAAGATATATCCCATGGAATCCCGATAAAATTGGAGAAGCTTAAGTTATCTATGAATATATCATTGAGGTCAACTTCTTAAAGTGGAGATGGGGCTTAGTTCACCAACAAAGGCTGGAAATTAAGATTGGTCTGGCCATCGCTGACATTGAGCAGGACAACAGTCCTGCCCAAACAAGCACTGGTGCCGAAGTCGGAGATACCAGACGGAGAGGTGAACCAGCAACCATGGTATCATGTAATATGACTAGATAACATGTTTTCACAATAAAACAAATAAATCTGTGAATACAGGTTATCAGTGCACAAGTCTGCTTCTGAGCAATCTTTACTCTTATCTCCTGCAGTCTGAAGAGCAAACCTGATTCACTCTTCTGAAAATCTTCATGTCAGATCAGGTAAACCTCAGTACATTGACTGTGTCAGAACGATTCATTGATGTGTCTTTTGATATTGTGGCATTCTCACCGATTTATCAGCTTGTTTATTTAGAGAATAGGATGAGAATAGGAATGGCTAAAAGTATCTTCAATGACATGAGGAAATTGTTAATATCTAAACAAATACAAAGTTAAAAATGAGAATTATAAAATGCTACATCTATTCCATATTAATGTATGGCTCAGAAACATGGACACTAAATAAACAACTAGAAGACAAAATTGATGCCTTTGAGATGTAGGTATATAGAAGAGGTGTTGGAGAAATTGCTTGTCTTTTTGCAGTCAATTCTCATTCCATCTGCAGCCTTCACATTCACAGACATGATCCCCAAATGTCTTGGCCAGAAGTAGCATGCATGAGCCACTGTACTTCTGTTTCCAGGGTGCACCATGAGGAGGTACTTTTGGGCTCTTGGTTATCTGCTAACCCTGGGTCTGCCGAGAGCAATGCAGCACCCGTGGCACCCTAAATACATTCACAGAAGCAGATATCAAAGAAGTAAACCTTGGTCATGTGTACTAACAGCTTGATTTCTCTATGACTTTCAAGAATGTAGCACTGTCAGTATGATGAATAAAACCAGATACAAAATAGATTTCTCCAGATGTTTCTTACTTCCTGGATCACATGAGCTGGTTTATTTTTTTTTCTACCAGGATGTTGCATCATTTTTGCCCTATATTTCAGATAAAAACTTTAATAATTTTCTGTTTAAAGAATGCAGTGTTATTTCTAAGACTTGATATCGCCAGCGTGTTGTCGGGGCCTGAAAGGGGAGCAAAGAATAGCAACACTGTTTACCTTCCATGCATGTCGTACGAGGCGACTAAGGAGGTTATGGGATGGAGTTGGCTGTCCCATCCCATATAGGGGCAGTGACCCAAAGCCATGCTGAAGTCGGATGTGTCAGGCCGAAAGGCGCAGATATCACAGAAATGCTATAAACCATGACACAACGTATTCCGTTCTCCGGTCTACATCCTGTTGATCTGCAGGAGTTTGAGAATGAACGCAGAAGAAGAAGAAGACTTGATGTCTTTATGTAGTTTGCCTGTGCATATAGGCACTCAACCCTTTCCAGCGATCTTACAGGGATCTGACACCAGTAGATGACTTTCAAAGTAGATATGATGACACAAAGTAGATATGATGACACAAAGTAGATATGATGACACAAAGTAGATATGATGACACAAAGTAGATATGATGACACAAAGTAGATATGATGACACAAAGTAGATATGATGACACAAAGTAGATATGATCACACAAAGTAGATATGATCACACAAAGTAGATATGATGACACAAAGTAGATATGATGACACAAAGTAGATATGATGACATTTGCAGTTTTTATATTTTAAAAAAAGTCTAGGTCCTCGTGTCAAGGTGGACTAAGAAATTATCTTCGTCTACAGTTTGTTTGTTTGCAGACAGATGAGTTGCGTCTATGAATCCAGTCATCAAAAAGATATCACTGCAAGGGCTCTGCAATCCCTGCTGGTGCACTACAGTTTCTATTCCAATTATGCCTCTTATAATCAGATTTTAGTTTCCAGGTCACCATAATTCCTGAATAAACACATGCACAAGATGAGGCCACTGTTGGATGGTAAATTTTCCAAATAGCTTTGGTAGGGGTCCTTTTTTTCCGGTAGGTGATTTCTTGGTCTTTTTGTTCCTGTATTGCTCCATCTTTTGCTTACATATCTGCCTTTTCATTTCCTGTTATGCCACAGTGGGATGGTATCCACTGCAGTACTACCCTTCTTTGGATGCTCATTTCTCGTGTGACTTCTTTCAGGACTGACAGTTTATTGCTGTGAAGGGCCTGTAGAACAGACATTACAAAAGTAAGAAACACCACTTGTTGACATTGACTTGTTGTGTTTTTAATTTATTACTGCAACAATTTTTACGGCCTGTACTTCTGCAGAGTAGTTGAAGCAGAAGATTCCAGTTGGTGAACATGTGGATTCATTTTCTTTTTCTGGATATTTTATGTAAACTCTAACACCTCCGTCTTCACTACTTTGGTTGCTGATCCCTCAGTATATACTTGTATGCACACTTCTATGGGGTACGTATCTTCAATAATGTTGCATACTGTTGTTTTGTTGTGTAGAATATTAAGCTCTCTCATAGTGTAAGTGCTATTAATTTTGGTTCTGGTAGTGATATTTTGATATCGCTCCCACAGAACTTGGAAAAATGCTGATGTTATTTCGTTTGTTATGTCTGGTAGTTCATCCTTGTATTCTCTGTTTTGCAAACACTTCTTTATGCCGCCATGACTGTGACCTGTAAGTCATAGATTCAGTTGGGCTATCTAGACCATCAGTGGCTTGAATCAATGATGAAATCTGTGCTAAAGAAAGTTACCTTAATTTTTTGTTCCTGGGCACATGGGTGTTGAGGGAAATGAAAGAGTAGACAGTCTTGCTAGCATGGCCACAGTATCTAGTGGCAGTTCAATGGACTGTGCTGATATTTTGAATGCAATCATGGAGTTGGACCAGTTGGAAGATATGAGGTATATGTCTTCTTTTGTATCTATGATTAGAATTCATGACCTTGGGTGTTGAAAGAAGTGAGTGACATATAGCAACAATAAGAAGAGTTATCGATCGACACAAAACAGGAACGGTCAGTTACCAGATGTTGAAGGACATACTGAATATGAGATCGTAGCAGCTATGGACTTTTCCCAGAGTGCTATCATGACGATCTAATGACTAACTAACTATGCAGTAAAATTTATTAGAACTCTATTAGATTTCATTGAATCTGATCATCGACACAGTCATTTTGGAAAGACAGGTAGCTCCATGTTAGAAACATTTTTTTGGGGTCTACAAATTCCAAATGAACAAAATGTGTAACTGTAGACAATAAAAATTGTTACTGCAGTGAAAGGGATTTTTGTGCTCTGATGACTTCTGTGGCAAAGAAAGTGTGCACTTTCTGTGTTTGGTTTGCGGATGTAATTATTCTTCTTCAGCATTCATTCATAAACTCCTGGTGGATCTCCCTTGTAGTAGGACCATGGTCCTACTAGATTTCCAGCAGAATGTAGTCCAAAGAATGGAAATGTGTTGTGTCCCCTTTTTATTTGCGCCAATGACCCGACACATCCATCTTCAGCGGTGCGAATGTAATTAATTTTTAATATTATAAATATTTTAAATATCCTTGACTTTTGTTTAGATATGATCAGCCGAGCTCTGGGGCCAGAGTTTGGAGGAAGCATTGGATTTCTTTTTTATGTTGCTAATGTGTTAGGATGTGCCTTATATGTCGTTGGATTTGTGGAGGGTGTCCTGCAGAATTTTGGCGAAGGAGGTATGACCTCTTACATTGTAGAGAAAGGGATATGTTAGCAAAAGTGGCAGCAAAAATATATTACAATTTGGTAGTTATTTGTTACAATATGTGTTACTTTAGTTCAATAGTTACTGTGTTATATTGTCATTATGTTACAATATGTGTTACTTTAGTTCAACAGTTATTACAATTTGGTAGTTATTTGTTACAATATGTGTTACTTTAGTTCAACAGTTATTACAATTTGGTAGTTATTTGTTACAATATGTGTTACTTTAGTTCAACAGTTATTACAATTTGGTAGTTATTTGTTACAATATGTGTTACTTTAGTTCAACAGTTATTACAATTTGGTAGTTATTTGTTACAATATGTGTTACTTTAGTTCAACAGTTATTACAATTTGGTAGTTATTTGTTACAATATGTGTTACTTTAGTTCAACAGTTACTGTGTTATATTGTCATTATTATCATTAATTGATATCTCTTTGATATCAACATGGAAGTAAAGAAACAAATGATTAAGAGCATCTTTACACCAGCTTTATGCTATCAATGTCAGACTCGGAAACTGATATCCACACATAAGAGAAAGAACGAAACTTGTGAAAGAAATGTCTAAGGAAGGCTATTGGAATCATCAGACTTGAAAAAATGCGTAGTAAGAACATCAAAAAGATAATAGGTATCACATCATGCATAAAATAAGGTAGATAAACAACAGACACAATGGTTTGAACATTGTATGAGGATGAATGATCATCTTCCCATAAGAGCTTATGGCAAAATGGAATCAGGGTACAGAGCCATGGGCAGACCTAGGAAAAGATGGATAGACAACATCAAGACCATCCTGAATAAACATGACTATACCTCAATCACAGCAATACACCTGGCTCTGGAATGCAGACTACATCTCCTTCACAAACCCCTACGCTCAACGGCAAGTGTGGGAACTACAATAGCACCACCTGGGAATAGACAGTAGATAAATATCTATCTTTTTTTCTTCTTCTTTCGTTCACTTGAAACATGTTTATATCAGTAATTCTGTCTCCTTAATAAAACTCACTGTCTTTTGTAGTTCATACAGTGGCCCATAGAACTTTGATTCCAGTGTTGTTTCTTCTGACCAATATGTCTACCTCAGCGTTTCATACTCAGAACACTCTTGAAGTATATGTTTGGCACTGTGTGCTGCCTGTCCACAATACACATGGCCGTGTTGCCAATCTTGAATTTTTTGTATGTGTGACTGCGGAGTTGGTTATCTCCCACTCTGAGGCATAGAATTATAACTTGTTCTGATCTGTTCATAATGTGATAGTCATCTTGTGTTGGTGTTTGTGGCTTTCTTATTGACTTGATAATCTGTTTTTCTGGGTAGGTGATTGGTACATCTGGTTGGTCTTCAGCAGCACCTTCCTTAGCCAGTTGGTCTGCTTTTTCATTTCCTGGTATTTCACAGTGAGAGGGTATCTACTTCATAGTTACCCTATAATGGTAAGATAGTTCATTAAGTAGTGTGTAGTTTTTCCAAGTCTGTTAGTTTTCCAGACTGGAGAGCTTGAAGCACTGACCTTGCTTCTATCAAGAATACCTAGGGCTGCAAGCCAGGGTTCTAGTTCAGCAGTTTTTCAGTTTCCACCCTTTCAGTATTGCTCCGGTCTCTCCTTGAGTGTATCCACCATTACACTTCTGCTGATAGTACCGGTCCAATGTTGGTTGACCATCATTCTTCTGCGCCCTCCAAAATATTCACTTCTAGCAACACCGCATTTCAAACCCTAATCTTTAATCCTGGCCATTGAAAAGGAATCATCATCCACACGTCTCAATCTCGCGTGCTATATCTCTTAAGAAGTTCAAAACAGCTCAATTCATTGCCTCATCGCATTATGACAGTATCTTGTCTTAGGGTCAAGGTTGACTCTTTGCCATGCCAAGATGTTAAACTATCTATTATCTCATGCTTTTGTCCTTGATCTCTCTTACCTTCTATCTTGCCTGTTGTAACTATGTTCTCCAGACCTCATTGTCTCATAACATGTCCAAAAAATAAGAATTTTTTTTCTTCAGTGTTTTTTTTCTCAAACTCCCGCTGAATCTTTCTTGTAGCAGGACAGTGATCCTACTAGATTTCCAACAGAATGTAGTCCAGAGAATAGAAATGTGTTGTCACCGTTTTATTAGCACTAATGGCCCGATACACCCGTCTTTGGGTGGAAAATAAGAATTGCGCAATCTATGTCTCGTGCTGACTCTTTTTGCACTTTCTCATAGATTCTTGTACTGTCCGTGACATCCTCAGTATTCTTTTATAGAACTATATCTCTGTTGCCTCTTGACTGCCACTATTTATCAATGTGACCTGTCCTTTACAGAACGTTGTCATCACTGCCACTCTGTAAGCCTCTTGGTTTTGTGCAGGCTGCGCAGCTTCTTCTAGTGTCATGATCAGAAGGTCCTCAATATCCTGTGTCCATCGTAGTCTTGGTCTGCTTCTTGTTCTCTTTCCTGGAACCATTCCCTTCATGATTAATCATTCTAAATCATTGTAGTTTTTATATGTCCAAAGTGCTGTGTATATGTCCGATGTGCTGTGTATTCTTATATTTTTCAATCTTTTGGCCATATTTCACTTTCTCAAATCTTAACACAGAGGGTATGATGACACGCTAGCTTTTTTGTGGTCTTCATGAGTTTCTCTGCATTGTATACATCTCTAGTTTGCCATTGCTTTCTGAGTTGGTTCTGGTCGCTTATTATTATTATCAGTTATTGGTTCTTGTTGTGTCATCTGCCATTTACGGGAGTCTTTCCAACTTCCGCCTTCGAAGCTGTTGTCGAGACTGCCACTGCAGTGAGTTTCAGATAGCAAAGACTGTGGGTCTCAATTACAGTTGAAAACTGCAAACAGCAACATTACATCGTCTGAACTAGAGAGTACCGGGTAATAGTATCTTCCCTGTACTTTGGAGAAATATAGATATAATAATTTACTTATTTCTTGTTGTGTCTTCATCCTTACAGGAAGCTTTATGTCACCTGGTGAAGGACTTCCTGTCAGTTCAGACTGGTGGAAGTATTTGTATTCATCCATCTCCCTGCTCATCTGCCTTACAGTTTGCATCGTTGGAGGAGGCCTGTTTGCCAAGACAACTGCTTTCATTCTTCTGGTAATTCTTGTTATTGTTAAGATATATTTTTAAAAATAAAGTTACAACTATTAAGAAGCTAAATTTTTCCAGTGGCAAAATATGGTTGGGAAATGTGGTCAATGGCATCCGCATTGAAAAAGAAAATATTGGCATTTGAAATGAAATGTTGTAGAATGATCCTAAAAATATAATGGACAGAAAGATGAACCAACGCAGATGTCAGTAAAGACCTGAACATAGACAAAGACTGACTCCTCAAAACTATTTTAAAAATGCAAGATTATAATGACTTTCAATGGTTTAGAAAGATTAGTCATGGAGGGGGAAGTTCCAGGAAAGAGAACAAGACGCAGACCAAAACTGTGATGGACACATGACATCGAAGACCTTCTGAACATGACATTGAAAGAGGTTGAGTAGCTTTCACAGAACTAAAAGGCTTGCTTACAGAGTGGCACTAAGGACAACACTTTCTGTAAGGGACATGTCAGATAGATCGAGACATTCTCTATTTTTAGCTGAACATCTCAACATGAGCAATGCGATATTGAACGTCGATGCTGATGAGTCTTGAGTGGGTAGGGAGATAATGAGGCTTTAGGAAACTCTGAACCAACCATAGGGCACAAAAACGATTGAAGTCGCCTGTGTGTTTTTGGGACCTGAAAGAGAAGCAAAGAATAGCAACACTCTTTACATTCCATGCAAGTTTAAGAGGCAATTTGGTCGAAGACGGATGTGTCAGACCATTGGCACATGCACAACGCATTGCCATTCTCTGGACTACATCCTGCTGGAAATCTAATAGGACCATGGTCCTGCTACAAGAGAGATCCAGCAGGAGTTTGAGAATGAACGCTGAAGAAGTAAGAGGTGACTAAGGAGGTTATGGGGTGGAGTTGACTGTCTCATCCCAGAGGGTCAAAGTGACCCAGAAATCATGCAGAGTTTAGATGTGTCAGGCTGAAAGGCTCACATACCACAGTCTAGCTGTAAACCATGACAACACATTCCGTTCTCCTGATTAAATCCAGCTAATCTGCAAGAGTTTGAGAATGAATCCAAGCAATATAGATTCAATAATCTGCACAGATGGTCCAGTAATAGAAGAAACATATTCCTCTCCAACGTTCATTCTCAAATTCCCACTGTATCTCTCTTGGTCCTACTAGATTTCCAGCAGAATGTAGTCTAAAGAATGGAAATGCGTTGTGCCGACATTTTATTCGCGCTAATTACCCGACACATCCATCTTCAGCAGAAGAGAAACGGATAAGAATGAGTGTTGTTTAGTTGCTTACCAGAATGACTCATCGATAAAAAGTGAGACTGTTGTAAGACTGTAGTCTCTATAAGACAGTTTTTTTTTCTTGTCCCCTGTGAGTTGATGATAAAATTTTAAAAAAGAGTGTTTTATAGAGGGTATATATTGTGTATGAGAATGGTATAAAAATAACCCCCATTTATAAAAAAAATCTAGATGTGTTGATCAGTCTCTTTAGGGGGGGGGGGGACTCTATCTATTTTATAAACGCTATTTGCCTTGCTGCGTCAGGGGTAGAAGAGTTCTCTTGAGATGGCCTTCTTGTGTGCTGTTTGTAAGCTTGTTACTGTGGCTTCTTTGATTTCTGTGATCCATCTTTGACATGGTCTGCTTCTGGCTTTATAGCCGTGATGTCTATGTGTCATGGGGGGGGGGTAACTTCTTCTTCTTCTGCGTTCGTTCTCAAACTCCTGCAGATTAGCAGGATGTAGTCCAGAGAACGGAATGCGTTGTGTCATGGTTTACATCATTGCTGCGATATCTGCTCCTTTCGGCCAGGCACATCCGACTTCAGCGTGGCTTTGGGTCTCTGACCCTATATGGGATGGGACAGCCAACTCCATCCCATAACCTCCTTAGTTGCCTTTTACGACATGCATGGAAGGTAAACAGTGTTGCTATTCTTTGCTCCCCTTTTGGGCCCTGGCAACACACTGGCGATTGGGGGGGGGGGGTAACTAAAACTAGTAATTTAAAAAATATCTAAATTAACAACTTCCCACACCTAAAGCAATTTTACCCCTAATAATATTGCCTAATAATATTGCCAACAATATAGTTATCTATTCTTTCTCTTATACTGTGGTTTAAAATATTCAAATCTTGTAACATCTTTTTATCACTAACTTCATTTCTAGTTTTCCTATCTTCATTTTGTAAATAACAAATATCATGATTCATAGTTGCTTCATCTACTCTGTTAATTGGTTTACTCCACGTATAAAATCTGTCGTATAAAATCCGGTGGATTTCCATATGGATCTTTTCGTCTTTTCTTAAATTAGTTCCCGGTCCTGAAAAATCATTTCCTGGTAAATGTACTTTAACTGGAAGATGGTTAATAAGAGAGTTTAGATTTTCATCTTAGTGGCCACCTTGTGTGGATTTTGGAACAGCAGAAATGAAAATTTTTTTTTACTGTTCCACTTACAACACATTTTCCTTTTAGCGCATTTCTATTGTTTTTACTTTTAGTTTGTATGGAATCAATAGTGTCTGTTTTCTTTTTAATATTGTACACAAAACTTCTGTCATAGCTACAAATAGATAACATAAAGTTATCAAATGAGCATCTCTCTAATTTTCACTTATTAAATGCTTTTAAAAAGTTAAAAATACCAAATTTTAGAGGTGTATATATACCCAGCTTCTTAAAAAAACCTAGACAGAAAATATAGATGAAACAAAAGAAACTCATTGTGTTGCTTGGTATAACAACAATAATAATAATAGGTAATATTTTGATAGTTATGGAATTCAACCAGCATTAGAAATGATTGATTATCTTAAAGAGAAACCAGACAATATACAATATTCTGTTGGTCAAATATAACCATCTAATACAGTAATTTGTGGACTTTTATGCTTATATTTCCTAAAAGAACTAACAACAGAAAAAAAAGGATACCTTATCTTAATACTAAATTTATTTCATAATTTTATTCCTTGAAAAATGCCTTTAAAAATATTTTGGTTCCATGGATAATGAACCATCTCCAAATATAATTCCACCAATATCTCATCATGCTTATAATTTAGATGATTTAGAAAATGTTGATGGGTTTAGTTTAGTAATAAAGGTAAAAAAACGGCGGGTCTATTGTTTTCAATTAACTGATAATGGTATATATCAGAAAGCAGATTTTCCACCTGAAATTTTAAAGTTACCTGAAGATAAAAAAGATACTGACAGAGGGTTCAATCAATCAATCAAGTGCCATGTTGAATGGCTTTGGCGATCATGTTTCTCCACAACTCTCTGTCTCTAGTGTTGTCAATAAGCTCGGTTGGTGAGCTTCTACCGTGCCACAATACAAGTCCATCTAGTAACTTTTCTCTTTGTCATCCCCTATCTCTTCTCCCCTTGATCTTTACAGCGGTTATTAGGTTCTCAAGCTGTATTCTTCTCAGCACATGCTCTAGAAACCTTGACCGTCTGCCCCTAATGTTTGATATGATTGATCTTTTTAATTTTTAGATGTAAGATTAGTATTTTCTAAAAACAAATTAATTATATTACCTCTAAAATATGATTGGAATATTGATATTAACCTTTAGGACCCCAAATTAAAATTACGCAATTTCTCCCATGGACCCGGGAGTCTGTTTTTTTTTAATAATGTGCATGATTTTTGGTGAGTGTTTGTTAAATGCGATAACTTTTTGTGTGTAAAGATATCAAAATAATTTGGGAAATGTAAATACAGGAGTGAATAATGCATATAACCATGGTTTTTGTGTGTTTTTGTATGTATAATATGACAGTTGTAGCAAGTTGTGAAGTTGAAAATTGGGGGGGGGGGGGTATCTCAAAACATCCTTTTAAAAAAGTTGCAAAAATAATTTTTTGACACACCTATATTTGAACAATGTGTGGCAACATTGATAAAAATCCTGCTAAATACCTATTCCTGTTGAATATATGTTGTTTCATAACCAAACTAATATAATATGGACTGAACAAACTAATAAAACATGAAGAAATCGCATACAATGTCCGTATGTCCAACATTAGGTCTAGTACTATATACAACGTAACAATATTCCATTCCGACACGTGGCACCCCTGATACATATTGTTTTTGTATTATTCAATGAATAAATGAACATTCTTATAATATAACAACTAAAACACACACCCAAAAAAAAATTTAATATGTAGTTATTACTTTCCATGATGATCACTTTCCAGGCCACATGATCACTTACCAAGCCACATGATCACTTACCAGGCCACATGATCACTTACCAGGCCACATGATCACTTACCAGGCCACGCGGTACATGTGATAGTAAAATATGGCATTGAAAATGGACAAAGTCGTTCCAGATACTCAGGGAATTACTGCAACAACTATGACTCTGAAGTCAAAGCTATTTATACAGCTGCAGAGAAACTGTTAACATTGGACAGGACCTCACACCCTATTGTAATACTTACAGATGCAAGGTCAGTACTAGAGGCATTACAATCCAATAAACTTCCAGAGTTAAAAGAGGTATTGTCCATAGTACAAAATAGGTGTAGAGTTATACTGCAATGGATTCCATCACACTGTGGAATAGCAGGAAATGAGAGAGCTGATCAACTCGCCAAGGAAGGTGATAACATGCAGCAACCAGATGTACCAATTAGCTATCACCAAAAGAAATCCATGATAAAGGCACAACGAAAGCCTAACTTACCTCCACGGGATGACTAGCACCTACTTAGCAGACAAGAACAGGTCATCATATTTCGACTGAGAACTGGACACAATAGACTAAACAGCCATATGTATACAAAATTTAAAATTGGCACAACAGCAAAGTGTAATTGTGGACAAGTCAACCAGACTTCAGAACATATCCTTCAAGAATGTGCAAACTATGACACATTAAGATGCACATACTGGCCTTCTGATACACCAATGAATGTTAAACTTTATGGTACAAAACAAGAAATGGAAAACACTGTCCAATTTATACAAGAAACAACACTGCAGATATAGACATTATTAGCGAACGAAAGAAGAAGAAGTTCCAGATACTAGTTGACAAAAATCAGCTGGCTTTCTCTTTCTTACAATCGTAATGTGTAAAGGAATTTGACCTTTAGACTGTGACGCATTCCTAGCTTCGTGTGACGGAAATTCTACGTTACATGAGCTTAACTTTGTGTGATTCCGTACTCAGAAATTGGACCATAGCAACTGGGTGCATCGTTGCGCTGATGGGTCCTAGTAGTGTATATTCATGGGTCCAGCCATGAGCCTGTGGGGTCTGTAAGTTAAAACGGACACATGTTAAATTGACTGCCTTATATACTTCAACTAGAGGTGATAGTAATGTCTTAAAAACATTTTAATCAAGAAAAAATTATTGCATCTTTACTTCCTAATGCAAATTATAAATGGCATGACTTTCGAGTTTGTTTATTCTGTAACCATGACAACAAAGAGCTAAGGGATATTTTCTTGGCTCATTTTTACAGGTTGTTGTCATAGTTACTCTCTCAGTCATCATAAGCTTCTTTGTAGAAAATCATCACATTGCAGTCGACCTTCCAAAAACCAATCATTATGTCTGGAACAATGAATCAGACATTCCAAAAGGCAACTACACAGGTTTACGAGCAGAAACATTCCGGCAAAACCTGTTTAGTGAGTACTACTTTTATAAATCCTGTATTATTTCTTTTTTTTTACCTCCATTTGTATTAGTCTGTTTTTTCCGTTACTTTTGAAATTTGTGAGCTGTGCAGCCAATCTTTGAAGGATCATTGCCCAATCCCAACCAGGTGCATCCAGTCTCGCAAACAATATTCGGTTTAACTTGTTTGTAACCCACGAAAGCTGATTGTCTAAACTGAACTGGTGATGCAACTGAATGTATAGTTGAGACTAGACTTTCAACAATAGTCTAACTATTTCTGTCTATCTATATACCTCTTTCTATCTATCTGTCTGTCTGATCTAATTGTCTTCTGTCTGCTTTAGTTGTTAAGTATTACAGAATATGCTTAAATTATTTTAACCTGGTGCATCTACAGGTGATTGATTGGCAACCTACAGATATGAAATTATCCGCATATGTTTGCCATGGCCCGAATGTGTTGCAAAGAATAGCAACACTGTTGCCTGCCGTGCATGTTGTAATAGGCAACTAAGGAATTTTTTGATGTGGAGTTGGTTGTCCCATCACTTAGCGGAGCAAAGTAACCCAAAAGCCATGCTGAAGCTGGATGTGTCAGTTCAAGTGGCACAAATATCGCAGATAAGCTTTTAACCATGATGCAACATATTTTGTTCTCCAGACAATATTTTGCAATCTACAGGAGCTTGAAAATGAACACAGAAGAATTTGACAGATTTCTAGTGGATGAGTAAGCAGACCAAATGTTAATGTTTCCTATTGAAATTGATTCAATGCTAGATTCATTCTATGTAATGGTAGAACCGTTATCATTATACTTTGTTGTGGAGCATATCCTTCAAGTCTGCATTACACTAAACCAGTTGAGGGAGGAGCTCTGGCTCACAGAGACAGAACATCCACAGAAAGCTGTATAGGAGCCTTGAGAAGCTTTCAAATACAGCAGCATTTATCAATAAAATCAGACTTGTTGTGTAAACATGTTAAACCATAAACAAGAAGAAGATTAGAAATTGCTCAATATCTATTTCAGAACATGTATTATGATTTATCATATAAAAAGACAATAGGTTAACCTTTAGAGCCCTGGCTTAAAATTACAAAACTTCCCCCAGGGCCTGACTTATTTTTTGGAAAATTTGCGTTATTGATGGTGGGTGTTTTGAAAACGTCATAACTTTTTTGTTTTAAAAGATATCAAAATAATTTTTGCACATCTAAATAAAGGAGTGAATAGTGAATATTATTGTGTTTTTTTGTTGTTGTATGTGTGATATGACAGTTGTGAGCACGTTTTGAAGTTGAAAATTCTGGCGAAAAACGCAAAACGTCATTTTCAAAATCGCAAATATATCTTCGTGACGACCCTAATACATGAGCAATGTGTGGCAACATTGATAAAATCCTCATAAATACCTATACTTATTGTATATGTATTGTTTTATATCAAAACTAATATAATATGAACTAAAAAGACTAATAAAACGTGAAGAAATTGCATATAACGTCCGTCCGGTCAACACTAGGTCTATGCCGACACGCAGCGTAATTATTGTCCATGCACACACGTGGCACCCCTGATACATATTATTTTTGTGCTTTTTAATGAATACACAAACATTCTTATCAAATAACAACATATTAAACACAAAAAACAACAATTAGAACATGTAGTCACGATCACTTACCCATGCCACGCGGTACTCAATTTGATAGTAAAATACGGCAGAAAATGGCTAAAGTCGCTCTAGAAATGCGTTGACAAATTCAACTGGCTTTCTCTCTCTTACAATCGTAATGAGTAAAGGAATTTGACCTTTAAACTGTGACGTATTCCTAGCTTCGTGTTGCGGGAATTCTACGTCATATAAGCTTTAACTTCGTGAAGTTACGTACTCGGGAATTGAGTGATATCGTATGTTGCGTGATTGCGACCACAGGCACTACGGGATGCACACGCAAGGCGCAATGTTGCGACCGTAGGGGCCTAAAGGTTAAAAAGATTAATCATGGAAGGAAAAGTTGTAGGAAAGAGAAAAAAAAGAACAATGTACATATGATATTGACCTTCTGAATATGACATTGTAAAAGGCTGGACAACTTGTACAGAACAGAGAAGCGTACAAGAGTGCTAGTAGGAAAGAGGTTCTGTAAAGACACATCATATTGGTAGCATTGTTCCCATTAAGCTTCACTAGCATGCGCTAATGCATACATTTTTATCTCTTGGCGCACGCACAAAGTTTAGACTGGGTTCACACAACTTACATATAGAAATGTGTGTAAAAGTTCTTATAATAAAAAATAGAACCGCTTTAATTCGAATATGCAGAAGAAGATTCAATTTGTTTAGGTAAAGATTTACCCAGAAAAAAGAAGTGTTCAAAATGTTTTGACCCTTGCAGATTGATTATTACTCACAAGCACTCTTATCTAAACAAGCTATGCTACACAGATACAGTGAAGGCAGACCTAGAGGCAGACCATTAAAATGATGGACCACCGAAATAAAAGAGGCGACAAACTCCACAATATACTCAGCACACAAGAGGGCCATCTCCAGAAAACTCTTCTACCCCTGACGCTGAAGGGCAACAAAGGGTTTAGCGAATAGATAGACAGATAGACTCTCGTCTTAGAGGAAACATTGATTGGTAGTATGATTTTTTTTCATACTATTTTCAAACATAAACATATCTTTCCTGTTGACTTTCAGACAACTACACCATTGACTACAGTACGGGTAACAAGATGGACTATGCTACTGTGTTTGCCATATTGTTCAGTAGTGTCACAGGCATTCTAAATGGTGCAAATATGTCAGGTAAGTCTGTCATAGAATTGTAGGTTTTGTTAAATTTTTTTTTCATCTTCTTACATCTGTGCGGCAATCGGTGCCTGTACTTCTATTCCAGGCTGAACAGAATAGGGTCACTGTTTTCTTTCAAAGCATGTCATAAGAGGAGATCAAGAAAAGTTAAGAGATAGGCTGACTACCTGTAACCTGTGAAAAAATCATCGTTATCACATCTTGTCCTTATTTTTTTAACTTTTGTCTTATATCAAATAATCCCTGTAATCCCAGGTCAGTGGACATTGCACCTTTGTCCTTTTGTGGAATTAGACTTACGTAAAACACAGGTTTATATTTCGTCTCAATGGGACACGACAGACTATAGCTAAAACTAGTGGACAATGATGAGCACACAAGAAATCATAAAAATTACAATACACAAATCACATTCAACGTTTCAACCAAAAGGTCTTTATCAAGACACAAACAAAACATTAAAAGATGACGAATAGAAAAATTATCACAATGTCCAACAGAAATATGGAAATAATATGCCGGAAGGTCAGAAAGTACATAAAAACGTAAATATATGTGTAACTATATGTGACCTTTTGGTTGAAACGTTGAATGTGATTTGTGTATTGTAATTTTTATGATTTCTTGTGTGCTCATCATTGCCCATCATTACCCACTAGTTTTAGATATAGTCTGTCGTGTCCCATTGAGATGAAATATAAACCTGTGTTTTACGTACGTCTAATTGTTGTTACGTTTCATGCAGTTACCTTGTATTGATTGTCATATTCTTTTGTGGAAGACTCCTTAAGTGCTGGGTAATGCTAGATGTGCCATCACTGCTGATGAGTCAACAATTTTGACAAAAGAATGATGAGATAGTTGATCCAGATGTGTTATGCTCCTGGCAGGATGTAGATAACTTCACACTGACAGGAGGCAGCTTGTATTAGTCACGTAGTAAGCTTTGCAGACAGCTTGTATTAGTCACATAGCCAGACTGCAGATAGCTTGTATTAGTCACATAGCCAGACTGCAGATAGCTTGTATTAGTCACATAGACTGCAGATAGCTTGTATTAATCACAGATATTCAGATTGCAGACAGCTTGTATTAGTCACATTCAGACTATTAAATTTAAATAACTGATATTTGCCATCATATTAATATTCTCACCAGCTTTAAGGTTTGCCATACTTTTATTTTTCACCCTCAGGTGAACTCAAAAACCCATCAAAGGCTATCCCAAAAGGAACCCTGACCGCTGTGTGTTTCACCTTCTGTACCTACTTTATTCTAATCACTCTAGTAGCTGGAAGCTGCACACGGTTGGTTTCTTATTATACATTTTTATTAATTCTGTCTTAATTTCTTCATTTTTAGACCTATTAAATTCACCTATTAAATTCACCTATTAAAGTCACCTGTTAAATTCACCTGTTAAATTCACCTGTTAAATTCACCTGTTAATTCACCTGTTAAATTCACCTGTTAAATTCACCAGTTCTTCATCGCTATCTTTTTATGAAATTGTTTCTACCATGTGTTCATTGATATTACATTTGTAATTTAATGAAGTCCAGTGCCATCAGTTAGTGTTAGGATTCATAAGTATATAGAGATGTGAACAGGGATTGAAGAGGAGGTGGGCGCCAACAATTATACCTGATGCCCTCAGAAATACTACTCGACTGTGTGTTGCCAGGGCCCTGTAGGAAATTGCTTTAGGGGTGGGAAGTTGTTAATATAGATATTTTTTTAATTACTAGTTTTAGTTACCCCCTATTCACCCGTGTGTTGCCTGGGCCCGAAAGGGGAGCAAAGAATAGCAACACTGTTTACCTTCCATGCATGTCGTAAAAGGCGACTACGGAGGTTATGGGATGGAGTTGGCTGTCCCATCCCATATAGTGACCCAAAGTCATGTTGAAGTCGGATGTGTCAGGCTGAAAGGCGCAGATATCACAGCAATGCTGTAAACCATGCACAACGCATTCTGTTCTCCGGACTACATCCTGCTAATCTGCAGGAGTTTGAGAATGAACGCAGAAGAAGAAGAAGAAATACTACATGGGGTAGTCAACTGAAATACGTCGAATACAAAACCAGATCAAGTAAAACGATCTTGCAGGGTACAGTTTAAGTAAGGTGGAAGAAGCAGATGAAAAAAGGAAATCATGGACAGACAATATCAAAGACTGGGGATGTCAAGATTTTTCCAAACGTATCTGCATCATGGATGACGGAAAAGTATAGTAAAGTTAACCCATAGCATTTAACTTCCATAGGGGTGTGAGATGTTAGCGATCTCACATTTCAGAGGCTCTGCTATATGAGAGCGATAGCCATCTCCTCTCCCTCACAGTTTATACTTCCCGGACTGATCCAGTACCCAATTAAGGCTGGGCCAACCCGAGAGCTGTTGTGGTCTAATTATTAGTTGTATACAAAAAGCATGTCTAAGAAAAGCAGCAAACAGAAGAGATCTTGTGAGGAATGAAGAGAGATTACAAGAAGTGTTCAAACAATGTCTGTGAGAAAGCTTACTACATGTTGGTTGGTTGCTGATCCAGCGGTCCACGGGCTCATGACCTTTGAACCAATGTCATTAAAATGGCATTATATTGCTGGGGAGTCTGTGGATTCTCTGCCCACCCTGGGCCAGAGCCAGAGAATAACTATCACACCTCCAGGAAGGTAGGTTTCAATCTATGCACTGCTCTGAGCCACTGTAGCCAAGATAGGGTTCACTGTGCTCATTCCCCACCACCAAATGACTACTGGTTATCCCGAACTTCTCTACTACTCTAGGCTGCAACCAAATGTTCAAGTCAAAAGGATTGTCAAGTCCTGAGTCACTGTGCCTCTATGATGGGTCTCAGCCATAGGAAAAAACAGTGCTGTCAGTTTCCTCCTCCCCAGTGCTGCACAGTACATCTCTGGCTCCCTCCCAACCACAGAGGGTGCATACCCCGGTACATATATTCAAGTAAACATGAAACACAATTCAACAACAAAATAACAGCACAAGGAGCATAATTGTATAGATGACGTGCCACGAAGCTTCTATAAGAAGATAACCTCAATATAACAGCATTTCATCTACTAAGGTTCTTTGTTGCATGGGTGGTATGTCTAATGAAATGTTTTGTCTAATAAAAGAAGCAAACATAACAAGAAGAGATCATGTGAGGAATGAAGAGATTACAAAAACTGGTGGAACAACGTCTCTGATCAAATATATTGAAAAACAGAGACTGAAATGGTTCTGCCACTTGATGAAAATGAACCCACGCTGGCCAGCAGCAAGAGCATACAACATGAAAATTAAAACAAGATACAGAGACAGACCAAGAAGAAGGTGGATTGAAGGTGTTACCAAGATTCCGAGAAGAACGTCACAATATTACTGCATATCAAGCAGCCAAATGTGCCAAAGTCTGAAAACTGATCATCATTAAATCCTGCAACGCCTTACAGCAAAAACAGAGAAAAGATGATAAATTGATGGATGGATGGGTAGATAGATAGATGTAAAAAGAATTTTATAGCTTAACATTCTGTATTTGCAGATATCTTCTGGTCAATGACTACGTCTTTCTCCAACAAGTCAATGTATGGAAACCATTAGTCGTCATCGGCATATTTGCGTGCACTATCTCTTCTGCACTAGGAAACCTGATTGGTGGATCCAGAATCCTACAGGCTCTAGGAAACGACCAGCTTTACTGTAAGAACCCTCATAGGCTTTAAGGATTAATTCATTGTGCTGGAGTATGTTGTTAGAGCCTTAGAGCAAAGAATAGTTACACTATTATATTCCATGCATGTCATAAGAAGCGACTAAGATTATAGGGTGAAGTTGGCTGTCTCATCCCATATAGGGTTAAAGTGACCCAGTGTTGTGCTGAAGTCAGATGTGTCTGGCCAAAGGGCACAGATAAGCTGATAAACCATGACACAGTGATTTGCGTTCTCCAGGCTACATCTTGTTAGTTGCAGGAGTTTGAGAATGAATGCAGAACAAGAAGATTCATTGTGTCAGTTTTTATACAGGCAGTCCCTATCCTATGGCTTTTGTCTTCTTTCCTTCCAGTTCCCTGTGGAACATAAGGCTGCAACTGTTGATATAAAATAATATCTGGGCTGTGCTGTTGTCTCCATCTGTGCTCAGGATTTCCCAAATGATAATTTTTTTTTTCTTCTCTGTTCTCAAGGTACTCCTCTATCGTTCGACTCTTCTCTTTACCTGTGGTTTTTTGGTAGAGCTTCTGTCTTGCTATGTTGTCAGGCTTATTTCTGAGAGTGTTTCCTACCCATCTCCATTTTCTTGTATCTTCACCAAGCACCGGTTGTGTTTCCATCCACAACTTCTTGTATCTTCACCAAGCACCGGTTGTGTTTCCATCCACAACTTCTTGTATCTTCACCAAGCACCGGTTGTGTTTCCATCCACAACTTCTTGTATCTTCACCAAGCACCGGTTGTGTTTCCATCCACAACTTCTTATATCTTCACCAAGCACCGGTTGTGTTTTCATCCACAACTTCTTGTATCTTCACCAAGCACCGGTTGTGTTTCCATCCACAACTTCTTATATCTTCACCAAGCACCGGTTGTGTTTTCATCCACAACTCATCATTATCTCTATAGTTTATGCTTGTAAATTGACCAGAAATATTTCTATATTAAACAATTGTAAGGCCGTGGCACTATTCTTTGTTCCCTAAAGGCTCTGGTTGCCACAAAGGTGAAAAAGGTCAGATAAAAAAATGTATGAGGAAATTAGTAAAAATACTACAGCAAGGGTAAAAATACTACAGCAAGGGTAAAAATGTGTATAGATATGAGAATGAAAGTGAGTAACTGGAGAGACTTGGTTAAAATTGCACATGATAGTATTGCTTGGTTGAATCTCCCATGCGATGTTTGATTTCCAAGGGGTTGAACCTCCCTTACCATGTTTTGCTTTCCTTGGTTTAACCTCCCAACCAATTTCTGATTTCCACCGGGGGGGGGGGGGACCTTCTATGCCATGTTCTGATTTCCTTGGTGGAAGGGGGAGAGGTTGAACTTCCCATGCCGTGTTCTAATTTACTTTGTGAAACTGCCGAAGACTAATATGTCGGGCCATGAAGCAATTAAAATTGCGGCACAACGTATTTACATTCTCTGGATTACATCCTGCTGAAAATCTAGTAGAATAATGATCCTGCTACAAGCGGGAGTTTGAGAATGAACTCTGAAGAACAACAAAAACTTGGTGAAAGGGGAAAGTTGAACCTCCCAAACCTCTTCTTCCCTCCTATCCATGGGCTTAACCAAGACATTAATTTTATGATCAGCGACATTTGAATTGGAATGTTGAGTACAGATCTGCTGCTTGTTATGAAAAGACTTCCATCCATCTATCCACAAGTCCATAGCCCATGAGGATGGCAGGTGGTGCCACAACGGATGCATCAACAAATAGTCCTCAATCGATTTTCTGATGAGTGAAGAAAAATCCTGACCTGTACAGTCTTTGATATTGTCTGTCCATGATTTTCTTTAGCTAATCAGCTTCTTCCACCCTCAACTGTTCCCTGTAGTATTATTTTCGACAAGGAAATGTTGGCATATGTGTCCAAACAATGCAAGTTTTCATAATTTCACATATAAATTAATGGTTCTTATAGACCAATATACATCTGTATTTTATTTCTTATGTGCGCATTTGTCTTATTTTCTTTATAGAGAACTGACGTAATGATTTCTTTGTTTAAGGGTTCCTTCTCAAGCCTGCAACGAAGACAACAAAGTCAGGCAACCCTTTAATAAGTGTTTTTATGACCTGGTTCTTTGTACAGGTGAGTGTCAGGAATACTGTTAATTGTGTCTTCTGCAACTATTAAAATTAGATCATTTTGTAAATTATAAAGTATTTCATATCTGGGGTAAGTTTGTTCGTGTGGCAACCAGTTCAGATGCAAGGAATAAGGCCATTTGTAATTTTCCAGGAATTTCGTAGGAGATGATTAAGAAAAGTTTACGGATAGGCTGACCTTGTGAAAAAAAATCATCATCACATCTGTTCTCAATTTTTTACTTTTGTCGTCTATCAAATAATCTCTATAGATGATGACAAGATGCAGCCGCCGGACATTGCAGCTTTGTCCGTTTTTGGCAGGCTCCTAGGTGACTGGGAATGCTAGATGTGTCATCACTGTGGATAGGTCAGCAAATCTGATAGAAGAATGATGAAATAGTTGGCCCAGAAGTGTATGCTGTGCTTCTTGCAGTACAAGATAATCCTTTGATCAATCAATCAATAAACCTGTACAGGGTTATAGGTGTACCACATTGGAGGCTTGAGCACACAGATTCCTCCAGCAATTTCTATCTTCAAATATGCGGATGAGTGAGAACAATTTGTGTCCTGTCCATTTCTTGATGTTGTCTGTCCATGCCTTTATTCGCCCTCCACTGCTTCTTCCTCCCTCGACAGTTCCCTGCAGTATTGTTTTTTAATCATGTCTGCATACATGTCCAAACCATGCAAGTTTTCATCATTTCACTATTGAAAGCAATGGTTCTTCTACACCTGCATACATTTCTATTTTATTTCTTGCATACAAATTGGTCTTATGTTCCCTATAGGAAATTTGTAGAATTCGTCTGTAGTATTTGTACTCGAAAGCCTGTAATCATCTCTCCATGTCCGCAGTGAGTAATCCTTGGATACTGGTGCACAAATGCCTCCCTTTGGGGACTAAACATGTATTCTGTAAATTCCTCTTCTTAAAAAAAGCATCCATGTCTTCGAGACCTTATATGAGTCAGATTGTTGCCTCAGTTACACA
Source organism: Meghimatium bilineatum (assembly GCA_034231615.1). Classification (NCBI taxonomy): domain Eukaryota; kingdom Metazoa; phylum Mollusca; class Gastropoda; order Stylommatophora; family Philomycidae; genus Meghimatium; species Meghimatium bilineatum. Next base: position 59,816,199 of record CM067300.1, on the reverse strand, counting down.
ATAACTTGTGCTTTTGTCAGGAAGGCTTTGGGCTGTTAAGAGCTACCTGCTCACAGCTAGATATGTTATTTCATTATCATCATCATGTGTCAAAGAGCTACCTGCTCACAGCTAAAGGGGTTATTTCATCATCGTTATCAGCAAGGTGTAGTTCAAAGAATGGAAATGCATTGTGTTGCCATTTTATTTGTGCCAATGGCGAGACACATCCCTCTTTGGAGGGAAGAGCCAAGCTGGGAGAAAATATTTTCAAAAATAATATTTCCTCATTTAGTGGAAACTTATGCGTTAAATAACATGCTTCTATTTTGTTGTTAAAACATGCTTTTACTTTGTTGTTAAAAAACATGCTTTTATTTTGTTGTTAAAACATGCTTCTATTTTGTTGTTAAAAAACATGCTTTTATTTTGTTGTTAAAAACATGCTTTTATTTTGTTGTTAAAAACATGCTTTTATTTTGTTGTTAAAACATGCTTTTATTTTGTTGTTAAAACATGCTTTTATTTTGTTGTTAAAAACATGCTTCTATTTTGTTGTTAAAAACATGTTTCTGTTTTGTTGTTAAAAAACATGCTTCTACTTTGTTGTTAAAAAAAAATGCTTCTATTTTGTTGTTAAAAACCATGCTTTTATTTTGTTGTTAAAACATGCTTTTATTTTGTTGTTAAAAAACATGCTTTTATTTTGTTGTTAAAAACATGCTTTTATTTTGTTGTTAAAAACATGCTTTTATTTTGTTGATTGTTTTTTGTCTCTTGTCAAAAATTATATATGCATATTTTGTCAGTGTTTAATTTGACCCACTAACATCTATCATTTCTTTTCCACAACAGCTAATTCTACTTGTAGGCTCGCTGAATGCCATAGCTCCCATCACATCCGTGTTTTTCCTACTGTCTTATGCCTCAATCAACCTGGCGTGTCTGGCACTGGAACTAGCATCTGCTCCTAACTTCAGGTACTTGTAGGTCAAAGGTGACATAGAATGCTGATTTGTTGTTGTCAACAACAATCCAGAGACAATATACTAGAGATAGATAGAGATATTGAGATTGATGATTACCTGTCCAGTCAGCATGGCACTTGATGATGATAATAATCCTACTTTATATTTTGTTTATTTGTTTATGTTTTTTATAAACAACATTATGTTTTGTTGCAAACATGTAAGTAAGGTTTGGGGCAGTTTAGTTTTAACCCCCTCTTATAGTTTTAAGCTCCTCCTAAGATCCCTAATAACATGACTTTTAGTAATAGAAACAGCTGAAGACTGATGTGTCGGGCCATATGCACTAACAAAAACATCCGCAACACAGTGCATTTAAATTCTCCAGAACAAATCCTGCTGGAAATCTAGTAGAAACATTGTCCTGCTACAAGAGAGAACAAGTGGGAGTTTGAAAATGAGTGCTACAAAAGAAAAAGTACTAGAAGTTTAGCCAAAATGTAGGTTTATGTTTCTTTCCTCCCACCCCAACCATCAAACAAAAAAACATAAACCAAATATTTTATGAGAAAAAAGAATTCAGCACAGAAATTATCAAATGACCATGTATTTTATTTTTGTGAGGTTACAACCCCCCCCCCCCCCCCACTCAATTGTTTAAGATGTATTTACAGCTCTGGTTTGTTGTTTTATTGTGCATCTGTATTAGACTTTATTTGATCTTGTGAACTTGTATTGTGCATCTGTATTAGACTTTATTTGATCTTGTGAACTTGTATTGTGCATCTGTATTAGACTTTATTTGATCTTGTGAACTAGTATTGTGCACGTATATTAGACTTTATTTGATCTTGTGAACTTGTATTGTGCACGTATATTAGACTTTATTTGATCTTGTGAACTTGTATTGTGCACGTATATTAGACTTTATTTGATCTTGTGAACTTGTATTGTGCATCTGTATTAGACTTTATTTGATCTTGTGAACTTGTATTGTGCATCTGTATTAGACTTTATTTGATCTTGTGAACTTGTATTGTGCACGTATATTAGACTTTATTTGATCTTGTGAACTTGTATTGTGCATCTGTATTAGACTTTATTTGATCTTGTGAACTTGTATTGTGCACGTATATTAGACTTTATTTGATCTTGTGAACTTGTATTGTGCACGTATATTAGACTTTATTTGATCTTGTGAACTTGTATTGTGCATCTGTATTAGACTTTATTTGATCTTGTGAACTTGTATTGTGCATCTGTATTAGACTTTATTTGATCTTGTGAACTTGTATTGTGCATCTGTATTAGACTTTATTTGATCTTGTGAACTTGTATTGTGCATCTGTATTAGACTTTATTTGATCTTGTGAACTTGTATTGTGCATCTGTATTAGACTTTATTTGATCTTGTGAACTTGTATTGTGCATCTGTATTAGACTTTATTTGATCTTGTGAACTTGTATTGTGCATCTGTATTAGACTTTATTTGATCTTGTGAACTTGTATTGTGCATCTGTATTAGACTTTATTTGATCTTGTGAACTTGTATTGTGCATCTGTATTAGACTTTATTTGATCTTGTGAACTTGTATTGTGCACGTATATTAGACTTTATTTGATCTTCTGAACTTGTGCTGTCATTTGGTGCAATCAAACCTGTTACCAACATCAGTAATGTTTTTTTCAGACCAACCTTTGTGTACTTTGCCTGGTTTACCTGTCTATCTGGGCTGATTGGCTGCATGATTATGTGCTTTTTGATATCGGCAGTCTACTCGAGCGTGTCATTGGTCATTATGTTGGTCCTGGCCATCATACTCCACTTTCGGTCTCTTCCCACCTCATGGGGTTCCATCAGTCAGGCTCTCATATTTCATCAGGTTTGTAATACTTGTCATCTAACAAAGAATATTGGACTGTGTTATCATCTTAGATCGTCATAGATCAATTATCAGACATAGAACATTTAGTGTATCACAGATATGTTATCAGACATAGAACATTGAGTGTATCACCGATATGTTATCAGACATACAACAATGAGTGTATCACAGATATGTTACCAGACATAGAACATTGAGTGTATCACAGATATGTTACCAGACATAGAACATTGAATGTATCACAGATATGTTATCAGACATAGAACATTGTATCATAGATATTTTACCAGACAGAACATTGAGTTTGTTACATATATGTTATCAAACATAAAACACTGAGTGTATCACAAATATGTTATCAGACATAGAACATTGAATTATCACGGATATGTTATCAGACATAGAACATTGAGTGTATCACAGATATGTTATCAGACATAGAACATTGAATGTATCACAGATATGTTACCAGACATAGAACATTGAGTGTATCACAAATATGTTATCAGACATAGAACATTGTATCATAGATATTTTACCAGACAGAACATTGAGTTTGTTACATATATGTTATCAAACATAAAACACTGAGTGTATCACAAATATGTTATCAGACATAGAACATTGAATTATCACAGATATGTTATCAGACATAGAACATTGAGTGTATCACAGATATGTTATCAGACATAGAACATTGAATGTATCACAGATATGTTACCAGACATAGAACATTGAGTGTATCACAAATATGTTACCAGACATAGAACATTGAATGTATCACAGATATGTTACCAGACATAGAACATTGAATGTATCACAGATATGTTACCAGACATAGAACATTGAATGTATCACAGATATGTTACCAGACATAGAACATTGAATGTATCACAGATATGTTACCAGACATAGAACATTGAATCTATCACAGATATGTTACCAGACATAGAACATTGAGTGTATCACAGATATGTTACCAGACATAGAACATTGAATGTATCACAGATATGTTATCAGACATAGAACATTGAATGTATCACAGATATGTTACCAGACATAGAACATTGAATGTATCACAGATATGTTACCAGACATAGAACATTGAGTGTATCACAGATATGTTACCAGACATAGAACATTGAGTGTATCACAAATATGTTACCAGACATAGAACATTGAGTGTATCATAGATATGTTACCAGACATAGAACATTGAGTGTATCCCAAATATGTTATCAGACATAGAACATTGAATGTATCACAGATATGTTACCAGACATAGAACATTGAGTGTATCACAGATATGTTACCAGACATAGAACATTGAGTGTATCACAAATATGTTATCAGACATAGAACATTGAATGTATCACAGATATGTTATCAGACATAGAACATTGAGTGTATCACAGATATGTTATCAGACATAGAACATTGAGTGTATCACAGATATGTTATCAGACATAGAACATTGAATTATCACAGATATGTTACCAGACATAGAACATTGAGTGTATCACAGATATGTTATCAGACATAGAACATTGAGTGTATCACAGATATGTTACCAGACATAGAACATTGAGTGTATCACAAATATGTTATCAGACATAGAACATTGAGTGTATCACAGATATGTTATCAGACATAGAACATTGAATTATCACAGATATGTTACCAGACATAGAACATTGAATGTATCACAGATATGTTACCAGACATAGAACATTGAATGTATCACAGATATGTTACCAGACATAGAACATTGAATGTATCACAGGTATGTTATCAGACATAGAACATTGAATTCATTATTGATCTTGTATCAGACATAAAAGTTCATCATTAAACATTGAGTTAATCATTAATTTTGTATCAGGCATATAATATTGAGTCATCAATCATTTTTTCAGACATCAATTATCAATTCATCATAATGCATCCATTTAAATGGAGCAGTCACTTTATGCACTCTTTTGTCTTATATGGAACATACCATTCCATTCATCTTTTCTCTGTGAAACAAGAATAAATAGTTCAATGGTACTATTGATGAATAGATAGTCCAATGTTACTATTGATGAATAGATAATCCAATGTTACTATTGATGAATAGATAGTCCAATGTTACTATTGATGAATAGATAGTCCAATGTTACTATTGATGAATAGATAGTCCAATTGATACACATCTATCAGTTTTAACAGATATAAATAATAAAACAAAGACATGTCACTGTCTTTGTAAAAGGGTCTTTGTTAAGAAACCCAAGCGGCACAAAAACATTAGGAACTCTAATAGTCACAGACACTCAGTCCATGCTTAGAAAGATTGAGAATAGATGGCTCTGACATGAGTGGAATGCATTGCTTATTCTGATCTGCGAATAATGTGCATTTATTCTCCTGGACATGCAGTTGTCCGCGGCAATGACAGAGCCAACACATTATCATCGAAAGCACCAGTACTAGGAAAATTAATTTTAAACAAGGATGTTGTATTAAGATCAGTTCAGGAACATTTTCTAAATGAGACACTTAACTGAAAGGAGAGATGATAATGCAAGATGAAGAATTTGAAATTGCTCCCAGGGTGAGGAGAACAGGGTGATTGAGGGGGCGTCTAAAGTGTATTTGTAATCACCGAGCTGCAAGAACCATCAGCACGCATGCTCTTCGTCATGTGCTGAAAGAGACTAAGAACCTGTGGGTTTGCCCAGAGTTCGTCAATGTCAATTCATAAAAAAACTAAATTAAACTCAGAAGCACCCACAATAAAAAATGATTATGTAAAGAAATAGGTTGACGTCAATATTGTTATGAAATATATTCCTGGCCATTCAAACACACCTGGCAATGCCAAGGCAGACAGACTAGCAAAAAGGGGAAGAATACAAGAACATCCATGCACGCAGTAAATTCTCTTGACTACACCCTACTGTAAATTTAGTGGGACCATTGTCCTGCAACAAAGAAAAAACCAGCAGGAGTTTCAGAGTGAAGGTTGAAGAAAAAGAACAATTACTGCAAAAACTGCATGTATATATAGGCAAATTTAACCAATTTTGTTTTTGATTGAACAAATACTACAAAAAATATCCCTTGTTTTGCCGGGGCCCGAAAGGGGAGCAAAGAATAGCAACACTGTTTACTTTCCATGCATGTCGTAAAAGGCGACTAAGGAGGTTATGGGATGGAGTTGGCTGTCCCATCCCATATAAGGCCAATGACCCAAAGCCATGCTGAAGTTGGATGTGTCAGGCCAAAAGGCACAGATATCGCAGCAATGCTGTAAATCATGACACAGCGCATTCCGTTCTCCAGACTACATCCTGCTAATCTGCAGGAGTTTGATAATGAACACAGAAGAAGAAGAACTACAAAAAATGCTTGTATATATATAGGCAAATTTAACCAATTTTGTTTTTGATTGAACAATTACTACATAAAATGCATGTATATATAGGCAATTTAACCCATTTTGTTTTTGATTGAACAATTACTACATAAAATGCATGTATATATAGGCACATTTAACCAATTTTCTTTGTGATTGAACAATTACTGCAAAAAATGCATGTATATATAGGCAAATTTGACCAATTTTTGTTTCTGTTGTTCATACCATCAGGTCAGGAAATACTTGTTGATGTTGGATTCTAGGAAAGCACATGTCAAGTTCTGGAGACCTCAGATACTCCTGATGGTTGCCAACCCGAGACAGAGCTGCGAGCTGATGGATTTTTGTAACGATATAAAAAAGTCTGGCCTTTACGTCATTGGTCATGTCAAGACTGGAAAGCTTGAGGAGTGTCTGACAGATCCCATCTTGGAGGAGATTCCACATTGGCAGAAACTGGTGAAACATATGAAAATTAAAGCTTTTGTAGAATTGACATTAGCTGCTACTGTTTCTGAAGGATTTCAGCATTTAGTGAGAATCTCGGGACTTGGTGGCATGAAAATAAACACGGCGTGTTTTGGGTTTTTTGATGACAGCGTTCCGATGGATTCGTTACTTAAAATGAGGGTAAAGAAAAAGAGGTTTTTTGGTTCTGTGGAAAGTGGAATTTTATTGGATATTGAGTCATCATTTGAGTCTCCAAGAATGAATGCAAACAAACATCTTAGTGAAGAGGAATATGTCAAAATCATTCAGGACACTCTTAAACTTCAGAAGAATTTGCTTCTTTGTAGAAATTTCCAGCTGCTCAACAAGGAATCCATTTTGAAACCACCGTTTAAGTCATACATTGATGTGTGGCCTGTTAATTTCTTCCACCCTGAGACGGCCAGTTTTTTTGACAACACGTGTTTGTTTATGCTGCAGTTGGCTTGTATTCTGACCATGCAGAACCGATGGAAAAGTCACACAGAACTTCGGGTATTTCTATGTGTCAAGAAGATCACAGAGAATACCTCAGCCAAGGAGAAAAAGCTGGCCATTTTCCTTCAGCAGCTCAGAATACAGGCTAAAATTGTGGTAAGTCAACGGTCGTATCACATTCTTTTAATATTGTAAGTCACAGTTTTGTCACATTCCTACAATATTTAAAGTCAGTCCTGTCACATTCTTTTAATATTGTACGTCAAAGATCTTGTCACATTCCTTCAATTTGTGAGTCAGGATCGTGTCACATTCCTTCAATCTTGTAATTCAAGGTCTTGTCACATTCCTTCAGTCTTGTAACCAAATGTCTTGTCACATTCCTTCAATCTTGTGAGTCAGGATCGTGTCACATTCCTTCAGTCTTGTAATTCAAGGTCTTGTCACATTCCTTCAATCTTGTGAGTAAATGTCTTGTCACATTCCTTCAATCTTGTAAGTAAATTTCTTGTCACATTCCTTCAATCTTGTAAGTAAATTTCTTATCACATTCCTTCAATCTTGTAAGTAAATTTCTTGTCACATTCCTTCAATCTTGTAAGTAAATTTCTTGTTACATTCCTTCAATCTTGTAAGTAAATTTCTTGTCACATTCCTTCAATTTTGTAAGTAAATTTCTTGTTACATTCCTTCAATCTTGTAAGTAAATTTCTTGTCACATTCCTTCAATCTTGTAAGTAAATTTCTTGTTACATTCCTTCAATCTTGTAACCAAATTTCTTGTCACATTCCTTCAATCTTGTAACCAAATATCTTGTCACATTCCTTCAATCTTGTAACCAAATATCTTGTCACATTCCTTCAATCTTGTAAGTCAAAGGTTTGCTTCCATCTGTTTCTTGCAAAATAGATCTGGAAAATGAACTATGTCTCATTTCATGAGCAATGGAAAATTATTAAAAGCAGGCAAAAAAACAATGATTTTAAACATTTTTAATACACTTCGAAATAAATATTCTTCAAAAACTGTAGACAAAATTGTGAAATTAACATCCAAGTTCATTTCTGGCACAAGCATATATACTTTGCGAAAAGAGAAGTAAAAGCTGGTAAGTTGTGTACTCCAGGAAAAACAAGAATTCGCCCCAGAAGTGTTTTGGATGTTACTTTTGATGAATTTGCGAGGTTGCAAATATGACACAATGTGCACATTTTCTTTAAGAATAATGAACCTCCTACTTTAGATAAGGTTTAATGGCAATAAATGGTGATCCTGATCTTCCAAACAAAAAGAACCTCACTTTACAAAACTTCTCAGAGATTGGTTTCGAATATCTTCCTCGAAATCGCAGAAGTGTAATAGTAGACAAGGATGATATTGTTCTATGGCGCTGGAAATACCTGTGGAAAATTCTGGAATATTGGCAACAGGGACCTACTATTTATTACCTTGATCAGACCTGGTTTAATGAAGGACATGCGACTTCTGAAGTGTGGAATGACAGCACTGTGAAAAGTAAAAGTGAAGTGTTTTTATCTGGGTTAAGCACGAGACTAAAGAACCCAACAGGAAAGGGGAAAAGATTGATAATACTTCATCTAGGAAGTGAGGATGGTTTTATTGAGGGGTGATCTAGTATTCGAGGTAAAGAAATACAGAGATTATCACGAAGACATGAACGGTGATGTTTTTTTGGACTGGTTTAAAAAAATGATTCCCAAACTGGTACTAAATAGTGTTATTGTTATGGACAATGTATCATATCACTCTGTAAAAGCAACTGTATTGCCAGATTCTGAAGCAGATATCATTACATTTCATCTCCCATTACATCTTACAGGATTTATAATTAAATTACTGACTTTAGTGGTTCCCTGTTACTGATCTATGACTTATGGTAGATCAAAAATGTAGTTTGTTGACTGCCGGGATAGTAAGAACATGGAGACAGATTTCAAATTCATTATTTATCGTTACGTTGAATCAATAAGCCATTGAATTAACAAACAATATGAAATGACTCCAACGATGCAAAGGATCATCTACAAAAAACTATTTTTACAAGACAATATATATATATGGAAATACCCACTGCTCAGACACCTTAAGATGTGCTCACGTAGGAATAAAATTAGAGGTAATATTGATTGCAACTCCTACTTGTCCTGTATGCTGGATTGTCCTAGACACTGGTGATTTTTTTCTGTATTTAAATCACAGATTGTGTCATTCGAACACTTGTATCAACATCTATTCTTGGACGCAACTGCAGAAGAACAGGGTGCAAGAATGTCAGTAGAAGACCAGCCAACAACGTATGAAGAGGATGGAGCTCAGATGAGTGAATACGTTAATGTACCAGAGATTTATGTGAAAGAAGTCAACACACTAGTCCAGGTAAGTCCAAATTTTACTATGTAGCCTTAGTAATTTAAAAAAAATATATGAAGTCTGTTCAATAAGTTCCGGAACTTATTTTTTGGTTCATTACGGGGAGATGTGTCCACATTCTAACTTTTTAATATTATGCGTAGTTTCATTAAACTTTCATGACAAGAAAAGAAAAATGCTTTATCTTCTTCCGGATGAATTGATCTCCATGTTATGCACTGAGAGCCCAACACACACCAGGGGCATCCAAGGGGGTGGGGGACTCTCAGTGCATATCGCTGCATGTGACAGTAGTAATAGCACCTGTAAAACGTGTCTTTATCGATATTTTTGTTTGTTTAATAATGTAGGAATTTGTTCCACTAAAAATGAGGACATGTCCCCATACAGACCCTATTTTTTTTCTAGAAAATTGTTATGCTTACAGACTAGTTATCTCTATCTCCTTCAAAGTAGCCTTTTTGTGATTGTATATACTTATTCCAGTGCTTCTGCCTCTGAAGGAAGCACCTCTGGTAGGCATTTTTTAGAATAGCTATAATTTATCAAGTTCCGTCTCCGCAATGAAGGTTGGCTGTAATGTACCCCGAACATCCTTTGTTGTTTGCTTTTGTGTGCGGTCTGCTAGATTGTAACCTGTCCATCTTGTGATGTTCCTCTCCCACTTCTATCTCTGCCTACCTCCTACCTCTTGCTAACCTTCCCTCCACTGTATCCTTAAGTAAGGTCCTCAACAAAGTGTCATGTACTTTAATATGTCAAATATACCTGGTAATTTATTTGTTTAATCTTTATTTCCTTTAATAGTTATTTTTTCATACAAAGTTATTACATACATTATTCTTGTTGTCTTGAATCTCTTCAATGTTATTAAATCAGTAAGCTTTCACTGTACTTTTCAGCATTGAAAACAAGAAAAAAAATAACAGTAAAATTGGTGGAGTAAGTAGGCTGTGGGAAGCAGTAATGAAATGTGCTTCATAAAAATGTATTCTTGGTGACTGACCTATGTGCGGAGACATTGGCATAATTCATAATCAAATTGCCTGTGCAGCACTTCTCAGGGTGATGTCTTCGCTAAGGTGTTGCAGGACTGTTTTATAGAATTTTACATTAGCACTGTCCTCTACCAATGGAATCATAATGAACCAGCTCGTCAATGTCAAACAAATTAGTCCTGACATTAGATTTGACATGTCGTGTATTCTTTTGGTCTACTTTTGAAACAAACGATACTCAGATATTTTTATAGACTAACTTATACAGGACTCTCCAAAAGCTGATTGCAACATTTCAAAAATTTTGGAACCAGGTTTTTCTAAGATTAAAGCCAAAATCAATAATGAGATAAGCACTACTAGGTCACCTTCCAGGATCATAGATATGTTTTCAGTAAAGAGTTAGATTTGCCTTAAAATAATATAATTGACCTGTTTTTATGTGTAATTCCCTTATCTTGACTACATATTTCATGAATATTTAGTGAACAGTTGTTAAGGGAGTGGCTTCATCATCAGGCCTTGAGTTTCATCATCACCATCATCATACTGGAATGAAAACTAAATAATAAACCTAATAAACCTAAATAATATCTGATTGGATACTTTTATACTCATTCTTTTCAGAACCACTCAAGCCGTTCTGCCGTTACATTCTTGTACCTTCCGAGGCCCGGAGTGGAGTTACATGACCCACTTGTTTACTTAAACCAGCTGAGTGCCCTGTCAGACTGGGCCAGACCTACAGTTTTTGTCCATGGCCTACACCCAGTCACATCGACCACTTTATAATGTTATTTTCAACAAATCTCTTCTTTTGCTTTCAGTTTTATCAGCATATAACATTATTTATTTGACAAAGTTCACGGTTTAGTTCTTGAAACATGCCTTATAAAATCTCAGTTGCAGATGTAGACCCCATTTCTTTTGTGTAAAGTTAGTTAAGTTCATTTTTCTATTGATGAAGTTTATGGGAAATATAGTATTGGAGTGAGCAGAGACAGCAGACCTGGTCAGAGGATACAGACTTGAGGCAAAAGCTATGGGGCAGCCGCTCTGACCTGGAGAAGACAGTGGTCTTCGCCCTGACGACAGGCCTGACAATATAACATGACCACAGATGCTGAACGCAAAAGTATCGGAGCATATTTTTCTGTATGAAATATTTGGTGATGGGTGATATGGTCTTCATCATGCTGTTTCTTTTAAGTATTAAAATCAATATTATTGACAAAATATTTCAATTTTTGATGTGTGAAATCTTCCTTCCTTCCCCTTCGACATTCATTCTCAAACTCTCGCTGGGTCGCTCATGTAGCAGGACAAAAGTCCTCTTAGATTTCCAGCAGAATGTAATCCAGAGAATGTAAATGCGCAGTCACCTCTTTATTTGAGCCAATGGCTCGACACATCCATCTTCAGCGGATGATGAGTGAATGAAATTACAAATTGGTAACTTTGATTTATGTTTATGTAACAGTAAACTCTAATTTTTTTATTTCACATTAGCTTGCCTTTGCATCTTTACTTCATAATAGTTTATCCTGGCGACTCATTTTTTGCGAAATATTTTTGCTGTATAATTTGTTTTACACTTACATTTTACTGAAACAATTATTTAAATTGTTATTCGATTTATGTTTGTAACCTTTAACATTTGCTAGTGCAACATAACACTTCTTACATCATTGGGATGAAAGATCTGGTACTTATGTGGGCAGCTTTTTTTTCACAATTTCAGTCCAGATTTACAATAGCTGATTCAAAACTCTAATCCATAAGTGTTTAACAATCCTCTATTGTACAATAGATTGCAGTAACACTCATGACTTAACCAGCAACCCCATCATATATAATGGTAGGTACCATGGAAGCAACCTGCAATCGGGAAGAGAACTCTTCATGTACTAAGTTACAGAAACTATTAGGTGGAATGGTCAGTTTCCCTCCTTTCTGTGTTTACCTTTCATGTATCAGGTACCCATTTGCAGCTGGGTCAACTAGAGAAGTGGTCATATCAGGCAAGAAATCAAAACCCAGATTATTTTTGTTCTGGCATGGTTTTGAACCTGGCATGCTATAACCTGGTGATATGGTGTTGTAGTACAGAGTGCATCTGTGATGGCCAAGGTACAGTGTTCGATCCCCGGCACTAGCAGTTGTGCATCCGGGCCATTAAGAAAGCAATGGCTAACTACTGAATGTATTTATTAATGTCTAGAAAATTACTACAGCCAAATAATGTTGGGTTGATGGCTGCGTCCTGGGAGAATTGCGAGGAGTTACCGGTATGTTTGTTTGAGATTCCCATGAATTGCGAACTATTAGCTCTTACTTCCTATGTGCAGTGGGGTGGTTTTTCTGAGATTTCTTTTATTCCCAGGAGACTTCAGCTTTCAGCTTAGTGCAATGTCTCTTAAAGGAGCCTTCGACTCAGATGGGGGCCTATAATTGTATAGATGACATGCTACAAAGCTTCCATAAGAGAGCCTCAATATAATAGCATGTCATCTACTAAGAATTTCTGTTGCATTGGCGGTTTGTCTAGTGGGCCATTGGTGAGACCCAAAGAAGCGAGCAACCGCATGCGCTGTGAAGAGTTATAAACAAGACTACATTCTGGAGAGAACATGTCCCTTGATATATTTAAATCATTAATATTTTTTATTGTGATTTCTCAAATTTCCGCTGGATCTCTCTTGTAGCTGGACAATAGTGTTACTAGATTTCCAGCAGCATGTAGTCATGGGAACAAGGTGCAGATGGCCTGACTATCCAAATTTGGTTGTAGTCATTAATGTGATTCCTGTACTCAATGATTACCCAACCTAATAGCTTCTGCAGCTTAGTACATGAAGATTTATCTTCATGCCCGAAGGCAGATTTCTGCCACCGGACCTACCTTTACTGAATGCTCATGAATTATAAATTTTTTTTATCTGTTCAGTCAGTTTTTACCCTATTTTTGTACAAATGTAAAGACAGGAGTCTTTTATGCAGGTTTTCATCTCAACAGTTTGAGAGCTGTTTTAGATAAGCAGTTATAATCATGCTGTAGATCTTAGTTGCCAGTTGGCACAACCTGAATCTCTGTGTATATATTTGTTATCATGAAATGACAAGTTCAAGGAAACTCATCAAGTAAGTCTCTTCTAAATCTCAGTTTAAAATTGGTTCAAATCAAATGTTATCAAATTTATCTTGTGCCATATTATCAGTGTTATTTTCTAAATATGGTTTTACTTTTTGTTTTCACTTCTGATTATCACCTGAACAGAATACAACCTATACACGCTCTGGTTCCGACTGTGCACTTATCTTTATGAAATTGTTGACTACAATATTTTTAAATGCTCAGCGCTGAAAGATACTAGAGAAAAGCTTCTCCATCCAGGGCCAGATAATTGAACACCTTATATGGAACAAAATAATCGCTCACAAACACATGTTTATATCAAGCAATGGTATTAGGTCAAAAGACATGAGCCCAAGGACAGTTTGATCAGCAACTGACCAACCATCGTCATGATGCTTTTGTGTGCTAATCTCTTGTTCATGCCAGATTTAATTACACTGATAAACTTTTAGAAGATTAATTCTGTATTTTAACCTAAAAAAACCCTGAAATTTGATATTTTAACCTAAAAAAAATTATAAAAGTTGATATTTTTTGCACAAAATACTGTCAATAATCTGTTAAAGTTTATCTAAATGTATTAATGACCATCCATCGCAGATGATGATGACAACAGTTTCAGATTTGTGTTGTTACATCTCCCCAGTGTGTTGTTACATCTCCCCAGTGTGTTGTTACATCTCCCCAGTGTGTTGTTACATCTCCCCTGTGTGTTGTTACATCTCCCCAGTGTGTTGTTACATCTCCCCTGTGTGTTGTTACATCTCCCCAGTGTGTGCGGAGATGACTGAAAAGCTCAATCCTGATTACACCACCGCCTGCATGAGTCTGCACCATCAGAGGATTTTGAGATACATGAACATGAGTCAATGACAAGAATGCATGATTTGGGAGTGAGGAAAGGCAAGGCCGAGAGAGAACACCTAACAAAGATTTCAAAAAGAGCACTGAACCAACATAGAACCGGAACCATCAGCTGTTATACCCTGAGAGATTAACTGAAATGGAGATCTCAGCACCCATGGACATGTCTGATGTATGAACCAACCTATGCCATCGAAAGTTCTTGAATGAAAAATGAAATGTTCAGATCTGCCATGTAATATGTGTTTCTCTAACGTTGTGATATTTATCAGAACTATATCTACAAATTAAAAATTATGCGAGAAGTTTTATGTAATTTTGAAAGTTTGTTTTATTGCCAGGTTGTCAAACTATACTTATTTTCTAGAAGCAATTACTTAACACATTAACTACCAGAAGCTGTTCTGAACCAAAGTGGTCAGATTTTTAAATGAGTTTTAATATTTTGTTTTGTAGTAAAATATGTTATATATTTCTGCATTGTTTTCCATTCCTGTAGATTTTAATTTACCACACACAAAAATCTTACGGAATATTATTTTTTTGAAATCAAGTTAATTAAAACTAAAATTATATTTTAATTATTTTTCTAGCAGGACAATGGTCCTTCTAGATTTCCAGTAGGATGTAGTCCAGAGAATGAAAATGCATTGTGTCACCTTTTTATTTGTGCCAATGGCCCAAATACATTCGTCTTCTGGCAGGTATATATTTAAATGTTTTCATAGCAAGGCCATAGATAAGACTGATAATATGTACTCACTGCAGTAAAACTTAAATCCAGGGGAAACTAGGAACAGGTTAATGTAATTTTGCTAATAACTGGAAACACACATAATACCACACACAAATCAACGTTTTGACCAAAAGGCCTTTATCAAGAACATATTCACAACAACAAAACTGCGAGTAAGAATGGCACTATTAATATTCACGTGTCAGCAACATACCTTTTGGTTGAAAAGTCAATTTGCGTATGTTATTATGCGTGTTTCCAGTGATTAACTTGATAGCTCTATTCCAAGTTTTGCCTCAGATTTTGTTATGAAGACATGTTGTGTGATACCATGTTTGCTGGTGTGCATCTCGGCCTGGTATCTCTGATTTTAACACCAATGAGTGCTTGGGCAGGACAGTAGTCCTGTTCGATACTGGTGAGGCTGACCAATCTTAATTTCTAGCCTCTATTTGATGGACTAAGCCCCAGCTCCACTTCAAACACACCCAAAACTTTGTGAACATTTAGTTTTCCACAAGATGTCAATAAACCCCTAGTGCATGAATAAATTCTCTGGGGTAACTTTATAGTAAACCAGCAGGAGCTGTGCCCCCTTCCACGCTCACTGACCATTCAAGTGCATTAGCACGATTCAGGGGCAATAAGCGAGACCATTCAATTGTCATTAGCGTGATTCAAGAGGCACAAACAAGAAATTTCCAAGGTTAGACAAGAACACCACACAGAGAAAAAGTCAGGGCCTGCTACAAAAAATTAGTTTGCTTACGATCTAAATATGTTCAATGTATAATTCCAATTATATTTTAACCAGATAAAGTTGATCCACCAATAAATGATTTCTACATTTTTGTTAATAGTGGTGTAATAGTTAATTTTGCATGTTTATTTTGTAAAATATGCGAACACATTACTATATATATATATATATATATATATATATATATATATATATATATATATATATATATATATATATATATATATATATATATATATATATATAGTAAATAAAGTACTTTTGAATTAACATAAAAAATAAAATATATTACCTTAAATATTGTATAAATATTTAAATGTTCGCAGACATCAACAGTAATCAACAAAGAAAATGAATTTTGCAGTTTTTTCTTTTGAAATACCACATGCAAGATTAATATAGTAATTGAAAGTCTTCAAAATTGCCTGTCTGTAATATCTAGAAGAATTTTTCAGTCGTTTCGCTTCGCCGGTGCCCAGATCAAGATTCCTCTCAACACCAGGTGATTAAATCAGGGACTAGGCAATAAATGTGTGGGGTTAGTAATACCTTGGGTCAGTAATGCCTGCTAAACGATCACTGTGATAAAGGGAAAGGTATTGTCCTTAGGGGAGCAATAAATATCTGGTTCAGACTCTGTTTTCTTCTCTTTCCTTGATGTTCTCCCCATGCTCCTTATATATCCATATCTCAAAGGCATCAATTCTGTCTCTTCTTATTGTTTATATACCAAAAAATAAAAAAGGGTTAAATAGCAGTTTATGTTAAATAATACACCAGATCGACATTTCTTTCTTCTTCTTCTTCTTCTTTGTTTGTTCTCAAACTCCTGCAGATTAGCAGGATGTAGTCCGGAGAACGGAATGCGTTGTGTTATGATTTATAGCATTGCTGTGATATCGGCGCCTTTCGACCTGACACATCCGACTTCAGCATGGCTTTGGGTCACTGACCATATATGGGATGGGACAGCCAACTCCATCCCATAACCTCCTTAGTCGCCTTTTACGACATGCATGAAAGGTAAACAGTGTTGCTATTCTTTGCTCCCCTTTCGGGCCCTGGCAACACACTGGCGGAGATCGACATTTCAACTAAAAGGTCTTTGTTCATCCCTTTCTTAATAAAGATCTTTTGGTTGAAATGCCGATCTTATGTATTGTTCAACATAAGACTGCTGTTAATCTTTTTATGTTCTTTTTTTTCATTATTTGCTTACCATACTTAGTTTTACTTGACAATTTAATTACACATTTATGCATCAATGAATTCATCAACAAGTACCATCTCTGCAACAAATGTTGGCTACAACAGACCTTCAACTTTGCCTTGGTGGTGCACTCTGCTAGATTGTAACCTATCCATCCTGCGATGTTTCTCTCTCCAACTTTCATCTCTGCCTATCACTTGCTTGCCTCCCCTCAACTCTACCTCCAAGTAAGGTCTTCAACAAGGTGTCATGTCTTTTAATATCTCCAAATTACTTTATTTGCTTGATCTTTATTTTTAAATAATTCGTTCTTCATACGCAGTGTTGTCAGAACGTCTTTGCTTGTTTTCGTCTCTTTCCATGAAGTTTCCCTCTATACTATATATCCACATCTCAAAGGTATCAATTCTGTCTTCTAGCTGTTTGTTTGTTGTCCATGTTTCTGAGCCATACATTCATATAGAATAGATGTAGATAGATGCAGTATTTTAGACATTTCTTTGTAATTTGTTTAGATATCAATATTTTCCTCATGTCATTTAAAGTAATTTTAGCCGTTCATATTTTCCTTTTAACTTTTGTTTCACATCTACCATCATTTGTGACAATGTGACTAAATATTTCACATCTGCCATCATTTGTGACTATGTGACTAAATATTTCACATCTGCCATCATTTGTGACTATGTGACTAAATATTTCACATCTGCCATCATTTGTGACTATGTGACTAAATATTTCACATCTGCCATCATTTGTGACTATGTGACTAAATATTTCACATCTGCCATCATTTTTGATTATGTGACTAAATATAATGATCTACTTCAATGAATTAAATTTCTTTTACATAATTACTAAGCCATCTAAATCTGCATATTCATTTTTGTTTGTGATTAATTTAGTCATTTATCTACAAAATTATTATATTAATTTAGTCATTTATCTACAAAATTATATGATACAGGTCATCAATATTTGTTGAAAATGAAAAAATCTGCAGCTTAATTTGTACATACAACTGTTCAGCATATGCAAACATTAAATTTGCTAAAATCTTTTTTTTTAAATTGGTGGTGTTAAATTATGTGTTAAGGATATTAAATTTAGGATAAATATGTTTATTATGTACAATTTAACTATTTGTTCATTTGCAGTTTGAAATTGTGCAAGAAATTGCAATGTGAAATTTGTTATTAGAATGTTTCTTTTTTTTTATTAATGTTTAGTATTTCTGAAGATTGGAAACTTTTGCTACATATTTTATTAATAGAAATATTTTAATTAGTTCAGCTCTGGAATTCACCCCCAGAAAAGAAACATTAAAGTTTTGTTTACATCTGAAAACGAGAATTAAGCCTGATCCTTAGGTTCACAAAAAATAAATATATACCCCTTCATACCCAACACAAGAACATAATTTTTTTTAAATTTCAACCTTTTAGAAATATTGCTGGGTAAGAATGTCACTTATTGACATGGTTGCTTATTGACACTTATTGACAGAATTTGGTAATTTTATGGTCAAATCTTTACATTTTAAAATTTCATTGACCATGAAATTTATATTTTTGCAATTTTGTCCCTTGGAAAATGTATTCTTTGAGTACGTAATTAATCCCGGGGATTGGACGTAATTAATTTTAGGCTAATTTTTTGGAACACAACACGATTTATGCGCAAGCTTCCTGAAGACAAAGTATTAGCTATGTAAAATCATATAAGGTATCAAAAAGAAAGATAATTGAATGTGGAATCCATATACAATATAAAAATATAAGAATTATACCACAAACAAGTAGGTTAGATTTTTAGAAATCTTTTGGACATGCATTTTGTTTTACTCAGAAACTGGAATGATGGTTTTGTATTATGATTAGTAGTAGAAGAAAGAAACTACACATACACAATTTAAAAAAATTATTACTGATGAATTTTTTTTTCTGTTCTGTTCATTCTCAAACTCCCATCGAATCTCTCTTGTAGCTGTATGTTCCTACTAGATTTTCAGCAGAACATAGTCCAGAGAACGGGACTGCATTGTGTCACCGTTTTATTTGCAACAATGGCCCAACACATCAGACTTCTACATTTGGTAACTAATATGTTAGTGTTTTTACTATTTCCACAAAATGATGGATGTCCAACCATATCGCTATAAGTAGGTAAGCTGTACAAGATAATTTGTTCTCATACTTACACACTGGCCAATACACTCAAAGTTAACCATGGTCAAACATGCTCAACTTTCTTCTGCTATCTGTATCACTATCGATGTGTTACCACTCACCATTGATTAATTACTATGATTATTTATCGAGAATGATAAATGTGATAATGAATTTCAAAAATTTCGGGTAACAGGGATACATACTAATAAAGGGTTTGAGTTAGAATTAGCAGAAACAAGTTATTAGAAATTATTTTTTTTCGTCCATCACAAGTGATGATGACCATTTGTTACATCCACTTTTGAAAATTCAGATATAATTATGACCATGCCTAATAGTTCGTAGATGGCTAATGAGCCCTATTCAAGCTGTAAATGCCCTTGAATAGTTCGGACATGGAATGACCACTGTAGACAGATTTTGGTCTATCCGTGACTTTCTAGCTACTCTCCGCTGTTGAACTGCTGCATTTCTCCTCTTTTCATAATATGATGTGCTCTTTTTTATTAAACAACACAAAGAAGAAACTACACAAGCCCACATCGACAGATGTCTGGCCTCACTGCTAAGCAATTACTATGATTCACTGCACTAGTGAAGTACGGTATATTTTACAGAAAGCATATATTTTAATATTTTTTCAGTTTTACAGTTTTCCTATACACTTGTACTGGGATTGAAATTATGAGATGTTCCACTAGTACACACAGTATATTTCTATAGTTAGTTAGTTATTCCCCTAGGGCCAAAGACGGCACTTAGGGCGGATGTCATAGATTTCCATATCTCGCATTTCATTGCAATTTGCTTTAGATCTTCATTGTTTCTGATATCGATGGTGAAAAGTTCTCTTGTAATAGTTCTACGTAAAGTTTATTTTGGTCTTCCTGGTTTTCTCTTACCCTTTGATGACCGCATCAGAGTGTGACAGGGGAGTCTTTCAATATCCATTCGTAATGCGTGTCCAATGTAATTCCAGTGATGCTTTTTTCATGTAGGTGGATACATATTTTTGTTTTGATTTTTGTCTGATAACTGTGCTTGATTTGAAGTAGGACCAACGTATGTTCAGTAGCCTTCTAAGACATTTATTTTCAAAGGTGTTTAGTCTTTGTGTTTCTATGAATAGCTGAGTGTACCAGTAAATATACATAATGCTTTGATATATTTGTATAACCATTTGCTAGAGTGATATAGTATTGTACCAAATTTTGAGTACAACTTTGAGGAAGAGTTCTTGATAGCATTTTGCAAAGCCTCAAAGGGTAGCAATGAATAGTGACTGTTATCTGCCATGCATGTCATAATTGACAAAAGTTGATGTCAACAATATAATTGTTTTTAATACACCAATTAAATAAGTAGTTTGAATAAGAAAATATTGTCAATTTAGAAAAACTTTTTCTGCTGGGGGAGGGGGAACATTAAAAAAAATATATAATTGGAGTCTGAACTCTTCACAGTTGTTGACAGGGGGAGAGGAGATTGTTTTGCATAATTGTGGGATCTCTGAGCTCTTGGCAGTTGACAAGGGTGTCAAAATATTGTTTACATATTTTATGGAATTTAATGTAATGGATGTACAGCCCCATTGAGTTGATAATATGTACTGACTGCAGCAAAACTGAAATCCAACAGGTAAATCCAGGAATAGAGTAATGAAGTTTTGCAAATCACTCAAGACACACATAATAACACACACAACACGATGTTTCGACAAAAAGGCCAAAGGTGATTAGAAAAACTTCATTACCCTATTCCTGAATTTACCCATTGAGTTGCATGTATTTGTCTTATTGGCTGAGGGGTTAGTATTTGTCTTGCGTCACAACTGACTCAAACTAGCTTGAGATTTGGCCATTAGCTGGCCATTGCTCTAATGGAGATGTAGTCTGGTATAAATATGTCACAAATAGCAAATAACTGTTTTATTCAGGGTTATGTTTTATTTATTTATTTATTTTTGGTCTGTTAGTTTATTTGAGAAATATAGTAATTTTTATACGAGGTAGCTTCAAAAAGTTCCCTGAATAGTCAACTAGTGTTTGAATGAAAGATCCAGCCAAAGGTGGATGTGTCGGGCCATTGGTGCAAATAAAACAGTGACATAACGCATTTCTATTCTCTGGAATATATCCTGCTGGAAATCTAGTAGCGCCATTGTCCTGCTATAACAGAGATCCAGTGGGAGTTTGAGAATGAATGACGAAGAAGAGAAGAAGAAGAATGAAAGATAACGTTATGGGTATTATATTTTTAGAAGTTGATAA
This sequence comes from Meghimatium bilineatum, assembly GCA_034231615.1. Taxonomy (NCBI): domain Eukaryota; kingdom Metazoa; phylum Mollusca; class Gastropoda; order Stylommatophora; family Philomycidae; genus Meghimatium; species Meghimatium bilineatum. The sequence goes on along the minus strand of CM067300.1, from coordinate 59,794,498 downwards.
TGACTGATGAAAAACAGGGCAGACGTGACCACATATGCCCTCGAAGAGTAGAGACAGATGTTTGTTTGTGTGTTGTGATAGTTGCATCGTCGAAGTTGAAAATGTCCTTGACTGAACAACATACAAATGTCAAATTCTGTGTTTTACTTGAGAAATCCCCATCAGAGACGGTAACATCGATTAATAACACGGAAATGTATGTTAATATCCTCCGTTGTCTAAGAGATGCTATCAGAAGAGAACTAGAAAAATGGAAAACAAACAGATTATTCTGTATGATAACCAGTTCTGGCACATTGACCCCATCTAGTATATCAGTACGTCCTAAAGCACAATGCGATTACCTTAGAACAGTCTCTGTATTCTTCTGTCCTTGCACTGGCTGATTTTCTTTTTGTTCCACGGAAATTGGCACTGAAAGGACCGATATTGAAGGATGCAAATGACATTATCACCAATGCGACAAGACAGCTCAGAGGTGTCAAAGAATGGGTTTTACAAATGCTTCCAGCAGCTGTATGCTAGTTGGTAAAAGTGTGTAGCCAAAGGGAATAATTTGAAGGAAATCTAGTGTAGATAATTCTATTGTTACTTATTTCTATATAACGCAGTAATTCTGGGAACTTTTTGACATTACCTCATAATAACATATCTGTTTTTGCTGAACCTCCATCGTTACTGCCATTGTGTCCATTGTCATATTTCGAAATTCCACAATATTCTGTCTTCATCTATGTCTTGGTTCGCCTCTTTTCACCTATCCTGGAGACTTTTCCTCCATCATTCATCCCTCTAACACATTGTGTCTTTTCAAATGCCTACACTCGGGTGTTATCAGGGCCCAAAAAGGGGAGCAAAGAATACCAGCACTACCTGCTCTCCTTTTGGGCCCTGACATTTCACGTGCTGCTATCCTTTCTATCCATGATATTCTTAGGACTTTTCTATAGAATTTCATTTAAAATGCTATTTTCTTTTCCATTGCGGATGCCATTACCCAAGTCTCACAAACCTATGCCACCACTTGGAAAAATAACTTTCTAATAGTTGCAACTGTCTTTTCCTGATGGTTCCTTGCCATAAATTTGTCATATATAATGTTTTTATATAGTGCCATTATTAACCTCTTTCTGATCTGTTTTGTATATATATTTGTAAAATTCCATTACCATTTTATTGAAATTGATGTATCATTAAACATTTGTTTGTTGTTACTGTTTTGTTTATGATTATAAGTTGCACTCTCTTGTTACCTGTGATACAGTTGTGCTTCTACTTTTGTGCCCAGACTGTGGGGTTTGTACACATTCCCAGTTCTCAAACAGTAGTTTGTATACATTCCCAGACAGTAGAGTCTGTACACATGTCCAGTACTCAGTAGAGTTTGTACACATTCCCAGTACCCAGGCAGTAGAGTTTGTACACATTCCCAGTACCCAGACTGTGGGGTTTGTACACATTCCCAGTACCCAGGCAGTAGAGTTTTACACATTCCCAGTATCCAGAAATAAAAGTGTATACACACTTCCAGTACCCAGACAGTAGAGTTTTTACACCTCTCCAATGCCCAGACAGTAGAGTTTGTACACATTCCCAGTACCCAGGCAGTATAGTTTGTACACATTCCCAGTATCCAGACATAAAAGTGTATACATACTTCCAGTACCCAGACAGTAGAGTTTGTACACATTCCCAGTATCCAGACAGTAGAGTTTGTACACATTCCCAGTATCCAGACAGTAGAGTTTGTACACATTCCCAGTATCCAGGCAGTAGAGTTTGTACACATTCCCAGTATCCAGACAGTAGAGTTTGTACACATTCCCAGTACCCAGGCAGTATAGTTTGTACACATTCCCAGTACCCAGGCAGTATAGTTTGTACACATTCCCAGTACCCAGACAGTAGAATTTATACTCTTGTTCCCAGACATTTGAGTTGTTCCCATGTAGTGAAGTTTGTATTTACTCCAAGTTGGCATTTAAATTAGCAACTACTATAGTGCTGGGTATGTAGTGTATCCCAACTGACTGCTTGACTCAATAAAACAGTGACTGCTTGACTCAATAAAACAGTGACTGCTTGACTCAATAAAACAGTGACTGCTTGACTCAATAAAACAGTGACTGCTTGACTCAATAAAACAGTGACTGCTTGACTCAATAAAACAGTGACTGCTTGACTCAATAAAACAGTGACTGCTTGACTCAATAAAACAGTGACTGCTTGACTCAATAAAACAGTGACTGCTTGACTCAATAAAACAGTGACTGCTTGACTCAATAAAACAGTGACTGCTTGACTCAATAAAACAGTGACTGCTTGACTCAATAAAACAGTGACTGCTTGACTCAATAAAACAGTGACTGCTTGACTCAATAAAACAGTGACTGCTTGACTCAATAAAACAGTGACTGCTTGACTCAATAAAACAGTGACTGCTTGACTCAATAAAACAGTGACTGCTTGACTCAATAAAACAGTGACTGCTTGACTCAATAAAACAGTGACTGCTTGACTCAATGTAACAGTGACTGCTTGACTCAATGTAACAGTGACTGCTATACCAATTACTGGGCAGTGATCTGGTAAAGTGAAGTTTGTAAAAATTTACAATCTTGGGGACATATTGACAATTAAAAATATTCTCACCCACAAGACAAGCATAGGCTTCAGTCTGTTTTATCAAAGCAGAGATCATGCTAATCCTTGCTTTTGCCTATCCCCAGATTGTGTTGTCGTAGCTTACACACTTGCCGTTGAGTGTAGGGGTTTGTAAAGGAGATGATTTCTGCGTTCCAGAGCCAGGTGTGTTTATCCAGGATGGTCTTGTTGTTGTCTATCTACCTTTTCCTAGATCTGCCATTGGCTCTGTATCCTGATTCCATCTTGTTATAAACTTTTAATGGAAAGTTCATCCTCATAAGATGTCCAAACCATTTTATCTGTTTATATATTCGATGCATGGATGTTCTCTCTGTGCATTTTGTTGAGATTAAAACATGAGAACTTAGTCTTCTTTATTGATATCCTGAACACCCCACATGGATCACCCCACATGGATCACCCCATTTACTAGTGAATTTCCAGATTCTCAAGTGGTGCATCGCCTCTGTCATCAATATAACTATGCATACGTGTCATCTGTGAACAGTAATAACATTTATAATCCTGTATTTCTACACTCACCAATGTGGCCTGTCACACTATTGCCAGTTTGTATTTTATTGCACTATTAAAATAATGTCTAAATCAGCAAGAAATTTGAGTTGGTTATTTTTTATTGTGTTGGTTTCACTGATCCTTTAATAATTCTTACATTTTAATTCTCAAATAAACGACAATATAAGAAATCTGATGAAAACAACATTATACAAAGATTACAGACACACAAAAGATGAAATGGTTCGACCAACTAATCAGAATGGAAGCAGATCGCATTCCATCGATAGTCTTCAATAAAAGATCATCTAAAACGAGAAACAGGGAAAGACCCAGACAAAGATCGAAAGATGACATCAGTGAAATACTAGAACACCAAGTCTGCACTATGGCAGCGGCATCATAGTTAGCTAAAGAACGAAGATTTTGGCTCCCCATGATGCCCAGCGGCACACATGGATAGGACAAGACATTTTTATTGCAGCATACATGAACAGTAGTTCCACCTTTGTTACAAAACAATTATATCGCTCTGCCCAATTTCTGCCTGGCCCCGAAAGGGGAACAAAGAATAGCAACTATTTACCTACCATATACCAGTATGTCGTAAAAAAGAACAGAGAACATCCTGGATTTATACCATCAAGGCATAGTCTGGCCGTGATTTTTCTACACTTCTCTGAGGTGCTTGGAGAGCTTTTTGTGCTTGTGTTATAGTGTGGTACCCCAATGGGTTATGATTCTTATTATTGTGTCGTAACGTGACTAAATTGATTATGGGCGGAGATCATTGTCCCATCTCTCTTGTAGCAGGACAATGATCCATTCAAGATTTCCAGAAGGATGTAGTCCAGAGAATGGAAATGCGTTGTATCGCTGTTTTATTTTCACCAATGACCCGACACAACCGTCTTTGGCGGGTAAAATGTTTATATTAAAATATTATCAACAGATTTTTACACAGAAAAAAACAGACGGCTTCTCAACATGTAAGAAATTGACGCTAGCTTCAAAAATAAAAAAAAATCTTATTTCATTGATTCTTTTATTCAATGGAAAGTGTTACATGATACAGTAACAATGGTAACTACAGGTTTCAGATAAAAATAGAACTGCTTTGACACAGATAAATATAAAACATTTCTAACAATGACATTATAAAAATTATGTGTTTATATTTCACAATGGGATCAGTTACTAATATCTGCAGAAATGAAGGGAGATCCATCGTTAGATTGAGATGTCATTGTATGAGATGTCATTGTATGAAATGAGAAATACAAGCTCACTCAAATCATTTTTAACAAATTGTTCAATCTTTTACAGAAGATTGTTCAATCAATGACTTTTCTCAATCACTTGTAAATTGTTTAAGCACTTGTAGGAGATTGTTCCCAGATAAACAACAAATTTGCTCCATCTATTGTAACAGACTATTTCCTAACTTGTAGATTGTTCCTTCTTCCTTTTTTACCTGCTGGTTCCAGAGTATTATCCATCTTGTAATACTTTCTGTTGATACTCTTAACATATCCTATCCATCTTTTTAAAATCTCTCTCTCGTGGTGTCTGTTTAGGTCATTCTATGAGCTATCACTGTGGTCTTATCTTGCTCATCACTGTGGTCTTATCTTGCTCATCACTGTGGTCTTATCTTGCTCATCACTGTGGTCTTATCTTGCTCATCACTGTGGTCTTATCTTGCCCATCACTGTGGTCTTATCTTGCTCATCACTGTGGTCTTATCTTGCTCATCACTGTGGTCTTATCTTGCTCGTGTGACCCAAAAGGAAAGAAAAGAATAGCAACAATATGATCTGCCATGCATAAGGCGGTTTGAGGATGAAGTTGTATGCTATAGCTCAACATGACCTAAAAGCCATGCTGAAGTAGGATGTGTAACGCTGAGAGGCACATATATCACAGCCAATCTGTAAACCATGATAACAATGTATTCTGTTCTCCAGATTACTACCTACTAACTAGGAGGTTTGAGAATGGAAAAAAAAAAGAAGATATTCTTATATATCATTTCAAACTTTATATCCTAGCCTGAGGTTGTGATGCACAAAAACTATGGGGTAGTTTCTCTGACCTGAAGAAGATGGTTGACAGGTTTCGCAATCTAACATTACCACCGTCCTGTGGTCAGAAAAAAAACATGACCCTACGCAGGAATCCATAATATAAAAATTTAGTTTTCTGATTATCCTTATCCGAAGCTCACAGCCACTAAACAAATTTTCATAAACATCTTAGACCCAGCAAAACCATGCAGCACTGGTTAAAACAGGAATACACGCACACAACAGCAGTAACATAGGAATGTTAAAAATCTGTTTTAATAATGACAGTATATTTGTTCCGACACAGTTTCACCATTATCTGCCTTACATACTTGTCAGCATTCACTCTGTTGTTTATTGTTTATGTAGACAGATTCACGACTCAGTTGCAGGGATTTATATATAATTATTTTAACACTTTGCTGACTAAATTTGTATGTCAAATTTACACTATATACCCTTGGTGACCAACTTCGATGGTTGTCAAAAAAATTTATACTTAGAAATATAGCAACCACAGTGATGATATTAGTATGAATAGCTTATCCAGAATAATACAACATTAAAAAATTGAGTCATCCATGGAAGTATCTGACATGCCTTATAATTTTTATTCTGGAAAAAAAATTAAATGTTCTGGAAGGTGAGATTTTATAATACATAAAAAGTAATGTAATTCTACACCCAGCATTATAAAAAGTAAGATTTCATTCTTGAAATAACTAAAGATTTCAAATGTATTTAGAAAATACATTCATTACGTCTCATACAAAATTTCAACGCTCTATGATGTGAATTTGATTTGATATGGATTTTTAGTTACAACGTTGTCGATGTTTTATAAATATGTGCACATCTTTAGTAATGGGAGATAAATACACTTATGATTACTAGTCAGCAAAGTGTTAAGTAGAGCAGACTTCACTTCACCCCAGGTAGACTTATTGATACTGTGTTTTCAATAGACGGCAATGGGTATGCATGCTAAATTTTTTAATAGATAAAAATAATACGGCTGCAAATGGGTTTTGAACTTGGTCTGTTCAACAGGCACCTATTAGTCTCACAGCTTAAGTTTACACATTTTCCGTATTCGACCAAACAGCATGCTCAAGGCTTCCAACGTGTATATTCTCAAGCTTTTTACATTGATATATTCCGCTGAAGACGGATGTGCCAGGCAACTGGCGCAAATAAAACGGCGACACAACGCATTAACATTCACTGGACTACATCCTGCTGGAAATCTAATAGGACCATGGTCCTGCTGTAAGGGAGATCCAGCGGGAGTTTGAGAATGAACGAAGAAGAAAAAATTGATATATGATTTAAATTTACTTTCAGTTGTTGGGAATTCATGATTACTTCAGCAATGTTTGATTGCACATTCTTACAAATTTATGATAACAGTCTCATTTGACTGCTGTGTGATTGTCAAGGTTGTCATTTAGCGTGTTTAAAATTACCCTGTTATCCAAGAAACTAATAAGTCAGTGTAGCAGAAATATTGGTGTGTCAAAGATTCAAATACTAGCCCCATTGACTCTCCAGTCCACCCAGCTGAAACGTATTGACTCTCCAGTCCACCCAACATTGACTCTCCAGTCCACCCAGCTGAAACGTATTGACTCTCCAGTCCACCCAACATTGACTCTCCAGTCCACCCAGCTGAAACGTATTGACTCTCCAGTCCACCCAACATTGACTCTCCAGTCCACCCAACATTGACTCTCCAGTCCACCCAGCTGAAACGTATTGATTCTCCAGTCCACCCAACATTGACTCTCCAGTCCACCCAGCTGAAACGTATTGACTCTCCAGTCCACCCAACATTGACTCTCCAGTCCACCCAACATTGACTCTCCAGTCCACCCAACATTGACTCTCCAGTCCACCCAACATTGACTCTCCAGTCCACCCAGCTGAAACGTATTGACTCTCCAGTCCACCCAACATTGACTCTCCAGTCCACCCAGCTGAAACGTATTGACTCTCCAGTCCACCCAACATTGACTCTCCAGTCCACCCAACATTGACTCTCCAGTCCACCCAGCTGAAACGTATTGACTCTCCAGTCCACCCAACATTGACTCTCCAGTCCACCCAGCTGAAACGTATTGTCAACTAGAGAAAGTTTTCAATCACCATCCGAGCTCATATATAAGTGTTTTGATATGCAGAAAAGGTGAAGACGAGACCTGATATAAATTCTACCACATTCAATCGTTCAACATATAAGCATCTTTATTTGAAAAATAGAGACATTATTTCAATTCTCAATTGTTCTTCATTGATTACTTCATTTTCTTATTATTAGCCAGATATTTCTTACCATAGACTCTGGTAAAAAATTGTTATCCAGTTCCTGGAAATATATGTTGGCTAATTCTAAGAATGATAAATCATATAGCAACTGTGTATCCGTTCAAATTCTGAGAATGATAAGTCTGACGATAACAGTTTACCAGTTCTAATTCTGAGAATGATAAGTCTGACAATGACAGTTTACCAGTTCTAATTCTGAGAATGATAAGTCTGACGATAACAGTTTACCAGTTCTAATTCTGAGAATGATAAGTCTGACGATAAAAGTTTACCAGTTCTAATTCTGAGAATGATAAGTCTGACGATAAAAGTTTACCAGTTCTAATTCTGAGAATGATAAGTCTGACGATAACAGTTTACCAGTTCTAATTCTGAGAATGATAAGTCTGACAGAATACATGTTTGCTTAATTTATCTATGTTGTGCCGACTAACTGTGTCGTAGGTTAGGACAATTTTCTGCAAAAGGAAGCAATATATTAAAAGAAGATTTTAAAAAGCTCAAAATTGGCAAGACAGATCTTTGCAGCTGTGGCCTGGAGACTGCAGAACACATTATTCGTGTCAACTTTACCAAGAAGGAGAAAATAAGGTTTATTAAGACGGAACTACTTCCAACCTGAGCGGTTCGATGGGTGACCTGAAGCAAATCGCACAGTTCATTGAAACTATTGCCAATGTAACCTGATAACTGACTGAAGAACGATGGAGAATAAATCAGATCATTTTTTAATAAAAATCCATTATCAACTGATGTCTTTGGTGTTTGATTAGTCTCAAAATAAGTTTATACACAGATTCGAAGCTTTTGTTTGTTTACTAAGAAACTGTAAAAATGTTGATTTAACTGTCTAGTTTATCAAGAAAATATTAGAAAATATCTGTTTGGTTAATCTGAGTTATGTCAAAATTATCTATATTCTGTTTGTTTTGTTTATCAAGAAAATGTCAAAATTGTTATTTTTTTGTTAAATGAACTAAAAATTGTTGATATTTCTTTCAATTTTGATTTATATAATCAATTCAATGTTACACATTCAACCGTAGGCTGTGAAATTCTTTCAAATAACTTCTAAGATCCCACAACAGGTTATTGTTTGAGAATAGCTAGGTTGATATATCCAAAATTAACACCCATTTTATGTGCTCTCCTCTACAAAAATTAGAAAAATCTCTCATACAGTGTGCAAAATATACAAATAAAGTGCTTATGAAAATGAGAAGGTTGTTAGGCTGAATATGATGTTGAAGACACATTGCCTCCTCGTCCTGTCCAGTTTGTATGAACATATACACCGGGGGCATCTTTGCGTTCATACGTGTGGGCACCAAAATAGTCCCGCTGTGCCTGCAAGAAAAACATTACGTACATTTAGTGCAGGATACACAAGAAAGCAGCTATTATTATTTATTAGAAAAATTGATTTCATGTACTCTAAGCTCCATATTTAAATAAAAACTCGGGGGCTCAATATTTAAATAAAAACTCACGGTTCAATATCATCCAGCAGACAGCAAAAGATATTTAAAGCTCTCAAGTATATTTTTTTTTAAATTAGTACTCAAGTGGAAAATCGAATTAAATAGTTTTGACTTTGTTCCCAAGCAATCAAGCTGTTGAGCTATCTTAGGGTGTTTACACTTAATTGCTGCATAGGCAACAGGCAAGGGTTTTCTATCAATGGCAAGAGAAAGTTGCAACCCTTCATTATTCAGGGAACTGAAGGATAAGAAGAAGAATGACTTTAAACAGAAGTTTTAGAATGCCACAGCTATACATAATAAAAACTAAAACACAGCTGTACATAATAAAAACAAACGGACAGCTGTACACAATAAAAACAACACAGCTATACATAATAAAAACAAACACACAGCTGTAGACAATTAAAAACAACACAGCTGTACATAATAAAAACTAACACACAGCTGTACATAATAAAAACTAACACACAGCTGCAGACAATAAAAACACAGCTGTACATAATTTAAAAAACGGACAGCTGTACACAATAAAAACAACACAGCTGTACATAATAAAAACAAACACAGCTGTAGACAATAAAAACAAACACACAGCTGTAGACAATAAAAACAACACAGCTGTATATAATAAAAACTAACACACAGCTGTAGACAATAAAAACAACACAGCTGTACATAATAAAAACAAACACACAGCTGTACATAATAAAAACAAACACACAGCTGTACATAATAAAAACAAACACACAGCTGTACATAATAAAAACAACAAAGACATACATAATAAAAACAAATGACAGCTGTACACAATCAAAACTAACACACGGCTATCCACAATTTTTTTAAAATACCTGAATAAGGTTTGCTGGCAAATCTGCACTTCTGTAGCCATCAAAGAAGGCCAATGCAGTGCTGAAGGCAGGTGTTGGAATGCCTAATAGGACAGCATTTGATACAACTCGTCTCCATGAGTCCTGCAGAAATCATTCAAACATTTGTTTTAATGGAAATATTGCAATGCATGTACGTTGATGTCTATTCGCTAATCTATCTATTCGCTAAACTCTTTGTTGCCTTTCAGCGTCAGGGGTAGAAGAGTTTTCTAGAACGGCCCTCTTGTGTGCTGAGTATATTGTAGAATTTGTCGCCTCTTTTATTTCGGTGGTCCATCGTTTTTGTGGTCGTCCTCTAGGTCTGCCGTCACTGTATCTGTATAACATAGCTTGCTGTGGTAAGCTGTCTAATGCTAGTCTGCTGATGTGTGCAAACCATTTGATCTGATGTCTCTTAATATATTTCCCAATCTTGGAGTGGTGCCTGTTTTTTGTTGAATGTCCTATTTCTCACCCTCTCTCTTAGCGATATTCCTAGGATTCTGCATAAGCACGCCATTTCAGTTGTCACAAGTTTACGTTTGTCTTGTGCTGCCATTGTCCATGTTTGGCATTGGTAGCACATTGTTGGCATAATAATTGTTTTGACTAGTGTTATTTTGGTGTTTAAATCTACATTTTTGTTTCTGAAGATTGGTGTCATTTGCCCTAGGGCTTGGTTAGCTTTACTACATCTGTTGTGTATTTCTTTGCTGCTCTTGCCGTCTGTTGTTATATTACTTCCTAGGTATATGAACTCTGTCACTTGGTTACGTCTGTTGTTTCCAATATTTCCTATATATATATTGGCGTTTCTTTCTGTTCTTCCTAACTTCATTACTTCTGTCTTTTCTATATTTATCTTCATGTTAAGGGTATGGCATGTTTAATATAATTTATCTATCTGTCTTTGTATTTCCTCTTCTGATGATGCCGCTAGTGCTGTGTCATCTGCAAATAGTAGTTGTACGCTGATGATTCAAGTAAATATAGAAACTGCTTCTGTCTTTTAACATCGTGTGTCATGATGGCACTTCATAATATGCGTATACAACAACATTTGATCTTTCATTGGCTTGTCTCATCGCCGTAATTGGATGTTACCTTTGTTCTTCTGTGTTTGTTCTCATGAGTTGAGGTGGCAGTATAAGGCGTTGGAAAAACTTGTGTGGTCACGTGATGAGGCGTGATTCTCTTTCCAAAGATATCTTGCAGGGAACAGTTGAGGGTGGATGAATAAGATGAGGTAAGAGGAAAGTATGGATTGATAATATTAAAGACTGGACAGGATTACGATTCTCCAAACTCAAATAAAGAACTGATAATATTAAAGACTGGACAGGATTAAGATTTTGCAAACTCAAATAAAGAACTGATAATATTAAAAACTGGACAAGATTACGATTCTCCAAACTCACATAAAGAACTGATAATATTAAAAACTGGACAAGATTACGATTCTCCAAACTCACATAAAGAACTGATAACGGCGAGTCATGACAAAATTTTTGTGTTAATGTTTCCAGAGTAACACCCCTACGACCCTGAAGGGTTATGGCTGTGATGATGATGATGATGAATCTGGAGAACGGAATGTGTTATATTACAGTTTAAGGTATACAAGTTTTCATCATTGTACAACTGAAAGTAATGATTCTTGTGAACCTGCGAGACTCAACTTTATTTCTCATGTACACATTTTGTCTTATGCTCTCTATAGGAAATGTAATACAATTTTTTTAATCAACACGAACGAAAGAAGATGAAAAATCAAAGCAATCCCAAATTCCTCATTATTAGAAAAAACAATCACCTGTGTGTTGCCGGGCCACCGAGAGGGGAGCAAATAATAACAACTGTTTGTCATCCATGCATATCGTAAGAGGTGACTAAGGAGTTTATGGGATGGAGTTGGCTGCCCCATCTCAAAGTGACCCAGAGCCAAGCTGAAGTCAGATGTGGCAGGCTGAAAGGTGCAGATATCGCAGCAATGCTGTAAACCATGACATAACACATTCCCTTCTCCAGATTACATCCTACTAACTGTAGGAGTTTCAGAATGAACGCAGAAGAAAATATGATACGATATCCAGTAGTTTTGAATTAACAAATGGCAGCAGAAGACAGAAGTGTCAGGCCATTGGTGTAAATAAATCATCGACACAACACATTTCCATTCTCTGGATTACATCTTGCTAGAAATCTAGGAGGACCATTGTCCTGCTACAAGAGAGCCCAGCAGGAGTTTGAGAATGAATGCTGAAGAAGAAAAACTAATAATAGCAATCTTTCTATCAGTGACAGAGCTTGGCTAGCACGTTAGCTCTAGAATTGTCATGGTTACGCAAGTAGGATTGTAGAAAGTGACAAAGTAAAATGTGTTCTTGATAAAGGCCTTTTAGTCAAAACGTCAATTTGTGTGTGTTACCATTGGATTAGCAAAACTTCATTAACCTGTTCCGAGTTACACTTGTTGGATATCAGTTTTGCTATATATATATATATATATATATATATATATATATATATATATATATATAGAATTGCCATGGCTACTCAAGTAGGATTGTAGAAAGTGACACAGTAGAATGTGTTTTTGATAAAGGCCTTTTAGTCAAAACGTTCATTTGTGTGTGTTATGTGTGTTGCCATTGGATTAGCAAAACTTCATTAACCTGTTCCAAGTTACGCTTGTTGGATATCAGTTTTTCTGCAGTGAGTACATCTAAATTTTCAGAAACAATTGTTGCTTAATTATGGGTATATCTTATGAAGCAGGATAGTATCCTAATTAAACAATGTGGCTCCACCTACCTGGCATTTTTGAATTTCCTTCTTGAAAAACTCATCCACTAGCAAGTTGCTCAAGTTAGGACTTTTGTCGTATGCCTGCTTGATGTTTCCAAGGAAGACACTGATATGAAGATAGAATAACATTTGTTCATGAACAGAAATACAGATATACATTGAGATTTGTATGTCACTGATTGAAGGCGTGTTCTATTCCAATTGTAAGAACATCATCGTCAAGTGCCGTCTCTGCAACGAAGGTTGGCAGCAACAAACCTCCAACATCCCATCTCTTCTTTTGGTGGGGCACTCTGTTAGACTGTAACCTGTCCATCTTGTGATGTTACTCTCCTACTTGTATTAGGTATGTTGATTATCATCTTCGCACACCGGACACGTTCATAGGTGTTCCGATCTCCACTTCAGTAAATCTCTCAGGGTATAACGGCTGATGGTTCCGGTTCAATGTTGGTTCACTACTCTTCTCCCACTTGTATCTCTGCCTACGTCTTACTCGTTTCCCTTTGACTTTACCCTCAAGTAAGATCTTCAATAGGGTGTCATGTCTTTTAATGTGTCCAAAATATTTTATTTGCCTGATCTTTATTTCTCTTAGTAATTCTTTCTTCATATTAAGTGTCTTTAGCACCTCTTTATTCGTTTTCTTCTCTTTCCTTGATGTTCTCCCTATTCTCCCAATGTATGATAACAGTGCCTCTGGTGAAAGACATTTTAATATCAAGTAACACATAACGTGTGTTATCGTTTCACATATTTTGCATGAAGATCAGTTTGCAACACATCTGCAATTTAGCAAGAAACATCAATCTAGCAAGAAAGAACAACTAACCTCCGAATGATGCAACCTCCACGCCACATCAGAGCAATGGAGCCAAAGTTCAATTTCCAACCCAGTTCTTTGGCTGTCTCTCTCATCAGCATAAACCCCTGGGCATATGAAACAATCTTGGAAGCATACAAGGCCTGAGAATGAAGAAATGATAATATGTATAAAACCATTTCTAAAAATCTCAATCTTATATTATTCTGGCAACAAATTCTTTCAAGATTGATTGATTGAGAACCCCAGGAATTGCGAGAGATTAGCTCTTACTTCCTATGTGTAGTGGGATAGTTTTTTTGAGCTTTCATTCATACCCAGGAGACTTCAGCTTTTGGCTTAGTGCAATGTCTAATGAAGGTGCATCCTACTCAGAGAGGGTATATTCTTAATAGTCTTTTTAATGGACACTTTGAACAGCTCACTGGAACGAGTAAACCTGTTGCGACCAAGGACATGCTTACACATGCAACATACTGCCCTATGTAGACACTGTTTGAATGAAGATACAAATGATGATGTTATGAATGTGAGATTGTTATACTTTGGAATTGTGCAGGGAGAGGGGCAATTAAGAAGTGAAGTGTATGAGCGAGTTATGGGAACTATCAGCATTTCATACACATCACTATGCTGATAGACAAAGAGAATATTTGGGCACGGTGGTAATTCGACTAATCACTGGTGAATATAAATCAGTTAAACACTGTCTACGCTCACTCAGTGCCAACTACAGTGAATAGAACTAAAAGCAATGCTCTCCAGCTTCACCAGTATGATGTTCTATGTGGTTCTTGCATATTGGTGAGATCATTGTTCTCCGAGGTTTTTTTATGAAAAGTTTCTCTTGGCATTCATCTCTTTTTTTTGCCATCTGGTACCCATTTTAATGCTTGTGTGGCAGCCTATTGTGAATCATTCTAAGTACATGTTCGATATAAGTCCACCGTTTTCTTCTTATTGTTATAGAAACACATTTCTGTTTGGTGTCCTCTTGCTTGTTTGACTTGAAATCTTCCCAACCAATATTTAAGAGTTTTTTAATTAAAGACATATATTTTCATATGAATTCCATTACCTTTTTTTGGCAATTTTTCAGCCCATCACCTTTTCTTACTTTCCAGCTCTCAGTTTATAATATACTTACCACACATAGAAATAAGAAGAGGGAGTAAGACAAGGATGTATTTTATGACCCGCCTATTTAACATCTGCATGGAGACAATTTTTAAAAATATAGAAGGAATGCGAATGGCTTAAAGTTGGTGGGAAAATAATCAATCTACAAAATGCAAATGATAATGTTCTTTTAGCATCTTAGCAGAAAGTGAACAGGAGCTACAAAGTTGATAAACAAAGTAGAGAATATGCAGTACATATTAACATTTTAAAAAACATCCGTAATGAACAAACTAGAAGGCAGAATTGATCCCTTAGAGATGTGGATATATAGAAGAATAGGGAACTTCGTGGAAAGAAGAAAATAAACAATGTGATTCTGATGATACTGCGTATGAAAAATGAACTATTCGAGGAAATATAAAATAAAATAAATATCTTGGATATATTCAAAGACATATTCTTGGACCTCGCAAAGATGACACCTTGTTGAAGACCTGGAAGACAGAGTTGAGGGCAGGTGAGCAAGAAGTAGGCAGAGAAACAAGTGGATAGGCAACAGCATCAGATGAACAGGCTGAAATTTGTATACAGTACCAACACAAGACAGAAGATATTAGAGGTCCACTGCAGTCAATCTTCGTTGCAGTGAAGCCACTTTAGTGTGATATCATCAGCATCATCGAGTGTCATCTCTGCAACGAAGATTTTAATGTTATTTCTATATTAACGAAGTATTGTGTACAGCTAGACCAGTGTCCAGAACTTACTTTTCTAATATCTTCAATAAATGCTTTTTTATCACCAGTAAATTTAGAAGTTTCAGGACCAGCAATCTGTTTACTTGCAGCTACTCTCTCCTCTTTGAGTGAGGACAAACATCGAGCAAACACTGCCTCACCTGTATAAGGGTACAAAAAGAGTTTAAGTATTATACTTACTGCGGAATTCAAGAAAAATTATAATGCTGCAAGCAGTATTTGAACAAAATGAAAAACTTGCTGACTCAAATGCAAGGCAAGTAGCTGCCATCCGAGAGGGCCTGGTTCAAATCCCATTTGCTGCATTATGATTTTTCTTTCATAATTAATCCTTGATGTTTCTATATTATATCGTTCATTACCTGTGGAGAAACTATATTTCTTTGTATTATTGAGTCTGTTTTATGAACCCCTAACTACATTTCTTTGTATTATTGAGTCTGTTTTATGAACCCCTAACTACATTTCTTTGTATTATTGAGTCTGTTTTATGAACCCCTAACTACATTTCTTTGTATTATTGAGTCTGTTTTATGAACCCCTAACTACATTTCTTTGTATTATTGAGTCTGTTCTGTGCACTATAAATGTATTACTTTGTGTTCAGCTTCTAGCTATTTTAATCCTCTAATAGGGACCAAACCCGAAATAAAGGAATGAGGAAAATGGATGTGCTGGACCTCAGACGTCCTGACCACAAGTGGTCAACCGGGGTGCAAATAATCACAGTTCTACTGTGGAACTTGCAGCACAACGTACTTCAAGCTCCCCGGCGGAAATCACACGAAATATTCATTGTGGTTATTTGAGAGCGAACGCTGAAGAAGAAAGAATAAGAATCATCTAACATCCGCAGAAAAAGGATGTATCAGGCCAGAGACACAAATAAAATGGTGAAGAAATGCATTCCCATTCTCTGTACTACATCCTGCTGGAAATCTAGTAGTACCATTGTCCTGCTACAAGAGAGATACAACTGAATGAAGATCCAGAGAGAATGAACGCTGATGACGAGGAAGAATCCCATAATAGAACAATTTGAAAAGACTTCAAACTCATTCTCCTTGTCTATGTTTGACTTGAACAGTAAACCCATGTGATATTATGGACGTTAGTAAGAAGAGCGACTCAATACTTTCTTATCATGCACTTTTCTATCTTGTGCAGCAAGACCCTGGAGTCGAGTGAGTGGGTGTTAGTAGTTGTATCATCAGCAAAGCGAAAGCAGTTGTCACCATCTCAATCTGGTCAAAAGAGAAGCCATTTTGGAAAGACCTTTATAACAAACAGGAATGTTCACATAATGTAAAACCCATGCTGTGTATGCAAAATTCCTTATTAAAAATAGTCATACCCACACACTACATGTGTGTTGATGAGGTTCAACGGGGAGCAAAGAATAGCAACACAGTGACGTACCATTAAAAAATGGCGCAGGAAATGTATGTGTTTTCTAAGTGATATTCAATAAACAGATTTTTCTCCTGAAAGCAATGGCAACTACAGAAGTACAGTGCCTAGGGATTCATTTATGGATATTGTACACACAAGTGTATTAAATTCCAACACTGTGCATACACCATGGATAGCAAAAAAGAAAAACAAACAAAGAGATATTAAAATCATTAAACGTAGAGGAGGGCTGGCTCCTAAATAACATCATAACAAGAAAGCTGGACCTTTTTGGACATCTAAAGAGACATAACAGCCGCAGAGGAAGAGACTGCCCAAGACGACAATGGACAAAATGATATATCTGACTTTAAACATGTCCGTGGAGGAGGCAGGTAAACTTGTCCAAGATCGTGAGGTGTTCAGAAAGTCCATAAAGAATATCACACGATGATGATGATGACCTGCCATACATGTCATGAGAAGTAAGTAAGGAGTTTGCAATGCATTGTTGACTGTCATACCCCATAGGACCCGCCCTTGTGGCAATCAGGGTCTGGACTTCTATCTAGTTCACGTTGCAAAGAATAGGGCCACTATTTTAATCCAGGCATGTCATTGGAGGCGACTAAGTAAAGCTGGATGATTGGACGACAACCTGCCGCTCTGTGAGTTTCTCAGTTCTGTACAATCTATCTAACCTCTTCCAGTGTCATGTGATGAAAGTCTTCAATATCCTGTGTCCATCATATTCTTGGTCTGCCTCTTGCTCTCTTTCCTGTAACCTTTCCCTTTATGGTTAATATTTCTAAACCACTGTGCCTTTTTATATGCCCAAAATATGTAAGCTTGTGTTTTTTTTTAATAGATTTGAGGAGTCTTCTTCTATGTTCAGGTCGTTACAGACACCTGTATTGTATCATCTTTCTGCCCTTGATATTCCTATAACTTTTCTTTCTATAATTCCTTTTAAATGATATATAATAGTTATATAATAACAGAACAATATAAAAGTACTTGACAACATTCATCTACACTTGACAACATTCATCTACACTTGACAACATTCATCTACACTTGACAACATTCATCTACACTTGACAATATTCATCTACAATTGACAACATTCATCTACAATTGACAACATTCATCTACACTTGACAACATTCATCTACACTTGACAACATTCATCTACACTTGACAATATTCATCTACACTTGACAACATTCATCTACACTTGACAACATTCATCTACACTTGACAACATTCATCTACGTTTGACAACATTCATCTACACTTGACAACATTCATCTACGTTTGACAACATTCATCTACACTTGACAACATTCATCTACACTTGACAATATTCATCTACACTTGACAACATTCATCTACACTTGACAACATTCATCTACACTTGACAACATTCATCTACAATTGACAACATTCATCTACACTTGACAACATTCATCTACACTTGACAACATTCATCTACAATTGACAACATTCATCTACAATTGACAACATTCATCTACACGTGACAACATTCATCTACACGTGACAACATTCATCTACACTTGACAACATTCATCTACACGTGACAACATTCATCTACACGTGACAACATTCATCTACACTTGACAACATTCATCTACACGTGACAACATTCATCTACACGTGACAACATTCATCTACACTTGACAACATTCATCTACACGTGACAACATTCATCTACACGTGACAACATTCATCTACACGTGACAACATTCATCTACACTTGACAACATTCATCTACACTTGACAACATTCATCTACGTTTGACAACATTCATCTACACTTGACAACATTCATCTACTTTTGACAACATTCATCTACACTTGACAACATTCATCTACAATTGACAACATTCATCTACACGTGACAACATTCATCTACAATTGACAACATTCATCTACACTTGACAACATTCATCTACACTTGACAACATTCATCTACAATTGACAACATTCATCTACACGTGACAACATTCATCTACAATTGACAACATTCATCTACACGTGACAACATTCATCTACACTTGACAACATTCATCTACACTTGACAATATTCATCTACACTTGACAACATTCATCTACACGTGACAACATTCATCTACACTTGACAATATTCATCTACACTTGACAACATTCATCTACACTTGACAACATTCATCTACACTTGACAACATTCAGCTACACTTGACAACATTCACCTACACTTGACAACATTCATCTACACTTGACAACATTCACCTACACTTGACAACATTCATCTACACTTGACAACATTCACCTACACTTGACAACATTCATCTACACTTACCAATGAGCGTAACTGGAACACCATACTCCAAAGATGAAATAGCTGTCCACTTTCCAGTTCCCTTCTGACCAGCAGAATCCAAAATTTTTTCGACTAATGGTTGGTCATCTGTGTCCTTGAAATTCATGATATCACGTGTGATCTCAATTAGGAATGATTCCAGTTCACTTTTGTTCCAGGTATCGAATACCTGCAACATGAATGTTTACAATGAAATCTATGAATGTGGTAGCAACAAGTTGTAATAAGAATATTTCCTTCTTCTTCTGCGTCCGTTCTCTGATACCAACATGAGAGTACGTGTGATTTCAGATGGGGAGCATGAAGTACGTTGTGCTGCTGGTTTCACAGAACTGCATTATTTTGTTCCTGCTGGCACAGCACATCAATTTTCAGCATGTAATAAGAATATAGAAATTATTTATTTACTTTGCGTTCGTTGCCCAAACTCCTGTTGGATCTCTCTTATAGCAGGACAATGGTCCTACTAGACTTCCAGCAAGATCGAGTACAGAGAACAGAAATTAATTATGTCGCCTTTTATTTTCACACATCCAATTTTGGTATAGAGACAGGCTGACAAGAACAAAGGCATAATAATAAGAACAGAGACAGAATGACAAGTACACAGGCATAATGACAAGTACACAGGCATAATGACAAGTACACTGGCAGAATGACAAGTACACTGGCAGAATGACAAGTACACAGGCATAATGACAAGAACAGGGGCATAATGTAAACTAAAGACTAACTAATGAAATAACTAGCTGTCCCAGAAGCCTCCACTGCCTGCATCTAGCTACCTTCAAACAATATAAGACAATGCAACATACATCTACTGAAATCTTACATTCGCTATCTCAGTGTTGCTAAGTCCAACTGCATTTTTCAACAAATGATAGGCCTCACAGATCAACTGCATGTCTCCATATTCAATACCATTGTGCACCATTTTCACAAAGTGGCCTGCCCCCTCTGGACCCACCTACAGAACAGCAGTAAAATAAAATCTTAAAACATGATCATTATTAAATTCTAAGAACCAAAACAAATAATTAATTACATGAAATATATCAGAGAATTACTTCATTATGAAATAAGCTACATACAAATTAATTATGAAATATACAACAAATTAATTACTAAATTATCATCATCATCATCAAGTGCCGTCTCCGCAACGAAGGTTGGCTGCAACGTATCTCCAACATCCCCTGTCTCTTGTCTTGCAAATTATATGAAAACATTAATAATGAAATATGAGCAAATATTAATTGCAAAATAAATTAGAGACAATTATTTAAATGAGTTTATTTAAATTACTTACTGAATTAATTATACACTGTTCGATAATTTATAAAATGAAGAGGTAAATATTATGAAATTAATGAGGTAATTTAAGAAATGAGGCAAGGAATTATGAATTCAAAAGGGTTAGGGAATATATGAATGAATACACTAATTTGTTGAAATCTTATATCGCCTTTCTTCTTTGTTACTCTGATAATCAACACAAAATCTCATAGGGAGCGTGAAGTATGCTATGTTACTGGTTTACAGTGAAGCAGCTTTATCCGCCCTGCACATCTGATTTTTTCCTTCAATTATGGTGAATAAAGACGTAATCTTCCTTCATTCTCCTGTTGATGTCATACACTGATATGGTTTCTTGAATAAACTGTACTGTGGTCACAAGCTCCTAGGCAGCAGGGTTATAGAGGCTATAATCTACAGTCTGTCAGAGCCAGTTTTTGTCATACACTGATATGTTTTCTTGAATAAACTGCACTGTGATCACGAGCTCATAGGCAGCAGGGTTATAGAGCTAGTTTTCTACTTGTGTGGTACAGTGGGCAGTTCTGCTGCTTGGTTAGTTGTATGCTATTGTGTTCCATATAGGGTGTTTGACTTATCTGGTCCTGAAGAGAGCAGTATTGTCCTAATATCATACAGTACTGGACATTTCAAACGGTGGTGGACAACAGATTCATATCAATGAGTGAGTGCACAGCTGGCAACCTGGAGTGTGTTGTGGTTGTATTACATTCAGATGATTGTTCATATGTACATACTGGATGCGAAGTCCGAAGATAGTACTCTGATCTTTTCTTTCCTAGAGGTTGATGTTGCCTATGGGATTTGGGCTGGTCATATATTCATGAATTATTCTCCAAATGCTTCCCATTGCCCATCTGTTCAGCCAAGAATCTTTTTTCACAGATTTCGACATCATTTTTAACTGTGTGTATGGCTGTTCTTGTCTTTTGCCCTTCTTTGCTAATCTGCCTGCTTTGTCATTGTCAGGTGTGTTTGAATGGCCAGGAATCTATTGTATAATATCGCAGTGAAGCTGTAAACCATGACACAACGCATTCCGCTCTCCGGACTACATCCTGAAAATTTGCAGGAGTTTGAGAACAAACGCAGATGAATATTGACTTCATGAGATGTAAGCAGCTGGTTGATTTAGTAATATATTTAAACTACATCAAGCTTCCTAAGTCCAACACATTCTAGAGCAGCGGTTCTCATCCTGTGGATCGTGACCCCTTTGGGGGTCAAACGAACCTTTCACGGGGGTCACCTAAGACCAACCTAAGACAGAAAAAGATGACAGTGACCCTATTATTTGTACCTTGAACTAGAAGTTCAGGCCCCGTTTGCCACATGGACGAATAAGGAATGATAGATTGAATATGTTACACTAACACAAAAACTCACCCAATCACAGCATGGCTCATTATCAGCTTTGGCTGAAATTGACTGGAAAATATTCTTGACAGCTGGCCATGCTTCCTCTGCTCCTCCAGGCATCAAGGATGGGCCATATCGAGCACCTTCCTCCCCGCCACTCACACCACTCCCAATAAAAAGGATACCCTTCTCTTTCAAACTCTTACAGCGACGCTGAGGAATGTTATCAATACATTGTTAAAACTTTTTTCGTTAACTGTTAGATATTGAAATTTGGATGCATTTTTCAGTTACTACACAAAAATCTGGATTTCTATACATAATATAACATAACAAATGATCTTTCCACAGCAAATAAAGTTGTACATATGTACGGATAAAATATGTATAAATGATGGAAGTAATCCTTTTAGCTATGAGTAGGTAGCCATTGACAACACACATTCTGACAATGCTTGCTGTTTCAAAGGTATAGTTTTGTTTGGGTTGAGGTTTATTATGTATGTATGGTATCCAAAGAGAGGCATTCTAGTGCATCTAGTATCCCCCCACATTGTTACCTCCTGTCAGAGAGGCATTCCAGTATCCCCCACATTGTTACCTCCTGTCAGAGAGGTGCATTCCAGTATCCCCCCCCACATTGTTACATCCTACCAGAGAGGTCCATTCCAGTGCATCTAATATCGCCCATATTTTTACATCCTGCCAGGAGCATAGAACATTCTTCTGTCAGATTTCCTTGCCTATCTGCAGTGATGGTACTTCTGGCATTTCTCATTCCCCCAGGAATCTGTCACAAAAGAACAAAGATTTAATGTCTGATGGTCTACATTTCTTCATCACCCACAGGGGATTATTTAATAAAAGACAAAAGGGAGTAAGAAATGTAGACAAGACATACATTTAAGCCATGAGTGGGGGACAACACGACATTCCGTGTGAAACATTTATACCTGTCAAGATGAATGTTGGAGGTATTTTCCCTAAAAGAAAAGCCTCACTATATAGTCACATCATCTACTACAAGACTTATAATGTAGAAGTTCACTATATAGTCATATCATCTACAAGACTTATAATGTAGAAGTTCACTATATAGTCATATCATCTACAAGACTTATAATGTAGAAGTTCACTATATAGTCACATCATCTACAAGACTTATAATGTAGAGGTTCACTATATAGTCACATCATCTACAAGACTTATAATGTAGAAGTTCACTATATAGTCACATTATCTACAAGACTTATAATGTAGAAGTTCACTATATAGTCACATCATCTACAAGACTTATAATGTAGAGGTTCACTATATAGTCACATCATCTACAAGACTTATAATGTAGAAGTTCACTATATAGTCACATCATCTACAAGACTTATAATGTAGAAGTTCACTATATAGTCACATCATCTACAAGACTTATAATGTAGAAGTTCACTATATAGTCATATAATCTACTACAAGACTTATAATGAAGTTCACTAAATAGTCACATCATCTACAAGACTTATAATGTAGAAGTTCACTATATAGTCACATCATCTACAAGACGTATAATGTAGAAGTTCACTATATAGTCACATCATCTACAAGACTTATAATGTAGAAGTTCACTATATAGTTCACATCATCTACAAGACTTATAATGTAGAAGTTCACTATATAGCCATATCATCTACTACAAGTATAATGTAGAAGCTCACTATATAGTCATACCATCTACAAGAAGTATAAATACATACATATTCGCTCACTCTCAAACTTCTGCAGATTAGCATATTGTAGTCCAGAGAACAGAATGTGTTATGGTTTACAGATTAGCTGTGATATCTGCTCCTTTTGACCTGACACATCTTACTTCAGCAGTATTAAATACATACAAAATAGAGCATGCATGCACATACTTACAATAGAATCCCTATATTCACTGTTTCCACCATCAATAATAATGTCTCCCTTCTCCAAAAGAGGTACCTGAATAAGAATTGATGGAAACAATCAGAAAATTGTACTTTCATATTCTGAAATGCAGTTTGGAAATTAAAATTATATCAAAGACAATCTTCTTCTGAGTGAGTTCTCAAACTCCCGCTGGCTATCAGGCTATAGTTCAGAGAATGAAATATGTTGTTTCATGGCTAATAGTTGGGAGTGACATCATCACCTTTCAGTCAGACACATGATTCCAGCACGGCACTTGGGTAATTTTACCTATAGAATGACAGAAAACCCCCTCCAAATCCCCTTAGTCACCCCTTATGACATGCACGGCAAATCATGGTCTTGATATCCTTTTCTCCTCATAAATACACATGGAAAAAAATATTTCGAGGCTGGAAAATTGGACTCAGGACAGAGTCTATGATCATGGCTACATTTATGCATGATGATTCCGATAGTTTTACATTACACACAGTGATGTGCAGTGACTGTTCTCGAGGGGGACCAGCTTAATTTATAGGGACTTGCCAAGTCCTACTAGTTCAATGCCTAAAGACCTTGTGCACCCTCATAACCCTATCTCTTTACTGACTTAATCCAACAGATGATGGAGTACATTTTAATTTTCACATCTCCAGAGACGTACAAAATTTAATTCATTTTTAAAAAAATGTCTTAACCTTCACGAAATTATGTAAAAAATTGTCGTCAAAAAAAATGGTGGCTATCGCCGTTGTCGACAGAGTCATCCAATGATATATCATGTTAAATGGATGCACTAGAGCCAGATTGGTCAATGCACATGCTCGGGAAACATGCGCAATTGAAGCAGGTACATTTTTACGTCCGTCATGATCGCTGAAAATGTCTAGGTAGAAGTAACACGTTTTATACCAATTAATCTGACAAAATCTGCACACCGGTACGATACTATGATGGTGAATCGGGTTTATACGCCATTGTATCATTATATTTTGAATAAAATAACATTGAATCGTGGCTTGAATCATGAATTATTGGGTTATTTAGTTTCACAGCAATGAATTACAGAATGCCGTGTTGGTTAGGGGACTTGTAGATGTTTGATATCAAATACGTTGAAGTGGCACCAAAAATGATTCTAGGCCTAAGCTCAAAGAACGATTTTACTGCAAATCTACATGTTTTATACAGTTTCCCTGGCAATATTTTGATAATTTCGCAGTGAAAGAACATAAATACAACAGATTTGGGTTGTGATTTTGTGTACAGTGCTGCCAAGCAATTCGATAAGTAAGGTAAATTATTATTTTACTAATTGTTTTCGCTTTATATGTTAAGAACTAACATACCAAAGTATCAATAAAGTCATCCACAGCTGAGCCAGCCTTGACTAGAAGCATCACCCTCTTTGGTTTCTTCAGCTTCTTCACCATGTCCTCCATGGAAGTAGCCCCAATAATCTTTGTCCCTTTGGCTTCATTATTCAGGAAATCTGTGACCTTCGACACAGTTCTATTAAAGGCCACCACCTGTTTAGAAATATATAAAAGCAAAGTTTTATTCATTCAAAGCACAATCTTCTTCTTCTGAGATTAAATTGTGAAACATTCAGTCCAATATTGGACAAGTGTAGAACAGTAGCAAAAACATTTAGTGATGAATCATTTTTTGTGCTCTAAAAAAATAACAAATAAAGTTGTAAAGTCACATATTCATAAAAGAATATCCGGATATAAAGCAAAAGGTAAATCAAGAAAACGGTAAATAGAAAACATAGTTAACCTTGAAAAAATATGGATTCAACACAATCAAGGTAACACATCTGACCTTGGAATGACAACTGAGGCTCTCACCCCTGCACTTAATGGCAGGTGAGGATATGATCAACCATCATTTACCTCGGAAAAGACAATAGATAAATAGAGTGGTTTGTTTTAGGTAAACTTTGGTTCTCCAAACCTTGTTTTACAGAGTATGTGTAGTATGTGTTCTGGTGTCAGTTGCAGATGCAGGCTGCAAAGTCACTGAATTGGTATAAATGTGCTTTTAGACGGCTGTCTCCCATTCTTAGTCAAATTTTTTTTTAATATTGTCTTGTTTTAGACTGAGAACATTTAACAGCAGAGACATCTAAAATGCTTTTGTCATAGTGCCTTTATTTTTTTCTGTTTGTCTTGTATTTTCTTGTCTTGTACCTTATGGTTGAAATGTTGAAACTGTCTTGTGTACATTTATCTGTATTTTTTTTATAACTGTGCCCTATAGTCTGATAGTCTCTGCATTTATTGTAATGTTGATGAACCTTGTGTTTTACTTAAGCACTATAGAAAAATACCAAATATAATTTGACTTTGGGCAGTTGAGCATCTGAAACATTCAGAAAGATACCTACATTCAGAGAGATACCTACATTCAGAGAGATACCTACATTCAGAGAGATAACTCAAAAGATATAAAAAGAAATGACCTGATCACTATGAAATAGGAAATTAAATGGTACATGCCCGGTAGAGAGGACTACCATCTAATTTTTTATAAAATCTGTGCTGATCTGAAATTTTGTGATGTCACTGTCTGCTGGCTGAGTCCTAGACACAAAATGGCTAACGTAATTGTAAGTTTGTTTGAGATGTAAGCCTATTACAGACGCCAGGGCTGTTGCTGGATGAAAAGATGTGTGTGCCACCCACACAACAGTCCAAAATAAATATCTAGACCTCCAACCACTGATAGGTTATTATAGCAAAGGAAAATAGTCACAGACAAAATTGTCTACTCCTTGACAGTTATTTCTTTTCGCTTTCCGCAAAATATGTAGTCCTATCTACCAGTATTGTACCAGTTCAACTAACCTACAGCAACTTTTCCCTTTCAGTTCCCTGTAGAATATAGGTTGATAACTGTGGCTCTTCAACCATTTTTTTCTGCATCATCTTCATCTTCGTCAATTGTGCCTACAAGCTGCCACTCAACTTATCTTATCTCTTGTGTTCTTTGTGGAAGTGTTCCACAGTCTTCTAATTGGCCTCTTCTAATTGTTCCAAATTCTACACATCCAGTGTTTTTTTAGTAACATTATCAGATAACAGTCTCACAAACATTTCATATATCACTGTACCTACATTGTACACACAGTAAACAAGCAAAATGAAATCAACCTAGGCTAATATGTTCATGTTTATTCAGCTGTCTCACTTCTGCCCTCAAGTGCAGACATTGACAAGTTGTTATTCCACGCGTTTTGTTGTTGGGACCCGAAAGGGGAGCAAAGAATAGCAATGCTGTTACCACAATGAAAGGGGAGCAGAGAATAGCAATGTTGTTACCTGCCATGAAAGGGGAGCAGAGTATAGCAATGATTTTACCTGCCATAAAAGGGGAGCTGAGAATAGCAATGCTGTTACCTGCCATGCATGTTATAAAAGGCAACTAAGGATATTTGTTGGTGGAGATGAATGTCCTATCCCATGGAGGATCAAAGCTATCCAGAAGCCATGCTGAAGCCAGATGTGTCAGGCCAAAAAGGGAAGATATCACAGCACAGCTATAAACCATGACACAATGCATTCCATTCTTCGGACTACATCCTGGTGATATGTATGAGGTTTGAGAATGAACGCAAAAGAAGAAATTATTCTGATCTGGTTAAAGGTCAATCTCCACTTCTCAAGTCTTCTTCTTCAGCGTTCATTCTCAAACTCCTGCTGGATCTCTCCTGTAGCAGTACTACTAGATCTCCAGCAGGATGCAGTCCAGAGAATGGAAATGCGTTGTGTCGCCATTTTATTTGCGCCAATGGCCCGACACATCCATCTTCGGCGGAGTCTTCTCAAGTCTAATACTGCCAATCTGGTGAACTCAAGTGTGGTCTTATTATACTAGATTACCCATAGTTCCTCTCGAGTCGTAGTGTTTACATCCTGATGACTAGTTCCCAGAATCTTGGCGTTTACATCCTGATGACTAGTTCCCAGAGTTTTGGTGTTTACATCCTGATGACTAGTTCCCAGAATCTTGGCGTTTACATCCTGATGACTAGTTCCCAGAGTTTTGGTGTTTACATCCTGATGACTAGTTCCCAGAATCTTGGCGTTTACATCCTGATGACTAGTTCCCAGAGTTTTGGTGTTTACATCCTGATGACTAGTTCCCAGAGTTTTGGTGTTTACATCCTGATGACTAGTTCCCAGAATCTTGGTGTTTACATCCTAATGACTACCGGTAGTTCCCAGAGTCTTGGTGTTTACATCCTGGCAATGTGATGCAAAGGGCTTTTACATGATCTCATGCAAGCAACTCCTAAGAATAGCAGATATCCAAGACTTTAAAATGCACATCCTCATTGAGCATTCATTTAAACAGTCAGTTTAAAGCTAGTACTAAATACCTGGCTCATGTATTGGGGATCTTGTCCAGGTAGCATAGACCAAGATAGAATGAGAAATGAAAGCAGAAGACAATGTTCCTTAATGGTATCTCTCAGCCCCAACAGCTAATATGCTGCAACATCACAGTGTAAGTCAGCAAACAGCAACTGACCTTAACTGCAATGTCCCATAAGTCACGAAAGTGAGAGTAGTGAGAAGTGTCAGGAGAAGTACGGCTAGTCTATTTGCTACAGTGCAAACACAGCACAGCTCTATAAGGCAGCATTAAATTGCACTTCCAATTGTGAATGCGAAATACAGAATTCATAACATAAGCCCGGTGCATGGCCACGACAAGATTCTAGTTATCTTCTGGAAGCACCAACTCTATTGTCAAGCTTTTTCTATACAAGAACCATTTTCTCAGATGAGAAAGGTTTACGTATTCGTGGACACATGAGGAAATGGGCTATCTAATTACATGAGATGTTTTCCAGCAGCGGAGAACACCTCATAACATGATAGACATAGATGAAACTCTCATTTCTACCCTGAAACCTGTCAAAGAGGGGCATATTTTGACCTGTAACGTCTAACGGGACATATTTTGATCTGTAAAGTCTAAAAGAGGCATATTTTGACATGCAAAGTCTAAAGGGAAATATCTTGGCCTACAAAGTCCTAAGGGAAATATCTTGGCCTACAAAGTCCTAAGGGAAATATCTTGGCCTACAAAGTCCTAAGGGAAATATCTTGGCCTACAAAGTCTAAAGGGAAATATCTTGGCCTACAAAGTCCTAAGGGAAATATCTTGGCCTACAAAGTCCTAAGGGAAATATCTTGGCCTACAAAGTCTAAAGGGAAATATCTTGGCCTACAAAGTCTAAAGGGAAATATCTTGGCCTACAAAGTCTAAAGGGACAGTGCATGATAAACTATCATGACTAAGAACTGCTACACACCTTTTCTCACTGCAACTTATAGGAAGGCTGTCACATACTACGGAAGCTAACCCAAATCAAATGCATGCCAATAATGGATGTTCTACGCCTATGTGGCACAACATTCTTCATGCTCCCTGGCCGTGATTTCATGAAAAAAAAGTAATGTGCTAAAGGAGCAAGAACAAACAACAAAAACATGCCCTGGTAACTAGATCCCAGACTCTTGGTGTAACATTCCGAGCTATAGTTCCCATAGTTTTGTTTTTCCTTCACTCTCCACACCTGTCAGGTGTGTCCTTACTCTATAAACTATTCAGCAATCAATAACAAGTTCAACTGCAATAAAACTATACCAATAAACCATGAATATAGATTAAACCAGGGGTCGGCAACCTATGGCACGCGTAGCAATTTCAAATGGCACGCAGACTCTTCACGTTTCCTGATTCTTCCGAATCAATATTTAAGAGTTTTCTAAGGCATTTATTAATCAGATGATTTTAAAACTATTCTACTTACAGTGAAACCATGGTCATTCATGTTTAGAATGAGGTTCTGACCCATCACAGCTAGCCCTATCAGGGCGATGTCTCCTCTGAAAAAAAGAGGTTTAAAATTGTATAATTAGCACATTTTTTTTAATGGAAAATTATCTTTAACAAAAATAAGGTAATCAACATACCTGGTACTGTTGAATTGTAAGGTGTCAATAATACAATCAAACAATGGCAAAATGTGAGTGATCAGTGTTTGAACCATGATTTATTTCAACATGTTGGGTTTATGAGGTGAGCTCATTATAAACTCTGCTACCAAGCTGGAATGTTTAGGGTACTGGTTATCAACATCTGCACTCGTTTTTAAACTCCTGAAATCAGCTGAAGATGGATGTGTCGAGGAATTGGCGCAAATAAAATGGTGGCACAACACATTTCCATTCTCTGGACTACATCCTACTGAAAATCTAATAGATCCATGGTCCTGCTACAAGAGAGATCCAGCTGGAGTTTGAGAATGAACGATGAAGAAGAAGAAGAAACTTCTGATATTAGCAGGATGTAGTGAGGAGAGTGAAATGTGTTGTCACGGTTTACAGCTCTTCTACACTATCTGCACCTTTCGGCTTGATATAGTTCCCACTTCAAAGTGACTTTGATTCTGTATAGGATGGGACAGTCTACTCCACCTCATAACTTCCTTAGTCGCCTCTTACAACATACATGAAAGATAAACAGTGTTGCTATTCTTTGATCAGCTTTTGTACCCCGGCAACACACTTGCAACTGGCTATCTATTCTTAAGGTCCATGGTTTCAGTTCCAGTAAAGGAGGATTTTCCAACTAAGGGTACCTATTTTAGGTAATATTGTGATGAGATCTATTTCAAATTGTGATTTCATCTCCAAATAATCAAGTTCTTATCGTATGAGCATCACTTTAGCTATTTCACATTGAAACTCACAGTATCACTTCAAGTAAGTAAGTAAAGTAACCCATAGCATTTTTTAATGCTGTAAGGGTGTGAGATCTCACATTTCAGTGGCTCTGCAAATGAGGGCAGTAGCCATCTCCTCTCCCTCGCATTCTTTACTTCCCGGATTAACAGATTAATCCGGTACCCATTTAAGGTTGGGTCGACCCGGGAGCCATTGCGATCTGAAAAACATTTCCGTCTCAACTGGGGAATGAAACAAGGACCACTCATATGCGAAGCCAGTGCGCTAACCACTTGGCAACGCGGCTCCACTATACCTTCAAGATTGTATGCCAAACTAAGAAATCAACAAGACAGTTTGGCAGAGAGCATGACCATGACAAAAGACTAGGAACTGAGATCAATAACAGATGACCTCAAACTGCACTTATACAATAACATGTCAAGTATTAATGTTCAAATATGACACACCCAGACACCAAGCCACAAGTGCACCAAACTCTTCTATTGAACTGAATCATTCATACTTTGGCTCAGAAAAACTGTTATATGAAACTGTGTGTATTTACATATGAAACTGGTTAGTGCTGATCATGCATTCTCTGTTGTCTTACACTTTGACTGGATGCTATTGTGTGATATATGTGTTTGCGAGCAGTTGTTTTATTCCACATACTCTTCTTCTACTGTGTTCGCTCTCTGATAACCAACATGAAAGTTCATGTAATTCCATCAGGGAGTGTGAAGTATGCTGTGCTGCTAGTTTCAAAGCAGAGTTGCTTTATTTTATGCCTTACAGTAAAGCACACTCGATTTCGGCATGCCTTTTTATTGCTAGCTTGCACACAACAAAGAAACAAATAGATTACAAGTGCTGCTTAAATCAGTCACGTTTCAGCAGGATGTCACTTTAAGTGGGAACAATTGTATCCTTATTAGGTTCACATCCTGAACTTGTGTGTTGTCAAATATTTGTGTGTCAGACATGTTCACAGCACAAGATAACAAGGATCTAGTTTCTGGTGTCAGATTTAAACATATTAAATACATGCTATATTTTTCTTTTTCTGTATTTATTCTCAAACTCCATTATGCAGATTAGCAGGATGTAGTCTGGAAATGGAATGTATTGTGTCATGGTTTAAAGCTAAGCTGCAATATCTGCATCTCTCAGACTGACAAATCCAACATCAGTGTGGTTTCTGGGTCATTCCAACCCTCTATGAGACATACAGCCATCATCACCCTCAGTTGCCTTTTACGACATGCAGGGCAGGTATGTGTCACTATTCTTTGCTCCCTTTTCAGTCCCCATCAAAATGCCTGTGTGTAGGCAGGTCCAAAAGGGGGAGCAAAGAACAGTAACACTGCCACCTCCCATGCCTGTTATAAGAGGCAATAAAAGAGGGTTAGGCATAGGGACAGCTATCCCATCCAGTTAATGTACCAGTTGCTCACCTCTTGGGACCTGGCAACACATGAGCGGAATGTTGTAATAATTTTCAGAATGTAGTAATATCATTCAGAATGAACAAAAATAGGTAATGTGTCATATTACCAACAGCCAAAACATTCTACTAACAACGAAACACGTGCAAAATTATTTCTACTAAAACGTCTTCATCAAAACAGATACGGACCACAAGCTTTAAACATTCTTTCAAACACCAAAATAATTACATAAATTTTTTGTTATTGAATGATTGTTATTGTTATCTTCCCTTGCTATCGATCCAAATGAAGTCGTTTTTCATCAAAACCTCATCCGAACACGTATTCGTTGTAGCATGTTTCAGATATTGACAACACAACACTTTACCTATTTTTGTTCAGTCTGCATTTAACCCGTGTAACAGCAGCCCCCATTTTTCCAGACTTTTGAGTTATCTCTGACACTTTGTAGACTTGCCCTCTGTATTAGTTTTATGAACAGTTTTCAAACTAGTTTAATCTGCTGATGATTATAATAAAGTTACTATAACAGACTACAGTAGAAGTAATTCTCTAGTCTGTTTTTAAAGGTCAACTGAGTTACATTGTAGCACAATGTTTTCCCATAAGTGATCAGCTGCGTAATCTGTGTTTGCCCGGAAGCTGCCTGACTAGCATCGCACACGCACTTGATCAGTGACATTCTTCGACCATCCCTGAGCAGGATACCTACTTCCTTGTGGATGGGTGAACCATGAGAGTAATTTTTATTTCAAACCACAAATAATAAGTGAACTAAAATCCGGGTCTGGTGGTCAAAAGGCAAGTGACTGAACACTAAACTACCATGCTTCCTGTTTCTAATCTATATTTATCTATAGACATATCTATATTTATCTATAGGTCTAATCTACAGGACTAATCAAAGGTGAAAGAAGCAGAGGAGAACAAATAAAAGCATGGATAGACAACATCAAGGACTGGACAAGATATTTTCTCACTTGCCCGCATTGCTGAAGGACTCTCTGTGTTGATGATTTCAATATGGTACCTTTACGACCCAGAAGGGATATGGCGTTATAGGCAGACAGTCGCTAGATCTAATCTATTCTTGTCTATACTCATAATCTAGATTTATAGAACTAATATTTCAAAAAGTATTTTTATATCTAGGCCTATATGATCATTTTTTTTAAGCCTACATTAATCATGAGAGTTTATTGCACTAGGAAATAAATGTCCAAACCAAGATAGTATGATTTTCAGCATCCTTAAACTCCCACTGGATCTCTCCTGTAGCAGAACTATTAGATTTCCAGCAGGATCTAGCCCAGAGATTGGAGATGTGTAATGTTTTGGTAGGCGCCTAGTGATTTTATTTGCCCCAATGTCCTGGCATATCTGACTTTGCTATGACAGGTGTGTAGACCTATGTAGACGTTGTTTTTTTTTTAAATTTCAATGTACGCTGTAAATGCATAAGCATATCACTAGTACACAATCCAAGCCAGTTGGTAATGGTTTGGGGGAGGGAGTGGTGAGAGGAAAGCAAAGAATAGCAACACTCTTTACCTTCCATGTGAGGTGAACAGAAGTACTAGAAACATAGCTAAAATGTAGATAAAACCCTTCCCGTAGTGAATTTTTGCAAAAAAGTAACATTTCTCATAAAAAAGAGGAATTATACACAAAAACAGTGAACGACCCTCTCTTTACTGGAAACGTATCTACTTAAATCTGCAGCCCTAACAAAATCTGTTTATCCCTCCAACAAGCTGACCTTTGTCACCAAACTGCCCATCTCAGTGTCTGGGTCATTATCAGGTCTATCTATCTACTATAACTATCTTTATTGGGTTGGTTGTGTGTTGTCTATGACATGTAGGCCTAATAATTAGTGTGACTGTGAGTAGTATGCGACTGTGAGAATATGATCTAAGATCTTACAAATTAGGGCCTACATTATTATTAGGTCTACGTCCTGGTTAGTGATAAAAGAAATCACTCAGATCACACAATCAAAAGTACACAGGTCTATTTATTCATTTAGGCTATCCAATGCAACAGCATCGTCCACAGGAGGCAATAGCTGCATAGGTCTATTTACTATTAGGCTATAGACCCTATTATTATTATTATTAGGGTTCATTACGAAATGATGTGTCCACACATGATTAACCATTCAGAGACTCTGAAACAACATTGTGACTGGTCTAGCAAACCGACAATGAAGAACTAAAATGCTCATAGTAAACTTGATCGCATTCACACTTGCCGTTAAGCGTAGGAGCTTAAGCTGTCGTTCCAAAGCCAGATATGTCACTGTGGCTGCATTTAGTCCATATTTGTTCACGACTATCTTGATGTTTTCTATCCACCATTATCTTGATCTACCTTTGGCTTTACGCCCGGATATTCTTGTATTATATGCTCTTATTGGTATTTGGTTTGGCTTCATTTTCATAACGTGATCGAACCATTTTACTTGCTGTCTCTCAACATGTTCGATACATGATATTATACCAACTCTTTTCCTAATTTTTTCATGTTTTATTTATCTAGTTTGGTAACAATTGCAGCTTTTCTCAGACACTTATGACATTTTTCTTTGCTGCGAAGCTGTTAAAGACCATGTTTGACATTGGTAGCACAGTGTTGCTATAAAAACTAGATATTATTTGCTTTTTAATTTCCATCATGATCTTTGGGTGAAGAAGTAATGGTGAAAGTTGGTATGTCACTGTGTTTGCTTTCTGGCACCGTGTTTCTATTACTCTGTCTAGTCTTCCATCATTGGAAAAAATGCTGCCTAGATATTTAAATTCTTTCGCTTGTTTCACTTTGGTATTATCTATTGTTATATTCATTGTTGTTGCAGACTTGCTAATTTTCATAACTTGTTTTTGTACATTAATTTTCATGTTGTACTGTTGTATTTCATGTTCATCATTTAATAATTGAAATATTTATTTATTTAGGGTTGAAATTTGGGTTAGTTATGCAAAACAAACCTATCCTAACCCTAACATAAATTAATATTTAAATTATTAAATGATGAACATGAAATTTACAAACATAGACAAGGGAAATAACTCGACTATGTGGTGGCGTCTACTTGCTCTGTACCCATCCGAAGACAACAGATAAGTGGTTTTCCCATGCTTCCAGACTACCATCAGATAGTGTCCCTCAAAAAACACTATACAGGCATGATGGTTACAAAGCTAGAGGCAGACCATGCAAACGATGGATTACAGAAATAAAGGAGTGAATGAAAAATGAAGCACATAAAAAAGATATCTCCAGAGAACTCTACTACCCCAGATATTGCATGGCACAAAGGGGTATAACGCAACAAGAAAAAAGTGTCCACATCACGTGATTCATTCATTCCAACTTTCATACAGATTTTGTGATTAAAAATTCACAACTTCTGCTGCCAATGAAATGATTTGCACGCAATGCACTGAGAGGCCCCAGGATAATTCAGGAGGAGGGGCAGTGGAGGTCCCAGGATAATTCAGGGAGAGTGGCAGTGGCCCTCAGCGAGTAGATTGCGCCATTTATGAGTCTTTATCGAAACTAAACAATAATGTTAAAAATGTATGGTTCGTTTTGTTACAAATGTGGACACATTAAATTCATTAATTACTAATTACACATTCCATAATTAACCTTATTAGGGTCTAGGGCATCATATATTTATATTTATTATATTAAATATTAGGCCTAGATAATATTTATTTTATAAATACATTATACCAGTAGATAGTTGATATATGGATAGTTGCGCCGATATATGATTAATCATTATATAATATCACATATGCCTAATATAAAGGCCCCAATTGTAGTGGTAAATGTGATCGTGCCAGGGGGGCGGCAGTCTAACTAAAAATTGTAATATAATATAACTGAAACATTTAAAACATGTGCCAACAGAAGAATATATAATGTAAGACGACCGGCGATCTTATTGAGAATTACTCTTAACTTCCCTAGCCTAACTTATTAGCTACAAAGACATAGTAAGTCATAAGTATAAGTCCTAGGCTAAGTCTAAGTAAAAGACATGCGATACGGATATGTCACCCGATACTGAAGTGTTTCTTCAGCAGACAACACGTCGGGACTTTAGATAATGTATCAGATCAAGATAAATAAAGTATATTACTTTCATATCAAATCTGAAACTGTACTTACTTAGCTTCAGACATTTTAGGAAATATAAGATTTAGTCTCCTAGTTCGTGCGAATATCGAATATATATGCGAAGTTCCGTTTATAGATAACCAAAGTAAGCGTGAGGAAGCAGTTTTATTAAACTCAGGACCCGGCTACGGTCGCCAGAGTCAACAGGTCAAGGCCATATATTTTGACCTTTGTAGTATTCCACATACAATATCTACCCACACATTCAGATTAAGACCAACTAAATAAGGTCCATATTCACCCTCGTGTTAAGGGTATGTATGACTGTCTTCAATAATTAATGACTGACTCCAATATACTGCCGACGGTTTCGATTGACGGAGGCTGACAGGGAAGAGAATAGTGACACTTTACTTGTCATGCATGCCACAAGAGGCGACTAAGAAGATTTGTGGGATGGAGGGTTCGCTGCCATGTAGAGGGATTCATAGTGACCCATAAATCACTCTGAAGTCGGGTGTATCGGTTGAACATATGTATCGCAGATAGCGCAGTCAATAGACTATTCATAAATTACGCCCAAACTTTTTTGCAAATGTTTGATCCTTCCCCCCCCCCTGTCAATAAGTGTGGCGAATTCAGGAGCATCCCCGCCTCCAATCTGTTTGATTATGTCAACAAATTATCCCTCGCTACCTAGAAAAAAAACTTTATCAGGAAAAGTGCGTAAAGTTGGGCCTACATTATTTTTTATTTTATTTGTATAAACAAGTAAATTTTTAAGTAGGAAGCCAGAGGAAAATATTTAAAAATTCTTGAGACTAACGGGAATTGACGTAGAACGGACTGGTTCAATTCCCGTTAGTCTCAAGAATTTTATTTGTATAACAAATGTTGTAAGCAAACAACTTTTGTTACCCCCCCCCCCACACTACCCAACATCACTCTTTTCAACAACTGTAAAAACTGTTCAGACCCTCGTCCCTCCCAATTGTTGACGTACTGTAGTGGCAGCCCCGCGTTGCAAACAATGCCACAACACATTCATTTCTCCAGATATCATCCTGGAGACTGTCATCTGCATTAGTCTGAAAGCAAAAGAAGAAAA
The DNA here is from genome assembly GCA_034231615.1 of Meghimatium bilineatum. Lineage (NCBI taxonomy): Eukaryota > Metazoa > Mollusca > Gastropoda > Stylommatophora > Philomycidae > Meghimatium > Meghimatium bilineatum. The sequence continues at coordinate 59,757,263 of CM067300.1, read as the reverse complement.
TCCAAGCTTAGGGTCTAAGCCTACTTTTAATGGAAAAAAATATTTTTTATTTTATTTACGACATATTTATTAACAGGGGGCATGCAGTAGATTTTCTCAGTTCGATTCGAATTTTCGAAATGTCGCCCCTTCAATTTTTTGTGGGGAATTATTGGATGGTTCAAATTGTATTTTGATTTCGCTGCGTATGTCGTCTGGGAGCGAGAGAAGGATTTACAGTAAAAAATCAATAATCGTTGGCTTGAGAATATTGAATGTTCGTGCAAACCTGTAAAATTGTCTCTTTTAAAAAAAATGTCTCAAATAATACACAATGACAAACAAAAAGACATTACATCAGCAATCATGATCTGTAGCAATGCACTACTTCTGGCATTTAATGTTACTTTCGTTAGTGCATGCTGTCGTGTTGAAGGGGAGTGCAGGCTGTGGTAACTGTGTGGGGCTTCAAATATTAGTGGCCCGAAAGAGGAGTGCAGAATAATGACACTGCCGCCTACATCAACATATGTTATAATAGGGGACGCATTAGCTTCGGCGTATCCAGTGTGTTGCAGCGCCCAAAAGGAAAGCAAATAATAACAACACTTTACTTTTCATGCATGCTGTAAGAGGCGGATAAGGATGTTATGGTGTAACGTTGGCTGTCCCATCCAGTAAAGGATCAAATTGACCCAGAAGCAAAGCTGGAGTCGAATGTGTTAAAATTGAAGGCACAGATATCACCACAAAACTGTAAAACATGACACAACGCATCCCGTTCCCCTGAGTACATTCTGCTAATCTACAGGAACAATAACAACTCTGATAATGTATTATTTTCACTGATTACTCATAAATAACAAAAAATATAAACTAATAAATAACAAAAATGTAACTAATAAATAACAAAAATATAACTAATAAATAACAAAAATATAACTAATAAATAACAAAAATATAACTAATAAATAACACAAATATAACTAATAAATAACAAAAATATAACTCATAAATAACAGTGAGAATTCCTCGGAAGGAGACAATATTGTCTACATTGATGGGCCTTCGGTTTTGCACGTGCACAATTCTTGGACATTCACGGCTCAGTGCAAAGGGAAATGTATTATGGGGAAAAGTGATGCTTTCTGTACACCCGTAGTAGTATGACACGGAGGCGATGACCAGGGAAATTGTAGCGCTGGGGTCTCAGAGTGATTGGCAGGGCCGTATAGGCGTTCCTTCAGAGCGGAGAATTTACCTATTTTTAAAAAAAAAACATTTTCGTGTTCTCATTTTTCATTTTGATGCAAAATTTCATGACCTGGTTCACGTTAATTTAAGCAGATGTCATAAAGTGTCATAAAAAAATATATGGACCGTTAACGCAGGAAACTCAGTAAGGGGAGGGGAGATAAGCATTGTTAACACAAACATTGTTTTATTGTGTCCCTTTATTCAAGCTCATATAAGGAATATAGTTTGGAAGAAAGACAACCTATTTTAGTTGTTTTTAGTTGTTTAGTTGTGAGCAGTGTCACAGGGGAGGGGATTAGGATTGGTGCTTTATTTGTAGTTTTGGATGGAGGATGTTTAGTTGTTGGTAGTGGGCTGTTTGATGGGGGGGGGGGGGGGTTGGATTGGGATAGTGTAATCGATCTTTACATTCGTACGCTGGTGGAGTTGACTTCTATTGCATTTTCACTGGATACGTCCACCAATATAGTAACATAAGGTCATCGGATGACCGTGACCACATATCTTGTCGCGATGTAGCAATCATCAATTCTATAGCAAACTTACATCATTTTTCACTGTCGTTGGCAAGCTCAATAAACTTAATCATTTTTCACTGTCGTTGGCAAGCTCAGTAAACTTACATCATTTTTCACTGTCGTTGGCAAGCTCAGTAAACTTACATCATTTTTCACTGTCGTTGGCAAGCTCAGTAAGCAGAAATCAACGATTGCACTAGCCATGTTTAGCGTCGAGTTATCTGCTAATGAAGTGAGATTTCTGTTACTCTTCTTCTTCTGCGTTCGTTCTCAAACTCCTGCAGATTATCAGGGTGTAGTCCGGAAAGCGGAATGCGTTGTGTCATAGTTTACAGCATTGCTGCGTTATCTGCGCCTTTCGGCCTGACACATCCAACTTCGGCTTTGGGTCACTGACCCTATATGGGATGGTACAGTCAACTCCATCCCATAATCTCCTTAGTCGCCTTTTACGACATACGTGGAAGGTAAACAGTGTTGCTATTCATTGCTCCCATTTCGGGCCGCGGCAACACACGGGTGAGATTTATGTGATGCAGTAGCGTAGCGTGGGTCAATGGCGCCCGGGGCAGAATCATAATTTTCCGCCCTTGTGACATAAAAAAAATATGGCAGTGATTGTGAAGCCTGGAAGAAAATACATTTTCAGCCCTCCCGATGAGGCCGCCCGGGGCGGTCCGCACCTCTGCCCCCTCCCGTTACGCCACTGGTTGCTGGGCATCAACTTTGGCACGGCAAAGGCACTTAAATCCCATTTCAATGTTTTCATTATTTTGAGGGGTATTTTGATGCCCGGTGCGACCGCAACCCCTCAGCACGCACATCACTCAAGGACACAGGGAAGAATATGCTAATAAAGATGGCGGAAATCCCCGTGAATTATAGCTTGTGTCCTGATATAGCCTAATTGGACTATGTCCGCTGGATGAAAGGGGCACGCCTCTCCAAAAGAGAGGCAAACTCATTAACCTACCTACCTATGAATTATAGCAATCTTTAGCTTCTAGCTGCATAATTACGTGCTATGAATGATACTCTCGGCTGGCGCGTATCGCTTTGTTGAGAAGGATGGAATACATATGGGATAATCCAACTACAATTAAATAAATCATCTATGTCTTGTCAACACTTTCCTCTATATAACCACATCACTGTTGCCTCTAATTTTTCCACTATCCTGTTTATTTATTGCAAAACTTAGCATAAATATTTTAGAGTCAGTGGTAGGTCCACCATATACTATAGAGGCCTGAGAAGATTACAGGTTTTCGAGTACACATGCTACAGACAAATTATATGAATTTCCTATAGGGAACATAAGACCAATGTGTACGTAAGAAATAAAGTAGAGATGTGTGCAGGAGTTCAGGAACCATTTCTTTCAATAGTGAAACGACGAAAACTAGCATGGTTCGGACATGTACGCAGACATGATTCCTTCTCAAAAACGATACTACAGGGAACTGTCGATGGGGGGAGAAACAGAGGAGGACAAATAAAGGCATGGACAGACAACATCAAGGAATGGACAGGATAATATATTTCCACACTCATCCGCATCGCTGAGGATATAATTCGCTGGAGGACTCTGTGTGCTGAAGCAACCAATGTGGCACCCCTACGACCGTGAAGGGTTACGGTTTATTGATTTATTTATATAGGCCTAGCCATGAAACTCTCTTCGGCGCTTCTAATGACAGTGACATATTACACAGCATATTCTTCTCAACATCTTAACTAGAAATATGTGTACCCTTACAAATAGAAAATGTATTTCTTTTTAGATTTATAGGTCTATAATATTACATATGGTATGCATGGCCTATTCTTCTTCTTCTGCGTTCATTCTCTTATAACCACAACGAATAAATCGTGAGATTTCCACCGGCGAGAGCGAAGTACGTTGTGCCACAAGTTCCACAGTTGAACTGTGTTATTTGTACCTCGATTGGCTCACCTTGTGGTCTAGACATCCGAGGCCCAGCACATCCGTTTTTGTCATGCCTTTAATTCGGATAGTAGGCTTCCCTAACCCATGACAGCCTGCCTATGTGTCGACAGTCACGTGGGTGCGTAGTGACTCCTCGCCAAGACGATTGTCGTTCACGTCTATCTCGCGCGAGGTGTTCCGCCGTCTGTGAACCTGCCTCGTGTAATTCGACGTTCTGTGCCTATGCCCATCGGATGCTGAACCTTTTCTCATCCACGAGAAGAGTTGGAGCATGGCGCTTTCGTATTCTTAGCCGAGGTGTCGTTCACCGACAGCGTGCACTCCTCGCCCAATTCCGAGTCTCACACCACGACATGACCTATAATGGTACACATGGCATACAATGGTATCTAGGCGTATCTTCACTGATGTACTTATTCTGCTCTCCCATATGGTTTTTAACTGGGCATTGCAGCCGTGGCTATTTCAAGTCTAATTTTCAAGCGTTGACTGCTAGTCATCTTCTATCTCTTTCACGAGGTTTTTATCTCTTTCACAGGGTTTCTATCTCTTTCACGAGGTTTCTATGTTTTCCACAGGGTTTCTATCTCTTTCACGAGGTTTCTATCTCTTTCACGAGGTTTCTTTCTCTTTCACGAGGTTTCTATCTCTTTTACATGGTTGTCATCTCTTTCAAAGGGTTGCCATCTCTATCACAGGGTTTATATCTCTTTCACAGGTTTGCCATTTTAAATATCTGGCTCATGATTAAGTTGAATATGACAGGCCAAATGGTGCAGATATCCCAACAAGGCTCTAGACCATGACATGCATTTTTTTCTCTAGACTACATTCTACCAATCGATTTTGAGAAAGAATGCAAAAAACGAATTTTTTGGGCATTTTTTTGCCTATTTTGAAAGCATATCTACTTTCACATATAATCTTGTTTAAATTTATCTAAAAATGTACTTACGTAAAACACATGTTTTTAGAATGGTCCACTTAGAAACAACGAACTATCACTAAAACTAGGGTGTTATGATGTAAACAAGAAAACCTACAAATTACAATACACAAAACATTTTCAACATTTATATCAAAAGGCTGATCATGTTTTCTTGTTTAAACTATCATTCAAAGCCTCCAAGTAAAAATTGATAAACCAGCATCTTAATAAAAACTGGCTTGTTTATTTGGGTGGTCTTTGTTCATTTTTTTGCTTCTTTCATAAGTCTCCATTGAAGCCATATCTCTCCACATTTTGTAAACAACTTGTAGAAATCTGGTAACCAAACCACAGAATAAAAAAAAAGTCAGTCCTGAGCCATGTCAATTAAATAAAATGCAGCTATCACCTCCCAGACAAGAGACAAGAACTGCAAAGAGTAGAAAAATGTTTATCACCACACGCAAGTTTTAAGTTGTCGGAAATCAAGACACAATTAAGAAATAATGCACCGAAAAGTTCTGACCCAGTGTCTTATGAAAGCAACACAGAAAACAATAGACACCTACCCAGAACAATGGATTCATGTCTATACTGATGGGTCTGCTTTAAAACTACCATCAAAGCAGGTTATGGTGTCTATATAGAATATCCAGACAAAACATCTGATGAGTTGTTTGACGCCTGTGGGGCATGTTCTAACTATGAAGCCGAAATAATAGCACTAGAAGTTGCATTGTACCACCTGAAGACCATATTTGATGCCTTTCCATCAAAAGTTCAAAAAATTGTTATTTTCACAGATTCTATGTTCGCTCTTCAAGCACTAGAATGTGATGGACATTGTAAGCCTGAGCTGGTGGAAATATATCACCATGCCAACCAGCTACTTACATTGTTATGCAGTGGATATCTGGCCACTCAAGCACACCTGGCACTGACAAGGCAGACAGACTAGCAAAGATGGGAGCTCAACAATAACAGCCATATACATAAATAACCATGCACACAGTTAAAATGATGCTGAAATCTGTGACTAAAGAAAATTGGGTGAACAGATGGGCTATGAAAGGGCACTGAGAGGGAAATCTATAAATATATGACCAGCCCAAATCCTAAAGATAACATCAACCTCCTGGGAAGAAAAGACCAGAGTATCATCTTCCGACTGCACACCACACAACATCTACAGCTTAACAATCACCTGAACCGAATACAACCAAAACACACAATCCAGAGTGCTGACTGTGCGCTCATCCCTATGAAAATGTTGACCGCAACCTTTTTAAATGCACAGCACTGGATGACATCAGGAAAATGTTTCTCCCTCCAGGGCTAGATAAATGGAACACATTATTTGGAACAAAACAACAGATCACAAACACATGCATATATCACACAATGGCATTGGGTCAAAGGGCATGAACCCATGGACCGCTGGATCAGCAACCAACCAACCAACCAATAAAACTTGCCTAGGAAAGAAATCGTGTGAAACATAGACACTATGCATTTTGGCAAGTTAATTAATTTGAGGGTCTCATTGTTCATATGAAATTTTGCACTGGCCAGCTTTTCAACCATCTGTAAAGACGCAAAAAGCTGTAATTTTGAATGTTTTCTTCTAACTATATCAAGACCTTGTTTTAATGTATTCGGGTAGAGGGTAACTTTGTTTCGTAAAATGGGGTCGCAGATCAGTTTGTTTCTATAAAATAGGGTCATGACTCAAAAATATTTCAGAATCAGAGCGATTGATGTAGAAGAAATCTCTTATTTCTGAGACATGTCTCTAAATCTGGACAATCATTCTTTGATATAATTCTGTCATTCAGTGTGGTTAAAAAAAAATGACAAAGTACTTCATATAATCTTCAACAATTTTATTTACATTAAATATCTATTCTATTTATAAACCTGCACCCATCAGGGTCATAAGGGTACCACATTGAAATCTTTAGCACACAGTCCCCCACAGCGAGGTGAAAATTCTTGAGACTAATGGGAATCGAACCAGGCCCATTCTAGTGGCACCAAATCACCTTGCAAGGTATGGTTTTAACAATACATTTGCGTGAAATGAGATGTTTGAGAAAAGTTAAAAAATATCAAACATTGAGACCAACGGAGAAATGAAGATATCAGAGAAGAAATAAAAACCATCTCAAGACTACATTGAGAGACAGCAAACAAGGTGGTTTAGTCACATCATTAGAATGGAACCAAAGCAACCAGCACTTTGTGCATACAACAGCTGAAGATCGGGCTACAGGGAACAAGGAAGACCAAGAATTAGATGGATGGAGGCAATCAAAGAAACCTTAAAGAGACACGTGCTAACAATAACCAAAGTCGGACAATTCCAACTTCACCCACAACATTTAACAACACAATTGGAGGACCCATGTAATAGGACAGCAAAGTACACCACTAAAACTCCCTCTTTGGCACCCCAATCATGAAGCCCTGATTGTTTCCATTCATGGGCAGTAGGGTTAGTAAAGCATCAAGAGGTTTCAGCAGCTCTAGCTAATATTTTTCTTTTCCACTCTTCATATTACACTACTGAAGTCATTTGTTGATGCTTATCTGCAGTCTGTTCTACTTTCTGTCTTTTTTATCTCTCATCATCTGAAAATTAGAAAAGTTAAAAAATGGGTTCTTAAGTTGTAGAGGATTGACTTCACTGTACTTGGTTTCCCATATATACGCATCACTCTCAACAAAGTGGCATGACGCCTGCCAAGAGTACCACTCATAGCACGTAACTCCATAGCTTCAAGTGATAACCCACAGGGATCTCTGAAAAAATCCACTTTATACACAAAATGACATGAGCCAGATTCGAACTCATGACCTCTTGAACTCAAGGCGAACAGCTTAACCCCATTACACTAGGGAGATCCCCCTGAAAATTAGAAAGTTGTGATAAATCTTCAAATTAATAATATTGACTTTAATTAATGTTTTATTTGGGTCAGTACACATCACAGCCAGCCCCTTGTCATGGATATGAAGATTTAGTCGCCCCCAGTATGTTGACAAGATCTTAAAGTGTTGCGCAGAATAGCAAAACTATGACCTGTCATGTATGTTGTTAAAGATGAATAGGGAAATTTAGGGTTGGCTTGACCCATCCCATAGAATACTAAAGTAACCCAGAAGTCATTCTGAAGTTGGAATGTGTCGCAGAAAGACGAGATATCGCAGATAAGCTGTAAACCACACATAATGAACTCAGTTCTCTAGACTCATTCTTTGACATGGCTTTATGGTCACTTTGACCCATGTGATAGGATAGAAAAGTACACCCCTAAAGCTCCTTAGCTGTCTCTTACAATATGCATAGCAGGTCATAAGGTTGCTATACTTTGATCCCCTTTTGAGCATCAGCAGATCAATAGAATAATGTCACGTCTGTCCTTGTCTGGAACTTGTGCCTATGTAATAGTTCGTTAATAAGCAGAAAATAGAACGAATTCAGAAATTATGCACAGGTTCATTGAAAGTTTGTTATGGTGTACACAGTTTTCATGTAGTCAATAATTTTACATCACTTGCAGAGTGTGTCGCCACAAATTACAAAAATGGCTCATGTTAGTGAAATTATGCCATGATTTAATGAGAAGGGATAATGCTAGAGTTTGGAGGGGAGAGGTGTTAGGCACAGTGTTAAAACTAATTCTGAGGAGCACAGTAGCCTAGTTGATAGTGAGCTTGCTTGCAACAACATTTAGTTTCTACATTTTGTTTATTTTGATAGTTAGTATTATAGTAACTTTATATAGTCTGTTCACAAAATTAATGCATAAGGAGATACAAATAAGAAAAATCCTATACATGGGGGTGGCTGCATTAAAGATAAAAATGGAAAAATAATATTTGATAAAACAGAAGCACTTACAAGATGGGCAGATTATGTAACAGAACTGTTTGACGACCAACGGAACAAAAAAAACAAAAATACACAACAATGATGGACCAGTAATACTGAAATCAGAAGTAGAACATGCAATAAATTCAATAAAATGTAGAAAGGCTGCAGGCTCTGACAACATAACAGCAGACATAATAAAAACTCTGAGTTTGGTGTAGATACTATCACAGAACTTTGCAATGACATATACGAAACAGGCCATATACCTAAAGACCTAACATCATCAATATTCATACCACTACCTAAGAAGCCCAGGGCTGTGGACTGTACAGAATATAGAACAATAAGTCTAATGAGCCATCTAACTAAAATACTCCTCAAGATAATACATGAAAGAATTAAGAACAAGATAGACACAGAGGTCGGTGAAGAACAATTCGGTTTAGGGAAAAACAAAGGAACCAGAGAAGCTATACTGAGTATCCGGCTAGTGATAGATAAATATATAGAAGTCCAAAAAAGTATCTATATTTGCTTCATAGACTACAGCAAGGCCTTTGACAGAGTCCAACATGAAAAATTAATCAAATGTCTTCAAGAAATAGGCATAGATGGAAAAGAAATCAGACTGATTAGAAATATATATTGGGAACAAACTGCATCAATAAGGTGTGAAAACAGCTACTCACCATACATAGAAATAAGAAGAGGGGTAAGACAAGGATGCATTATATCACCAAGTCTATTTAATATCTACACAGAGAATATCTTTAAAAACATAGAAGAAATACCAGGACTCAAGATCAATGGGAAAATAATAAACAACCTTAGATATGCAGATGGCACTGTTCTTATGGCAGAAAGTGAACATGAACTACAAAGACTAATAGATCAAGTCAATAAATCAAGTAATGAATATGTACTGGATATAAATATCAACACCAAAAAAACCATGATAATCAGCAAAGACACAGAATTAAACATAAACATACATGGAGAGAAACTACAAGTAAAGCATTATCAATAATATCTTGGACACATAGTCACAAATGATGGCAGATGTGAAACAGAAGTTAAAGGGGTGCAAAGGGAACGCATTGCTCTCAGCGGACCCAGGGTTGGCGGATAGCCAGGATCCCAAATGTAACTCCTCGCGGTGAACCCTGGAAACAGAAACACAGCAGCTCGAGCTGATTCTGGCCCAATCATTTGGGGATCGTGTCCGAGAATGTGGAGATGGAAGATTTGACTGTATAAGAGACGGACAATATCTCTGACACCACTAGCATCACCACATACAGCGACACTGTTGACATACAGTGACGCCAGTTAGTCCAGACTGAACATTGGAGGGGCGGCCAATGTGGAGGACACGTGAAGGTGGATGCATAGCGAGAGACAAATAGATGTCATGCTGAGTACAATGACACAATGAAAGGGCAGAACAGAGCCAGAGGGCAGCGCAAACTGCAAATAGAAAGGGAAAAGTTCCTGGGAAGGGGGAACTACAAGCTCTGTTAGCTCGAAACGAACATCTAGTTGCCTGTACTCCTTATAGGCAGAGACCCAGATCCAATCATGGGCATTCAGAAAAGCAAGAAGACCTGACCCAATCTCTAATGTTGAGTTTTCCTAAATCAGAAATATACTTGCGAAGAGAAAGGGTTCTGTACCCGAGGGGCTCAGGCAGGAAGGGGACAACAATGGCAGTCCTGGCCCAACTCTACTGTCAAGATTTCCTACACTGGAAGTACACTTGCAGAGAGAAAGTAGAAGTTAAAAGGAGAATAGGAATGGCTAAAAGTACCTTCAATGACATGAGGAAAATATTAACATCTAAACAAATTACAAACAAGTTAAAAATGAGAATTATACAATGCTACAACTATTCCATATTAATGTATGGTTCAGAAACATGGACACTAAATAAACAATTAGAAGACAAAATTGATGCCTTTGAGATGTGGGTATATAGAAGAATAGGGAGAACATCATGGAAAGAGAAGAAAACAAATAAAGAGGTGCTAAAGACACTTAATGTGAAGAAAGAACTACTAAGAGAAATAAATACCAGGCAAATAAAATATTTTGGACACATTAAAAGACATGACACCTTATTGAAGACCTTACTTGAGGGTAAAGTCAAAGGGAAGCAAGCAAGAGGTAGGCAGAGATACAAGTGGGAGAGTAACATCACACGATGGACAGATTACAATCTAGCAGAGTGCACCACCAAGACAAGAGACAGGAGATGTTGGAGATACATTGCAGCCAACCTTTGTTGCGAAGACGGCACTTAATGATGATGATATAGTCTGTTATCGCTTATTTGTTTTGTTACTGAGGCACTCCCCACTTTGTCGAACATCCTCTGAAATTTTGGTAATTTATACTGATATTCAAGTCTATATACAGGGGGTGGGGGGAATCTAGAATATTCTTTGCTTTGTACCTTTTTTATTTCAATTCCATTGGGAATTACAAGCAATACAGCTATTGTATCCTTGTTTGTGCAATGAAGAGATTTTTCTAGCATTATATTTCATAAGTAGAATATTCCAACTTTCAGCTGTATGGAATAATTTGGTGAATCGGCGTAAGCTTGTTTGGTTTAGAAATGTTACGAGACACAACTCACTTTCTAAAATTATTTTGCAAGGAACAGTCAAGGGTGGAAGGAGAAGAGGACAGAAAATCCTGGTATGATAATATCAAGGAATGGTCTGGGCATGATTTTTCTACACACCCCTGAATGGCTGCGGATAGAGATGTTTAGGACAGCTTTTTTTTTGCTGTCTCCGTGTGGTACCCCTATGACCCTGCTGTCTCCAGTGATGCACCCTGTGACCCTGACAGGTTACGAGTCTTGTTATTATTAATTATTTGAGAAGAATCCTCCTACACAGAGGGGTTATAAGTATGTTTGTATAGATGAAATGCTCTGGGGCTTCCACAAGAGGAAACTCTAACTATATTCTTTTTCATTCTCAAACTCCCGCTGGATTTACCTTGTAGCAGGAGCATGGTCCTACTAGATTTCCAGCAGGATGTAGTCCAGAGAATGGAAATATGTTGTGTCGCCGTTCTATTTGCGCCAATGGCCTGACATATCCATATTTGGCAGGTAACAATTTAGGTATGTCATCTACTAGAATTTTACAGTTGCGTTATGGTTGGTGTGATGAGCCACCAGTCAGACCATTCATATAGTCTTTTTTTTTTAAACTTGAAAGAAATGGAAGGTTTCAGAATCTGAAATCTTTCTTAAGCAGTCATTCTAAACTGTACGACAGGGCTATTCAACTATATTTACTCTGGGCCAAAATGTAGAAAATGGGGTTTCATCACGAGCCAGAGGTCCGAATTCCAGCCTAAAAAATTATCTATATTTCATACTATAGGTGTATATTTAGTATAGTACCTTACAATTGAAGACATTTCATGTGGTAAGTGTAACAAACTGTAAAATTTTTATACCTAGGATGCCCAGAAAGATAAGACCACAGTTTTAGCAATGATCCGCAGGCCGCCAATTGAATAGCCCTTCTGTACGACATCACAAGAAGAAAACTATGACCAACTGAAACAGCTCGGATGGACAAGCTCTACTGCATGGTCTTGGTGAACACAGTACAATTCGTTGATGAAATTTGTATCAGAGTCTGACTTCGAATGAAGAATGAGGAATAAGAACATGATTTTAATATCGTTAACATACCTTACAGATTAACAATATCACTGGCATCAGTATTTTAATATCGTTAACATACCTTACAGATTAACAATATCACTGGCATCAGTATTTTAATATCGTTAACATACCTTACAGATTAACAATATCACTGGCATCAGTATTTTAATATCGTTAACATACCTTACAGATTAACAATATCACTGGCATCAGTATTTTTGTGGATCATAGTTACTGGTGCCGGATCAAATAGATTGTGTTTATGTGTCCTGCTGGAGTTGGAGATTAAGTTATCATTACATTTTTTAACCATGTGACTACCGTCTGTGTTATGTTTAAAATAACTGCTATTATGATTGTTTGATTGAACTTGAGTCAAAGTCAGTTCGATGTTTAATTCTTGCCAACTATTTTGCTTCAGGTTATAGTCTCGGTTAAGATCAGAGCAAGTTGAGCACACCACTAACTTGTTCAGATACTTGTTTCTCATCGATGTCTTCCTTCTCGTCAACGTGGGTTAATCTGTGTCTGTTCAACTTGGAAAGTTCGCTGAAGGAAGCGTTACACTTATCACAAACATGTGGTCTAGCCCCGTTATGAACAACCATGTGACTCTTCAGATTTGAAGACTGCGATGTTGCATATATGCAAATTTTACATTTGTATGGTTTCTCCCCCGTATGTCGCCTCATATGAGATTTCAAGCTGTATGACACCGCAAATGATGTCCCACAAATCTCACATATATATGGTTTCTCACCTGTATGTGTACGTACATGATTTTTAAGTTTTGATGATTCTACAAAACTGGAGGAACAGAAACTGCATTTGAATGGCTTTTCCCCAGAATGTATTCGCAGGTGTACTGTCAGGTGAGATTTATCAGCAAATCTTGCTCCACATATTTCACAGTTGTATGGTCTCTCACCTGTATGAACCATTTTATGGCGTTTCAGTTTGGCAGTTTCTGTAAACAATGCCCCACATTTGTCACAAGTGAATTTCTTTTCACCTGTATGAATTAACAAGTGAGTTTTAAGATTTGATGAATGTGCAGATGAGAATTCACAAACATTACATTTATAAGGTCTTTTACCAGTATGTGTCTTCATGTGACTTCTCAAACTTGATGACACTGAGAATGACGAATCACAAATTTCACAAGAGAATGGTTTTTCACCACTATGCATTCGCTTATGATTTTTCAGCTTCGTGGATTCCGAAAATGATAAATCACATATATCACATTTAAACGGCTTTTCTCCAGAATGGATTCTGAGATGAACATTTAGGTGCGATTTATCTGCAAAACCTGTTCCGCAGATGCCGCAGCGGTGTGTTTTTTCTCCGGTATGACTTAGCTTGTGCCGTTTTAGCTTAGCAAGTCCCTGAAAAGTCTGCAGACAAATGTCACATTTCATCTGTTCATATTTTATATGAATATATTGTTGAGATTTTCTATTAGTATGCGCTGTTAAAGATTTTGAATATATTCTACGACTGCGTGACTGACTGCAATTTGAAGAGCTATTTTCTCTCATATTTTGGGTATGTTCGTGCTGTTCACAAGAATAATCTAAACTAACACTAAAATTTCTGCCATTTCTTTTCTTACTACTATTGTTCTGAGAGTACAAACAAACTTTTAAATGCCTTTCTAAATTGCACCTTTTTTTAAACACGGCGCTGCACATAGAACAGTTATTTTCATTCATATTTGAATGAGTTTTCCTATGATGTTTCAACAAATGAACATTTCTAAATTCAAATCCACAATCTGAACACAATATTCCTGTATCAGATTTCTGATTAACAGCATGTGTAACTCTCCTCTGTTTTGAGATAATGTTAGATTCATATAAATTATACATATTTGAGCTGGTACTATTACAAGTTAAACAAGTATCGTCATTAATTATTTGCGAAAATGAAGATTCTTTTCTCAAACTTTCTAAAGTACCACAATGTTTTTTACCATTACTCTGAAGACGTTTATTAATATTTCTAGTTTTTATTCTGCTACCACACTTCTGTTTCTTTGTTGCAGACGACATGTGCGATACTTGTGTAGATATTAGTAACGGAAATGTTTCTCTCTGTATCTCTCCAGAGGTCAAAGATATACTAGGAGATTCATCCTCTTTGTCATTGTTTTCATCAAACACTTGCAAATCAGTCATCAATTTTAGTTCATTGATATCTTTTACAGCAGATGTAACATCTGCACACAAATCTTCTGCCTGGTCGCACTTCTTGATCTGCGGATTCTGTTTGTCATCACCATATTTGTAATGGCTTAACTCGGCCTCATGCTGCAATGATAGTGACGTAAACTTTTCAAACTTTAGCAAGATCCTGGATAAACACTGATCCTCAAATCTAACTAAAAAAGTGTCCACTTTTCTGAATTCACTTTTGGATAGTCCTAGATTATCGTCAAAACCAACAGTCAGCAAACAAGATTCTAATTCCGAAAGAAACAATGATTTTACTACTGAACTTAAACTAGCAGGCACTGAATTATGCAAATATAATTTAAATTTATTCCATGTTTCTTTGAACAGATCCAATTCAGTATCCAAACTTGTGTCACCAAATTTTGTAGGTAAAATGTTTGTAATTTTATCATCCGATGAATCAACGATATCAGGCATATTTCTTAAAAATAAGAATGCTGCACCTTCACAGAGATCTCACATAATAATTTCATATTTGTAGTGTTCAATTCCTGGTGTAGTTGATTATTTAGTCACCCAGATGTAGATGGTTACCCAGGCTTGAGGAAAAACTTAGAATCGTTACTGGAGCTACCATTTTATTTTCTGCAGCTAATACTTGCAGGTAGTTGACAGGAACTCTCAGTACCAAATGTATGGTGGGGGTGCTGGGTGCATAAATGTCAATTCTATCCAGTTTTTTCCAGAATTATTTAAAAATTACTTGAAATGTAGCATTCGAAAATAGACTCTTTTAAGAAAACAAACATGGCAGTTCAGCAGTCCGTTTAATCTAGGTCTAACGCATCAATTTTTTTCGCTTCAATTTCATTGAAAACCTGAAATGTAAAATAAAACAATATTAAAATGCATGATCTTTCAAAGATTCTGAAACATTATAGTGAAGTGGCTACATCAAACATTTCATACCCATAACACCTGGGTATTAACTCACTTGTCACTCGTGGTTTGCAAAAATGTTAGCGGTTAATCCAATCACCAGAAAATAGGTACCAAGGCACATGCTCTTGGTAGATTGAGGAATAACACCGTCACCGTATTTGATATTGAAGATGATTTAAATTGAAGATTGAACCATGGATCACCAAACTAGGAAGTCAATTGACTAGCAACTGAGCTACTGCAGTACCTTCAACCACCATACTATCAGTAAAAGGGCTCAAAAGGCATACACGGTTGACTTCATTATACCCAGGTTTTTCCATATGTACTCCGACCCTCTCAACAATGCTGAACACTGTATGCCAAAAGTAACACTCATAGCACGTAACTCCGTAGCTTCAAGCAATAATTCCTTGGGATCTCTGAAAAAAAGTTCACAGTGTAAACAAACTCTATCCCCTTATCACCTCTCGCCTAACTACCCGCACTATGAAACAAACCTAACCCATCCCTCCTCCCTCCTAACTCGTAATCATTTACTCGCATTCCACAGCCAGTAGTCATAATCATTGTCTGCTACAACTGTTTTCCTGAAGCATTCACCGTCTGCTATAACTAATTTCCGGTTCCAGTTTTATACTTGACTTATATTTCGCTACACATTTCGTAAACGTTCACACAGTTTCGTCAATTTACTGGCACCCGCGTACGAGGAAAGAACCCTAACTAAACACATCACTATGCACATAATCCATGAAAGTTTTGTCACATTTGAAGCACAGAAACATTTTATCATAAATAAACAGACATTTAAATATCCTATATTAAAATGAATTTTAATTATGAAAATTAGCCTTTTTGAATATTAATTAGCTTTGGTTGTATCTAACAATAATAGCAACGTAACCAGAAGATTCGTCACGTGTTCCCAAATACAAAAATGTATATATTGTAGAATATTATATGGGAAATAATGGAAACATTTTATAATTAGACTAACCGATGCAATGCTAGTTATGCAAATTTACCCCCATTTTGAATTTTATTAGCCCTAATTTCATTTGAAGATTAGCACAATGTAATCAACAGTTGTGTCTTGCCTTTGCGAACACAAAAATATACATTTTCTGTGGTATTGTATTATATTTTATAGTTATATAGTTTAATTTAATTTTAATTATGCTAAATAGCTGTTATTTTTAATATTAAATATTTTTTCACACATATTAAAATTAGAGATATGTAACCAATAGATGTGTCTTGTTTTTGCGCTCACAAAAATATATAATTTTTGTGGTATTTAATTGTATTCAATAGTTTGATAATTTACTTCCATTTTAATTATGGTAATTTACTGCCATTATTAATATTTATTAGTTCTGCGCGCACCTAAAAATTATAGAAATAGGATCAATAGATGTGTCTTGCCTTTGCCAACACAAATATATATAACTTATGTGGTATTTAATTATATTAAGTAGTTTAATAATTTATTTTCATTTTAATTATGCTAATTTGCTTCCATTTTTAATATTTATTAGTTCTGCGCTCACCTAAAAATTATAGAAATAGGATCAACAGATGTGTCTTGCCTTTGCCAACACAAATACCCGGTATATATAATTACTGTGGTATTTAATTATATTCCATAGTTTGATGATTTATTTCCATTTTAATTAAACTAATTTACTGCCGTATTAATATTTATTAGTTCTGCGCGCTCCTAAAAATTATAGAAATAGGATCAACAGATGTGTCTTGCCTTTGCCAACACAAATATATATAATTTATGTGGTATTTAATTATATTCCATAGTGTGATGATTTATTTCCGTTTTAATTAAACTAATTTACTGCCGTATTAATATTTATTAGTTCTGCGCGCACATAAAATTATAGAAATAGGATCAGTAGATGTGTCTTGCCTTTGCCAACACAAATATATATAACTTATGTGGTATTTAATTATATTCAATAGTTTAATAATTTATTTTCATTTTAATTATGGTAATTTACTGCCATTATTAATATTTATTAGTTCTGCGCGCACCTAAAAATTATAGAAATAGGATCAACAGATGCGTCTTGCCTTTGCCAACACAAATATATATAATTTATGTGGTATTTAATTATATTCAATAGTTTAATAATTTATTTTCATTTTAATTATGCTAATTTGCTTCCATTTTTAATATTTATTAGTTCTGCTCTTACCTAAAAATTATAGAAATAGGATCAACAGATGTGTTTTGCCTTTGCCAACACAAATACCCGGTATATATAATTTCTGTGGTATTTAATTATATTCAATAGTTTAATAATTTATTTTCATTTTAATTATGGTAATTTACTGCCATTATTAATATTTATTAGTTCTGCGCGCTCCTAAAAATTATAGAAATAGGATCAACAGATGCGTCTTCCCTCTCCAACACAAATATATATAATTTATGTGGTATTTAATTATATTCAATAGTTTAATAATTTATTTTCATTTTAATTATGCTAATTTGCTTCCATTTTTAATATTTATTAGTTCTGCGCTCACCTAAAAATTATAGAAATAGGATCAACAGATGTGTCTTGCCTTTGCCAACACAAATACCCGGTATATATAATTACTGTGGTATTTAATTATATTCCATAGTTTGATGATTTATTTCCATTTTAATTAAACTAATTTACTGCCGTATTAATATTTATTAGTTCTGCGCGCTCCTAAAAATTATAGAAATAGGATCAACAGATGCGTCTTGCCTTTGCCAACACAAATATATATAATTACTGTGGTATTTAATTATATTCCATAGTTTGATGATTTATTTCCATTTTAATTAAACTAATTTACTGCCGTATTAATATTTATTAGTTCTGCGCGCACCTAAAAATTATAGAAATAGGATCAATAGATGTGTCTTGCCTTTGCCAACACAAATATATATAACTTATGTGGTATTTAATTATATTAAGTAGTTTAATAATTTATTTTCATTTTAATTATGCTAATTTGCTTCCATTTTTAATATTTATTAGTTCTGCGCTCACCTAAAAATTATAGAAATAGGATCAACAGATGTGTTTTGCCTTTGCCAACACAAATACCCGGTATATATAATTTCTGTGGTATATAATTATATTCAATAGTTTAATAATTTATTTTCATTTTAATTATGGTAATTTACTGCCATTATTAATATTTATTAGTTTTGCGCGCTCCTAAAAATTATAGAAATAGGATCAACAGATGCGTCTTGCCTTTGCCAACACAAATATATATAATTTATGTGGTATTTAATTACCGGGTATATTCAATAGTTTAATAATTTATTTTCATTTTAATTATGCTAATTTGCTTCCATTTTTAATATTTATTAGTTCTGCGCGCACCTAAAAATTATAGAAATAGGATCAACAGATGCGTCTTACCTTTGCCAACACAAATATATATAATTACTATGGTATTTAATTATATTCCATAGTTTGATGATTTATTTCCATTTTAATTAAACTAATTTACTGCCATTATTAATATTTATTAGTTCTGTGCGCACCTAAAAATTATAGAAATAGGCTCAACAGATGTGTCTTGCCTTTGCCAACACAAATACCTGGTATATATAATTACTGCGGAATTTAATTATATTCAATTGTTTGATAATTTATTTCCATTTTAATTAAACTAATTTACTGCCATTATTAATATTTATTAGTTCTGCGCGCACCTAAAAATTATAGAAATAGGGTCAACAGATGCATCTTGCCTTTGTGAACACAAACATGTATATATTATGTGGCATTTAATTATAATATATATAATT
Source organism: Meghimatium bilineatum (assembly GCA_034231615.1). NCBI lineage: Eukaryota > Metazoa > Mollusca > Gastropoda > Stylommatophora > Philomycidae > Meghimatium > Meghimatium bilineatum. The sequence goes on along the minus strand of CM067300.1, from coordinate 59,738,126 downwards.
ATACTGTATATAATTCAATGTAAGTGTGATTCCATCATTGACATATGGATGTGAAAGTTGGAAATCTACCGCAATAATGGATAAGAAGTTAGTTGCCTTCGAGAATAGATGCCTCAGAAAAATCACAAATACTAATTGGAAAGATTTCAAATCAAACGACACACTAAGAGAGGAGACAAAACAAGAATATGTGACGAACATCATCAGGAAACGCCGCTGGACATACATCGGCCACATACTTAGAATGAAGGAAGACAGAATTCCATGACAAGCCTTCATGTGAACACCAGACGGGAAAGGAAATAGGTAATAGGGAAGACCAAAAATAATTCTCAGAAGAACATTTATGAATGAATTAAAATCAACAGGCATAAATGCACAAGACCTGCAATCCTTGGCAACTGACCAACAGGCATGGAGAACTATGACATCCGAGCTATAATTAGCTGCTATTTTTTAATATTAATTAGTTGTGTGTGCTTCTGAAAATTACAGAAATGGGAACAATAGATGTGTCTTGTCTTCATGAACACAAAAAAGTATAGTTTGTGTGTTGTAAAATTGAAAATAACAAAGATAAGTTAGAAATTATCAGCTCAGCTCCATATGATTTTTGTGTGGTCACAAGATTTATTTATATTTTCCTATATTAGGCTATATGTTTCATGCAAGTTATTTTGATGTCAAATTCATAACTTTTTTCAGGGTTGACGTGCAGACTTGGTTATCGATGAATTTCATTTTTTAAGGAATATCTAACTATATTATTTGTAATTATGTAGCACAATTCTGAAAGTTTTGTAAAGTATCTTTTTTAATTTTACATAGTATAGATTTTCCATGTCTCTCGTTTCATTGCAATTTGCTTTAGATTTTCATTGCCGAATTATATAACTTATAAAATTGAACGAATAATGATGTAAAAAGCATTAAATACGTTTCAGTAACACAGATATTTAATTTCTACGATATTTAATGTATTAAATTAATGATCAACCAGTTCTTGATACAGCAAAACAAAAACATTATTTGAACCGGAAGTTAAAGATAGTAGCATTTATTTACCACGGGACATAGCCGGACATGTACTCCAAAATCAAGGGTGGTAATAAGTATGAGATATTAATAATTCATCAAAACACAAATATTTTGATCTGATAATTGGTAATATCATTTAAATTAATAACTCTAATTTATATTGAGAGATTTTATGTAACTTTTCCCCTTTCTCCTATTTATAAAAACGTTTTTTGAAAGCAATATGCGCGACATTCTTCCCTCACTGTTGTCATGGGTAACAAAATGTGTGGCACATAAACTTTTGGATGTTAAGGGATAATGTCCGTATAAGGTTCAAGTTCCCCGCGGAACTTTACAAAAGTTGGCTCTTGACTTTGTATGGGAACCAGTGTCAGTAGTCCGTTCACATGTCTTAGACTCCACCGCGGGGTCAAGGTTCAGCCAGTGTCGAGTCAGCTCGCTCGTCACAGTACCGCTTGGGATCTAGGCTGGTTCCTCCCCATATGACATGTTAACACAGGACGAAGTCACCGGGGTGAAGTTTTCGGTCGTACGGAATGTTAACAGCATAAACGTGCTCAGCTGAGTGGTGAGCTATACTCAGCGTCCGAGTGGCTTTCGATGTCGGCGCCTGCTATGTCATACCGCCTCGAAAGAGGATTACGGGGGTATAGGAGAGCTGCTTAGAAAGTGCTTCACTCGACTTTTTTGTCATGAAATAACTTTGTAATTACTTAAATTTTAGTATTATTTGTAATACTTAAACGTATTTCTTTTTTTTGCTTCACTCGACTTTTTAGTCATGAAATAACTATGTAATTACCTCTGTGATTAAAAACAAAATGTTTAGTCAAATTATATATTTCGTTTTATTGTATACATTTTTTGGAAAAAATCAAGAAAAAAATATTTTTAATACATAGTGATAATGGATAGTTTTTAGTGACTTGAGTTCTTAATTGTCACATTATACAAGAAAACGATTTTTTTTAAATTTCTGTGGATTCTTGGTTTTTGATTAGGAACAAGTGTCACAGTACTAGGGGCATTCCGATATATGCTCTGCTTGCCGTTCCTTCAGCGATCTAAAAGTGTATAAGCTTGATTCAGTGTACCAGTCAGTTGCTGATCACGTGTTCTTCTGATCTTTCCGGAGAGGGAGCACCTTTTCCCATCACATCTAGTCAATACCATTTCTGCCATTCTCTGAATATGTACATTGTCACGTTTCTGAGGGGAGAAAACGGAATTGCAGTTTATGAGTTTTAAAAACTTATTGGTTAAGAGAGCATTTACTTTCAACAATAACGCAAATTCACAATATAAAAAACATATATTGTGTTGGTTGAGTTTTTTTTTAAATGTTAACTTACAATATTTTGAGTTGATAAATATATTTCTCACTATAATATCGAAAATATGCATTTGTTTATGTGAATAGCAGATATGTATGTTAGTCACGGTCTCACGGGGATTGTCTTGGTTTTATATCGCTGCCTGATTTCTCGCCCGGTTGTGACGTGTCCTGGATTCTATCAGTTTACTAATAGGCATATAACGAATGTGTCACGTGTTCGAATCAACACACTTGGTATAGCTTCGTGAAAACAAGAGAAGTGTGATCATATTTACCAGTTTGGCACACTTTTTGACACGGGGGCATGGTAACACTAAGCGCATGCGATTGTAAAAGCTTAAATCTATTTATACATAGATCAGTGGTCATAGCGTATTTTCTGCAGACGTCTTAAATTATTTAAAAATATTATGTGATTGTCAGGAGTCTGTCAGGGGATCATCCAATAAATACATTAGATTTCCAACACAACTAACCTGTGTTCTTTCATACAATTAAAAAGAAAGAATATCTTTGACAATTTGTTTCTAGTGAACAATCTGAAAGCAATGGTAGTTAAATAAACTTAATTTCCAATAGAAACTGTCCTTGAACGGCCGGGTTTTGGTGGGATTAATGGATAAAAACTGCCCTGTTTAGCCAGGACTGGAAGGGGAGCAAAGAATAGCTACACCATTACCTGTCAAACATTTCGTAAGCAGCAACTAAGTGGATTTTGATGTGGAGTTTATTGTTCCATAAAGGCCCATGGATAACTATCAGTGCCGTAGAGAAGTTTTAGATGTGGAAGGGGTTTTACCTAAAAAAACGAATGTAAAAAAGGCATTCTTCCGTTGTTGTATGAAATAATTCCATCGTTTTACTGAGAAAGGGGTGATTACCTTTTTTGTAAAAAAAAATCGTTACGTGAGGGGTTTCACCCGCAATTTGATTAATTAATAGCAATAAAAACATTTTATGATTTCTTAAGAGTGAAAGGGAGTTAACCCCCCCCCCCTTATCAATAGAAGTATAAACCATGCAAGTAGATATATTTGTCGATTTAATATTGATTGACTGATTCGGAACCACAAGAAATGTGCGCTATTAGCTCTTACTTTCTATGAGCAGTGCGGTAATTTTTTATGTGAGCTTTCTTTCATACCCAGGAGACTTCAACTCAGTGCAATGCCCATTGAATGAGTTTTCTACTCAGAGGAGGTCTATAATTGTATAGATGACATGCTACAAGCTTCCATTAAGGAGCCTCAATATAACGGCATGCCATCTACTAAGGTTTTCTGTTGCATGGGTGGTTTGTCTAGTGGGACATTTGTGGGACCCACAGATGCAACCGCATGCGTTTAATAATGAAAGTAATGGTTCTTGTAGACATGTAGTAATCTATAGCATTGATTTTGTTTTTCCAAATTATAGTTGATCTTGACATATCATCTAAATCCATCTCCAGCCTTAAGCTAAAGTAACATTATTGACTAGGAAATCCTGTGACTTCTTGATCACTGGTTCACTAGACCGTCAATGGAATGGGTCTGCCAACTCAACTCTCAAAACTTTCTTAGTCACCATTTACGATGTGCATGTCAGGTAATAGTGCAACTAATATGAGCTCCATTTTCTGGTTTCCGTACCACAAGGACTGACCACTTATCTATAATACATAGCACATTCCACATCACACAGACTGACCACTGATCTATCATAAATAGCACAGTCTACATTATACCGGCTGATCATAAATCTACCATGCACAGTTTAGTACACATTACTCGGGCTGACCACTGATCTAAAACACATATCACAGTCAATAGCACGCAATGTCTTTGTTTTTGTCTTTTCTTATAGGTCCTAATTTTGACATCATAGCAGCAATCTTACTTTCGTCAACTGTACGAGATAGAAAAGGGGTTCTGTTTACAGGAAGAAAACTTGACTATTGTGTCTTAGATAGTCACTTTTATTTAACATAATGCTTTATTTTTTTTTAAACCCACTAATTTAATCACCGTCAACAGAGAACATGACATTTTTTTAAAGGTGGTTTTACGTTTGCAATCAAAGGGCGATAATAAGAACAATTGTCAATAAATATGTTTCAACTAATTATTCTCCCCTTATTAGTTATCATCCCACTGTGGCATACCAGGAAATTGAAAAGGCAGACAGACTGGCAAAGGATGGAGCAACACAGGGACAAATAGACCAAGAAATCGCCTACAAAGAAAAAGGACACTCATCAAAACCATCAGGAAAGTTGAACACCCAAAAGACAATTACCACTATCTCGACAAAGCAGAATAGATTATTACCTTTTCCTCAGAACAGAACACAACAGATTAAACAGGCACTTAAATAGACTGAGACTGGTCCCATCACCTCTGCGCCCTTGTGGGCAGGCAGCACAGACCACTGAACATATTCTGCAAGACTGCAATACACTAAACCGGTTATGGTAAGAACACTGGCCAACGGAGATGGATATCCACATAAAGATGTATGGAAACACTGAGGAGCTTTCAAATACAGCAGCATTTTTTTTTTTAAAGAACTTGCTGTGCAGACACGTCAAACTGCGAACGAGAAGTGGAGACTAATTATATTATTGTGTCAAAAAAAAAGAGAAGAAATTTACTCTTGCTACATCTTGAATTTAAACACGAATTAAACAAATAGTTTGTTCTTTTTTTTCTGTTGTATGCATCAGGCAGTTTTGGTTCAGCAACACACTCTTAAACACATACTCTTGAATTCGCGGTGACTGGATTACCAGAACACGACCTCTATTATTATGGGCTGATGGTTAAAAACGTTGATGATACAACCAAAATGTCGCCTGAGTGTTTCCGGAGTCATAAATTGGAGTAAAGAAAGACGGCATTGCTACCTGCCAATCATGTTGTTAGAGGCGACTAAGCAGGTTTTGGGCTCGTGTTGGTTGTTTCATCCCAAAAAGAGTCAAAGGGACGCAGAAGCTATGCTGAAGTAGGATCTGGAAGGCAGAAAAGCGCATATATCGCAGCTAAGATGTACGCTATAACACAATGCACCTCGTTCTCCGAACTACATAAAGCTGATCAGGAGTCTGCTAGACACCACACCACCAAGTCATCAGCGTACATTGCAACTCTTACACCTTGGGGCAATTCACAAATTATATCGTTTATGAAGACAAGAAACAGAGTTGGAGACAATACTGAGCCTTGAGGTACTCCATGTTTTAGAAGAACTGTTTTGCTGTTGTATTCTTCCATGGTGACTCTTGCTTTCCTATTGTGTAAGAAGGAACGGATCCACTTGCTCATGTTGCCCCCTATTCCGTTTCTTTGCAGCTTTATTATCAGTCCATCTTTCCAGACCTTATCGAAAGCTTTTTGAAGATATATCCATAGGGTGAACACTTTTTTCTTTTCTTGAAATGCGTCTTATATGATCTGGGACAGGAATGTTATTTAGTCTTCTGTGCTGTTACACTCTCTAAACCCAGCTTGTTCTGGTACCAATAGCTTCTCAGATTCTAGGTACCACTTTAGTCTTCTGTTGACCATCCTTTCCATTGTCTTGCAGGCACAACTCGTTAGACTTATTGTTCTATAGCTGTCAGGCTTCTGTTTGTCCTTGCCTTTTTTAATAATATGAAACATAAACGCTTCTCTCCACGACTGTGGTACATTGCCTGTTTCCCAACTACAGTTGTATATCTGTAATAATTTGTACATTGCTGCCTGTCCTAGGTTCCTAAGCATTTCATTGGTGACACCGTCCGATCCTTGTGGTTTTCTATCCTTTAGTTTCCCTATAGAAGCCTTTAATTCTTCTATTGTGAATAATTTGGACGTGACGTCTGAGCAGTTTGTGTTGTTCTTATCATTATTCATTTCTTGACGAATGCTTCGTTGTCTACATGGATTGATGGTAATTGTGCTTTCTTTTCTGTAAGATTCTGCAAGCTTGTCTGCTGCTTGTTTGCTAGAGTGGAATTTACCTGAATCTTCCAGCGTAATTTTTTTGTCGCTGGGTATTGCTGTCATCATTTATTTGCTTGGTTAGTTTCCACAGCTTTCTCCCTTCCTTTTCAAAATTTTATTTTTGAGTTTTTTCCCTCCAATTTCTTCTCTGTGTTTCTATCTTTTCTTTAGTGAACTTTGCTTTGGTTTTTTGTAGAGCGATGTGATTCTGTTGTGATGGTTGCTTCTCTGCCATATTACGTGCTTCAGTTAGTTCTTCCTGTAGTTTTTGAAGTGTATTGGTCAAATTTGGTACATAATTCTTCCTTGCTCCTCTTGGTATTGTCTCCTTAGCTGCCTGAAGTATTCCTTTATTAAACTCCATGATAATAGTGTTGATGTCTCTGCCTGTTAATTTTATGTCTTTTGTAAGTAGGTTTGCTCTATGTTTATATATGTGCCAGTTTGCTTTCTTGTAGTTCCATCTTGGCTTAGTTGGTCTTGTAATTGTTGATTTGTTCACTTGGATGATAACTGGACGGTGATCACTGCCACAAAGTTGTTCGCCTATTGTTCTTTCCATTATTCCAGCCAGTTCTGAGGTGCAGAATGCCAGGTCTGGGGTTGGGGTGCTATGCCATCTTCTTGAGTAGAAAGTTGGTGGATCCTGTGGATTGTTCAGGAGGATTAGGTTGTTATCAACTTGCCAACTTTCTGTCTCTTCTCCCCTTCTGTCTAAATTGTTATATCCCCAGCTTTGGGAGTGGCTGTTAAAGTCTCACACTGCCAGAAAGTGTTTGTTCGGGATGTTAATACTGGTCATTTTTAGTGGGATGTCATTTGGGCAGTAGAAGTTAAGTATGTCCAGTTCAAGGGAATTGTCTTCTTTTATGTAAATCATCTGGTATTCTGCGCCTTCCTCTTGTGTTTTCGTTTCTATGGCGTTGATGTTATCCTTGACCAGAGTTAGTATGCCGCCTTTCTTCCGATCTTTCCTGTCTACTCTAAAGCATTTGTACCCTCGTATTTTGAATGCTATTTTTTCGTTGAGATGGATTTCCTGTATGCAGCAAATACTAATTTATTTCTGGTGCAAGGTGTTTTCTAGTTCGGTTTTTTTATTTCTAACTCCCTCTGCATTCCAGTGCATAATATTCAGAGGGGTTTTCATCCTATCTGGTTGGCCAGTCGCTTTCCTCTTCTGCCTCCTGGCCCCACGAGGTAGACTAAGGGACCTCCAGTAGATGGGGGTGGATTCTATCGAGGTTCAGAATCCGGCACTGCTCCTGCCTGGGGAAACTTCACAGGGCGAGCACCATTACAATTTTTATAATTTTGTCGTGCAGACATGTCAACTATTCGGCTTGCATGATACCATGGTTGCTGGTGCGCCTCTCGGGCTGGCATCTCTGACTTCAGCACCTGTGCTTGCTTGGGCAGGATTGTGACCCTGCTCGATATTGGGCTGGCTCGACCAATTTTAGTTTCCAGCCTCTGTTGGCTGGACTAAGCCCCATCTCCACGTCAAGGAGTTGGCCTCGATGGGGACTGGCTTGTGATAACTGGCTTAGTTTGAAAAATAGGTTATTTTATTCTGAAAGTCTTTTAAATGTTTTGCAGAGATGGATGGCATAAATTCTAGTGATCGTTAAGTTGAGGAGAAATAATCGTTGTAATAAATTTCAACTTTTTTCTTCTATTCCTTCGGGGTCAGAGCAAAGATATATCTAACGCCTCCTGTATGTCTTTAGGGGGCAATCGAAGATCATGGAATTCTCTTGTAAACTCCACACCCAGTCTCTTTAATCGCTTCTTACAATATGCATAGTATGCGGTAGTGTTTTGTTATTATTCTTTGCTCTAGTTTTTTTCTTCTATTCTCCTTTTCACTTCTGTTTCACATCTGCCGTTATTTAACACTGTAATTTTACCTTTTTACAAAAAAAAATGTAAATAATCACAGCTCGCAGGTACTGGGATGAGCAGCGTTGCCACTGCTGGGTTTGTTTTCCACTAGGTCTGACAATCAGCGGAACATATCTGTCTGCCCAGATGGACGCAGAGGTGATGGAGCCAGTCTTAGTCTATTTAAGTGACTGTTTTGTATGTTATGCCCAGTTCTGAAGCGGAAGATAATAACCTGCTCAGCTCTGTCACGATATTGATAGTTGTCTTTGATCGACTTTTTTGAAAGCTTTGATGAGGGTCTCCTTTTCTTTGTAGGTGATTTCTTGGTATTTTTGTTACTTTGTTGCTCCGTAATTTACAAGCATAGTCTATCTGTCTCTTCATGCCCTGGCATGGGATGGTATGCAATATAGTACTACCCTTCTTTGGATGCTCACTTCACGTATGACTTTCTTCTGGTATGGCAGTTTATTGTTGTAAAGGGTTTGTAAGACAGATATTGCACAAGAAAGAAATACCACCTGTTGACATTGGCTTGTTTTCTATTTAGTTATTTCTGCAGCAATGTTTATTCTTTTGCTGATATTTTATGGTGGTTGGTTGGTTGCTGATCCAGTGGTCCATTGGCTCATGCCCTTTGACCCAATGCCATTAAATGGCATTATATTGCTGGGAAGTCTGTGGATTTTCGGCCCACACAAGGACAGTGCCAGAGATTAACTAGCTATCACACCTCCGGGGAGGTAGGTTTCAACCTATGCACTGCTACGAGCCACTGCAACCAAGATAGGGTTCACTGTGCTCATTCCCCGCCACCAATTGACTACTGGTTATGCCGAATTTTTCTATTGCTCTAGGCATGCAACCAAATGTTCACGTCAAAAGGATTGTCACATCCTGAGTCACTGTGCCTCTATGATAGGTTTGAGCCATAGGAAAAAAACAGTGCTGTCAATTTCCTCCTCCCCAGTGCTGCACAGTACATCTCTGGCTCCCTGCCAACCACAGAGGGTACATACATATATTCAAGTAATCATGAAACACATTTCAACAACAAAATAAAAGCATAATTAGCATAATTGTATAGATGACGTGCCATGAAGCTTCTACAAGAAGATAACCTCAATATAACGGCATGTCATCTACTATTGTTTTCTGTTGCATGGGTGGTTTGTCTAGTGGGCTATTGGTGAGACCCAGAGACGCAACCACATGCGTGATATTGTATGTAAGCTTCATGTCTACAGTCAAAAAATAGCTCATCATCTTGTGAAAAGAGGAGAAATGCTGCAGACCAACAACGGAGAGTAGCTAGAAAGTCACGGATAGACCAACATCCGCCTACAGTCGTAATTCTATGTCCGAACTGTCTAAGAACATTTACAGCTCGAATAGGGCTCATTAGCCATCTACGAACTATTATGCATGGTCATAATTCTAATTGAATTTTCAAAAGTGGATGTAAAAATGGTCAACATCACTTATGATGGACGAAGACAAACATGTAAACTTCAGCGCCTCCATGTTTCTATGTGGTACATATCTTCAATCATGTTGCATACTATTGTTTTTGTTTGAAGATTATTCAGTTATCTCATAGTGTACCGATACTTGTTGTTTATGGTGGTCCCAGAGGCGTACCAAGGGTGGTGCGAGGGGGGTGTGGTCGCACCGGGCATCAAGACTTGATGGGCATCAAAATGCCTCTCAAAATAATTAAAACTTTGAAATAGGGTTTAAGTGTCTTTGTCGTGGCAAAATTGATGCCCCCGCACCGTTAAAAAATTATATTTTTTTTCTTGGTAAGCACATTTGGCCATCATGTGTCTGTTGAAGATTCTTTTATCGACTTTATTGACACAGAGGAAAAAATTCCGCCGTGATTGCAAGATTGATTTTGAAGAAGTTAGAGGCGGACGACCTCGACATCATGGACTGCCGAGGTCAAGGGTACAATAGCACTGTTGTGATGAAAGGGGAACATTCGGGAGTTCAGAAACTGATTTGCGATATACATCCAAAAGCCAAGTATATTGCCTGTTCTCACCATAGTTTAAACCTAGCTAGAATCCATGCTGCACGAGAAGAAATAAACTCTGTGACCTTCTTCGACACGCTTTATCGTCTGCACACCTTCTTCTCCAATTCCACTCTCCGTTGTGAAGTGCTGATGAAAACTACTGGAATGAGTCAAACGATTAGCCGAAACACGCTGGAACCGAGAGGCGAAGTGGTCAAAATTGTTAAAAGCCACTTTATGAAGATTCTGGAAACACTTGAAATTTTAACGGAGAGAACCGAGAATTCGGAAACGAGTCCGCGGTTGACAGCTTACTTGTGGCGATGCAGTCATTCACGTTCTTGACATATCTAGGGTTCTGTTCTTGGCTCCAGTTTTATTGGAAATAAATGACACGCAGGCATATATGCAGAAGAAGAGATTGAGCGTTCAGGATTGTGCAGCAAAAATTAAAGCTTTGAGTGAATTCCTCACAACTTAGAGGGAAAGAGTAACCGATGCGAGTTTGAGCTATGAGCAGTCGGTGTGTTCTGAACTTGGAATCCCTACGGAGCCACATCTGCGAATACGTCGTAAAAAGAAGATGCCTGGAGAAGAAGCCGCCGATGCCGGGTTAAGCTACAGAAATGAACTTTGGTTGGAAATATGGACAGAGTGAATCAGGAGAGTTCAGCAAGAATTGCATAAATGCATGAGGTTGCTGACAAGTTTGGCTTTCTTTCTCCAAAGCAACTGTTAGACTCAAATGTGTAGAGGATTAACTTCATTGTATTCAGGTTTTTCCATATATACTCCATCTCTTTCAACAAAGCGACACACCACGTAACCACTATATCAGTAAGGTACACTTTGCATATAGTTAAGCATGCAAGAACATGCAGCCTAGAAGATATAAATGTTCTTTTTAAAAAAGTGATCGCAGACAGCTTACTAAAGTTTGTTTCAACAATTAACACCCTCATCATTGTACAACGCATGCGGTTGCGTCTGTGGGTCTCACCAATGGCTCATTTGACATACCACCTATGCAACAGAAAACTGTAGTAGATGACATGCCGTTATATTGAGGTTATCTTCCTATAGAAGCTTCATGGCACGTCGTCTATACAAATATGCTTCTCGTGCTTTTATTTTATTGCAATGTGTTTTTATATATGTATGCACCCTCTGTGGTTGGGAGAGAGCCAGAGATGTACTGCACATCATTGGGGAGGAGGAAACTGACATCACTGAGGCCCCTCATAGAGGCATAGTGACTCAGAACGTGACAATTCTTTTGACTTGAACATTTGGTTGCATTCCTGGAGCAATATAGAACATCGACATTACCAGTAATAAATTGGTGGCGGGGAATGAGCACAGTGAACCCTATCTTTGTTGCAGTGGCTCGGAACAGTACATAGGTTGAAACCTACCTTCCTGGTGGTGCGATAGTTATTCTCTGGCTCTGGTCCAGGGTGGGCCGACAATCCACATACTACCTAGCAATATAATGCCATTTTAATGGCATTGGGTCAAAGGACATGAGCCCATGGACCGCTGGATCAGTAGCCATCATTGTACAACCTGTACTTATAAGTACAGGCAGAGAAGGCTACACAACTTGAAGGAGATTTGTTTTACTAGAATTTGGCAGATCTAGAAGAAACCTATTTCTAGTTTTAACTAATAGTCATCATCATCATTAAGTGCCGTCTCCACAACAAAGGTTGGCTGCAACAGATCTCCAAAATCCCCTGTCTCTTGTCTTGGTGGTGCACTCTGCTAGACTGTAACCTGTTCATCTTGTAATGTTACTCTCCCACTTGTATCTCTGTCTACCTCTTGCTCGCTTCTCGTTGACTTTACCCTCAAGTAAGGTCTTCAATAAGGTGTCATGTCTTTTAATGTCTTTCTCACTAATATTAACTAATAGTGAGAAATTATAATGTGAAATCGTGCTACTTTTTTCTGTAAACAGTTAGCATTTTTTTTAAAGTACTTTTTCATCAAGTTTTTTAGAATAGTTTGGTATGAGGGTAGTGAATGTTGGTAAAAACAAGTTAGCAACACTAAACACAGCAAAAAAATCTACAGAAATTGAGAAATAATTGCCTAAATGTGATTTCACACAGGCCTATCTAGAATGACATTATATTGTTAACGGATATTACTAAATTATAGGCCTAATGTGAAATCTTACAACATTTTAATTTGAAAAGGGGTTAGTGTTTTTTTAACAGTAGTTTTTTTTTTTTAATTGGCCAGTGCCATTTAGGCATGAGACTTACTTTTCAACGAAACGAGTTGGCAACACTCAATCAGACTACTAAATTATTGATCGTCTGAGAGTCATGAAACAGTATGTTGTTGTATGATTTGTAATTATTGCTGTCTTAAGTTTCTGTTTAGATGGAGGTTTAAGACTAGAATATTGCCACAGAATTGGACTGAAAATAGTTGCTTAATTAGATTTTAAATTAAAATGAGTGTTAGAATGTGAGTTGTGAGTGACATTTTGTTTACAATCACTGACGGAAAAGAAAAGTAGGGCCTGCTATTAATTTACTAGCCCTACCTGTGAGTGTGAATTACTGAATAATAGAATTTACACTAAGTGTGATTAAAGAGATTTGTAGTCTTTACTTTAAAGTTGTAACTTAAACTTTCAATTAAAGTTAATGCTATTACTATTATTTAGTACAGTGTCTGAAAGGGAATCTTAAGGCTAGTTAGTTGTAGTAATAATGAACTAACAAATATAATAATTATATTATATATAATAATAATATTGGTTGAAGAGCGTAGCCTAGTGTAGCCTGTAGGTAAAAATAGATTCATAAGATTCTGTTCAACAATAGCAGCATTAGTTTGTCAACATAGCAAGGGAATCGACTTATCTTGTTTTGGCGATAATAACCCTCTATTTTAAATTAATTTATTAAAATGTAAGTAATTGGTAAACTGAGCTAGAGGGAAGGAATAATAACAGATGAAACTTAAGTAAGCAAACTTAACATTAGGTCATAGAAATAAGAAGATAGTCATTCTGTTCTTATGTCCAATACTTCAATATGTTTTTGGTGAATAGAAACCTTTTTCTTTTGTTGTTATAGGACTACTTGTCCATGAATGACTGTTAGTGCCTAACCTGATAAGGTTGATATATATAGTGTTATTATATTTATATTTGCCTATATAAAAGACAACTTGTTACAACAGAAATGACCTGTCTACATATAATTCTTGGAGTAAGAGACAGATTCAGAAATGATAACATCAGAAAACTAACAAACACAATGCCAATCCTGGATTACATCAGAAAACTAACAAACACAATGTCAATCCTGGATTACATCAGAAAACTAACAAACACAATGCCAATCCTGGATTACATCAGAAAACTATCAAACACAATGCCAATCCTGGATTACATCAGAAGACAGCAGATTAAGTGTTTTCACACGCTTCCAGACTACCATCAGATAGTGTCCCTCAAAAGGATTATTATACAGACACAGTGGATACAAAGCCATGGGCAGACTATGCAAAAGATGGATTACAGAAATAAAAGAATAAACAAAAACAAACATATATGAGGACATCTCCAAAGGAGAACTCTTCTATCCAGACCCTGCAAGGCATAACAGGGAATAAAGTGAAAAGACTAGAGATGAATTTGAGAAGGAAAGTTTGGGGGAGAGGCGATGTGTACCCTACTTGAAGAGATAAAATAATTAATTAGACCACGCTGAAGGCAGATGTGTCGGGCCACTGGTACAATTAAAACGGATAATGAACGCAGAAGAAGAATTAATTAAGCCTACATTAGATGTTTTGTGTATTTTTACAACTGGCTTTGCCTATGTGGCAGCCAAGTCCTGTACTTATAGTTCTTGTTGCAAAGAATAGATTGACTGTCCTATTTCCATGCATGTCATAGGAGGTGACTAAGGAAAGTTGGGGGATAGACTGACAACCTGTCACCTGTGAAAAAATCATCCTAATGTCTTGCCTCAATTTTTTACTTCTGTCTCATAATCCACATGGATGATGAAAAGATGTAGGCTAGCATCATTGCACCATTGTCCTATTGTAGCAGACTCCTAGGTGACGGGGAATGTTAGATGTACCTTTACTGTGGATGGCTCAACAATTCTGACAAAAGAATGATAGTTTGCCCAGGTGGGTGTGCTGTGCCTGTGGCAGGACTTGGTAATCCTTGTATAGTGTCGCATTGCAGTGCCTCCCTTTGGGGAATAAACATGCATTCATAAACCCCCCCCCCCCAACCCCCATATACATCCATGCCGTTGAAACGTTACATATAAGTCAGGGTGTCGCCTCAGTTTCACAACTGAAATGCTATGGGCTGTCAAGCTAAAGGGAGGAGGGGTGTATGGGAGGGGGGCTTGGGTAAGGATAGGAAGGTTGGGCAGGGATAGGGGAAATCATGGATAGTGGAATGACAGAGAGTAAGAAGGATAGTGAATCCAGGACAACAATTATCTCATGAAAGGGGAACTCTGACATCAAGCCCAGAGCAGTAGATGGTGCTCGTTATCCCTGGTAGGCTAGGGAAAGCAGGATCCTCAGCTGGAAAACACAAATGTGAAAAAAGAGAGCCACATACAAACTCTAGAAACAGGAAAATTAACTCTGACAAACATTTCAAACTGCTGCCTTGCAGGAACCACAGGAATGTGGAAAGAATATGGAGAAATAAACCTAGACAGAAAATACATCCTGACCTGCCGGATGTGGAGAATGTCAGCCTATGGTGCATGTATCATGAAAATTAGGACACCACGCACCATCAGGAATATGGTCTTGCCACAAAACTCCCAACCATGTTACATAGAGCAAAGGTCTTCACCATGTACACCTCCACCATATGGCCCTCCTATATAAATACGGAATGACGCAAAGACAACTCTTCTGTTGAGTTGTGACATGATCACTTGAAAAGTTCGTATTTCTAAGAAAATGCTCAATGGATTTATTTTGCGTGTGCTTAATTACCATCTGCAAGATGCAAAAGATATATATAAATACACACCATATTTAAATATCTTTAAATTAATTTCTTAAAAAACGCCTGTGTTTTGCCGGGTCCCGAAAGGGGAGTAAAGAATAGCAACACTGTTTACCTTCCACGCATGTTGTAAACGGCGAATAAGGAGGTTATGGGATGGAGTTGGCTGTCCCATCCCATATAGGGTCAGTGACTCAAAGCCTTGCTGAAGTCGGATGTGTCAGGCCAAAAGGCGCAGATATCGCATCAATGCTGTAAACCATGACACAATGCATTCCGTTCTCCGGACTACATCCTGCTAATCTGCAGGAGTTTGAGAACAAACGCAGAAGAAGAAGAAGATTTCTTAAATCTTTGTTCCTTTTTCTTATAATTAAAACATTTTTTTACTTCAGACAACAAACATGCATGAACTGTTTGCAGAGGTCCTTTCAAAAAAGGATCTGTCCAAAGCTGGTGAATTATTCTCATTAGAAGACGATGCAATTGAAAAGGACCTGGAGGAGATTATTCAGCAAATTCAGCAGATAGCCGATACTGAAGAATATGAAAGCAATGATAATGACCAAAGTGTAGTGGAAATATGTATCACTCGGATAACAACAGCAATTCGGTAAGTCATTTTCCTTTTATTCATGAGATTTTTTTCTTGTTCTAGATTTAACATGTCTACACAGCTTATGCAGACATCTTAAATAGCGAGTTGTATGATACCATGGTTGCTGGTTCGCCTCTCGGCCTGGTATCTCCGACTTCAGTACATATGATTGCTTAGACAGGACTGTGATTCAGCTCGATATAGGGTATGACCCTACCAATCTTAGTTTCCAGCATCTGCACTTCAAGGAGGTGACCTCAGTAGGGGCGGGGCGTTTGAATGATCAGTGGTTCAATACTGTGCTATCAATTCTTGATGAAATGGGTATTTTTAAAATTAAATTACTGAAGTTAGACCAGAGGTTGACTGGCTGTCCCACCAGTCTTTAAACAAAAATTGTAATTGTTGGCTCGTGTGATGTCAAAGGGAACAAAGGATTCTGTACCTGATGGGCTCAGGCACAAATGGAACAACAAACGCAGCCTTGACCCAACTCTACTGTTGAGCTCTCCTATACAGGAAACATGCTCGCAAAGAACAACTAGAAGATGTCAGCAACTGTGAATATCTCGGTTCAACCATCAACACCACAGGAGATCGCTTGGTAGAGATCAGAAAGAGACTAGCAATATCATTGATGAGAAATGTATGGCAAGGGACGAACAGAAAAATAAAGTAATAACTAATTAAGAAGCTATATTTTTCCATTGACAACATATGGTTGTGAGACGTGGGCAATGGCATCTGCAATGGAAAAGAAAATATCGGCATTCAAAATGAAATGTAATAGAAAGGTCTTCAGAATATCATGGACAGAAAGACAAACCAACTTAGACGTCCACAAAGATCTGAACATAGAAGACTTTCTCCTCAAAACTATTTAAAAAAATCAAGCCAACTTATTTTGGACATATAAAGAGACAGAATGGTTTAGAAAGGTTAATCATGGAGGGAAAAGTTCCAGGTAGAGAACAAGAGGCAGACCAAGACTACAAGGGGCATAGGATATTGAAGACTTTTTCAACAAGACACTGGAAGAGACTGTGCAGCTTGCACAGAACCGAGAGGCTTACAGAGTGGCAGTGAGGACAATGTCCTGTAAAGGACATGTCACATAGATAGGTAGGCAGATAGATATGTAGGTAGGTTGGCAGGAATGCAGAAAGGTAGATGGGTTGGCAGGAATGCAGATAGGTTGGTATGTAGATAGGTAGGCAGATAGATATGTAGGTAGGTTGGCAGGAATGCAGAAAGGTAGATAGGTTGGCAGGAATGCAGATAGGTTGGTATGTAGATAGGTAGGCAGATAGATAGGTAGGCAGATAGATATGTAGGTAGGTTGGCAGGAATGCAGAAAGGTAGATAAGTTGGCAGGAATGCAGATAGGTTGGTATGCAGGTAGGCATATAGATATGTAGGTAGGTTGGCAGGAATGCAGAAAGGTAGATAGGTTGGTAGGAATGCAGATAGGTTGGTATGTAGATAGGTAGACATATAGATATGTAGGTAGGTTGGCAGGAATGTAGAAAGGTAGATAGGTTTGCAGGAATGTAGATAGGTTGGTATGTAGATAGGTAGGCAGATAGATATGTATATAGGTTGGCAGGAATGCAGATAGGTTGGTATGTAGATAGGTAGGTAGGTAGATAGATATGTAGATAGGTAGGTAGGCAGATTGATATGTAGGTAGATATGTAGATAGGTAGGTAGGCAGATAGATAGATAAATGGCAGAGGTAAAATACATCATGGTGATGATAACAAATTAATAAAGCATTATAAATATTTGTTCAAGCTAAAATGATCTACTATTTCAGAGAATCAGATAGAATAGAAAAGCACGCTGAACCACTTGTCAGCCTTCTGTCCATGTGTCTGAGACATAATCTGACACCAAAGACTAAAGATGAAGACCCTCCACATGCCAAAATTGCCTCAGATGTGATGAGTCGCTTATTCTCTGTGAGTTATCTTTTCCTGATATAATTGATACATATAGGTAGTGCTTGACTTACGACCACGATCGGTTCAAACAAACCAGTCGTAACACGATTTAGTCGTACGTTGAGTACGCTATGTGTACAGTAATGTGAAGTGATGTCATAAAAATATTTAAGTTAAATTATATTATACATTTCATTTATTATTGTTAGAAATTATAATTTTTTATGTTAATATGAGAACGATGTCATAAGAGAAAGAGTGGGTGTCATATCAATTCTACAATACATACAAAACCAACAGATACAATGGTTTTGTCATCTAGAAAGAATGCTGTGTGATTCATTCGTTTATAAAGCATATATGAAGAGAGGAGAAGCAGAAAGAAGAGCCAAGGGTAGACCTAGAGTACGCTGGATCGACAACATTAAAGAGACATTACACGAACACCAAATAACATTATCTGAAGCTGCCAGAAAAGTGAGAGCAAGAACATTGTATCTTCCTCGACACCCGTAAAGGGTAAAAGAGGAAGGAAAGAAGAAGAAGATGTTAATTTTGTGCTATTTGTATCATCACTACACCATTTTGTTTCTTATTTTTAAATCGTCAGGTTTAAGAAAAACACTGCATTAACTATACATGTACAACTGGTTTAATATTTACAAAACATATAAAATACTTTAGGAAATATTTTCCCAATTTTGTAAAACACACCAAATTGTTATTAACATCAAAATGATTGCAGACAACGCCGTTCGGCTGATAATTGAGACCAAAATAAATCTGAAATCTAATACATGTATGGCTAGTGATTGTGGTCATAAAGTCGAATGGTCGTAAGTTGATTTCTCTCTGTACATTTAAACCATATTTCAAATATCCTTACCAGATTCTGTAGTGGGTCAGTATATGACAGACTGTCTTCTGCTTCTGCTATATCTGTTCGCAAACTCCTGCAGATTAGCAGGAGAACGGAATGCGTTGTCAGGGTTTATAACTGTGCAGTAATACCTGCTTCTTTCGTCCTGACATTCGACTTCAGCCCAGCTTCTGTGTCTTTTTGACCCTAAATGGAATAGGACAGTCACCTCCACCTCATAACCTCCTTAGTTGCCTCTAATGGCATGCATGGAAGATAAACAGTGTTGCTATTCTTTGCTCCTTTTTTGGCACCAGCAACACATGAGCAACAGCTCTGTAAATTTCTCGCCTAAGAGAAGTGTTTTGGGCCTTTGACGCAAATAAAACTGTGACACTCGCTGAAGACGGATGTGTTGGGCCATTGGTGCAAATAAAACGGCAACACAACACATTTCCATTCTCTGGACTACATCCAACTGGAAATCTTGTAGGACCATTGTCCTGTTACAAGTGAAATCCAGTGGAAATTTGAGAATAAATGCTGATGAAGAAGAAGAATCTGTAACACAACGCATTTCCATTTTCTGGACTACACTCTACTGGAAATCTAGTATAACCATTGTCCTGCTACAAGAGAGAACCAGCAGTAGTTTGAGAATTAACACTGAAGAAGAAACTCTGTACATTCTTAGATAAACAATTGAATGAGTTCTTCTTCTTCTTCTTCATCGTTCATTCTCAAACTCCCGCTGGATCTCCCTTGTAGCACGACCATTGTCCTACTAGATTTCTAGCAGGATGTAGTCCAGAGAATGGAAATGCGTTGTGCCGCCGTTTTATTTGCGCCAATGGCCCGGCACATCCGTCTTCGGCGGAGGATTGAGTTCTAAAGTGTTTATCTTGCAGCGGATTATTATGATGAAGAAATAATATCTTTAACTGTGAGCAGGTAGCTCTTATAAGCCCATAACTCTAATAAGCTCATAGATCTTATAAGCCCATAACCATTCTGATAAAAACATTGGTCCTCCTCAGTTGAATAACCGAGGTAAAATTCAAACTGACCGGCAACCCTAAGCATTCTTATCTCCTATTACGAAGGGTGTTCGCAAATTTTTGAGACATCAACAGCTCCATATTTTAAAATCTGTCTACAACCGAAGTGATTTCATAGAGCTTTGAAATCTTGTATGAGTCATAATGAATGTTTGTGTTATCTGAATAAATGTGAAAGTCCCTTAGTTATTTCAAGAGTGATAATCCTACTTATTATAATTAATGCTGGTTGTAGATTTACATGACATTCTATATATCATAAACCATGTTGTGGGACTATTTTGTAGCATAAACCATGTTGTGAGACTATTTTGTAGCATAAGTCATGTTGAGAGACTATTTTGTAGCATAAACCATGTTGAGAGACTATTTTGTAGCATAAACCATGTTGTGAGACTATTTTGTAGCATAAACCATGTTGTGAGACTATTTTGTAGCATAAACCATGTTGAGAGACTATTTTGTAGCATGTCATGTTGAGAGACTATTTTGTAGCATAAGTCATGTTGAGAGACTATTTTGTAGCATAAACCATGTTGAGAGACTATTTTGTAGCATAAACCATGTTGAGAGACTATTTTGTAGCATAAACCATGTTGAGAGACTATTTTGTAGGTGCTGACATCTTGGAATGATCTATTATTCCGCATAAACTATTCTTAGTAATACTATCGCTACTGTTGCCGTATTTCTGAAGTATCATAAGTGTTTCAACAATTTTAAAAGCTGATCGCCAAGGGTTTATAACGGAAATTCACCAACCATCAAATTTCATCAGCAAAGTGTTAACACTATACATTTTTTTTGCAGTATTACAACAACAAAAAGGTCATGACGTTAGCCATTCCATCAGTTGTGCAATTCCTAAACTGTGACAACAAGGACCTTGTTCGCAGTGTGGCCAGCTACTTATCCCTGGCAACTATTGATAATGCCAATTTTCTTGCTCAGCACATGCCGCTTGTCTTGTCAAGTGTTATCAAAGGTTGGTTGCTAGCACGTAGTTGTGGTGTGAGTTTTATAGTATTCTGCAACACCACAGATTTTGGACCCCCCTCCCCCAACATTAAATACAATCACTCCCCCCTATCTACAGGCTTGAGGACAAGGGAAAAGTTTTTTGAGTGGAAAAGTAAAACTTGAACATTTAGTAACCACTGGAAACCGCATAAAGAATAGTCTGCGGGTCTTACCAGTGACCTACCAAACCTATCGCCACACAACAGTATACTTCTAGTAGAACATATAACTTACTAGTGACCTACTAGACCAGGGGTCGGAAACCTTTTTGTCTGAGAGAGCCATGGACACCACATATTTTGAAAAGTAATTCTGTGAGAGCCATACATTATGTTTAAAACTAAAAATTCAAGTAAATCTGTGCATTTTGTGTAATTTCAATACTAAAAGTACAATAATTATGTCTCTGAATTCTTTTTAATAACATTGTTATGCTGTTGCTAATCAATAATGAGTATTTCTTACCATTAATGCGACTTCTGATGCTGAGCTGCTGTAGACTTTAGCTCATTTGTAGAATGAAATATTGATATGCAATTAATATGTAGATAAAGGAGTCTAAAGAAACATTTTTTTAATAATCGAACATTTGTCTGCGAGCCAGATGCGGCCATCAATAGAGCCACATCTGGCTCACGAGCCATGGGTTCCTGACCCCTGTACTAGACCTACCACCATGCAACAGTATACTTCTAATAGATAATATGACTTACCAGTGACATGACGTGGTTATCCTAGGATATTATAGCCTGGCATGACATGGTTATCCTAGGATATTATAGCCTGGCATGATGTGGTTAATCTTGGATATTATAGCCTGGCATGACGTGGTTATCCTTGGATATTATAGCCTTGCATGACGTGGTTATCCTAGGATATTATAGCCTGGCATGATGTGGTTATCCTAGGATATTATAGCCTGGCATGATGTGGTTATCCTAGGATATTATAGCCTGGCATGACGTGGTTATCCTTGGATATTATAGCCTGGCATGACGTGGTTAATCTTGGATATTATAGCCTGGCATGACGTGGTTAATCTTGGATATTATAGCCTGGCATGACGTGGTTATCCTTGGATATTATAGCCTTGCATGACGTGGTTATCCTAGGATATTATAGCCTGGCATGATGTGGTTATCCTAGGATATTATAGCCTGGCATGACGTGGTTATCCTAGGATATTATAGCCTGGCATGACGTGGTTATCCTAGGATATTATAGCCTGGCATGACGTGGTTATCCTAGGATATTATAGCCTGGCATGATGTGGTTATCCTAGGATATTATAGCCTGGCATGATGTGGTTATCCTAGGATATTATAGCCTGGCATGACGTGGTTATCCTTGGATATTATAGCCTGGCATGACGTGGTTAATCTTGGATATTATAGCCTGGCATGACGTGGTTAATCTTGGATATTATAGCCTGGCATGACGTGGTTATCCTTGGATATTATAGCCTGGCATGATGTGGTTATCCTAGGATATTATAGCCTGGCATGACATGGTTATCCTAGGATATTATAGCCTGGCATGATGTGGTTATCCTAGGATATAGCCTGGCATGATGTGGTTATCCTAGGATATTATAGCCTGGCATGATGTGGTTATCCTAGGATATTATAGCCTGGCATGACATGGTTATCCTAGGATATTATAGCCTGGCATGATGTGGTTATCCTAGGATATAGCCTGGCATGATGTGGTTATCCTAGGATATTATAGCCTGGCAAGATGTGGTTATCCTAGGATATTATAGCCTGGCATGATGTGGTTATCCTAGGATATTATAGCCTGGCATGACATGGTTATCCTAGGATATTATAGCCTGGCATGACATGGTTATCCTAGGATATTATAGCCTGGCATGATGTGGTTATCCTAGGATATTATAGCCTGGCATGATGTGGTTATCCTAGGATACTGCCGCACTTGGAATGCCTCTCTTTTGGGACAAAAAAATGCACCCACACACTCTTTCCACACACACACGGCCATGTCTGAGACAACAAACTTTATATGAGCTTAGGTATCACCTCGAATAATCGAGTGTTTCAATAATGCTTTTATCAGGAAGGCTATGAGCGGTGAAGAGCTACCTGCTCACAGCTAAAGACATTACTACATCAGCATCAATGTCTCCCCATCGAGGCCAGCACCGTGTAGTGTTGATGGGGCTTAGTTCAGCCATCAGGGGTTGGAAACTAAAACTGGTCGGGCAGTCCCACTCGAGCAGGACCATAGTCATGCCCAAGTAAGCAGAGTGCTGAAGACGGAGGCAACCAGCCAAAAGATGCACAGATAATCAAGATGCTACACACAAAACACAATGAAAACATATCTGTACAAGTGATCGAAAGAAGAAGAAGAATCATCAATGTCTGAGAATTATCAAGGGGAGATGAGAGAGAAGCTGCTGGATGGGTTAACATAATGGCATGGGAGAATTTCATCAAGTGAATTTATTAACAACCAAAAGACATGGAGTTGTGAAGAAACATGCTCATGTAAGCCACTCAGAAGATCACTTGATTGATTGGTTTCACTTTTACTCCTATTTTACTTTCTTCTTTATTTTCGTATGCTATGATCTTGTAACCCACTTCAATGCACACATTTCAATTCCTGTCATATTATTACCTACATTTTTCATGAATTTCCTTAGGCAATTACTTACTGGGTCAGGTCTTGCCACAGATATATGACCAAAATGCCCAACCAGTTCTGGATCATGTGGATGAACTCGCTAAGCTGCTGAGCAAGTGTGACTCCAATGAAAAAGTTTGCTTCCTACAGCTGTTTAACAAAGTTGCCAAGACACATCCAAAAGTTTGTATTTTTTTTTTTTTAATTTTCCACGATGTATTCTTCAGTTCTTAGTGCTTTAGTTACCTTGAATTCTTTTCCTTCTTTAATTCTTTTCAAGGAAATCATTGAAATCTTTTCCTTGAATTCTTTTCTTTCTTGTTTTCTTTTTCTCCTTAAATCTTTTTTTCCTTGAATTCTTTTATACCTTGAATTATTTTCTTTGTTTGGACGGAAATATCTTTCTTTGAATCTTAAATCACGAAAGTGTTGTGTGTTGCTGGACTCAAAGGAGAACATGGAATAGCAACATTATTTACCTTCCATGCATGTCGTAAGAGGTGACTAAAGGGTTATATTACAGCTGCCATTTTGTAGGAGTGATCAGATCGTCGCTCCAGAGGAAATTAAACACATGCCGTCATCTTGTTGAAATGTGTGAATCAGTTAAATAATCAAGATGAGAATAAAGGTTGAGGCTGTTACTAAAAATGTCTTTAAATGGCTCTATGAGACTTAATCTCTTGAGGAGAGCAAAGTACAATGGAGTAAGAAAGAACACAGAAGAAGAAGATGAATATGTTTCATTTATTCACAGAGTTTACTTTTTCTTCCTCAGCTTCTGGAACAACATGTACCTCAGCTATGTACTTACCTATCATCACCTCTATTGTCTCCAATGGTTCTCATGATATTGGTGGACATGGCCACAGCCCGGCCAGTCGCTCTAGTAGATCATCTGCCTACTATCCAAGGAGTTGTGGATACACAGCCAATGCTGATGTATCAAGTTGCACAGGTTACCGGTGCTGTTGGAACAGTTAGTCTTGTAAGTATTCATTCATTTTCCTTTAGCGCTGAAGTTAGTGCATAGGGCGGAGGTCAGATCTGTCCAATTCTGTCTGTTCAAAGCTATTCTGTGCAGTTCTTGAATAGTATGAATATTGTTTGTTTTAATTTCTTTAAAAAATTTTCTTCTGGGTGTTTCCTATCGTCTACCCCTAGCTTTTCTGCCTGTTGGGATCCATGCAAGAGATTGGTGGTGTATTCTGTTATTGTCCGAGCGTAAGACATGTCCGATGTAGGACCAACAGCATTTTCTAATAACATCTGTGATGTAGTTTTGATGTGTCTCTTCTCTGATTTTATCATTCGATTTGAATTCACTCCAATGGGTGTTAATTATCTTACGATGACATTTGTTCTCGAAACTCAGTCATTTCTTTTCTGAAGGTAAAGAACTTTTCCAGCTCTCACATCAATAATATAACACTGGAATGACGCAGGAATTAAATAATCGCATTTTCGTGAGTGTGCTGTTTGACTTTGACCTCCAGATATTAGACAGTTTATTAATAAGCATACAGAGCTTTTATTGATGTTTATCATTGTTCTCTAATTCTTGGTTAAAAAAACAGCATGTGGGAGTCTGTGTCTATAGCATTATAGACATCAGCAAATATATCATGCATGCTAGACTACGGTTAAGTTTGTGTTTGGTGACCAGCATGTAAGTATGAGAACCAGCTTGCCTACTTCTAGCGATATGGTTAGATCTCTCTCTATAAATCTATAAACCCATAACCCATCAGGGTAGTAGGGGTTCAACATTGGATGCTTCAGCACACAGAGTTCTCCAGCTATTTCCTTCTTCAACAATGTGGATAAGTGAGGAAAAATCATGTCCTGTCTATTCCTTGATGTTGACAGTTCCCTGCGGTATTGTTTTTTACAAAGAATTATGTCTACATACATGTCAAAATCATGCTTGTTTTGAATGTAATATGTGTGACCTAGTTAACTGTCAGTGAATCGCTCAGCGTGAATTCACGTTCAAATGTGATGTAGTGTCAACATCAGTAAAGTGCAATGATGACCGTGAGAGAAAGCATATCTATGTAGCCACATTGTACGGACAGCTGGAGAGGAGATTGGCACCGCCGGCTAAATTTTTGCCCACTGAATTATTACCCAAAAAATATTGTTAGGTACTGTTCTGTGGAAGTGGTAAAAACACTGGATGTATTAGTTGCCAAAGCCAAAAACGAATGTGTTGGGCATTGGTGAAAATAAACTGGCAACACAGTGGTTTTCTATTCTCTGGAGCACATCCTGCTGGAAATCTAGTAGGACTATTGTTCTACTACAAGAGTTCCAGTGGAAGTTTGAGAATGAACGCTGAAAAATAAGAAGTCTGCAGTGCAGTAAGTTCCCTCTAGAAGACTGCTGAGCTCATGTCCATGCACCCTACAACCACATTTGAGTCAAACAGTCATCTGGGAATTGTAGGGGAAACCCAAAATGACCTAAAACAAACCAGTCTATTAAAAAAATTTGGTAGGACATCCTATTTTGGATTTAGCCATCAGTCTAACATTTTTTGACTGTAGTGATTTTCCTCTCGGCAATATTCTTCTTCTTCTTAAGCGTTCATTCTCATACTCCCGCTGGATCTCTCTTGAAGCAGGACTACTTGACCTCCAGCAGGATGTAGTCCAGAGAATGGAATGCATTGTGTCGCCATTTTAATACATTCAGTAGTTTTCCATTGCTTTCTGAATGGTCTGGATGCGCAATTGCCTGCGATGGGATATATACTGTATACATGAACAGTATTGGACCGGATGTTTAACAATTGATCGCAGAAGAAGAAGTTCAGAGAGTGGAATGCATTGTGTCATGGTTTACAACTTTGCTAAGATATCTTCGCCTTTCGGCCTGAGACATCCGACTTCAGCATGGACGAGATGGCACATCAAACTCCACCCAGTGACCTCGTCAGTCAGCTCTTATGACATAGAAGGTAATTGCTATTCTTTGCAGCCCTTTCACATCCCGGCAACACACGGGCAACCTCCTTCATAAAAAAATAATGTGAGAGAATCACAAATCTGAAACTGGAAGTAAAATTCCACTGCCTGGCACCTGAAACATGAGTGACAAACTCATTCTTCCTCATCGCACCGTCGTCATCATCATCATGATCATCTAGTAGGAAGGAAATATATTTGGTACTGAGTGTTCAGTTTTTAAATATTTCGTCAAACATTTGTGATTCACATTAAGAAAGTACTTATCATTTACATCTAGTAGGAAGGAAATATATTTGGTACTGAGTGTTCAGTTTTTAAACATTTCGTCAAACATTTGTGATTCACATTAAGAAAGTACTTATCATTTACATCTGGTTCAGGAGCAGGCAAAGAAGTCAATGAGGTTTTTGGTATCCAAGCTAATAAGTGCAGATCAGTCTGTTCTTCCATCCGTCCTTCAAGAGATCCGAGGTCTTGGTATGGCATATCATGCGTTGCTAGAAGAAAATCTGGAGAAGATATTTAAGCTCTCTACATCAGGCTCAAGTGCTGTCAGACTTCTAGTACAGCAGGTCAGAGAGGATGTTCGTAAATAGTAAGTTGATGGAAAATGTTGGAAATTATCAGTCATTTTTACTTTTAGTCAGTGTTGTGTTAATTTACCTGGCAAAAGAGGTTATAAGTTCCAATTAGGCATGTCAAAAATATTAATAATAATAATAATACAATAAAACCTGTCTTAACTAAAACCGTTGCGAACAAGAAGAAGAAGAAGTAAAACTGTGATGGACAGAGTCACTTTTTTGCTAAAACAAGGTTTCTGCTTAATCCAGGTATGCTATTAAAATTTGACGAAACATGCATGTTCCTGAGATAAAATAAAATACCATACTCATGTTCTCAATTTGTGATCAGAAACTAACATCATAGCAAATGCGATACGCCCATAAGTGCTCCGCTCTCCATTACAGCAGCCATTTAAGAATTTACTCAATTACTTATTCACACTTATATCTATTATCTTTCCCAAGGTGGATGATATTTCATTGTATCTACTTACTGTTAAGCATAGGGGTGATAGCCTCTGTTGTCATTCCAAGGCCAGATATGTTGCTGTGATTGTGTTGAGTCCATGTTTGTTCAAGGTTATCTTGATGTTTTCTATCTACTATTTGATTGGTTTACCTTTTGGCGCTCTATGTTCTGATATTCTTGTGTTATATGCTCTTATTGACTTGGTTTGGCTTCTTTCTCATAAGGTGACCGGGGTGCAAAGGGAACGCATTGCTCTAGGCGGACCCAGGGTTAGCAGATAACCAAGATCCCAAATGTACCTCCACGCGGTGCACCCTGGAAACAGAAATACAGCAGCTCGAGCTGATTCTGGCCAAATCATTTGGGGATCGTGTCCGAGAATGTGGAGGTAGCAGATGGAAAGAGATTTGCCTGCACAAGAGACAGACATATCTCCGACACCACCAGCATCACCACATATAGCGACACTGTCGACATTCAGTGAAGCTAGTCAGTCCAGTCCGAACATTGGAGGGGCGGCCAATGTAAAATGCACGTAAAGGTAGATACATGGCGAGAGACATAGATTTCATACCGAGTACAATGAAACAATGAAAGGGCAGAACAGCGCTAGAGGGCAGCGCGAACTGCAATAGTAAGTAGAAAGTGAAAAGTCCCTAGGAAAGGGGAACTACAAGCTCCGTCAGCTCGAGACGAGTTTCTAGTTACCTGTGTTCCTTACAGGCAGAGACCCAGACCCATTCATTGGCGTTTGGTAAAGCAAGAAGACCTAATCCAACTCTAATGTCGAGCCTTCCTAAACCGGAAATATGCTCACGAAGAGAAAGGGTTCCGTAATCGATGCGCTCAGGCACAAAAGGGACAACGATTTAGCCCTGGCCCAACTCTACTGTCAGGTTTTCCTACACTGGAAATACACTTGAAGAGAGAAAGGGTTCAGTACCTGATGGGCTCAGGCGCTATTGGGACAAGGACGCTCAGCTCGAGAACGCCTTGCTCTCAAACGCGTGGTGTGAGACTCGAACTTGGACAAGGGGTACACGATGTCGGTGAATGACACCTCGGCTAAGACGGCGAAAGGGCCAGGGTCCAACTCCTCTGTTGAGTTCTTCCCCTTAAGGAACCAGGCTCACGGATGAGAAACGGTTCAGTACCCAATGGGCACAGGCACATCACGTCCAATTACACGAGGCAAGTTTATAGACAGTGGAACACCTCGTTCGAGTGAGACGAGAGCAAGAAAATCGTCTGGGCGAAGAGTCTTCACTACGCGTGCCTGGAGACAGATATAGAGGCTGTCACAGGCTAAGGGTAGCCCACCCGAATTGTCAAGGCATGCCGAAATCGGATGTGCTAGGCCTACAAGGCGCATAACGGTGGCACAACGTAATCATGCTCCCGGCGGAAATCGCACGGATATCCGTGATGGTTACAATGGAGCGAACGACAAACAAACAAACATAAGGTGACCGAACCATTTTATTTGCAGTGTTTTGATATACTCAATACGGGATATTATACCTATTCTATTCCTATTTGTCAGGCTCTATGATTGCCAAGGTACCAAGTTCAAAACCCGCCTCAGGTAATTATGCATCTGGACCGTTCAGAAAGCAATGACACACTACTAAATGTAAATACTGCTAAGAAAATCACTACAGCCAAAAAATACTGGGATGATGGATACATAGGATATGCTACCAATTTTTTTAATTCCTAATTTTTTTATTTCTTATTTTTTCTAGTTCAGTAACTAGAAAATAGATTGTGTGGTAAGTTACATGAGTCTTACGAAAGACGTATCTTTTTAGTCTGGACATGCATTTCAAACATTTGAACTTTCTGCTTAAAGACTTATTTTCCATGTCTGCGTTAAACAAGTCCTGCTTAATTCAGAGACATTTAACATGGTTCTCAGTTAAAAAACCATGGAACTGGAGAATATTTCCGCTGAAGATATTTCTGTTTAGGGTCAGCTTAAGAAAGGTTTTGCTGTAATAATAATAATTAATATTATTAAATATTAACCAGCAAACTATAGGAACCATCAGCATACATACTCTTCGTCATGTGCTGGATGAGACAGCGCACCTATTGCTGAGACCCAGAATGCGCCGACGTCGAGTCAGAAAACTAAACTAGGCTAATCATTGATATACTGATTGTTAGATCTTCTATGGCACTCTGATAATTATATATTTGTTCTATTCTAAGCAAGTTTGTCTTAAGTGTTCTTGTATGTACCGGGTAGCCTTTCTTGTCTTGTACATTCCTTCTTTTCTTGCGTATCCACCATTCTCATCTTCTTTTTTGTTTCCTACTGTTTTACATTGTACTCATTATGGCTCCCAGTAAAATGGTGTGGGTCGACGTGTTATTTCTGCTTGCTGATAAGGGAAGTTTAGGTTGTCGTCTGTGGCTATGTCAATAAGACATCTTCAAAAAGGTCAAGGATATGTGACTGATAGTTTTGAATTTAGTGACCAGCATGTAAGTGCAAGAGTTCTCTCATATGGTCAGCGAACTATACTAGTGATACAATTACAGACATTGACATATGGTCAGCTTACTATACTAGTGATGCAGGTTACAGACATTTACATACGGTCAGTTTACTATACTAGTGATGCAGGTTACAGACATTTACATACGGTCAGTTTACTATACTAGTGATGCAGGTTACAGACATTTACATACGGTCAGTTTACTATACTAGTGATACAATTACAGACATTGACATATGGTCAGCTTACTATACTAGTGATTCGGTTACAGACATTTACATACAGTCAGTTTACTATACCCCACTGTCTTACGGAGAAGCAAAAACAATAATCCACAACACATACACAGCAAAGTGGAAGAAAGAAATGGAAGGGGAATACAAACATGATGCAATACATCTCCTCCAGAGATATCAACAGACCACAATATTTCGCCTTAGAACAGGCCACAGCAGACTGTTGGGTCACCTTTACCGATTGAGGATCTCATACACAGATGAATGTCCGTGTGGATCCGGAAACCAGACTCCGGAACACATACTTCAGGACTGCCCAACATACAAAGAGCAGAGACAGCAGACCTGGCCAGAGGATACAGACTTGAGACAAAAGCTATGGGACAGCCGCTCTGACCTGAAGAAGACGGTGGACTTCGTCTTGACGACAGGCATGACAATTTAACATGACCACAGATGCTGAACGCAGAAGAAGAAGAAGTTTACTATACTAGTGATATCAGCCAATAGCATTAGGACTTTGCAACTTTCAGATGACATTTAGACAAAAAATAATCTTTCCAAAAACGCTATCTCAAGCTTTTATTGAGAAGGTTTCATTGCTAATTATTTTATGAATTATTTTCCCTAGTGCAGGCAGTGCCATATTCCAATTTTTGAAACGGGTATCCATCTCTTGGTCTGGTACCACTATCTTGTATTAATCTATGACCATCATTACTGGAATCATAGTCCTCACCCGTGTGTTGCCGGGGCTTGAGTTGGGAGCAAAGCATAGCAACACTGTTTACTTTCCATGTATGTCGTAAGAGGTGATTAAAGAGGTAATGGGGTGGAGGTTGGCTGTCCCATCCAATTTAGGATCAAAGTGACCCAGAAATATGCTGAAATTGGATGTGTCGGGCCGAAAGTCGCAGATATCACAGAAATGCTGTATCCATGACAAAACACATTCTGTTCTCCGGACTACATCTCACTAATCTGCAGGAGTTTAATATTGCAGACAGAAGAATGTAATAAATGGGAATTCATCTTTCATGGAATAAAACCGGTGCAGTCGGCAAAATTCTCCACTAATAAAAAGTCATATGCAGAGGCAGCAAAAGTCATATACAGAGGCAACAAAAGTCATACACAGAGGCAACAAAAGTCATATACAGAGGCAGCAAAAGTCATATACAGAGGCAGAAAAAGTCATATACAGAGGCAACAAAAGTCATATACAGAGGCAACAAAAGTCATCTGTGGTGATGAAGGGGATTGTTTCAAGTCATCCATGACAGTTGAAGTGTTAAGATCTTTACCATATATTTTTTTATTATTATATCTGTCAGTTTGTCATTAGTAACTGTCTTCTTTGTTCATTCTCAAACTCCTGTAGATTCGCAGGATGTAGTCCGGAGAACAGAATGTTTTGTGTCATGGTATACAGCTTTTCTGTGATATCTGCATCACACATTTCACTTCAGCATAAATTCAGCCTTTTTTTTAACCCTTTATGGGATAGGGCAGCCAATTTCACCCCATTACTCCTTAACCTTTAGCAAGCCAGATTAAAAAATATGAAACGTCTCCCTGCCACCGGATTCTTTTTTGAAAATTTGCGTTATTGATGGTGACTGTTTTGAAAATGTGATAATTTTTTGGTTGTTAGAGATATTTAAATAATATTTGCACATATAAATAAAGAATTGAATTGTGCATATATTGGTGTAATTTATGTACGTGTGTGTGTGATACCAGACGTATGAGAAAGTGGTAAAGACGTTTTTCACAAAAAACATATATTTTATAACAAATAAAGAGGGAAAAAATAAGAAAAAAAAATAACTTACCTTACATATCGAATTCCTTGGCAACACTGTCAACTAAATCACGCAAATCTGTTGTATTTATGTTCTTTCACTGCGAAATTATCAAAATATAGCCGTGGGAACTGTATAAAACATGTAGATTTGCAGTAAAATCGTTCTTTGAGCTTAGGCCTAGAGTTATTTTTTCTGCCACTTCAAAATATTCGATATCAAACGTACAAGTCCCCAAACCAGCACGGCATTCTGTATATTCACTGCTGTGAAACTAAATAACCTAATAATCCATGATTCAAGCCACGATTCAATGTTATTTTATTCGAAATACGATAAAATAAAGGTCTGTAAAACCGATCCATCATCATGGCATCGTACCGGTGTACAGATGTGGTCAGATTAATTGCTCTTAAACTTTTACGAATAGCTAGCCATTCTTAAAAACGATCATGTCGGAAGTGGTGGATGTACCGGCTTCGATTGCGCATGTCCCCAGCTATGTGCACGGACTGTGGTACGTGTAAATCTCACGATAATCTCGCTGGGTGGGACGGCCCGCCATCAGCGCGCGCGGCCATTTTGTTTTTCGGCGGCTGGATATGATATCGGCTCGGTGAAGGTTAATCACCTATAACATCATGCAAGAAAGGTAACCACGGTTGCTACTCTCTGCTCCCCTTTCGGGCCGTGGTCTTTTTTTTTTCTATATGTACATGGTCTTTTCACGATTTAATACTTTTCTTGTATTGTTTTACAGTAGTTCAGCAAATTACAGCAGAAAACAGTCCACTTCATCAGAGACAGCATCACATTCCAGTAGAGTTTTACATTCACAGAATGAGGTTCTAAATGAAAGACCAAGGGAAGTCAGGTCAACTTCAAGTCAGACGGAGGGTACTGTCACCGTAATTACTGTCGGAAACCCTCCGAATGCAACGCATCCTAGTGGAACTGTGTCTATGAAGAGCACCACACTGCCTTCTAGTGGTACGTCCAGTCAACGAAGTCTAACCAAGATCTACAGGCATGCATTTTGTGTCCTACCTGTTATAAATGTCTTTTAACAAGATACAGTAAAAGTAATCTGAGTTATGAACCAGTGTCATCAAGGTACGGTAAAGGTAATCTGAGAAAGCCCTGATGTTTCCTTGATGGGTACATGATAAGACATTCCTTGATGGGTACATGATAAGACATTCCTTGATGGGTACATGATAAGACATTCCTTGATGGGTACATGATAAGACATTCCATGATGGGTACATGATAAGACATTCCATGATGGGTACATGATAAGACATTCCTTGATGGGTACATGATAAGACATTCCTTGATGGGTATATAATAAGACATTCCTTGATGGGTACATAATAAGACATTCCTTGATGGGTACATAATAAGACATTCCTTGATGGGTACATGATAAGACATTCCTTGATGGGTACATGATAAGACATTCCTTGATGGGTACATGATAAGACATTCCTTGATGGGTACATGATAAGACATTCCTTGATGGGTACATAATAAGACATTCCTTGATGGGTACATAATAAGACATTCCTTGATTGGTACATAATAAGACATTCCTTGATGGGTACATAATAAGACATTCCTTGATGGGTACATAATAAGACATTCCTTGATGGGTACATAATAAGACATTCCTTGATGGGTACATAATAAGACATTCCTTGATGGGTACATAATAAGACATTCCTTGATGGGTACATAATAAGACATTCCTTGATGGGTACATAATAAGACATTCCTTGATGGGTACATAATAAGACATTCCTTGATGGGTACATAATAAGACATTCCTTGATGACAAAGTCCAGACATAGTTGTTATAATGGAATTTACTTCTAGCTTATTCTCTTCAACAGGAGATCTTCAATGAGAGACTACAGTTATAGCTCAGCCCAGAATCATAACTCTGAATTAAACTCTTACAACAGTATTGCAACCTCCACTAACAAAGTTGACCTGGTAAGTTCTCACAAGGTTACGTGTGTGTCATTGGAATTTGCTTTAGATCTTCATTGTTTCTGATACCGATGGTGAAACGTTCCCTTGTAATAGTTCTACGTAAAGTTTCTTTTGGTCTTCCTCGTTTTCTCTTGCCCTTTGGTGACCACATCAAAGCTTGACAGGGGAGTCTTTCAGTATCCATTTGTAGCGCGTGTCCAATGTAATTCCAGCGATGCAACCTGAAAATGTTGCCGGTGTCCAAAAAGGTGAACAATGAATTTTATCACTGTTCCTCTTCTGCATGCGTTCTCTGATAACGAACACAAAAGTTTGTGTGATTTCTGCAAGGGAATATGAAGTATTTTGTGCTATCAGTTTCACAGCAGAGCTGCATTATTTTGCACCTTCTGACCCAGCAAATCCGATTTTGGCATGCTTTTAATTCGGATGGGCTTTCCTAACCTGTGACAGCCTTCCTATCTGTCGGCAGGCAAGCATCACTGTTACCTGTCA
Source organism: Meghimatium bilineatum (assembly GCA_034231615.1). NCBI lineage: Eukaryota > Metazoa > Mollusca > Gastropoda > Stylommatophora > Philomycidae > Meghimatium > Meghimatium bilineatum. The sequence goes on along the minus strand of CM067300.1, from coordinate 59,703,694 downwards.
TGTATATTATACTACGGCTTGAATGTGGAGTTGATTGTCCCATCCCATAGAGGGTATAAGTTATGAAGAAACCATGCTAAAGTCAGAGGTGTCAGGCCGAGTTTTACAGATATTGTAGCTAAGTGTTCTCAGACATTCTCAACCTGGTGCTCATGGGCATCTGGGAAGTCTTGTAAGGACATGTTCTTATGTCCTTGCAAGTTAAGTGTTGTCAGTAAGTATTGCCAAGGAGTGCTCATGAGGATTAACAATTACATGTAGGCGGTGCTTGCCATCTGAAAAGGTTGAGAACCCCTGCTAAGACATCCTACTAATCTAGTGGTTTGAGACTGAATGCAGAAGAAATTACGTATTGGCAGTCATAGATTGATATGAGATGGTTCTATGCCCCCCATCCAAGAGTCAGTGATGGAAACCCATGGTAAATAAGTACCCGCCAAAGACAAATGTGTTGGGCCATTGGCGCAAATAAAACGGTGGCACAACGCATTCCAGTCTCTCGACTACATCCTCCTGGAGATCTAGTAGTCCTGCTAGAAGAGAGATCCAGCGGGAGTTTGAGAATGAACGCTGAAGAAGAAGAAGAATAAGTACAACAATCAATATACATACTATTCAAGAACTGCACAGAATAGCTTTGAACAGACAGAATTGGAGAGATCTGACCTCTGC